>JAQQTO010000044.1:18009166-19235000 GCA_029884595.1 Ormosia semicastrata
TGTTGCTCTTACAGGAGTTTGATATTGATATCAGAGATAAGAGTGGAGCAGAGAACCTGGTGGCAGATCACTTGAGTCAGATTGAGAGAGAGATAGATTCTTCTCCTATCCATGATGCTTTCCCTAATGAGCAACTTTTCAAGATGCAAGGTAACATCCCTTGGTTTATAGATTTGGTTAATTTCTTGGTTGCTAGAGCACTACCTGCACATTTCACTGAGGCACAAATTGATAAACTGAAAAGTGAGTCAAAATATTATGTGTGGGATGACCTTTATTTGTGGAGATTTTGTAGTGACCAAGTCATTAGGAGATGCATTCCTGATCATGAGTTTGATTCTGTTCTTAGCTTTTGTCATGCATTTGCCTGTGGTGGACATTTTGGACCTACTCGTACAGCTAGGAAAGTTTTGGACTCTGGATTATATTAGCCCACTCTATTTCATGATGCATATTTATTTTGTAAATCTTATGAATATTGCCAGAGAATAGGGAATATTTCTCGTAGGAATGAGATGCCCCAATAACCTTTGTTGTTCTGTGAGATATTTGATGTTTGGGGTATTGATTTTATGGGTCCTTTTCCTGTGTCATTTGGTTTTGTTTACATTCTGCTTGCTATGGATTATGTATCTAAATGGGTGGAGGCAAAAGCCACTCAGACTGATGATTCCAAAGTTATTATGGATTTTGTTAAATCATATATTTTTTGCAGGTTTAGAGTTTCGAAAGCCATCACTAGTGATCAGGGTTCGTATTTCTATAATCGGAGCATGGAAGCCTTGATGAAAAAGTATAGAGTCTTGCACAGAGTTTCTACACCTTACCATCCCCAGACTAATGGGCAAGCTGAGGTTTCCAATAGAGAGATCAAGTAGATACTTCAGAAAATAGTTTAACCTAACAGAAAAGACTGGAGCAAAAGGCTTGAGGATGCTTTATGGGCTTACAGGACCGCCTATAAGACTCCAATTGAGATGTCTCATTATCGGATTATTTTTAGCAAAGCATGCCACTTACCGGTGGAAATTGAGCATCACGCATTTTGGGTAGTAAAAAGGTGTAACTTGGACCTAAATCAAGCAGGCATGGAGCAAAAGCTACAGTTGCAAAAGCTACAGTTGCAGGAATTGGAGGAGATCCCACCTCAAGCTCATGCCCGGGAAACTCAAATCTAGGTGGCTTGGTCCATTTGTTGTTACTAAGATTTTTCCTTATGGTGCTGTGTAGGTTACAAGTGAGAATACTACCAAAGTTTTCACAGTTAATGGACATCGCCTCAAACCATTTTATAAGGGAGCTTAAGAGGACATTTTAGAGGAGGTCCACTTGCAAGAAGTCATCTACCCCACTTGATAAGGATATTTCTTTCCTTTCCTCTCTTTTATTTTACTTGTGCTTCATTAATTGATAATTTTGATGGAATGTTATTTTTCTTGTGAGCTTTACATTGTGGACAATGTACAATTTAAGTGTGGGGGAGGAATTTTAGCATTCTGTTTTTGTTTCTATTTTCAATTTTAATGCTTCTGCTATTTTTGCTATTTTGATATTTCATACATTGTTTATTTTTTTGTTACTATTTCTATTATTATTTTAGTTTTGTTTTCTGTGTTTGTTTATTGCAAAAAAAAAAAAACAAAGATGCAAACAAAAAAAAAAGAAAAAGAAAAAGAAAAAAGAAAAAAATCAAAAACAATGCTTTGAAAGAAAAATGTGTTTTCGAATGGATTTTAAGCTGTGTTAAAGTGATAAGTAGAAATAAATCAAGTAAAAGGTTCATGGTTTGAATTGGTGGATTGAGTTTAATAGATACACACCTTGTGAGGTTTTTAGCATATTGTTCGATTTTAACATTTGCACTATTCTCCTCTTTCTTGTATGATTTTTATTCATGTTAATTGATCACTCTAGAACTTGCTTTGATTCTTTTTGAGACTACATTTTCACTTGCATGCATAAACATGATTGAGGCATTCTTTCTTTTATTAGCTACTTTAGCTAAATAGCCAACCTTGCATTATTTCCCTTTGATTATCCCCCTCGAGCCTACTTGCCCATTCTTTGTTTTAGTTTATTATATAACTTATGTGAAAAACCATGTTTTACCTTGCCTTAGGGAATGGGAGAGCATTGGTTCATTTTCATTGGAGGAGCTCTTTAGCTTGTGGTTAATTAACAGTTCAAGTGTGGGGGTTGTGCAAATTGGTATGCAACATACGAAGTGTTTAAAAAAAATGTATGTAAAAAAAAAAGATTAAAAAAATGCAAAAAAGGTTGAATTTTTCAAAAATAAAAAAAAATAAAAAAAATGCTAAAATTCAGAGAAGAAAAGTGAAAGAAATATGTAAAGAGAATGTGTATTATTTGAAGTTGGGGGATAAAAATTCATGTTTGTTACTTGTCATTCAAGTTCCTTCCCAATGTTCTTTTATTCTCTTGGGTGTTTAACTTGCCATATCCATATTATTTCTTTTCCTTACCTTGGCCCCATTATAACCTTGAATAAAGTCCTCTTGATTTTTGTGTGCATGTGTTTGAGTAGTAGAGAAGTAGAAAATAAGCAAGCTTATGGTATTAACATTTTCATAGATTGAATTGAGTGAAATACTTACCCTGTAAATACTTGAGGGATTGAGAGTGTATCTTGTGAGAATCTATCATTCTAGATTCATGCTTTTCAAATTAAAGATACCTTACTTGTTCAAATTAAAGATGTGAATAAAAGTTACCTCATCAATTTTTTTTTTCTTAAATCTTTGGTTGTTTTTTTCGTTATAGCTTTCGCGCTCTTGAATGTCATTGAAAATTGAGTCTTAGAGTTTTTAGCTTTTGAGTTTGTTTTGTTTTTCTTTGTTCCCTAGTTTTGGTTTTTTCTGTTTTGCCTGAGGACGTTCGAAAGAGTAAGTGTGGGGGTATTTGATAATTATGATTTTTAACATATTAATTATCCACACAATTACCTTATTAATGATGTCCAGATTGTAATTAAGTGATCTTAGTACTCATTTAGATCATTGGGTTGAATTGGGCTTTAAAGTAAAATTTTCAGATGTTAATGCATATTAACATTGGTTCAGTATTTTGACCATAACTTGAGTTTTAGATCTCTGATTTTGATGTTCTTTATATACTAGGAAAGACGAGAGAAATATCTACAAGTTTTGTGAAATGTCAAATTGGCAGATTCAAACATTTAAGTGATCAAATATAGCCTTGAAGTTAGACCAGCGGTGCTGTCATGAATTTCTGGACATACCTTCACTATTTTGGGCATATCTCACTCAATTTAAGCCCAAATTAAGCATAAGAGCATTCCTTGGAAAGGTTATTTCAAGGGCTATCTGATGGACTTGATTTGAATTAGAGATTGTGATAGAAATTCAGAAGATGGAAATGTGAAAAAAGTGGAGGAATCATTGGAAGGTGGGAGACACACTGTCATAATGAGAAAATAAATCATTGGAAGGTAGGAGACACACTTTCATAATGAGAAAATAAAATATTGGAAGGTGGACACTTTGATAATGGAGGAATAATTAACAAAAGTGGGTGAACCACTTTTGACTCTTAGTGGATGATGAAGAGGAGAGCAATCAGATTTTTGATGAAAGAATGGAGAGCTTCTACGTAGAAGTGTGTGGTTATTGTAGTTTTAGTTTTTGATTTTGAAGCTTCTCTTCTTCTCTTCCTCTCCTCCTCTCTCTTTATTATTTTTATTTTTTGTATGGTTCTTGAAGGTTCTCCAATGGTGATGGCTATGGAGAGCTAAACTTCTTTAATCAATCCAAGATATTGACATTCTTGATGATTAATATTGAGATCTTGTTTTAATTGCTATACATTCATCTATTAATCAAGTTTCTCTTTCTCTTCTTCTCTTGTTTAAATTCTGATTTAATGCTTAATTTGATTGAGATTTGCATATGTTAATTGCATAATTATCATGTGCCAAGAGATGAATTCAGAGGTTAAACAATGCATCAAAGGTGTTTGATGAAAGATTTAGCTTGGTTGGATTTTGGTTTTTAAGTTAATTTAGGTTTGGATGAATGCTTATGTAACATCCCGAAAATTATTTATTTTATTATAAATAATTATTTTATAATATTTATAATTTTTAGGAATTTTTGTGGAATTTTTGGAAATGTTGAATATTTTAATATATTCTTCGTTTTGTGTGCCCATTGAGCGAGAAAGAGAAAATAAAATATTTTCCTGAAATTTGGTAAACTTTGGACTGTGAAAATGTCGACGGGGGATCTTACTAAACCGGAGGCTGGACACAGTTTGCGAGGTTTGCGTTTTATGAGATTTTATTTGATAAATAAAATCAGTGTATCATAAAATCATCTGATGAATAATAAAATATTATTTTCATCATCTGTAACTTTTATTGACTGAGAAAATAATTCTAACAGTGAAATTAATCATCTGTCAGATGTATTTAATCAAGGAGACAAGCTTACTATGCACTTTATCGAGAAACGCGCGAAGCTTCTCAAGGAAGCTTTGAGGGAAGTTTCTAGGAAGCTTCCTTCCAAACCACTATTCACTCTCTCTCCTCCCTCTCATTATGCAGCACGATTTTGGGGGTAATATCACAATTATTCCCTCCCATTTTCTCTCATTCACGCTGCTCTTTCTCTCTTCCTCTCATTCTCTTCCTCTCTTCTCCATACGGCCACTCACCCACAAACACCATTGTTGATTTTCAAGCTTCCCTTACTTTAAAACAAACTTAAACCATTTCTTTCCCTCTCCATCCTCAAGCTTTCCTCTTTGTGAAACTCCTCATTTCCCCTCCATTTTTGTGGTTGGTAGCCCAACACTAAAGCTTCAAGCTTTAAGGTAAAGCTCTCAACTTTATTCTCTTTTCTCCCCATTTTCGTGTTCCATGGTCACATTGGTGACCATGGATGCCATTTCCACCCTTTGATCTTTATTTTTATGGATTTGAACACCAAGGTTTCTGTGGTGGTGAGGCACGAAATTTCCCAGCAAAAAGGAGCTTGTTTTTCCTTGTTCTTCATTAAGGTAGGAGGAAGATTATTCTCTTCAACCTGTTTTGGTAGTGAGAAACTATGTGTTTGTGATTGATTATGTTAAAACCCTACTGAGGGTTACCTTCTGTTTACATGTTGTTTATAATATGTTTGTATGGTTAGATTGTTTGTTTATGTATACTCATATATCCGAGTGGATTGGAATGCATGATATGGGGGAAAATGATGTCAGATTGGTTCCCGGGTGGCTACGATTTTGGGGCCCAAAATTTGGAGATTCTTTGTGAACAATTGTAGAGTAAGAATTCTGACCACTTAGTAGAGACACCTCTCCAATGTCAATTTCTGTCGAGTAGGATGTCAATATCCGTCGAGTAAGAATTCTGACCATTTAGTAGAGATACCTCTCCAATGTCAATTTTTGTCGAGTAGGATGCCAATATCCGTCGAGTAAGAATTCTGACCATTTAGTAGAGACACCTCTCCAATGTCAATTTCCATCGAGTAGGATGCCAATATCCATCGAGTAAGAATTCTGACCCTTTAGTAGAGACACCTCTCCAATGTCAATTTTCATCGAGTAGGATGCCAATATCCGTCGAGTAAGAATTTTGACCCTTTAGTAGAGACACCTCTCTAATGTCAATTTCCGTCGAGTAGGATGCGAATATCCATCGAGTAAGAATTCTGACCACTTAGTAGAGACACCTCTCCAATGTCAATTTCCGTCGAGTAGGATGCCAATATCCGTCGAGTAAGAATTCTGACTACTTAGTAGAGACACCTCTCCAATGTCAATTTTCGTCGAGTAGGATGCCAATTTCCGTTGAGTAAGAATTCTGACCATTTAGTAGAGACACCTCTCCAATGTCAATTTCCGTCGAGTAGGATGCCAATATCCGTCGAGTAAGAATTCCTGACCATTTAATAGAGATACTTCTCCAAATCCGTCGAGTAGAGTTCCTGATTGTTTAGTAGAGAAACTTCTCCATATCCGTCGAATTTGGTCTTCTGACCATATCCGCCGAATCCAGAATTAAAAATTTACCACCTAATACCTAGTGATTAAATTAATGGTAATAGGATACTAGGATTAGTAAATTGGAAAACTTAATTGTACTTTGAGATTCATAAATTTTAAAGAACACGGAATGATAGTGCCTTTACAGGTTTAGAGCAATTTTTGGAATAAAGGAAGAATAAGAGTGTGAGAAGGGCTGTGAGGAACTTAGACTAGACATTCTCAGAGAGTTAACGTGAGAACATAATGGACTTAAAGCATAACTTTCATAGTAACTTTGAATAACATGTGTTCACCTATGAGATTTTAGTATTGATTCATTGTGGTGTGTGAATTTAAATAAGTTATGACATCATTGTGAATATATATATATATATATATGCATATATACATATGTATGCATTGAATCCATGTGCATTGAAACATGCATTGTCATTGTGACATTAGGCCGACGAACTGGACCTTGGAAACATTTGATAGACTACTGAGTCTGATGTGATTTGAATGCCATTGAATATGCATTTGTGCATTATACAGTTATGGCGTATTATGCCTAGGAATGGACGAGGACTTGCAGGATAGTGGGGGCTTTTTAGACCTTGGGGATGTCAGGGCGCGGTGTTTCACTTGTGATATGGTTATCACCTTATATATATACCCCTGGCCGTGAAACACTATTGCAACGCACTGGCTGCCCGATAAAGCACTATTGTTTTCCATGGCCCGGCGTAGACTGTCTATTGAGGGGGGACAGATCTTCTGGGGCGTTCATCTCCGCAAACTTTGAGTTTAGCTCCATGGAGTAGGAAATGAGTACATTATACATGAGAATAGTCAGCATACGCATTGTGCATATGCATGGTTAGTCCACATATTATCATGGCATGGCTAACATACATATTGTGGAAATATAAATAATGTTATATATCTATAGTGAACACTTGTTGTTATAGTGCTGTTGATAATTGTATTGTCGTGATATATGTTTTCTGAAGATATCTATGCAATTGATAACTTAGACATATTTGTAATATCTGTATGTATGGAATGACTTCGTCATTCGTGTTATGTTTCTTTGCTGCCATCATAGGTAATGAAAGTAGAATGTCTTACCTCTTTTCTGTATTTGTTGCTATTCTGTATGGTTTTTGGTTAAAGTCTGAAAAGGGGGCGAGGTCGAATCTACTAGAGATATTAGTTTGATTTTCCACGTTCGTAAGGACACCTTGAAGGGACCCTATTGGTTTCGTCGTATTTGAGTTCATCGAAGGTGCTAGGGCTTGGTGAGATGACTGGACCGACAATAGTACGTGAATTATTGGGAATCTGACCTCAACCGTGAAGAGGACTGCGATGGAAGACCTTATCTCGTATTTCTCTCTACACCGGTGTGCTCGGGGTTGTCTTACGTATTCAAGATCCGAGGGAGTGCCCAACTCCTTAGTCGAGGATATGTTGTGGGTAGATTATACTTTATTTTGCATTATCTACATTAAGAGTATTTTTGTGTATATTTATGTTTTTAAGGTAGTTATTCAGTCTTAAATGTTGTAAATTGAGTACATCTTATAACTCACATTTTCATTGGTTGTATATGTAACTATTCATTCGTGGCTCCTATTTTCCTCATATTGTGAAATGATTAATATTTTTGTGAAGTTTGTTATTTGAAAATGTTAGCATGCCGAAATTTAGTGACCGTGACATAATGACGATTGTGCATTGGTTATTAAATCGAGGGGTGTTACAACTTAATTTTTCTAACCTTAATTAATTGAATTCTAGAAGCATTTCTAGTAAAATATCCATGGATCATTGAGAGGCTTCTTGATGTGATCTAAGATCAAGGATTTAATTGATAGTTGAATGGATCTATAAAGATCAAGGATGGATTAAAATCAAGATTAGTTAATTCTCTTGGATTGGTTGTTTTCCTAATTTTGTTTACTCGTTTTAATTACTCTTTGTTATTTAATCTTGCAAAACCCTTTCCCCCCTGTTTATTAACCTCTTAATCTGACTTTATAATTAGAGTGATCTACGGGCTTGACCCGGTGTTACCTTATGTTGCAAGTAGTTTTGGTAAATCAGTTATAAATTGATTTAAATTTAGTAATCTCAACTGTTATCAAAGATTCACTTCAATCCAATTAATCATATTTTCTCTCATTTTTTATGTAAGGTAATTTTCTTGTCAATATTCTCTTAATTACTATTGAATCTCAATGGTCATGGATGAAACAATATTCTATTCCTAAATTAAATCACCTATTTGGTCATTTAATTGAATTAACTAGGAATGCATTAAGCCTTAATTCAAGAGATGAACTAATATACCATCAATTCCATTAGTAGAAATAAATTGATGTTTAGTCATTCACTAATCTAATCCTAGGTTTATAATATAGATCCACTCATTTAGTACGGATGGTCATCGGTCAAACAATGAATTAACACATGCCAAAAGTGATCAAGTTCTGACAAGAAAACAAGTAATATAATAAACCCTAAAAGAAATTATCTTAAACAAATTCAAGATCAAACCCAAGTAATCAAGAAAATAAGATCCCCCATAGCCCTAGATATGAGTTTAGCTACTTATGTTCAATACAAACAAACTCATATCATAATACAAATCCATGAAAAGAAAACTCAAAGAAAGAGGAAAACTAGAGGGAAAGAGAAATTAAAACCCATTTTACAGATCTTCAAGCCTTCAAGAATTGAATCCTCCATTCAAAGCCATCCTCCAAGGATTCGTGGCAATTCTCTCTTCTAATCTGCCTCTCAAAGTCTACCGTTGTAAAAGTCTATCTCAGGTTTAGGGATTTCCTTCTATTTATAATGTTTGGAATAAAAAAAACTGTTATTTTTATGCATATAAGAGCTCACACGGCCGTGTCTAAGCTCGACACGGCCATATGACCAAGATTTACGTAACTCACACTATAAGTGAGACATGACCATATGTCAAAGAGATTCGATCGTGTCTCCTACAAATAGTCACATAGAAGTGCTCTTTATGAAAGTTGTAGCTCTTTTTCTTAGCTTTCCAATGCCACTGGAATCACCTTATTTCAACCTCTATAGCTCAAGTTTTGCTCATTTTACCATGCAAAGGTCAAAACTCCACGACTATTGGCCATATAAATTCTGAGCTCAACTCCATTGCAATGAATCCATCCAAAGCTTGATAGAACCATGTTAAAATGCCTCTTTTGGACCTAAAAACATAGAAAAAGACCAATCATGAGATACCAAGGATAATTAGATTAAAAATGACATAAATTCTAACATAAATCAATCAAAGCACACCTAAATCCACCTCAAATTAAGTACAAGATGTGTGTATTTTATCCACACATCAATACTCACCTGCGAGGAATCAGAATCCTAGAATACGTCCTTCCCGGGATAACACCCAGAGTCAGGAAAGGACATAACACAAGGATAGTCTTAATCAAGATAATGAATGCTGTCACACGGAAGTAACCCAGACAATCAATACCATTTCAGGAGGCTTTGCAGGTGGCGGAAAATTAGGAAATGCAAGGAAGAAAGCACTCCAAGTTGTGTTGAGTGTAGCATCCCATTTAGGATCAAAGATAGATGAGGGACTCAAGAAGGCCAATTTCTTTTTCAAAGGAAGACTATGGCAGCACTATCCTAGATTACGACGATCCCATGGTGATATCTGGGATAATAACCAATGCTGAAGTCTAGCATATAGTTATCTAAAATGCTTAAGTTCAAATTTCTTGTTATGGATTTCCCTTCTACCTATAAAGTTATCTTGGGCCACCCCTCACTAGATGTTTTTGGGGCTGTGATTTCTACACCCCAGTTGGTTATAAAGTTCCTTGACCAACACGACAAGGTCATCACGATTAAAGGAGCCCAAGTAACAGCTCAAAAATGCTACAATGAAAGCATGAAGATTGCAAAGACACCGTGGACCATGGACCAATGTAACAATTCAGCCTCAATTACTACGGACTCTGTTAACATTCTCTTGACTGAACTAATTGTTCGTGAAGAGATCCATGATATGTGCCCTCAACCTGATGGAAAACTTTAGCCCCTTCAACTTGGTGCTAAGCCAGACTAGGTAACAAAGATTGGAGGACAGCTAAACCAGGAGGAAAGATCCCAGTTAATCGAGTTTCTTATGAAGAAAAATGATCTCTTCGCTTCGACATCCACCGATGTAATACCCTAAATGATATGTTAGAATTTTGTTCAAAAGGTAGCATATGACTTGTTTAGTATGTATGTATAATATTGTGACAATTTGAGTTTATTTAGGCACTTAATTACAACCTGGACTGTGAAAAGTAGCTTAATATGGATCAGATAATAGCATTAACTACTTAGGAGAGAAAAAATATGGATAATTTATTTCTAGGTCACAAATATATATATATATATATATATATATAGTTAAAGTTTCAAGGTAAACTGAACTAGTTTAGCATTTTTAGGCATACTAGTTGTCTAATTATATCTGATTTGACTAGCAGCAGATATGAAAATATCAGATAATGTTGGAATGACTTTTTATATGAGTCTTAGTATTTATTTTAAAGTTGTTGGAAGCTGAAAATCTAGATTTAGCTAAATTTAAGTGTTTTTAGCAGATCATGATTTATCAGTTATGGCCTAAAGGCCCCCTTAAATCTTTTGCCTTTTTCTTTATAAGCCTTATCATGGCTGTTGTTTCTCAAAAAATAGAAACAGAAAACATGGAAGAGCAAGAGAAAATAAAGAAGAAGGAAGAGGAGGAGAAAAAGAGGAAAATCAAAGGAAAAAGCTAAGGTTTGAAATCTGACCAAGCTAGAATCTCTACAGCTGTTTAAGGTAGGGGTTTTTATGATCAAATCTACTTCTTAATACTCTTTTCTCTATTGGTGCAATTAGATTGCTTGATTTGCAATTAGGTTGCTTAATAGGCCAAATTGAGTTCTAAAGTTGTTTGATATGTTTTGATTGCATGATTGAGTTTCTTTGCCTATTTGTGACTTATTCAAAGCATAATTCTGAGATAGAAGCTTAGAATTTGTCATTTAGGTCTTTGAATCACAATTTTAGGGGTTAGGTCACCCTAGGAGGATTTTGGTACATTAATCCAAATTAAGAAGTTTTGGTTAGTGATTGATGATTCCTATGTGTTTAAGAACTAATTAGGAACTTAGAATCACTTAGAAACTAAGTTGGAATGGCCAAAATCTGAGAAAATGACTAATGGAACAGTACCACGGTCTGCAGAATTATACAAAATCTAGATTTTGCTGTTAACATTACGGTGTGAGAGACGCCGTGCTATGGCGTGAGGATGAATGACTTGAATGCCACAGCGTGAGTAAGGTTACGCCGTAGCGTGAGGCCAGTTTTTGTAGCACACGCCGTAGCGTAAGGAACGTCATGCCGCGGCGTGAAAAAGATGCTACTCCAGTACTAAAAGTCATGGCTTAGGCGCTGCGGCGTGCTCGAGATAGTGCCACAGTGTGAGAAGCAGGAACCTTAAAAATGTCATTTATGATGTTTTGAAGTTCTAGACTTTATGAAATCATTAGTATATTTTCCTAAGGTGTGTAAAGACATCAATAGGGATAGTTTTCAAGAGGAGAATTATACCTATTATGTATGAAGGAAAATGGTAATGTTGATTTGTGAATATTCTTTGATGTTATTCTTGAAGGCCAAGGGAAATTAAAGGGTGTCTGAAAGACTCTTTTGAGTAAGGACATAACTCTGATATTTCGATAGTGCCAAGGTCAAAGGAGATAAGTAGGGGTCCTTAAGGTTCTTTAGAATCAGGATTTAGACCGAACTTCTCAACGTGCCAGGATATGTGTAGTTGTGAGGAGATGCCTCTAATTACCACAAAATAACATATTAAACCGGTATTCCTACAATTTTACATTTTGGTTCTGAGTTGAACTAGGTGTAAGTATGTGATGTAAGTCAACTTGGTTTATCTAAATGATATGGTTAAACCTTGTATATGTTTTAAACATGTTTCACTAGTTATTGAAATTATATTTATCTATGTTATGTATGACTGGTTTTGATTACTTATATTGAGAATGTAGTTTCTCACCCTACTATGTATCATGTAGTTCCAGGTGAATCTTATTCCAAGGGTAAGAAGAAGAAAGAAGACAAAGATTAGATTAGATTGTCGACTATGTTTCAGTTTGTCGTACTTATTAGTATTACTTTTGAAATGTATAGAACTATAAAGTACTTTAAGCCTTTGTTAAAGCTAGTGATGTATATGCACTTTGATGCAATATGATGTAGTTATTATATTTTTCACGTTTCTTATAGCTCTCTATAGTGTTTCCAACGAACATTATGGATATAAATATATGACTTAGTAGGTATATAGTGACATTGTAATGCTAAATATCTCTTGAATAATATAAACACTGAGATATTGGTATTAGGATGTTACAACCGACATGCTAGGGTTTGACCCTGAGTTTATCTATCACTGATTTTCCTTTAAAAAAGAAGTGAAATCGGTGACGCAAAAAAAAAAAAAAAATCAGACCAGAGAGCAAACAGGTAATACAAAAGCAGGTGAAAGAACATCTAGACGTAAAGTTTATTTCAGAAGTTTCTTATACCACTTGGTTGTCCAACATGATCCTAGTAAAGAAGGCAAATAGGAAGTGACGTATGTGTGTAAACTATATAGACCTAATAAGGCATGTCCTAAAGATCCTTACCTGCTTCCCAATATAGATAAGCTTGTGGATAACTTATCCAGATTTCATTTTCTCTCATTTATGGACGCCTATTCCAGATACAACCAAATTTCCATGAACCCAAATTACGAAGATAAAACTATGTTCATAACCAAGATGGGAAGTTATTGCTACTATTTTATGCCATTCAAGTTAAAAAACGCAGGCGCAACTTACCAACGAATGATGAATAAAGGCTTTGAAGAATAGATTAGCAAGATGCTAGAAGTTTATATTGATGATATGATTGTCAAGACAACGGAATTAGGTGACCATGTAAAAGATTTGAAAGAGGTTTTCACCTAGATTCGAAAGCATAATATGATATTAAACCCTGAGAAATATGCTTTTAAAGTATAAGTCGAGTTTCTAGGATTCTTACTGATGAATTGCAGCGTTGAAGCTAACCAAGAGAAATGTCAAGCCATTCTCGATATGCGTAGTCTGCAGTCTATGAAGGACGTGCAATAACTGATAGGGCAAATAACGGCCTTCACTCGCTTCCAAGCTAAGGTCGCTCAAAAGTCTATTCCATTTTTTAAAACCATAAAGAAGGGGAAAGACTTGAATGGACCCCAGAGTGCGAGGTCACATTTCAGGAATTGAAGAAAATGTTAATAACACCACCAATCTTGACGAGGTCAAATCCCAGAGTGACTTTATATGCATACATCTCAGTTAGCAACAAAACGATCAGTTCAGTCTTGATAAGGGAAACTGGTGAAGGTCAAAGGCAAGTTTATTTTGTGAGTAAGGTTCTACAAGGCCCTAAACTCTGATATCAGAAGATTGAAAGACTAGCTCTAGCGCTGTTAGCCACTGCTGGATGATTACGACAATACTTTCAGTGCCATCCTATGATCGTTAATAACTAATTTGTCAGGTGTTGCACAAGCTGGACCTCGTCGAGAGGATGATCACTTAATTAGTGGAGCTATCCGAATTAGGTATCACTTATGAGCCGAGACAAGTTATAAAGGCTCAATTTTTGTTTGACTGTTTAGTGGAGCTTACACTGGAGTTTGGCCACCCTAGAGTAATTCTTGGACCATCTATGTTGATGGATCCTTGAATTCCAAAGGAAGTAGTGCTAGGGCTATATTGGAAAATGGACCCAGGCTTAATTTGGATCATTCTTAAAGGTTCGAGTTCCCAACTTCATATAACAAGGTGGAGTACGAAACATGTATTATGGGTTTCATAATGCCAAAAAAGATGGGGGCCATAGATGTAGTACTTTGTAGTGATTCGCAGCTGGCGACATCCCAAATCTGTGGTGGTTACTAAGCCAAAGAACTTCTATTGGAAAAATACATAGCGAAGGTAAAAAAGCTAATTGAGAGCTTTAAGGTGGAGCACATCCCTAGATAACAGAACTTAAGAGCCGATATTTTGTCAAAACTCGTCAGCACCAAGAGCCCTGGTAACAATAGGTCCATAATCCAAGAGACACTGCTTGCACCCAGTATTATGGACTCCGAAGTTCTCCTACTAGAAGATGATGAAACCTAGATCACACTCATAGTTGTCTATCTCGGTAATGGCACATTGCTTGAAAACTAGAAGGAAGCCTAAAAAATAATATGGACAGCGGCACAATATACTATCATAGATAATCAACTATATCGTGGTGGGTTTTTTCTCCTATCCTAAGTTCCTCGATCTAAAAGAAGCATAGAATGTTTTGGCCGAAATCCCTAAGGAAGTTGTGGCCATCACCTCGGAAGAAAGTCCCTGGCACAAAATGCGCTAAGGGTTAGGTACTATTGGTCTAGCATGGAATCCAGCAATATAGAACACATCCATAAATGTGACAAGTGTCAATGGTTCTCAGACATCTATGTAGCCCCACTGAAAGAACTATCTATGTTGTCCATTCCCTAGTCTTTTTATCAGTGGGGGATAGATTTCCTAGGTCCTTCTCCCTAGGCTCCAAGACAGGTTAAGTACTTAGTGGTAGTTGTGGACTACTTCACTAAGTGGATTGAGGGAGAACCATTTTCCACCATCACCTCGATGTGTACATTGAAGTTTGCCTACAAGAACATTATCAATAGATTTGGTGTTCCGGAATCCATTGTTATGGATAACGGAACATAGTTTACTAACCAAAAGTTCAAGGATCTCTTAGTCGGGCTAAAGATCAAACAACATTTTACCTCGGTAAAGCACCTGAAAACTAATGGACAAGTTGAGGCCGCCAACTAAGTTATACTTTGAGGGATCAAAAAGAGACTCAATAAAGCTAAAGGGAATTGCGTGGAACAACTCGATCATGTCCTATGGGCATATTGGACCATGCCCCATTCCTCAATAGGAGAAACTCCCTTCTATTTAACTTATGGTTGTGAGGCTATGATTTCAGTCAAAATAAGGTAACTGAGCTGGAGGAGGCAGAATTTCTCTGAAGAGGCCAACCTAGACCTTATCTTCTATACCTTAGATTTATTGGAAGAATAATGTTGCATTGCCTACATTCGTGAAGCCACTGTTAAACAGAGGATTATAGCCTAATACAATTCTAAAGTGATACCACGGAGGTTTGTCCCTACTGATCTCCTTTTTCATAGAGCGAATATCGGAGTCACGAATGTGAAGAAAGGAAAACTTGCTCCTAAATAGTGTCGCAACATGGATCACGACGAGATGACAAAAAAATAGGATTTTAAAAATAATGGAGTCACTAGCAATGTTTATTTAAATTAAGAAAACATTAGAAAAACCCTTTAATTAGGAAAACTGGTCTTTTAAAAAATGAGTTTGGATTCGGGAGTCAATTACAGGTATGGAAGGTATTAGCACCCTACACTGCCTGTTCTAGGAATGATACCTCAAGTTATTTGTGCAAAAAGAAATTTGATAACCTTTAGAAATATTTATTGTACCCTTTTTTCTAAAAGATAGAAAAGAAATTAACAAATAAATTATGAAAATTTAATTTTAGTTTAATAGAATAGAGATTCTCGCTCCTATGTATCCCTTGGTGCAATTGGAAACTTAAACTCACATTGTTCTTTAGAAAATGATTGTATATTGATTGATTTTAATTATGAAAATGACTTTTGAAAATGAATTTTGTTTGAAAACAGATCCACTCTTGCATAAGGTTCAAGTTAGCACTAGAGTACTCAATAAACCCTTATGATCCAAATGACATTGAAGATATCATCCGCTATTCAATCATTATCATTGGTCATTGTGCTGATTAAAAGATTTTATTTATTTATTTATTTATTTATTTTTGTAAAATAACTTACCCTAACAACTAACCTTACCTACACATGGTTAGACACAATCTTGACCTATTACACTAATTTGAACAAAGCTTTGTGGTCCAGGCCCATTTACTGTTTTTCCTTTTCTTTTCTTTTGTTCTTTTTTTTTTGAGTCTATTAGATCTGATTAAACTAAACTAAACTAGTCCCAAACATTAAACTAAAGCCCAAAAAACACAAACCCAAATAACCCAATATCAACAATCAAACCTAATGCAAATAAACTAAATATAATTAAAAAAAATAAAAATTAGGGACAACATCTTCTCACAGCGTAAGAACAAGGGGCTTTGGAGGAAGAAAATTCAAGGCAGCTTAGGGCATGGTCTAGTGGTGCATGGCAGCTGGGTTGTTTGTGTAACATTCTTCCTAATCTAATAGTTCTACTTAGGGTTATAGAAGTTCAGTAATACTAGTATGAGTTATTTGTTAATTCAAGTAACCTTTCAGACTAGTTTAAGTATGATACTATAACATTGAATGCGAATAACAGCTGAGAAGATAGAAATAAATATGAAAAATTTATTTCTAAGTCACAAATGATTGGAATGAGTTATACTAAATTTTGGAGGATCAAATGAATTGATTTGACATTTTTAATGATAATGAATGAGTGTTCTAATTGGATAGTTAAGTAGTTCATAAAATCATAAAATTTTGTGGAGACATCAGGTATAGGATGGGGAATATTTTTGTAGGGAATACTAGTTAAGATGAATATCAGTAAGCTCGTTTGCTTAATTCATAGGTTTAACCTAACTCAAGGAAGAGTAATGGAGTTTAACTGATAAATAGTAGTGTATAGAAAATTATAGAATCATGGATATGAGGATTGAGTGAAGTCCTAAAATTTTCTATCACTTATGGAAGTTAGAAAATTTAGTAATGGAAGATTAGAGTATCCCTAAGGGATACAACATTTTCAGTTGGATTTCATTTGATCTCTTATTTTCTCTTCTCCACCACCTTCCTCCCTCTATAACATTCTCCCTAACTTAATAGTTCTAATCAGGGTTATAGAAGCTCAGTAATACCAGTATGAATTATCTGTTAATCCAGGTAACCTTCTGGACTAATTTGAGCAAAATTCTATAAGGCTGAATATGAAGATTAGCTAAGATTTCAGCCTAAATAGTTGAGGAGATAGAAATAAATATGAAAAATTTATTTCTAAGTCGCAAATGATTGGAATGAGTTGTTACCAAGTGGCCTCAATACTCAAGAGGGGGGTGAATTGAGTTTATAAAATATTTTCGCAAATCTTTTGCAAAACACTTGATTATCGATTTTTGTTGAAGATATTGATTGATAGAGATGAATGGATAGAGAAGATTAAATACTTTCACTCACAAAAGAATCAACCAAGTAAGATAGTATTCAAGCAAGCAAATATAATTAATGAACAAAAGTAAAGGAGTAGAGTTTAGAAAATCAAACATAAGGTGTATCCTGGTTCAGCCACTTCTTCTGACCTACGTCTAGTCTTCAAGTAATCACTTAAGATTTTTTACTAAAACTTCAAGTTTGAATAGGTGCTTATTACCTTTACACAATAGAGCACTCACCACATCTTGGGATACCTCACCTTCTTTACATCAAAATGGGATATCTCACAAGAGTATTTGTGAAACTATGGGCTCTCAATATCTCAAATGGATTGAAAGATTGATACTTCAATAGAAATGTGTTTCAAATTGTTAGCCATTAGGGATACCAATGATTTGTATTTATAGGGTTCAACCTCTTTGATTAAAACGTTGAATCAAGAAAAATGTATAAAAGATTGAAAATCTCATGTAATCGACATGAGAGTAGTTGTAATACACTTATGTAATTGAAACCCTATAATGCTACAACTTAAAAGAATATCTCCAACTTAGAAAAATGGATTGATATAGAAGATTGATTCACTATAAAACATGAACCTTTAATTAGTCAAAAACCATTTTGAGATATGTTGAGATATAATACAGAAATCTGTTTCAAAAATACCTCTTTTGAATTTGGTCTTCGTCTTGACTTTGTTATCATAAAAAACTTCATATATTTCATGACATAAGCATTCATATTCTCCCCCTTTTTTATGATGACAAAAAATAACATAGGAAAAAAAGTAGCATTTATATTTATATGTTAGAGATTAAAGCGCAACTCTCCCATGTAGTTTATGCATGAGGCGAGACAAATATTAAGTAGAAGTTGCATGTAAAAACTCCCCTGTGCTCATGCAAGATATATGTTATATCTCTCCCCCATTGACATTATCAAAAAGACATATGCATTCAATATGTAAGCAATAATACCAACAACATTTTAGCAGCAGTTAGCATGATACAACCTATATAACCAGTCATCATAATAGCAGGGGATAACAACAGATCAATATTAGATGGTAACCAGTCATCAACTCAACAAAAAGGATGCATAATAATATGATGATTAGATTATATAAACACTAGAAGCAAAATAAACACAGTCATAAAATTAACAAACTGCTAATGGGTTAGATAGAATATTATGAGTAAAAAAGAACATCATGACTAAGCCACGTAGTCAAGCAATCGCCTCGCTATCACTGTCAGCTATATCATCATCAAGATCCACATCGTTGTCATCAATATCAAGATCATGATCAAAACTAAGAACCTCCTCATTATCATCAGGATCTCTAGTTGTAGCACCAGGAGGAGCAGCAAAAGATATGGGCACATAGGCACCAGTTGTAGCAATATCATGGGCAGGAGGTGCAGCAAAGGATGTGGGAGCACTAGCATATCGACTCCATGCATAATCTGGTCCCTCCAACAGAGATCAAATAGAAGCTAACTCCTGATCAGAATGACCCATCCTCAGCCCAAGATGATCTACCTTTTGCTCAAGACGGTCCATCCCAGTGCGAAGGCTGCACATCTCCTGGAGTAAAAGATACAAGGTAGTTGTGGTTAGAGTAGGCTGCTGGTCTTCTTCCTTATCATCATCCTTAGGACCTTGAGGAATATGTCCATAGCTTCCATGAAGAAGATAATACCATTTGTCATCAATCTTTCTCAGTTGGAGCTTGTGTAATGTATGCAGACTAATGGACTCTGGCCCATCAGAACTGGTATCCTTTGCTTCCCAAGACAAAGAAATATGGAAGAGTTCTAAAATAGCTATGACTAGCATGGCATAGTGCAGGGCATGATTTTTCTTTTTGGGTTTCAGCATGTGTTGAATAACATAGTAGGCCCAGTTAATTGGCCTATCATTGTTCATAGCCCACAAAGTCAAAACGTAATCCTTGAGAATTTGGGAGTAGTTGCCTCCCTTGGGAATCAAGGCCCTAGCCACAATGTAATGGAGCACCCTGTTTTCCATGGTTAGTCCAGTGGCCATAAGCCTCTGTTTTCCCCTGGGAATCGTATAGCCAACTCTCAGCAATGAAATCAAAGTAGGGTTGAATTCATAATCATCTCCCCATACATTCTCACCACCACAAAAGTTTGTACCATCAAATGTCAGCTTAGTTATACCATATATCCTTAGTAATAATGATCTGTTTCTTCTTAACCTCAGAAATTAGGCAGTCATTCTCATATTTTAGATTTGCATAAAAAACTTTAACTAAATCCAGATAAATGTCCTTCTTAATACTCAGAAAATCAATCAACTCAAGTCTCTGTATCATTCTAAAACTTTCTAAAGGTTCACTAGTGCAAAAGGCTTTAGTGAGATACTTGGGTGGGATAATCTTCCTCAGTTGAAAATTTATGTGGAAGAACTCAGCTTTCTTGGTGGTATTGAAATGTTGTGAGAGGTCTAACCCAGAAATGGTCGGTGGAGGAGCATGAGAAGATGTTCCCACTGAGACTCCTGTTCTTGGCCTCTTTGTGCGTTTTAATGATTCTGCCATTAGAGTGAAATGAGGTGAAAAGAATGTAAGGAAGGTGGAGGGAAGTGATTTTCGTGGTGTTTAGTGATGTGAGAAGCCAAAAATTGATGAGAAAAAGGAGGAAATTTGAAGGTTTAGGTGAGGGTTTTAGAGAGAGAAAGGAGCATATGGTTTTAGGGAGAATGGTGGGTGGATTAGAGGTTTGTTATGGAAATAAGGTTGGGAGGTTTGTAGAGAGAGGATTTCAAGTGAAATGGAGGTGGAATGGTGAAGATTGGTAAAGAAATGAGAAAGAAATTAGGAGATTTGGGAGTTTTGGGCATATGGCTTAGAGAGAGAAAATGATGAAGCAGGAGAGAAATGGCTATCGCGCGCATCTCTGCCCTTTAAAACGTCCGTGTAATCGATTATATTGGGGTTGTAATCGACTACATGTGTTCTAGGAATGTTGTGCTCGATTTGAGGCGGTGGAGAAGGCAGAACACTCAAAATCTCTAAAAAACTACTCTCTCCATCAGGATTGTTCAGCGTTCTCACTTTTACTATGATGTTTATGATAGAAAAATAAAGTGGGAAAAAGAAATATCTTGTGTTTGAGAAAGGAAAATGTGTTGAGAGGTTAGAAATAGCTACTAGAGACTAGCCGAAAATCACCTTGTTTGCCGGAGGAGAAATGCAGAGAGCATAAAGGCTATTCGAGATTCTTTAAGCAGAGATTATCGCGGAAGCGGTGCATTCCTTTTCACTACTGCTGTACCAGTTTTGATGCTGCAGAATAGAGCTTTTTTTTTCGTCCTTCGAAATTTGAATTTCGTTTTGTTTTCATACTTTTAATCTTATTTTATTTGTTTTAAATCAATGTTATATGTTCTCTATCATGGGCTGATTTGATTCTTCTCATTTCGTGAGCAACATGCTGCCACATTATTTCTTGAACTGACTTGTTTTCTTTTTTAAAAAAATAGTTTATTTTTTTGATTTATTTTGCTATTTATTTGTGCATTAATCTGATCTAATTGCTTTTAGTTGCTTGATTTATCTTGAATTTTCTGTAGCATTGTAATTGTTTGGTTGTTTTATTTTTTTTATATAAATTGAAAATATTTTTTGCTTTAATTAATTTGTTTTATTGTAAATATTTTATAATGCGGTTTTATTTACTTGTTTAATTTAATGGGCAAAATAATTTTTCTATAAATTTGCATGATTAGCTTTAGTGTAGTCATTTTAAGATAGATGTATTAGGGTACACTAGTGTTAAGTATCCACTTTCTCTATGTAGTATGAAATTCAGATATAAATATAGGGACACACCAAATTCAAACAATTGTAAGACATCGATATATATATATATATATATATATATATATAAATATAAATTAAAGAATATATATATATATATATATATATATATATATATATATATATTAAAGAAATATTATATATAATTGTAAAATTTTAAAAAATTCATAATTCATTAATAACATTTCTATAAGTTTGAAGATTTATAATATTTTAATATATGTCATATGTATTAATATTTGTTACCTAATAAGTCTCTCCTAAAAAATGTGGAACATAATTTCTATTGACATTTTCTAAAAACTCTTTTAAAGTAACTTCTCCTAATAGAATTAACCATGTACAAGTACATGTGCATCCAAAAAACTTAACAAGAGAGAATAGTGATGTGAAACAAATTTCAGTGATGACGAAACGAACGACTTGATACAAGCAGAGGTAGAAGAGACAGATGAAAATAGTGGTGTATGAAAAAATAAAACTTAAAAACTTATAGTAGTGTGTGAAAAGATAAAACCTAAAATACTGGTATGTGAAAGTAGTGGCTTGGGACATCAGTCATGTGATTGAACTTGAGTGGGTTACGGACTTACTAATTGGTCGTTAGTCATAGAAATTATTTTTTTTTAAAAAATATTAATAGGCTGTATCCAAGCCGTGTCTTAAACATGTTCAAACATGTTCGAGCCGTATCCTAGACGTGTCTGAGCTGTGTCTAAGACGTGTCCAAGTCGAAAAAAATAATTTTTTAATCGGATACATTCAGACACGCAGGACACGTGTGTCGTACGCGTATCCCTATGTGTCCGATACAAACACGCCTCAAAAACTATATGCCCGTGTTTCATAATATGCATAATTAAATTTCCAAATCTAATTAATTTCTTTTCAAAGAACCAATTATCTAATAAAAAAAGGTTATTTTAAATTATTTAAAAAAAATTAATGACAACTCCATAAATTTTTTTTACATTTTGTTGCTTCTCGCCACGGTGACCTCAAAAAAAAAAAAGTAATCATTTGAATTAACGTTTCCATCTAAAGAGAGTAACAAAAAAGAGATGGGAAAAGAAAAAGAGAAAAGAAGAGAGAGATAGGAAAAAAAGAGAGAGAATGAGAGAGAGAAAATGAAAGAAAAAAAGAAGGAGAAAGAAAAGAAGGAAATTAATAAGATAACCATATGACTACAAGGAACTCAAGGGAATGTCAGCGAAGCCAAATGTTCAAAAGCCAGAAAACTAGAACATTTTATGACCAAGACATGATCAGGAAGCATAAACTGGGGCAAATTTTTTAAGGGAGTTTTTGTTGGACCACGGCATGTTCATTGCATCAAGAAGCTTAAATTAAGGCAAATTTTGAAAGGCAGTTGAGCTGTTACTGCATCATAATTGAGCGGACACATCCCAGAAAGAAAGAGAAAAGAGTAAAGAGAAAGTTGTTACTTCAAAATCATGGCACATTATAAGTTGATATAGAAGGATCTTTCTTTGGAAGAGTAATTCTCAGCCTTAAAAAATAAAGTTTGGCTAAACATCATGCAGCAATCTCATGCAGTCATATCATACCATTTACTTTCCTACACCATCAGATCTTCTAAATTTCTACCAGGTCATTTAATTTTTAGCATTATCAAATTATTTAATTTCCTGCCATTGTATCATATTAGATCATTTGCTTTTTCACACTATAAGATCATTTAAAATTTTTGTCATCACATCAAGTTATTTACTTTCTTACATTATCAGATCATTTAATTTTCTGTTATCATATCATATCAGTTCAATTAGTTTTTCGCACTATAAGATCATTTAGATTTCTGTCATCACATAGAATCATTTACTTTCCTACAGTATCAAATCATTTAGATTTCTGTTAGATCATTTAATTTTCAACATCTCCAGATCATTTAACTTCCTATCATCGTATCATATCAAATCATTCACCTTTTTGCACTATAATATCATTTAAATTCCTGCTATATATATATATATATCAAATCATATCATATACCTTCCTGCAGTATCATATCCTTCAAATTTATATGAAATCATTTAATTCTCATCATCAGCTCATTTAATTTTCTATCATCATTTCAAATCATATCATTTACATTTTTTGCGCTATCAGATCATTTAAATTTTTGTCATCACATTAGATCATTTACTTTCGTGCACTATTAGATCATTTAATTTTCAGTATTATTAGGCTATTTGATTTTTATTAATTTTTTGAATGGGTTTAAGAGAATCACATGAATAAAGTTAAAGAAGGTAATTTCTTTTGATGCACGGTGGTTACAACGGTTGTGCAAGGGGTGAGTACTTGTAAAAGACACTCCGATGTTCAAGTTAGACCATGCAAAATATGAATAGTATTTGAAATTATATACATACATTTGCAACTTTACGTGGTATTTATAGGAGCGTCTTAGTATATAAGAATCATGTTTAAATCTATATTAAATGTTGTTAATTAGGATAAGAATCTAGTAAGATTGTTATCTCTTATAATTGTCTCATATGTTTATGAGAGATATAATTGATTCTTTTATCTATAATGAATTCTGTTTATTCCTCATAAATGAGCATATTTACTTATCCAATAGCGCTTATAAATATTTAGGATCCAACTCTAGTAGGCCAGATTGCTCTTAAACCACTAATCCGGACTCCGATCCAGAATAGTCATCATATCATATTAGATCATTTACTTATCTATTATATCATATCATTTAAATTTCTGCCATATCATATTTTATACTTTCATGTCATATTATATTAGTTCATGTCATATTAGATCATTTACTTTCTTATCACATCATATCATTTATCATTCTATCATATCAAATCATACACTTTTCTATCATATAATATCATTTACACTCATTTCTGTCATATGAAATTATATTAGATTAATTAACTTTTAGTCATATCACATCATATCATATCATATCAAAGTATTAAATTTTGTCCCATCATACCATTTAAATTTTTGTCATTTCATCATAATATCATTTTCCTTTTTTGCATATCATATCATCATCATCATTGTGATGCCTACTACCCTATGTTGTCCACCTTATGCTCATCAAGGTGAATCAGATAAGATAAAGTTCACCACATGTACTCTTCTAAGTCTCATTACCAATTTAGTTACGTTCCTTATGTATTTTTAGCATTTTTTACTTCAGCTTTATTTGATTCCCTTTTATACCAATTATCGAATTACCTTGGTCTTAAATTTTCATTTTTATTTTAAGTTCTTTAACTCTCAAGGTGAGCTGGGCTAGAAGCCCTCGATAAGCATGCAATAAAAATTAGTTCTACTGAGCTTATCTACTATCTCATAGTGAATCCTTATTGTTAGAACTCTAGCTTTGGTATCAATACACATACACACAAGCATAAGTAAAAGATACCAGCGCTCAGGGCCTTCCACTATACATTATTTATCACAGGTATACTTACATCATTAAAACATAAGCATAGGCTTCAGTGCCTATGATTACAATCATCCAACAGTCATACATACATAATCAGTAAAGATAGATATCATTTTACAGATACATCAAGAAAAGCACAAGTTATGTACAATAAAAAATGAGATTTACAGATGTCTATCAGTCAGTCCTATACTACCTCATGCCAAACTACATAACAAACTTTCCAGGGTCATCTCCAGGGGCACTCGATGTATACATAATGTCTACTCGAATCAGTCCCAGAAAGGAGTAGGTGTTGGTCCCAAAGGAGTACACTTATTCTTCCTCCATGAACTCAAAGAAAACACTAAATAGAGGCATGGTTTAGGTTTGGAAATATCATGGAAAACAATAAGGGTGAGAATTATAAGAATTCTCAATAAACTACATGCACAATATCATCATAATAAATCCAACTACCTTGGACTAAAAAATAATTAATAGATATAAGTTGAAAACATATAATTTATTTATCATGAGGCAGAGGTTCATTTTTAGCTAGTTTTCTTCATATGATCAAAATCACAATATATCAGTACTATAAAAGAGTGTCCATGCAAAATGGAATGCAATGTTTATGAGTCTGGTTGTTCAAACAATTTTTTCACTACTCCTGTTTCTTTCTCTTTCTTGTGAGGCAACCTTTGTCCTTGGAGGGGGAATGACCCACCTTCATAAGATAGTTTGTTTGTCAGACATAAGTTAGTCCACTCTCAATAGTTATACATGTTACACAAAACCTACCCCTAGCAAGGTGAATTGTTGTCCTTACTCTCTATGACAAGGTGAACCTTACCTTTTTATTAGGAAAGCATACTTACATGAGCAGTTGTATAATGCATAGTATTTCATAGTTCATAATCATAACAGATCCTAAGAGTACCATATGGCATTTGATAAATGTCTAATATGTATATCTTTATAGGTGTACATTGAGGTTGTTTATCTTTCTTTTAAGACTTGAGATGTTGTTTTAGTCCATGTTTTATGTATTTTATTTAGTCTTTAAAAATATTTTCTTAATTGATGTTTTTTAGATTAGCTAATGATGTTTTGATGTGTTTTATATAGTTTGGGTGCAAGTCATTGAAGCCTAATTAGAAGCTGGAGCTCAAGTTCACGTATGGAATCCAGCGCTTAGCCCCAAAGTTGTAGCGCTTAGCCTGAAGAAGCCAGAAGATTGACTGATGCGTGATACATTTCAGCACATGTGGCGCTAAGCGCCAGTAAAAGCGCGCTAAGCGCAACTGGTTATGATGCAACAGCATAGTCACTTAAGTTGCACTCAGCGTGGATAATTTTGCGCTAAGCGCTGCTGCGTCTGGAAGAAATCCTAAAAGTAGGATAATACGCATTTCGTTGTGCATAGATTCACATTCATTCTGGAGAGGAGATTCTTGAGAATATATTGAGAGCTTCTGGACGTGGCTGGGAGCCAAGATTATCAATGGAGTTTTCATCTCTTATCTCTATTTCTTTTTATTGTATCATCTTGATCATGTCTAACTAATCTTCCACTTGTTAGGGTTAGATGTATCTTTTTCTGAATCTCTTATGTATTTGATTTGATCATCCAATATATTTCTCTACTTCTTTATGAGTGCTTAATTTCTATGCTTAATGCTTGTTGTGGCTTGATTATCCATGGCTTGATGTTTGATTTGGTAAACAATTGGAAAATTGATACTAGGTCTAGATATGAAATTAATCACCTAATAGGTCTTGAATCTAGGAATGGGTCTTGATCTATTAGTAATCTTTTAATCCTTAATCTTAATGCAAATTCATTTTTTAAGTCACCTAAGGAATTAGGACTTAATTAGGGGGTTTAGGCTCTTTTCATCTAAGGAATTAGGATTTGAGTAAATAGTGGATTGATTTTCATAAATGAAGTTAGAGATTATATTATTTGTCATGTCATTGCATTTGGGAAAGAACTAGTGAGTCTAGCCCCAGCATTTCATCTTAATCGAATTCAGTTTCTTTTGTACTCACCAAGTGTTTGATAAAATTACAAAAAGACTTATTTCTTTTTATTTCTGATTTTGTCAATTGTTGTTTGAGCTCCCTTCTTTCCAAACCCATCGTTTAGATAGTAATTGTTGTGTTATGTGCTAGTATTTGTCACAATCTTCGTTGGGAACGACAACCCACTCATCTCTTTATTACTTGCACGATTTGGTATACTTGCCAAAGTCGTCTTAACAGCATTAACAATAGTTTACAATTCATCATAACAATGCAACAGCTAGTACAAGGTATACTTAAACATTTAAAATCATCACAATCACCAACATGCAATTTTATGCAAGTATTCAAAGACTTGCTGAGTTAACTTGGCAACCAAGTAAGCTAACATTATTATCCTCAATTCATAAGAATTGCCTTATCATTATCATACAACCCTTGCGAGGTCATAACCTTATGGATTAACTCGACACTTAATTTTCTCAGTAATCTTAGATTCATGTATCAGTGATTAACTTCACTAATCATTTTGTTTATCATTAAGCTTGTGTTTGGATAAGACATTTCAAAATTTCTAACAATATTTAAAATGCAAAGTAGTAATTCAATTGCCTTCATTTTCAAAATTTCTAGTTTGGATAATTAGTTATGAATTTCCAAAATTCCTACACCAGTTGATGATGCTACTTCTTCCAACTAGAAAAAAAATCATCATCCAAGCCTTCCATTTGCTCATGCACCAATGCTTCAGATCTGCCTTCACCACCTGATTTTCCTTTGTGACCTGCTCTGAGTAATGATGGGTCCTTCATAGCATCAACCCTCACTAGCACTTGAACCCGACAGCCTCAAGCACTCACCACACACCAATTTTGTATGGCCTGTGGCTTCGCATCCTCTGCGGCACATAGTGGGTCAACTACCAAGAAAGGTGAATTAGCCAGCGACGAAGAAGACGCCCAGGCCCAGAGCTTGGCATTAGTGTTCTTCCATCTTTTTCTAACAACCTATAGGGATATCGGTCTCTCCGTGCTCCGTGGTGCCGGCAATCTTACTAACATTGATGGTATCATTTGCATTCTTGTCGACGCCAATGGTGTTGCCACCGATGGAGGTTCTGGTGGTCATGAACTTTATGCTAGGCAGAAGGGCGGATAGAATGAAACGAAATGTATGAGTCATGGGAGAGGAAGAACGAAGGAGCAAGGGATTTTAGAATTTCACCTAATTAGGAGGAATTTTAAATTCCTTTTTTAAAGAAATGAAATACCTCATTAAAATACCTTGAGAACTCTAAAATGACTCTGTAGAATATCCAAACAACACATTTTATCACAAAGAATTTTAAATTCTTTCGAAAATACATTCCTTCCTTAAAATTCTTCATCCAAACAAAGCCTAAGAGTCTAGTCAACATTCGAGGTATTAAATTACTCGTCCTAGGGTTGTTGTAACATTCTCCCTAACATATTAGTCTTAATTATGGTTATAAAAGTTCAATAATACTTGTATAAGTTACTTGTTAATTCTGGTGACCTTTTGAGTTAATTTGGATATATTGCTATAACACTGAACATGGAAAATAACTTATAATAGCTCAGAATTTAGTAAAATTTGTATAGATGATGAAAATAAATATGAAAAATTTATTTAGAGGTCATACATGATTGGAACTAGTTGTAGTAAATTTTGGAGAATTAACTGAGCTAGTTTGGTATTTTTAATAACATAGGATATGTGTTTAAAGGCCAAATTAAATAGAAAAGTAGCTCAGAAAGTTATGAGAAATTATGAAAATATCAACTAGAGAATGGAGATTATTCTGGAAATTATTACAAGTTAAGATAGATACTTGTAAGCCTATTAGTTTAATTCCTTAGGTTTAACTTGACTTAATAAAGAGTAATAGAGTTTAAGTGACAGTTAATAATGTATAGAAGGTCATTGAAAAATGAGTTTAAGGACTAAATGAGTCCTAGAATTTTCTATAATACTTATGCAAGTTAGAAATTTCGTTAATGAAAGATCAAAGTATCCCTAAGAGATACAAAACTTTCACTTAGACATGGAAGTCCACGTTCTTATCCTATTTCATTCTTCCACCATCTTTGACCATATTTCTCATTCATTTCTCACTTTCTTTTACTCTCACACGTAACCAGTAGCAACAAATGAGATAAGAATAGGAAAGAGAGAAAGAAAGGAAAGAAAAGAGAGAAAGAGATAAAGACAGGGAGCAGAATAAGAGGTAGAGAAGAGGAAGGAAGAAATAAAGGAAGAACAAAGAAAGAACATGAAAGAGGAGCAAAGAATAGGAAATAAATTGCTTCACTAAGGAGTAGAGGTAGGGGATTGTTGTGTGTCTTTACCATGCTTTATCTATCTTTGCTTCTTGTAAACTTGCATGGAATGGATTGAATGAAAGTTTTCCATGAAACTCTATAAAAATGTGGTTGTATATGCAGAGGTGTGATTGTTGAAACTTTAGCACGGATATGTATGGATATATATACATATGTGAACACAACTATTTGAGTTTAATATTTGATGATTTCTAATGTTTTACTACATGGTTTATAATATGAATAGATGTATGTAATAAATTTGATGTTGTGATAATGAAGAATGGCAGAACAGGGGCTGTTTCTAATGCTTTTGTTGTATTTTTGCATGTGCTATTCTAATAGACCATGATGGCTATTCGAATAGATAATTACAGAATACACCAAATTACATTTTTATGGCTGCTATTCGAATAGACCAGGGGTGCTATTTGAATAGGCTTTGCCAAAATGCATCAAAAGGTAATTTTGTGAAGGCTATTTGAATAGCAGGAAGTTCTATTCAAATAGGCTTTTCCGAAATGCCATATTTTGAGTGCTATTCGAATAGACCTGAGGTGCTATTCAAATATACTTTTACAAAATGCCATATCACTATGCACTATTCGAATATCAGTGCTTTGTTTTAAGGAATTAGGGATTTCATATTGTATAAGATGATGAGATTTGAAGGTTTTCATTAAGTAAAGTGACTTAACCTACAAATGAATACTTTGTGTACTTATGCAATGATGATCTTGTGCATTTAGTTACTTGTGGGGTAACCTTTTATACACTTAGAATATGATGTAATGATGATTATATAGTGCACTTAATTCACTTGAGAAGTGATAGTGTGATATATTTAGTTCATTTGTGATATGATGATTTTGTGCACTGAGTTCACTTGAAAATAGAACATTATGCACTAGATAAATACATAAAGAGATGAATTTGACTTATATGCTTGTCGTGCTCATAAAGTGTAGTAGAAACATGAATTGCTCCTTTAATTGCTAAAGTTGAGCCATGAAAGTGTACTAGAAACCTGAATTGTTTCTTTATTTTCTAAAGCTGAGCCAGTATTGAATGTTTATTGTAATTTGCTCCTTTACATTGTTAAAGTTGAGGTAATATTTGAAATGAAATTGAAAGTACATCTCTAAGTGCCCATTAAGTAAAAGAAATTGGATATGCTAATGGAAATGATGATGATCCTTTGGATATCTTGGATTGGACATGATTGAGGAAATGACGGTGATCCTAAAATTGGATCTAGGAAATTATGGTGATCTTAGATCTGATATGTGTATCCTTTGGAAATGATGGTGATCCTTTGGATACCAAGACTTAGCCAATGATGGATGTAGGAAATGACGGTGATCCTAAATCTAAATCTAGGAAATGACGATGATCGTAGATCTGATATGTGTATCCTTTGGAAATGATGGTGATCCTTTGGATACCAAGACTTGGCCTATGATGGATTTAGGAAATGAAGGTGATCCTAAATCTGAATCTAGGAAATGACGATTATCCTAGATCTGATATGTGTATCCTTTGGAAATGATGATGATCCTTTAGATATATTGATAGGGTTACCTGGGATAGTGTTGTGTAATGATAGACTGTTACATGTCGGCTGAGAGCACTAGCTTGTTAAGTAGACTATCATTTAGTAATTGGTAGTGTGAGGCTGTGACATTTCCTCCCTACCTATAAATATAAAAGGACACGAGTCTTGGGAATATGCATAGAAAGATGGCACTAAACAGGAATTAGCATAATGGCTCTAAATGAGAATTAGCATAATGGCACTAAACGAGCATTGGCATAATGGACTAAATGGGCATGAACATATGACATTACATGAGCATTAGCATATGACTTTACATGAATATTAGCATAAGATTTACACTTGTGTAAGCACTTTTATAACATTATAGAGATGTTATCTACATGTATATATAATGGATTTGCAGTATGAATGTTTATACAAAGAGAGTATGTGAATGTCGAGTGATAGTGAGTTGTGACTCATATCTGACTTATATACTTGTGGTTTCTATGAACTATTGATGTTGTGATGATTTAATATAAATAGTTGATTATGAGATAATTGAACCATAGTAATAAATGAATTTTCTGCCTCAAGAAGAGAAAGGAATAGTTTTGGCTTATGCCACCTTACTATATGGTATTTATTATACTTATTTATTTTTTCCCGAAGCAGTTGGAGTTATTGTGATGACATTACATGTACTAGAATTACTGATAATTTTAGAATTCTCACCCTTTACTTGCTTTCATGATAATTCCAGCATGAGATCCTTCCAAGGAGAAGTGAAGTTGATGACATGGAGTAGACTTATTACTCTTTTGACCATTGCATTGTATTTTATACTAGTTGCAATGACTTGTATAAGTTGTATTGTACATATGCCTTTGAAACTTAGTTTTGTATATACTTAAACACTGATATACTAGTTGGTTGAACTTGTTATATCAGAGAGAAATAGACTTTTTAGATGTATATTTTATTCTTGTATAGGTTACATTTCCCTCACAAGGCTCTATATAATAACATATATAGTTATTATTAAGGTAATATGATGTTTTTATGTTAGCAGTGACATGCCTAATCCTGTTTACTCATGTATATTCCGGAGATATTACAGTATTAGTATTGTGGTATTACATTATGGTATCAATGTAGTTTATCTTATTGAGTCAGGATGTGGACTGACTATGCTTTTAGCATGTTTAGATTTTCTTATTGTATGTTATGCATTTTCTTATCTCGAAGTGAGATATATGAATAGAATTGCATGACAGCCTTAGGTATGAATGTTAGTAGTTACTGTCATACTGTTACATGATATTGAGACTGATCAACTCAATATGTACTACTCTATATGTATAGGAAATTATTGCATCTCCTAGGTGTACTAGGGGTAACAGGGAACCTACCAATAATAATAATACGGCGGGTATAATATAAATGTTTAGAGGGAAGACAATTGTTGTAAGGAAGCAGACTATCGTCACCAATAGAGTAATAGAAAGGATGGTGGCAAACCCACCTCCACCACCAGTAGATGATGTAACTTTGGTAAGGAACCAAAATTTTCATGATCTCTCTGAATTTAGGAAGGCAAATCCTTTGTCTTTCCGAGGAGAGTACAATTCAATTAAGGTTGAGGGATGGTTAACGAAAATGGAGAAAATCTTTGCTGTTATGGGATACACTGATGAGCAATCATATCTTTTGCCTCCTATATATTGGTGGAGGAGGCAGAAAGTTAGTGGATGAATGCTAGGAGGTTGATGGAGGCAGTAGAAACTCAAATAATTTGGGAAGTGTTTAGGACAACCTTTTTGGACAAATATTTCCCTAAGAATTTATAGAATGCGAAGGAATTGGAGCTTTTGAAGCTTAAACAAGGAAGCTTGTCAATAGGCCAGTATATGGCCAAATTTGAGGAGTTGTCCAAATTCTCCTCCAACTTCAGGTACAATCCAAATGAGGGATGAAAGTATGTAAAGTTTGAAGCGGGGTTGAGAGATGATATAAAGAGAGCAATTGGACACTTGGAAATTAGGGATTTTTCCACCTTGGTGAACAAATGTAGAATTAAATAATCTTATGACTCTAAACCTCAATTGGTGCAAAGACCTAATAAAAAGCCAAATAATAAATATTTTATTTATAAAAGTTGACTTAATCATTATTTTGTTAATTAATTTAGTTAATTTTGAGCATTATGATTGATTCTTTAAAAAGTTGCTCAATACTACATAATTGTGCTAGTTGTAGGAATGACACCGTTATTCATGTGTACTGTTTTCCTTTTCTAAGCTGAGAAATAAGGAATGCGAGAATGATAGAAATAGTAGTTGAGTTAGAAAGAACTATCTTGAATATCGATAATTCTGAAGCTAAAAGAAAAGGCCCATATCAAGGAAACAAGTCAAACTAATAGAAGCCTCCCCAAAAACTATGTGCTCTTTATACGAATGCCTTCAGAAAGCCTTTAAAACATACAATAGCAAGCCCAATGAGAGCCACTTAGGCCCACAAAAAAAGTAGAAAAAGGACATATTAGAGCATAGCGTTGCATGGAATGAAATCTATTTAAAGGAGAAACAGATTGGAGAATTGGCACAACGCAGTAGAGGAAAAAAAAGAGAAGAATTTCGAAGTGCCACATGGAGAGATGTGATGCAGTATTGGTAGCAGCATAGTGCAACAGCGCAGTGTAGTGTAGAACAGTGACGCACGAGACGCATCACAGTGCAGAGAAAAAGAAAGTTGTGTGTAATGAAGAATTTTAATGAGATAATTTTATTGTGTTCTAATCTTATTATGTTTTGTTAAATTCTTTATGTTAAGGGGATGATGAAACCTTGATTGTTTTGGTATTGCTATGTTGAATTGTTTTTACTCAATTTTAAGATTTAATGTTTATTGATTTTATTTTCCTATCAGATTATATTAATGAATGTTTAGATGAATTCAATTATGCTTTTCTCATGCTTTGCAATTCATTTGTGTTCTCTGAGTATTGGTGGTAATTGTTGGATATCAATTGTAGTTTTTATTAGGGATACATTTGATGATTTGATAATTTACTATTAATTAAAAAATTTTATCATACATTTGATTATTATTTTTAGTGCTTTATTGATAGATCTTCCATGATCACATGCTTGCCGTTAGATGTTCATGAGTTAAGTTATTGGGTATAATAATTTGACATAGTTAATGTTAAAATTTATCTTGGTGGATTCTGAACCTTAGTCACCTTGCATTTAATAGAAACCCAATTTATTTACTTTGTTTCACTTTAATTTGCATTCAAAATTAATGTTTATTTATTTTTAATCATTTAACAATTTTTTTTAGTTTCTTTGTTCCTTTAACCATTCTTTTAATTTGTCTCTCTATGGAATCGACACTCCAAAGTTATACTACAACTACCACGTTATTCTTTGGGCATAATCAAATTTTGATGTCGTTGCCGGGGAGATGGTAGAAAATTGCTAATCATTTTTTTCTTTTTAGTGATTTGTAGGTTCATTACCTCTTTTAGCCTATTGCATTTTATTTTCTTTTCGGAGCAATTCTGGAAAGAAAAGGCAAGGATTAACTGGCACACATTTGGAGATAGAAATACAACTTACTTTCATAGAGTAGCTAAGGTCAGAAATGCTTCTAAAAGAATGACAGTGCTTAAAGATGGTGATTCTATTTTGGATGATGAAAATTGTATTGAGTAGCATGTTCTCTAGTTCTATACTTCTTTATATGCTTCAGATAATAATTGTGTTGGTAATGATCTCATTGATAAAGTGATTCCTTCTATTGTTTTTATCCAGGATAATCTTATGCTTACTAATTTGCCTTTTATTGATGAAATCAAGAGTGCTATTTTTTCCATGTGTGGTAGTAGTGCTGTAGGTCCTAATGGTTATGGAGGATGCTTTTATCAACACTACTGGGACATAGTTAGTTCAGATGTGTGCAATTCTATTCTTCAATTCTTCACCCAAAAGTGGTTGCTTCCCAATCTTAATTCCTACTTGGTGGTTCCTATTGCCAAGTATCCTGGTGCAGATAGGATTGAAAACTTCTGGCCAATTGCTTTGGCTAATTTTCAATTTAAATTAATAACAAAAATTTTGGAAGATAGATTGGCCATTGTTGCCCCCAAAGGTGATTTCAAACCAATAAAGGGGATTCATAAAGGGGAGGCACATATCTGATTGCATTTGTACAGCTTCAAAGGCAGTAAATATGCTTGACTCTAAGACCTTTGGAGGTAATGTTGCTCTCAAATTTGACATTAAGAAGGCTTTTGATACCATAGATTGGAACTTCTTGCTTAAAGTTTTGGCTTCCTTTGGATTTGATGATAAATTTTGTAATTGGGTTAGAATCATCCTTAATTCTGCTAGACCGTCATTTTCTGTTAATGGTAAATATGTTGGATTCATCTCTTGCAAGAGGGGAGTGAGGCAAGGTGATCCTCTATCACTTATCCTTTTTTGCCTTGCTGAGGATGTTCTCAGTAGAAACATCTCTCATTTGGTTAATTTAGGTCTGTTAGATCCAATGGCAAGTCCAAGAGGTCATCCTTCTCCTACTCATACTTTCTATGCTGATGACATCTTAGTTTTTTGCAAGGGGACTAAAAGAAACTTGGATAATTTGATGTCTCTTTTTCATTCTTATGGGCTAGCATCAGGTCAACTCTTAAGTTATGACAAATGTAAGTTCTATACTACTAAGCTTTCTCCTACCATAAATAAATCTATCTCCAATACTCTTGGTTTTTCAGCAGGGCAATTGCCTTTTAATTATCTCGAAGTGCCTCTTTTCAAAGGGCAGCCAAAGAAGATATACTTATAGCCTATAGCAGATAAAATTATAGCCAAATTGGCTTCTTGGAAAGGCTCTCTCTTATCTATAATGGGAAGGGTTTAGCTTGTCAAATCTATTATTCATGGTATGATGTTATATAGTTTTCAGGTGTATGCTTGGCCTATTAAAATGTTGAAAATGCTGAATAAATGCATCAAAAACTTTATTTGGTCTGGTGATATATTAGTTAGGAAAGTTGTTACTATGGCTTGGAGCATTGTTTATTCTCCCATCAATGAGGGTGGACTTGGCTTAAGATCTCTTAGGTCTATAAATGATGCTGTTATGTTAAAGTTGACCTGGAAATTAATATCTTCTAACAAGCAGTGGCCTGAGATGATTAGAGCTAGGTTCCTTAAGAAGAAGGTTCTAATTACCTATTATGTAAAGTCATCTATTTGGCTTGCTTTAAGAACTCATCTTCAATCTGTTTCTACCTATAGCATTTGGCAAATTGGAGATGGAAAATCAATTAATTTTTGGACCGATAATTGGCTAGACCAGCCTATTATTGACCTGATGCAAATTCCTGCCCATTTCACCATACTTTGCAGGCTTCTGTTGATGAATTCATTCAAGGAAACTACTGTTTATCCCTCCAGTTCTTGCTGCTAAGTATCCTGACTTAGTAAATGACATTCTTCATGTTCTAATCCCTGCATACTCTAATGTAGATCACCTTGTTTGGGCAGGCACAGACTCTGGTTCTTTGACTTTTAAAGATGCCTATCTCCATCTACATCCTCCCAAATCTGTTGTTCATTGGAGTAAATTAATCTGGAGTGGCTCAATTCCTCCTTCTAGGTCCTTTCTTGTTTGGAGGTTGTTACAAAACAAGATGCCAACTGATGAGAATTTGAGAAATAGAGGGTGTATCATAGTTTCTATATGTAGTCAGTGTGGTTTAACTGATGAATCATCCTCTCATTTATTTCTAGAATGCAATTTTGCTCGGGTACTTTGGAATTAGTTCAGCTCTATTATTAACTGCTCCATTGATTTATCCACTTTTAATTCTATATTCTCAATTTGTAATAGTAGCTGCAGCACTCAATTGAAAGATGTGATCCTAGCTGGTCTCATTAACATTGTCTAGATCTTTTGGTTCTACCGCAATAAGAACAGATTCGACAACTCCAACATTCCTTTGAAATCAACTATTAATATGGTGATTGCTTTTATTTCTATCTCTAGGAATCTTTCTAAAGGCCACATGTCTTCCTCCATTGTGGAATTCACTATTCTTAAACTTCTCAAAATTACAAGGCACCCCTCAAAAGCTCATTCTATTAAACAAATGACTTGGCTTCCTCTAATTTGTGGATGGATCAAATGCAATACAGATGGCTCGGCTAGAGGTTCTCTTAGACTTGCTGTTGCTGGTGACATCTATAAAGATAGCAATGCTGTTGTCCTCGGTTGCTTTGCATCTTTTATTGGATCCACTTTCTCTCTTCATGCTAAGATTGCTGCTGCAATGATTGTCATTGAAGTTGCATATTTAAAAGGATGCATAAGATTTGGTTAGAATGTGATTCTAAATTAGTGGTTTTGGCATTTACTTCCATTGAACTGGTGCCTTGGAAGCTTAGGACTAGATGGAGGAATTGTATGAACCTTATTAGGTGTATGCATTTTGTAGTATCTCACATGTATAAGGAGGGGAATTCTTGTGCAAATAAGTTAGCTTCTTTTGGGGTGAATTCCCAATGTTTCACTTGGTGGGACTTGATCCCTAGTTTTATTAGTGAAGACTTTTACCGCAATAGGTATGGTCTTCCTAATTATAGGTTTAGATCGTCTTTCTTTCCTTGCATGGGTTTTGGTTTTAGTCCCCCCATGTTTTTATTTTTTATTCTTTTTCTATATTTTTAATAATATTATGGTGTGTTGTAGATGATTAGTAGAGTTTGTGGTGTCAACTTTGTTTGGATCTCCCTCTCTATTGTGATGCATTTGCATGCCATTTTACTTTAAAAAAATCTTTATTTTATTTTCTTTTCTTTTTGTAGATTTATTTTTTAGTGTTGTATTTTTTTCTCTACCTTGCAAACGCCTTGGGTCGGTTTGCTTGTAGACCTGTGTTAGAGTCAAAGTTTGATTTTTCTATTCATTTGTTTGATACTTATTCTATTTTTTAGGAAATGAGCGAACACAGAGATCAACCCACTAAGACCCTTCAGGATTATCTCCACCCTACACGCACAGCCACACCATCATGCATCATGTTTCCAACTAATACTCGCCAACTAGATTTTAAAACAAGGATGATATAATTACTCCCTACTTTTTATGGCTTGGATAATGAAAATCTATATTTGCATATTAGAGAGTTTGAGAAAGTAGTTACGACTTTTCAAAATGCAACTGATGATATTGTGAGACTTAAGTTCTTTCCTTTCTTTTTGAAGGATAGAGCTAAAAGTTGGCTATACTCACTGAGACCACGATCTATTAGGTGATGGAATGAGATGACTCAGGCCTTCTTTAATAAATACTTTCCCCAACATAAGACCAATGCTTTAAAAAGTAAATCTTCACCTTTGTACAAAAGGACAGTGAGACTTTGTATCAGTCTTGGGATAGATTTAAGGAGTTGTTGAGTATGTGTCATCACCATAAGTATGAGAATTGACACTTAATGAGCTATTTTTATGAGGAACTTACACTAGAGAGTGCCAATTTGTGGAGATGATGTGTAATGGTGAGTTCTTACAGAAAGATCTTGATGGGGCCATAGAATAGCTTAATGGGCTTGCTAAAAAAGCTCACACTTAGACTAGACTTATTGCTACTGAGAGCACAAATAGGTCATGACCTGTAGGAAACTCAAATGATGGTAGAATTTAGCATCTCAGGGAAGAAGATAACCTAAAGGCTAAGGTTGATATGCTCACTAGGGAACTAGAGGTGATAAACACTAAAGACTTAAAGCCAATACATGTGGCTAATCATACAGAGTCTTTTAAACCTTATTTTGCATGTGGCGGGGTAGATTAACTCGCCCAAGAGTGTCCCATATTTGCTGAGATGAGAGTGATGTATGAGGAACAATGTAATGCCTTAGGTTTGTAAAAGAAGTCTTTTACACCTTTCTCTGATACCTATAATATGGGGTGGCACAATCACCCCAATTTTAGCTGGAAGTTTGAAAACCAGCAGCCTACACAACCCCTTAGATAATATCTTGCACCATATCATGCACCTTCATCTTCTAGGAGTCCATTAGAAGACATTTTGCAGGATTTTATTAAGGCATATGGTAAGACTAACCAAAAGTTAGAATCTTTGATTATTCAAGTTGTTGAATAAAATAAGGAGATAAAGAGAATCCAAATTGATGAACTTCTTGAGTATGAATAAGCAAGGTAAGTTCCCTTCTCAAGCTCAGTCTGCATCCCATGGTCAACACATGGCACAAGAGAAATTGAAGGATGTGAATGCCATTGTGACACAAAGTGGTACATCATTACATATCCTAACAACGAACAAAGTAGAGGATGTGGTAAAGAATCAAGATAATAGTGATGTCGAGCTGCCCAAGGAACTTGAGGTGACAAAGAGTCATGTTAAGGTACCATTCCCTCATGCTTTAAAATCAAGCAAACGAAATCTGGATCCTAACAATGAAATCCTTGAGAATCTAAGGTAGGTAATAATCAAAATCTTCTTCTTTTGCATGTGATTAAACAAGTTCCTATTTATGCAAAAGTTCTTAAGGATTTGTGTATAGTTAAGATAAAGCACCATGTGAAGAAGACAATGTTCCTAACAGAACAAGTTAGTACCCTAATTGAGCATCAAATTCCTCCTAAGTACAAAGATCCTGGTTTTCCAACCATTGCATGCAGTATCAGAAATCATGAGTTTTGGCAAGTTTTGCTAGACTTAGGAGCTAGCGTAAATCTAATGTCATATTCTATTTATTTACAGTTGTTGTTGGGAAAAATCAAAGAAACCACTGTGGTATTGCAATTGGCTAACCTTTCAGTCAGAGTACCTCGAAGTGTGGTAGATGATGTTCTAATTATATTATCTTGCTGATTTCCTAATCCTCAACACTAGCTCTGTTGTTGATACTATTTCTGCTAATGCTCTTATTAATTGCAGGAATGAGCTTATGAAGCTGACTTTTAGAAACATGACTCTCGAGGTGAATATATTCTATATTACAAAACAACCAAAAGATGATGACGAGGTCCACCAGATATACATGATTGACTCACTCATGGATGTGGGAGTTTCTACAGCCCATGATTTTGATTCCCTTGAGTATTTTCTTGTTAATTCTGAGTTAGATTCTATCAGTAATCCATCTAATATAGTTGATATTTGTGCTATTTTTATAGAACTCAAGATTATGGCACTTAGGCATAGCAACCAAAGTTTGAGGAGTTGCTTGAGAAAGGTTGGAGCATTGCTAATATAAAAGGTGTTAGTCCCCTGGTTTCTTCTCATGAAATTAATTTGGAGGAAGGTGAATGGTCAGTTATTGAAGCCGTAACTTGAGTTAAAGGATCCAGATGTAGAAACGACTTTGGTAAATGATCCTATTTGCCAAAATTGAAGTTTTTAGTTTGAGTTTTTGTTTTTATTGAGTCGGCTTAAGTGCTTCTCAGATTTTGGAGCCTTTGTATGAGGATGTAAATAGTGTCAACCAACAAAAAAGAAATTAAAAAAATAAAAACCCAAAAAAACAAATAATTAGCTTGTGTGCTTGTTTATTTCATTTTATTTTGTTTTATTTTTCTTATTTTTGTCATTGCTAACCATTGTCAAGGTGTAGTTATCATCTTCTCGTCTTCTCTTTTTAATTGCTAAGCATTTCAAGTATGTGACTCCTCCCCATTACTCTATTTATTTTTGTCCCAATAATTTCTTTAATGCTTATTGGTGATTATTTCTTAAGTTTAGATTTAATTTAAAACATTGAGGACAATGGTTTTGATTAAGGGTGAGAGTTACTTGAATTTCAGTCATGTTATCATTATTCCACTTTTGAGAGGAACTTTTTTTTTTATCATCTTGCTCAACTTATTTCACATTAGTCATAGCTGCTTCTGCGTGTCTCTTTGTTGAAAAATTGAAATAATTAGAAAACTTGATGAAAGCATGTGGATATCATATTTTTTGTGAGTGAGTTTCAAGCCATTCATTTTTATTGTGAGAGTGTTTTCTTGGTCATCTAATGTTTATTGTGGTGCTCATATTTTTGTTTTTTTTTTTGTTTTCATTATATCGTTTCATTATTATTTTGGCTAAAGAGAATTTTTATATCACACTTGCATATAATCTAATGTCATGGAAGTTGGTAGAATTGTGCGTTTCCTTAAGAGATGATATTAGGTCATGTTTCTTATTTTGAGTTTTAGAATAATATTTTTGTTCTTTCACATATTGTCACTAGTCACTCATTTGAGCCTATTTATTGAGCCTTTCTTTCTTAACCCTTTCCCAAAGTGTTTTAGGAAAAAACCAATATTATTGCAATATGGGAAGGTGTAAAGGAAGGAAAAAAAAGAAAAGAAAAAGACGGCAAAGTGAAAGTGTAAGAATTTTTTTTTTTGAAAAACTACGAAGTTGAAAAATATTGAGAAAAGAAGTGAAAAAGAAAAAAGTCCAATTTGGGAGTTTGAAAAAAAAGTGATTTAAAGAAGGTAAAGAAAATTGTGTTAAAAGTGTAGAAATCAAGCTTCTAAATATTCTTGAAACACTTTTGATTTTCATTATTTTCCTTAGCCTTCATATTTTCCCTTTACCTATATTACAAGCTTAATAAAGTCCTATTTGATCTTAAGAGATTACATGGTTCTTCCAAGGTACATGACTAATCTTAAGATGTGATGTAAAGTCTTTTCTTGGCATCTTTTCATGAAATGATATTTATTCTATTTTCTCAGCATTCTTTTTATCATTTTATATGTTAGATATTTATTTTAATTTGTCTCTACTACTCGACTCACATATACTTACTATGAGTATCACCATACTTCTAAGTGATTTTCATTGGTGAGTGTAACTCTTGTGATGATTGTATATGGTTGAAAGATATTTTCTGATAAGGATTCTAGTTGTGATATTTAGAGACAATGAGTATTGCGTAGTAGTTATATTATTCATACATTTTGAGTTTGATGATAGTAGAATTTTTGTGGCAAGTGTGGTGTTCTGATGCATGACCGATATTCCCTAATTGAGATAAAATTTGATTGAATTGATTAGAGATATAATTTATTTTATGCTTTGTTTTAAGTCACTTTAATTACTAGAGACTAGTAATAAGCTGATTAGGGATTGTGATAAGAAGCCAAATAATACATATTTTATTTATAAAAGTTAACTTAATCATTATTTTGTTAATTAATTTGGTTAATTGTGAGCATTATGATTGATTCTTTAAAAAGTTACTCATTACTACATAATTGTGCTAATTGTAGGAATGGCACCATCATTCATGTGTACTGCTTTCCTTTTCTAAGCTAAGAAACAAGGAATGTGAGAATGCTAAAAATATTACCTGATTTAGAAGCAATTATCTTAAATATTGATAATTCTAAAGCTTAAAGAAAAGGCCCATATTAAGGAAACAAGTCAAACCAATAGAAGCCTTCTCGAAAACTATTTCTCAAAAACTATGTGCTCTTTATACGAATAACTTCAAAAAGCCTTTAAAGCCATACAATAGCAAGCCTAATAAGAGTCACTAGTGCCCACAAAAAAAAAAGTAGAAAAAGGACAGATTGGAGCACAGCACTGCACATGATGAAAGCTATTTAAAGGAGAAATAGATTGGAGAATTGGCACAGTGCAGCAAAGGAAAAAAAGGAGAAGAATTGTAGAGCATCGCATGAGAGACGTGACGCAGTATTGGTTGGAGCACAATGTTGCGGTGCAGTGACGCACGAGACATCACAATGAAGAGAAAAAGAGAAAGTTGTGTGCAATGCAGAATTTTAGTGATATAAATTTATTTTATTCTAATCTTATTATGTCTTGTTAAATTTTTTATACTAAGGGGATGATGAAACATTAATCGTTTTGTTATTGCTACGTTGAATTGCTTTTACCCAATTTTAGGATTTGTTATTTATTGATTCTATTTTCCTATCAGATTATATTAATAAATTTTGAGATGAATTCAATCATGTTTTTCTCATGCTTTGCAATTCATTTGTGTTCTCTGAGTGTTGGTAGTAATTGTTGAATATCAATTGTGATTTCTTATTAGGGATACATTTGATGATTTGTTAAGCAAACCAACACTCAATGCTGGATAAGGATTCTTGGTTTCCCTCAAGAGTATTGGAGACTGAAAATCCTATTTACTATTGCTAGAGGTATAGGAGTTCCACTATCATTGGATGATGCAACCATTACAAGGTTTCTCGGTCACTTTGCACGTGTCTTGGTGGATCTTGATTTATCAAAACCATTGCAAGATTAAATCCTGGTAGAGAAGGAGGGTTTTACTTTTCTAGTTGGTATTGATTATGAAAAGCTACCTCCTTACTGCTCTTCATGCAATATAATTGGTCACTTTATTACTATTTGTAACAAGAACAAAAAATCTGATGCAATGATCAAGGAGAATAAGGCCCCCAAAAAACCTATCAACAGGTATGTTCCTAAAATCTTGGATGATAGTATTCGTGTAATGGATAAATCTGTCCCTTTTAAGACTGATTCTATGAGGACTGATAAGGGGAAAAGTATCTATGTTCCTTCTTCTCCTAAAGAGCTAGGAGAAACAAGTAAAATCCCAGATCAAACTATCCCTTCTTCTGCTGTAGTTTTGGAAATGTCTTTTAATAAGATTCATGAAGATATGCATAACTTGAACTCGGGGCTCATAAGGTTCTTGTTGTTTCAAATCATATTCCTCAGAGAATTGATTCATCTTATGATCATGTAATTCAGCAACTTTCACTAAAAGAGGTTGATGATGCAATCAATGTGGATGATAATGATGATTCTTCTTCTGTTGAGACTATCTTTGATGAATCTCTTTAACAATTTCCTAATTATGTTTCAGATTCCATCCCTAACCAATCTAGTTCTCTAGGTGATGATTTGAATAACATTTCCTCTTCTCGGGTAGATGCTGCTCATCTGGTTCCTGATAGGCCTAGCCACACTAATGTTGTCTTAGACAGTGCTGCTAGTACTTCTGGCTCCCCTGTTTTCCTCTCATCTGACTTGGCTCCACAAGTTAAAAAAGATCTTAGGTTTGTTTCAAGGCTATGGAGTGATGACATAGAGGATCAAGCTTCTGGTGACTCTTCTCCAATTGCTATAGGAGCTCAGGATGGTGATTCTAAGGCTGATTTCTCTTTGGTTCTTTCAAAATCTTAGAAAAAGAAGCTTAGGCAAGCTAAATCTAAAGTGCATAATACCCGATCAAGGGTTGGTGCTAAGGAGAATGTCATATGAAGGTCTTCTTTTGGAATGCCCGTGGCCTAGCTAATGTTAAGTTTAGGCAAGTTTTGAAAAAATTTTGTGTTGATAATAAACCAGATTTGATGCTTTTGGCTGAACCTTGGATGGATTTTAATCGTTTCCTTGGTACTTTCTTGAGCTCAATTGGTTTGACTCCTTTTTGTTTTAATGATAGAGGTAATAGCCTGATAACTACACAGAGTGTAGTTATTAGTGCCCTATATCTGTGCTTTATGGCATGATTAGTCCTTGTTTGTAAGCATAAATGGAAAGTTTTAGCATTATTTATATTTGATTTCATTCTGATGACTTCCATTGTGAAATACTTTCAAAACTATGATCAAATTGAGTACATTTGTGTGATTTAATGAATTGATACTTTCTCTGCTATAGGCAGGTCTCAAATAAAGCATGAAATGAAGAAATTGAAGTAGCTTTGGACCAGGAAGCCTAAGAGAAGATTAAAAGTGAAGATCAGCACCCAATGCCGCGACATGGACTGGTGGCACCGCGGCGCTCCCCTGCTTCAGTATATAAAACCTGAGGCTGAAGCGTCGCAATGTTGAAGAGTGGGCGCCTCAAGCGCCTGTGACCTAATTACACGCGCGCCGCGACGTGACATGTTGGACGCCGCGACGTGACCCTATTTTATTCAGCCTATAAATACATTTGCACCAAATTTCTATGGGAGTTTTCATCATTTTTTGGAGAGCAGCTGCTAGTTTTAGGTTTTTAGACCTAGAGGAAGTGAAAAAGGCTAAGGTTGGAGGCCATCCTTCCTATGGAGGGTGAATCAAGCTTAAAGGACAAAATCTAATGAGCTTCCTTCCCTTCATTTCTTCTTTTCTCTCTTATTGCTTCATGAACATGATTTGTTGTTTGTACTTTCATGTTTCATGGCTAGCTAGACTGTATATAAGTTTTCGTTTGTAGTTTCTCATAGATACTGATGAATATATAATCTTTTGAGTATATATTGAAGTTTAGTTAAGTTCAATCATTATTTGTACTTAATGCTTGTGGTTGGCTGATCACTAATTTCATGATTCTAATATTGCAAATGAACTAGACTTTGAGCTGTCATATCAATATAGATATGCTTGTTTTGGTTGACCTTAATTGCATGATGTTAATATTGGCAAATGAACTAGACATAAGGATTTGTTGATATGGATATGGTATGATTGATGTATGTTCGGCAATGAGCTGATTCGCTAATAGGATAGAAATATACCTATTGGTCTTGCATAGTGGGAGATTGAGAATAGATCGTTCATGAGTGGAAGTTGCACTGGCTCTCAAGGAAACTTAGTGAGTTAAGCAAGTAGAAACCAGGGTTGATTGACCTAGACATAGGCTTTTGACTAAATCAGATTCTCAAGCTAACTTAACAATTCTTTGATGTTGCTTGTAAGGATTGCAAGTCATTAGTTGAAATAAGAGATGAAAAGTAATTCTTATTTCTCTATTTATCTATTTATCTTAGATTTATTGCTTTTCAGTCTTTATATTTCTTTAAACTTTCATTTATAAATTTAATGCTTTTGGATAGCATTAATTAGACTATTGGTTAATACTTAGCTTTTATATGAAATGCATTTTCCTCTTGGGAACGATATCTGGCTCCTAGCTACACTACAAGTGCGATTCGTGCACTTACGGTAAGCAAAGAGCGAACATAGCCTTCCAAGTCTTTGGTGCCTTTCTTCTTCTAGTGTTTCTCCTACTGTGGTTTCTATTTCTTCCCAGTTTTGTGCATTCTCCATTACTTGGAATAATCAAAATATTTTCATAGCAGCAATATATGCCTCAACCTCTCATATTGTTAGAAGACAGCTTTTGAATGATCTTTCAAATTCGGAACAAGCTAATGTTGGTCCTTGGCTTTTTATCAGAGATTTCAATGCAGTTTTAAGGGCTTATGAAAAAAGAGGTGGAGGTTTACCTCTAAAAGCCTCTTGCAATGACTTCTCTTCTTGGACAAATAATGGTAAGTTCACTCATGTTTCAGCAATGGGAGCTTTCTACACATGGTCAAATTTTAGAAGTTCTTCTGCTCACACAGAATAGAGGTTGGACAGAGTTGTTAATGATGCTTGGTTTTTTTTTTAGAGTAACATGTCATGTTGTACTTTGCCAAGGAATTGCTTGAATCATTTTCCTATTTTGCTGAATGTCAGCTCAGGTTCTAAAGCCTTCCCTTATTCTTTTAAATTTTTTAGCATGTGGACAGAACATGCAAATTATTTAAGATTAGTTAAAGAAACCTGGTCCAAATATGTAGTAGGTTATTCTATGTTTATTCTAGTTCAGAAACTGAAAATGCTAAAGAAAGAATTTAAATCTTGGAATAAACTTGTTTTTGGAGATGTTAAATAGCAAGTTGATGCACCTATGGCTGAAGTTGATTTGATCCAACAGCAACTTGACTCTTCTAGTTATTCTGATACTTTACATGATCAGGAACTGAAAGCTCAATTGAATTTGAACAAAGCTCTTTCAATTGAGGAATCCTTTTGGAAGCAAAAGTCCAATCTTAATTGGTTTTGTCATAGAGATAATAATATAGCCTTCTTCCATAGGGTAACAAAAATTAGACATGCTTCAAAGCAAATGTCTATTTTAGAGAAGGGAGATGAAATTCTTTATTCTGTTGAGCTAATTGAACAGTAAGTGCTAGACTTCTATCAAGAACTCTATGCCTCTAGTAATTCTTGTGTTGATAATGACCTTATTGATAAAGTGATTCCACCTCTTGTTTCTGTGGAAGATAACACTATGCTCTCTAATGTTCCTACCATGGAAGAAGTTAAATTGGCAGTTTTCTCCATGAATGGTTCTGGAGCTCCTGGTCCAGATGGCTTTTGGGGTCACTTCTATTAAACCTTTTGGCATGTTATTGGTGAGGATGTTTATAAAGCTGTCCTATGGTTCTTTATGCAGAATTGGATCCTTCTAGGCCTTAATTCGAATTTTGTTACTTTGATTCCTAAATTCACTGAGGCTGACAGAATTGAAGATTATAGGCCTATTGCCTTGGCAAATTTCATTTTCAAAATAATAACCAAGGTTCTTTCAAATAGGTTGGCTTTGATTGCTCCCAAGATTGTTTCTAAACAACAAAGAGGCATTTTGAAAGGTAGACACATAACTGAGTGCATTTGTTCTGCATCTGAGGCAATTAATCTTTTGGATTTCAAGTCTTTTGGTGGTAATTTGGCATTAAAATTTGATATTAAAAAGGCTTTCGATACTCTAGATTGGAATTTCCTTTTGAAAGTTCTCTCATCCTTTGGTTTATGCACTTAGTTTTACAATTGGGTAGAAACAATCTTGATTTCTACTAAGCTCTCTTTTTGGGTAAATGGCAAACTAGTAGGCTTCTTCTTTTGTAAAAGAGGTGTAAGACAAGGGGATCCTTTATCTCCTCTTTTATTTTGGCTAGCTGAAGATGTTTTAAGTAGAAGTATTTCCTACTTGGTGGATAGTAATCAGTTGAAGCCAATGTCAGGGCCTAAGAATGTTGTTGTTCTTTCATATGTCCTCTTTGTAGATGATATTCTTGTTTTTTGTAAGGGGACTAAGCAGAATCTTAGGAATTTGATGCAGCTTTTTAAAGATTATGCAGATGTTTCAGGCCAACATTTGAGTTTACCTAAATGTAAATTTTACTCTAGTACTGCTAATGTAAGGAGGCTGCAAGATATTAGTTCAACTCTGGGCTTCTCTTCGGGTCATATTCCCTTTATTTACCTTGGAGTTCCAATCTTTAAAGGAAGACCTAAAATGATTCATCTCCAGCCTATAGCTGACAGGATCAAAGCTAAGTTAGCTTCTTGGAAGGGCTCTCTCCTCTCAATAATAAGGAGAGTCTAATTGGTTAATTCTATTATTAATGGAATGCTTCTACATAACTTTCACATATACTCTTGGCCTATTGCTCTGCTGAAATCTATTGACAAATGGATTAGGAACTTTGTTTGGTCAGGGGATATTCACTCAAAAAAAGTGGTTACTGTTGCTTGGAAAAATGTTTGTTCTCCCATTAGTGAATGTGGTCTTGGACTTAGATCAATTCGAGCCATAAATGATGCTGCCATATTCAAACTTAGCTGGGAAGTAATGTCATCCAATGATGCCTGGGCTAAACAATTGAGGGACAGATTCTTTAAACATAAGCAGCCTATTTCTTGTTATTGTAAATCCTCTATCTGGCCTGGTCTTAAAAGGTTCTGCAGCATCATTGCTTTTAACTCTTCTTGGTTGATTGGTGATGGATCTCAAGTAAACTTCTGGAATGATAAATGGTTATCAAGACCAATTGTGAATTATATTGGTATTCCAACTGATATGCAAGGAATGTTGGCTGCTAATATAAGTGATTTCTTGAGTAATAAGACTTGGAACTTACCTGAGATCTTTCTTGATAAGTTCCCAGTCTTGTCTAATGAAATTCAATCAATTCATATTCCTTATTCAAATGAGCAGGACATGTTGGTTTGGAATGATTCAGATTCTGGTATTCTGAGTTTCAAGGAAGCTTTTGACTTTTTGAATCCTGCAAATTCTAGTGATAAATGGTTCAGTCATATTTGGAAACAATGCATCCCTCCCTTGAAATCTTTTATTATTTGGAGACTGCTTCATTCTAGGATGCCTGCAGATGATAACCTCAAAGCTAGAGCTTTAATTGTGGTTTCCATTTGCAGCCTTTGTGGGGAGATTGATGAAACATCATCTCACTTGTTTTTAGATTATAAATATGCTGCTAGTCTTTGGGCTTGGTTGAGCTATGTAATTGGCATTCCTATTAACTGCTCTTCAGTTTCAACAGTTCTTTCCTCAGTCTGTGATGCTTAATGGTGCAGTCAAGTTGCTAATATAGTCCTTGCAGCAATTATTTATGTCTTCTGGACAATTTGGTTTTGTAGAAATCAATGTAGATTTAAGAACTCTTGGATTAATTTCAATAAAGCTAGATGTCTCATTGTTTCAGCAACCTTCTTATCTGGTTCTTTCTCTAAAGAAACCATGTCAAATTCAATGGCAAAATTCCTAATCTTAAAGGCTTTTTCAGTGGAAGCTCATGTATCAAAAGCTCCTAGGATCATGCAAGTTGATTGGTGTCCTCCATTAACAAGTTAGATAAAATGTAATGTAGATGGAGCTGCAAAGGGATATCCTGGCCATGCTGCAGGGAGAGGCCTTTACAGAGATTCGAATGGTGCTTTCTTGGGAGGCTTTTCTTCTTATTTTGATATTCAAAATTCTATATATGCAGAATTTTCAACAGCCATCATTGCAATTGAGCATGCTTCTCAAAAGGGTTGGAATCACCTTTGGTTGGAATGTGACTCAAAGATTGTAGTGGATGCTTTCTCATCTAAATATATTGTGCCTTGGAAGCTAAGAACAAGATGGAAGAGTAGTCTTAGTTTGTGTAGTGCAATGAATTTTAGAATATCTCACATTTTTAGGGAGGGGAATAAATATGCAGATAAACTTACAAATCATGGGATTTTTACCAAATCTACTATTTGGTGGGATTCTTTTCCATTTTTTATAAGTGAGGACTTCTATCATGATAGATTGGGTCTTCTTTATTATAAATTCAAATAATGTTTTTTCTTTGCATGAGTTTTGGCTTAAGTCCCCCCATGTTTTTGTATTGCTTCTTATTTTTTATTTTTTAATAAATTTTTGGCTTGCTGCAAATGAATGGGGGAGTCTGGGGTGCCAACCTAGTTGAGATTCCTTTCTCTCTAGTGATGCTTTAGCAAGCCAATAGCCTTTTATCCAAAAAAATTGTTAAATAAACTATTAATTATGAAAATTTTATCATACACTTGATTATTATTTTTAGTGCTTTATTAATAGATCTTCCATGATCACATGCTTGCCGCTAGATGATCATGAGTTAAATTATTTAGGTATAATAATTTGACATTATTAATGTTAAAATTAATTTTGGTGGATTCTGAACCTTAGTCACCTTGCATCTGATAGAAACCCAATTTATTTACTTTGTTCCACTTTAATTTGCATTCAAAATTAATCTTTATTTACTATTAATCATTTTATATTTTTTACTTTAGTTTCTTTGCTCCTTTAGCTATTCTTTTAATTTGTCTCTCTATAGAATTAACTCCTCAAAATTGTACTACAACTACTGCATTACTCTTTGGGCGTAATCAAGGCCACATAATTTTTAGAAGAGAAAAAGAATGGATGATAGATTTGAAAGTGATGCTTCTTAATTCGACTATCCATAAAACAAAGGAAAACAGATTCAAGTAGAAATATGGGGACCTAAGTGTACAAAATGTGACAAAAATCATGGTAATAAGGGTTGTATATTATATCAAATAGTGTGCTATACTTGTGGCAAGACAGAGCATTATTCTAGGAATTGCCCTCAGGGACTGGGAGTGAAACCTAAGTCCCAAATCACAAACCAAGGGAAGAGTCTTCACCTTTAGTGGAGGAGAGGTAACTCGATCTCTCAATCTAAAACAAGGTAAGTGCATAACCAAAGACAAATTCTTAATGGTTGTCTACATATAGAAGATAGGACTCTTCTTACAAATCTTATTTGTTTATTTTTTTTTTATGTTGATATGATTCAGTTAAGTCTTTTCCTAAAATGAATAAGACTAGCTTTGATATTTGTTGTGATATTGACAAGTGCACTAAATCGCAAAAGTAATAAATGATGAGTAAGATATCATTTTCACGAGGAATTAGTTTACTAAGTACAACTTCTCTAATATTAATACTATCTAGGCAACTAATAATTAAGAGTGATTCAAAATAATTAAAGATACAAAGTTATAAAAGACAAAAACACACAAGAATGCACAAAATTAAGAGGGAAAAGAGAAAAAAAAAACACAAATGCAAAACACATTAATGTAAACACACAAAATTAAAATATTAGGGATCTGACTTCACTTAATTCTGCAATCTATCATAGACAATAGAGTAGCTTTGAGACCTTCATTCTAATTAATTTCTAGTCATTCAATTGATGGAGAGAATCCCTTAATTAATTAAAACTCAATTCCTTGGCGAGTTAATTCTCTTTAATTACGAAAGCCTAGTCAATTCCTTGATCTAAACCCCGACTCTTAAAGACATAACCTTCACTCTATGGATTCTCATGAAAAATACCACAATTCTCCCACACAACCTATAACCTCTATTCCTAGATGATTATAAATCATGACACTTATTATTTATAATCTAAGTCATATGCAAACCTTTCAATTCTATACACATCTCACTAGATCAATTTATGAGTGGTCAATTCATAAAAGCATTAAAAATCATAATAAACACTCAAATCGAATAGAAAAGAAATTAATTAAAAATATAATCTTAATATATGTTGATTGAATCAAGTTACATCTTCACCCTAGAAATACACGAATTTAGCAACACATGACAAAAGAGAAGAAGAGATAGGAAGAGGAAAGAGAATTCATCACGATAGAACCGTAGAGAAGAAACCAAAGCGTCTTCAATGGTGATTCGATCTCCAACTCCATGAGAGCTCCATGATAACTCCTCCTCCTCTCCTAGGGCTTGTCCCCTTGCTACCTTTGAGCCTATCAAAACTCTATATTTTTTGTGCATTTTCTGAACCAAAAGAGAGCTCATCTACTGAACTTGTTTTCCCTTTTTTTTATTATAGAAAAACTAATAGTTTTTCGTATCTAACTTGGATAATTTTTCTCACCTACCATATGATAGAATCTGTCCTCGATCTCAATAGATGATTTGTAGGATTTTCTGTCAGATGTTCAATGTCGTAAAAAACGCGTTGATTTGATCTCTGTAACTCAAGATATGACTCAATTAATGAGGAATGGTCAGGATAGTGTGAGAATTCAAATCAAATCTTTTTTAGAATACTTATCCAATCTTCATGATTAATAATAACTTAATTACAGAAAGTTGTCAACATAAAATTTGTAGATCTCTTTCTTAACTTTCAAACACCACCAGAATTAGGTAAAACACATATTTATAGAGAAAGTTATCCCTAATTTACTGAGACAGATTTGATAGCGATACTTTCCTTAATTAATCTTTGACCAAATCTCTTATTTCCTATTTCTTTTTGTTGAATTCATATAAATTAAGAAACAAATATCTTACTCAAATTAAGAAACTCCTTGAGATCCTTGCATTAAACACAGAGATACTTAGTTATCAAGTAGAGATTATTTGTACTCCAATTAAGAATCTAACTTGATTCTTAAAATTTATGAATACTAGTTGACTTGGTCAAACTTCATCATCCACTTTGCACACAGTTTTTCACCTTATTAATACATGAACTGGGCTTCGATGTCATCATAAATATTGTAGGAAATTTTCTCATCTTTCTATAGATACCAAGATTAGCTTAATCCGAGCACTGTAGCGAAAGTTATGCTCAAAAGACTACAACAATGTCCTTATGCTCTTCATCAAGATTTTAATAACCATGTCTTAAATACCACAAAAGCCCTTAATATTCCTACAAAACATAATAAAAATATATTTAATTTAGTGGGCTCATAATTCACTCAATACCATAAATAAATAGCATAATTTTTATCTCAAAGTACTCAGATCCTTTAAATATTTATATTTAGGAATTTCTTATTTTTGTACAAAATCTTATAATTTATCCTAAAAATTCAAATAATCCTAGGTGAAGAGATAATTATTTAAAAATTAAATTAAAATTTAAAATAAATAAATAAACAAAAACTAAATAAATATAAATTAAAAAATCATAATAAATAAACCCAAAAGATGAATGTATTTTACATTCATCAAATACCTCCAAACTTAAATATTGTTTGTTCTCAAGTAATAAAGAAAAAGAAGAATTAAAAACAAGAAAATAAAAGAAAATAACTAAAACTCAAACCATGCAGACTCAAAAATGGCAATACTAGTTATTGAAAATCATTCATATCCTCAGAAACTACTTCACAATCTCATTTCAAGGTGTCACACATGTACAATCCAATTGTTACATCGACTCCCACATGCAACTCTCATGCATAAATGACTTCTCATAGACATGAATGTAAGACCAATTCCTACTAATAATGTTAATTATGTTGGATGAGTTGATTAATATGGTAGTAACCACTCTTGTTAATAGAAATCTAGAAATTTCACTTGAAGAAAATAAGTAAAGCTATTTAATGATGTTGGCCATGAGATAGGGTAAGTGGCCGAGGCCTATCCTTTGGTAATCTCTTGAGGATTATTTGTGATAAATCCCAATTGATGTTATTTGTGAGATTTTCCTTGCTAATTGGATCATAAGTTGATGATTTATTCATGCATATGTGATGGTTGGAAAGAAAATGATGATACTAAAATGTGGTTGATGAACTAAAATCAAGTGATTTTGTTTCCTTGATGTTTGATTATGCTTGCCTTTGATTGTTGAATTGCATGAAAATTTTAAGCTTGATAATATAGCTTGGCCAAAATAGATTATTGCATGAGTAAAAATTGTTGGTAGTTATTCCCTAGCTAGCAAGACTATCCAACACTTTTGGCATGAGGTAGACAATTTTGAGGATAAAATTTTAAAAGAAGAGGAGAAATGCAACATCTTCTCTAACATATTAGTCTTACTCATAGTTATAGAAGTTCACTAAAACTTGTATAAGTTACCTGTTAATTCTGGTGACCTTTTGAGTCAGTTTGGATATATTGCTATAACATTGAACATGGAAAATAGCTTATAATAGCTCAAAATTTAGCATAAACTGCATAGATGTTGGAAATAAATATAAAAAATTTATTTCTAGGACATACATGGTTGGAACTAGTTGTAGTAAATTTTGGAGAATTAACTGAGTTAGTTTGACATTTTTTATAACACACGATAAGTGTTTAAATGCAAAATTAAATGGGAAAGTAGCTCAAAAAATAATGAGAAATTGTAGAAATATCAAATAGAGAATGGAGATTATTTTGAAAATGATTACAGGTTAAGGTGGATATTTGTAAGTCTATTAGCTTAATTCCTTAGGTTTAACTTAAGGAAGAGTAATAGAGTTTAAGTGACAATTAATAGTGTATAGAAAGTCATTGAAAAATGAGTTTAAGGATTAAATGAAGTCCTAAATTTTTTTATAACATTTATGAAAGTTATGTTAGCCATGACAACCATTACCCAAGAGGGGGGTGAATTGGGTGATGACAAATTTTAATGCAACTTTGACAAATTACGTATTTTAAATCACTCAATTAATAAATGCAGCGGAACATGCATAGCAAAGGTACAACTATTAAGGATTACTCAAATATAACTTGGGTTAAAGGATAAATTAAGCAAATAAACTAGATATCAAGATCAACTCAAGCATATATAGTTAAAGCACAAATATAAATAGATAGAGTTGAGAAGAGCAAACACTGAGATTTATCCTGGTTCAGCCACCAACCATTTGTAGCCTACGTCCAGTCCCCAAGTTTAACTTGAGATTTTCTTCACTATCTCCTAGACTTCACGGGTGCTAGGAAAACCTTTGTACATGCAAGAGTACTCCTCACACCTTGGGATACCTCACCCTTATGCTAGAGCCTCTAATTCTTCAAGCTTCACAGGTGCTTGATGACCTTTATAATAAAGAGCACTCACAACACCTTTGGGATACCTCACCCTTTATGTTTGAGTCTCACTATAAAGGATACCTCACCCTTTTCTCTCTTGAGGGATACCTCACCCTCTTACAATGATTTCAAGATGAAGAGAAAGAATAGAAACTCTCACAAGAGTGGATATACAACTTGAAGAACAAAGTATGGATAATAAGAAAACTCTTTCAAGAGTGGATAATACAAGTTGAAGCTCAATAGGTATAAAGGATTCATACTTTAAAGCTCAAAATATGATTTTTATGATTCAAGGATCAATTCTAGTGTTCAAGAGGTGTATAAGCTTCATACAACACTTATATATAGAGCCCAAGTGATAAAATAGCTATTGGTAGTGTTTTATAATGATTTTCTATGAAAACTAGCCGTTTATAGCCATTAGAAACATTCCTGGGCACTTGGTAATCGATTACAAGCTTCATGTAATCGATTACAAGTTTTCTGGGCACTTTGTAATCGATTACACACTTCCTGTAATCGATTACACGGTTTCGGTCAACGTTGCAATCGATTACATGGCCTGTGTAATCGATTACAGCATTTTCTAGTTTTGAAAACTGAATTTAAAAGGTCATAACTTCTTCATTTCTTATCCGATTAAAGTGAATGACCACTAATTGGAAAGATATTTGAGTCTATTTTCATATGAAATAAGTTTCAAAACAAAACTCAAAGTATTGTGAAATATATGATGAAAATAGTAACCAAAGGTTAGATTTTCAAAACTCAAACTTTAATTGGTCATAACTTTTTCGTTTCCTATCCGTTTAAAGCAAATGACCACTCATTGGAAAGATATTTGAATCTATTTTCATATGAAAAAAGTTTCACAATAAAAATCAAAGTAGTTTGAAAGTTATGATCAAAAGAGTAATTATATGTCAGTTTTACAAAACACAAACTTGACTATTTTTCATAGATTTGAAATACCACCAAGACTAACTTTCCAAAAACAGTTTGTTGTGCATTTAAACATTTTAGAAATACTTATAAATATGTTTAAAACTTGTTTGAGCTTAGTGTGATTCCTTTTTACCTTTACACAAGATCTAAGTCCTATAAGCTATTCTTGAAGAACCTTGGGACTTGATCTTTTGTCATCATCAATTCTTGATGTAATCCAAGCTTTCAAAAATTCTTATTTTCAAATCTTGCAAATTGCTTGGAACATCTTTATTATTCTCATTCTTCTTGAGTTGAGCATAATTGTGATCTTTTACTTTCTTGTTGTAATGCTCATTCTTGGTACTTGGACTATCCTACAAAGTGTTACTCACTTAAAACAAACATAGTTAGTCCAAATTCATAACTCAATATCTTCATATACATTATTCATAAATGTATAATTCTAGTTAGTCTAACATGTATATAAGACTCTTATAAACACATCCAAATAAGATATTTATCAATTACTACTAGATATGCTCTATGTAGGATGCAACAAAGAATATTTTGCACATTTTCATTTAAGTAGAATCAAATCCAATATTAATTCATTAAGACTCATATAAAGCATTATGGATATATTATATGAAGAATGTTACATATATTTCATTGCATGGTTATTAAATGAAATATAATTAGATAAATTACATCATCATGCATGATACAATATATCTCATTAAGCACATCTATGTAACATGATCAATATTCTTTTGTAATGCATTTGACATCTATTAAGCACAACTATAAAGCATAAGCATCATTCTTTTTGTTTTGTATTTGTCATCATCAAAACCTAACATATTAAACCATTGGGGCAAACCTATTTCCACAAGTTTGAAAGTTCATTAATGAAAAATCAAAATATCCTTAAGAGATACAAAACTTCCACTTAGCCAGGGAAGTCCAATGTTCTTATCCTATTTTATGTTTCCACCGTCTTTGACCATATTTCTCACTTTCTTTCACTCTCACACGTAACCGGCAACAGCAAATGAAATAGGAAAAAGAAAGAGAGAAAAAAAGGAAAGAAAGAGAGAAAGAGATAGAGACAGGGAACAGAACGAGAGGTAGAGAAGAGGAAGGAAGAAATAAAGGAAGAACAAAGAAGGAACAAGAAAGAGGAATAAAAAATAGGAAAGAAATAGCTTCACTAAACAGTAGAGGTAGGGGATTATTATGTGTCTTTACCATGCTTTATCCATCTTTGCTTCTTAAAAACTTGCATGGAATGGATTGAATGAAAGTTTTTAATGAAGCTCTATAAGAACATGGTTGTATATGTAGAGGTGTGATTGATGAACCTTTCGCATGGATATGTATGGATATTTATACATATGTGAACACAACTATTTGAGTTTAATATTGATGATTTCTAATGTTTTACTACATGGTTTATAATATGAATAGATGTAAGTAGTAAATTTGATGTTGTGGTAATGAAGAATGGCAAAGTAGGGGCTATTTCTGATGCTTCTGTTGCATTTTTGCATATGCTATTTGAATAGACCATGATGACTATTTGAATAGACAATTACAAAATACACTAGAATGCATTTTTGTGGATGTTATTCAAATAAACTAGGGGCGCTATTCGAGTAGGCTTTGCTAGAATGCATCAAAATATAATTTTGTGAAGACTATTCAAATAGCAGGAAGTGCTATTCAAATAGGCTTTTCCAGAATGTCATAATTTGAGTGCTATTTGAATAGACCTGAGGTGCTATTCGAATAGACTTTTACAGAATGTCATATTACTATGCACTATTTGAATAGCAGGAAGTGTTATTCAAATACCAATGCTTTGTTTTAAGGAATTAGAGATTCCATATCGTACAAGATGATGAAATTTGAAGGTTTTCATTAAGTGAAATGACTTAACGTAGAAATGATCACTATGTGTACTTATGCAATGATGATCTTGTGTATTTAGATACTTGTGGGGTAACCTTTTATGCACTTAGAATGTGATGTATTGATGATTAAATTGTGCACTTGATTCACTTGAGAAGTGACAGTGTTATGTATTTAGTTCATTTGTGAGATGATGATTTTATGTACTGAGTTCACTTGAGAAGTGGAACATTGTGCACTAGATAAGTACATAAAGAGATGAATTTGACTTATATGCTTGTCATATTCATAAAGTGTACTAGAAACAAGAATTGCTCCTTTAATTGCTGAAGTTGAGCCATGAAAGTGTACTAGAAACCTGAATTACTCCTTTATTTGCTAATGTTGAGTCAATGTTGAATGTTTATTGTGATTTGCTCCTTTACATTGTTAAAGTTGAGCTAATATTTGAAATGAAATGTAAAGTACATCTCTAAATGCCCATTAATTAAAAGAAATTGGATATGTTAAAGGAAATGACAATGATCCTTTGGATATCTTAGATTGGACATGATTTAAGAAATGATGGTGATCCTAGATCTGATATGTGTATCTTTTGGAAATGACGGTGATCCTTTGGATATTTGGTCAGGGTTACTTGAGATAGTGTTGTGTAACGATAGATTGTTACGTATAGGTTGAGAGCACAGGCTTGTTAAGCAGACTATCACTTAGTAATTGGTAGTGTGAGGATGCGACATTTCTTCCCTACCTATAGATATAAAAAGACATGGGTCCTTGGAATATGCATAGAAAGGTGGCATTAAACGGGCATTAGCATAATGGCGCTAAATGGGCAGTAGCATAATGGCGCTAAATGGGCATTGACATAATGACACTAAATAGGCATTAGCATATGACATTACATGAGCATTAGTATATGACTTTACATGAACATTAGCATAAGAGTTACACTTGTGTAAGCATTTTTTTTTATCATTATAGAGATGCTAGCTACATATATAGATCATGAATTTGTAGTATGAATTTTTACACAAAGAGAGTTTGTGAATGTCGAGTGATAGTGAGTTGTGACTTATATCTGACTCATATACTTATGGTTTCTATGAATTATTGATGTTGTGATGATTTGATATAAATGGTTGATTATGAGATAATTGAACCATAGTAATAAATGAATTTTCTATCTCAGGAAGAGAAAAAAACAGTTTTAGCTTATGCCACATTTCTATAGGGTATTTATTATACTTATTTGTTTTTCCTTGAAGTAGTTGGAGTTATTGTGATGACATTACATGTACTAAAATTATTGAGAAGTTTAAAATTCTCACCCCTTTGCTTGTTTCCATAATAATTCCAGCACGAGATCCTTCCAAGGAGAATAAGTGAAGTTGATGACATGGAGTAGACTTATTACTTTTTTTACCATTGCATTGTATTTCATACTAGTTGCAATGGCTTAGTTTGTACATACTTAATCACTGATGGACTAGTTAGTTGAAATTGTTATATAAAAGAGAAATGACTTTTTAGATGTATATTTTATTCTTGTATAGGTTACATTTCCCTCTCAAGGCTCTATATAATAACATGTACAATTATTATCAAGGTAATATGTTGTTTTTATGTTAGTAGTGACGTACCTAATCCTGTTTACCCATGTATATTTCAGATAGGGGTGTGCAAAATAACCAAATGAACCAAATTGTACCATAAACTGAACTGAACCAGATTGCAAAAATCCATTTTATTAAAACTGGTTCATATAACTGAATTGAATCTTATTTTTATAAACAGTTCGGTTAATTGATAAACAAAAATGTTTGGTTTAGTAAAATAACCAGAACTCCACCCATGAACAAACCTGTCATCCCCTGCCAAACCCACGAGCTTCAGCCTTGCTCAACTGCTTGAAATCTCCATCCAGCCGCACCAACAGCACCTCTGCGCGCCACCACGCCGCTGCCATCCTCAACACAGTGAGTCGCAGTGAACCCGCCGGCCAAACACCTGAGAAACTCGAAGGACCTCGTCGTCACACCACCGTACAAACCCGAGCCCGACTACCCAGATCCAGCCTCACACCTCTGCTCCACTATGCCGTCTGAGCCAGCATCCCACCGCTTGAGACATCGCCACACCTCGCACCAACTCTGGCGCAGGTGCACCCAGCTCTGCGTCGCAACTCCTCCACGCACCGCCAAAGCAGAGCCCGTCATCTCCCTTGTGGGAACCACCACTGCGCACCAACCGTGAACCAGCATCGCCTTCCCTGGAGTCTTGCCTCACCATTGTGCCGCCACTCCACCGCGAGCGCTTCCTGAAGCCACAACCACCAAACCAACAACGCCCAAATCTACCACCGTCAGCGAGGTGCGCAGCCACCACTGCTTCAGTTGGTAGTCAAATGAGTCATAACTGTAACACCCACCTTATGATGTCACATTTATGTTACATATTTACCAAATCAACCTTATTTAGATAACGTACTTTGTAGAGAAAAATACAAAATTCAAAAATTCTTAATAACAAGAAAATAAACTTAGCAGGAAATAAAACATCACAGCATCATTACAAATAATTTACATCATTTATACATATCCAAGTCTCTTGTTATACATATACAAGTCTTTAACACTATCATATCCGTAAATATTACAAACTAGTCACTCCAAAAATTTTAAACACTATTTACATTGACATCTTTGCCCAAGTACTACTAGGCGGTGAGCCCTCGAAGTAGCCTGGTCCCTCGGATGGGTCCTCCTCGACTCCCCAGGGTGGGGAATTCCAACCCGACGTAAAGTCCGAGGAACAAATGTCCGAGCGGACGATACGACACACTACTCTCTCTAGGGGTGCGATAGTACGCTCCCAGTCCGCTCGATGGATATAGGGAACTCTAATTGTACATAGATAGTAACGAGAAAAGTAAGGGTTCCCGAGTGTAGCCTACTCAATCTAATATTTACATCTCCCGAGATAATATATACTCTCTCTCTCAAGATCTTCAGTCCATGCCTCGTCCCCTCCGATGAATGTCAGTCTCATGTAACCCAAGAAACTAGGGATCTCTACCGCCATCAAAACTCGAAGTTCTCAACGGAATCTGGACCTTTCTCTGCTTCTCGCTCTACGTCTGGCTCAGTGTCTTAACAACACATAAACATGATACAACATATACATACAAGAGGTGAGATCACCTACGCCAATACCAGTATGGTAGCAATGAAGATAATCACATCCAAAATATCATACAGATGTCATACTATAATTACAGTTATGCCACTAACATTATATATCATCATTACACAGGAAATAATACAAGAATTACGATTATGCTATTTTCAATATTCAAATATTTAACATTTTAATTATTACGAGCAAGAATTACACATGAGCAAGAATTACAATAATATATCCTCTATGAATGCAAATGTACACTGACTCAATATCCTACTCCATGGAGCTACAACTCAAGTCGGAGAGAGTGACTGAAAAGATCTGTTTCAAGCACCAACATGCTTCAGACCACGTGCTCAATTTCGCACATCTACCATATGCACGATCTGTATCAAATCATGATTAGGGATAGTATCTCGGTCCGGATCATTGGTGTGTTGCATCGGTCTAACCCACGGTACAGAAGAGCTACCAACTGTCCATTGTAGGCAACCCGCACCCCAATGCCCCCAAGGTCAACAAGTGACCTACACTACGCTTATCACACCCACTCAGGAGGTGTAGTCTCTCCTAGGCAACTTACCTTACACAGTCCTTTGGACCTTTCTAATGCATGTACTATGCACTATTCACAATTTCCATTAATATCACATATGCAGGGTTTATATAATAATCTAACAGCATTATTACTGTAATTTAATCGCATAGTCATATTTTCATATTTTCTCACTCGCGACCCAATTTTGTCACTTTTTCAAATCACGTAATGATTTTTCAATGTTTTCCAATCGCGTGAATATTTTTCATACGTTTTGAATCAGAATTACTGTTTTACTCATTTTAATACTAAATTTTACTGTATTTTTCTCATATTTGCAAAATAGTCCCTCAAAACTCATAAATTACATTTTTGTCCCTTAAAACAGATTAATTATGTTTTCGTCCCTCAAAACACATAATTTACATTTTTATCCCTCAAAATATGGTATTTTCACTATAGCCCCTCAAAATTTTATATTTATATAATGACCCCATATTTCCATAACATTTATAATTGAATCCCTTTCTCATAAAATTTACAGTAGAAATTTCACATACATATAGTACAAGTTTCTTTACAGTATATATTTCACATACATACATATTATCAGTTACTTAGGCATTACAGCATACAGGCAAGCAGTGAAATAAAATCGTATCTCACAGATACTACACATACAAACATAGAAACACAAGCAGGCACATCCCAAATACAGTCCAAGAACCTCAAACAATAGGTGAATAAATCCTTAAGGATTTTTCACCGAACAAACCATCCTCACACTACCAGAACATGGGTGGTGAGGTTGAATCTCCCTCTTACCTCTTGAAGACAAGCTTTCTAAGCTTTCCTCCTTTCCTTGAAACTTTGTTCACCTCCTAAACAAACCCCAAAGTTCCAAGAAATTTGTAAATGCACATACAAGCATCAAGATTGAAAAAAAACCATGGAGAAATCATGATTAACAAAAATTAAAATCAAACTTTGAATCATGAAATCAAAGCTTACCCTTTAGGAAAAGGTTTATGACAAACTTGTGAAGGAGAAATGGTTAGAACATAACTTGAGTCAAAATAAAATCAAGAGATGAATTTTTTTAAAGGCTTGATGGTGTGGGTTTAAGGTGATGACCGAATGTGAAGAAAGAAAATGTAAGAGAAGGTGCGTGATCTCTTGGTACTTTGAGAGAAATAAGCTTATATTTGATAAGTATAAAAAACAAAAGGATGAGGACGTTTCAAGAAGGCTGCTGGCCGTGTAATAACTTGTGAAATTTGGAAAGAATTACTTGAGTAATTATCCAATTTTTTTTAGTGCATAAGGACAGCTGCTGCCTTGAGTGAATTGTGAGGATAAAATAAAGAGATTTATTTGTATAATGGTCCAATCCTTCCACCGCTTGCCATGAAATTCAGTCATTGCAGTGTGACTTGTGAGGAGAAAATGAAGAGAATTACTTGGATAATTCTCCCATTTTACAAACCACGCCATGTCTTTGTCTTGGTGAGTGACCGTGAGTGACTTTTGCTTGAGTAAGTATCTATTCTTTAATTGCATAAGGACACTCACTTGTCATTGGTCACCAACTTGACTTTGCATGACATTTGAGTATTCAAATATTACTTGGAAGCTTCTCCAAGTGCTTTGAACCGTATTCGCTTCTTCTTGGACCGTCCCCATTCTCGTTCGCTCCAAATCTGCTGCTGGACCGTGGAGCTTGGTGAGTTTAAACTCTTCAATTTGTTGCTAATCCAAGCTTAATTACTAGTTAATTAATTAGCTAATTAGTTAAGTTTAATTTCCTAATCATTCCTACTTAATTATCCAAGTATAAAACTAATTTAGTTTAACATATTTAGCATGTATCATCACCTCTAATTAGAATTAGGATATTAAATTAAAGATTAAATTATAACTAATTACTAGTTAAGTTAGTTTACTTAGTTTCTTAATTAGACCATTAGGTCCACTACATTAAGGTTAATTAGTTTCCTAAGCAAAAGTCAAGCAATTTTTGTTGACTCAATCCTATCCATTGAAAATCAATTTGATTTCCTATCCATTAATTTTATCTATGGTGGATATTACTTGATAGTTTTGGTAGGATTTGTTTTACACCATTGATTAGGTCAATGGTGAAGATCAAAGCTTCTAAATCAAGCTTCAAATCTAATGGTCCACAAGAAGGTCTAAGCTTCTTTCCTTGACCAATTCTCATTGGTTAGAAAAGTCCAATCATTTACGTTGACTACTTCCTATTATTTCATTTTAATTTTGATTACGGAAATATTCTAAGCGCCTTTTTCGCTAGTTAAAACTTATCGGGTCCAACATTCATAGAAACGGCTATAAATATAACCACAGATATTTATTAGTACAATATTTTATTTTTATAGATAGATTCTAAAAATTAAAAGATTCTTTTCTCGTGTCACTCAGATTCGGGTTTAGTAAGATCCCCGTCTCCAAATGAGGCGATCAATTTTCCCGCTCGAAAATTATTATTTTTCTTGGGCAGGAGCAAATCACACAAAATGATCAAATATGATCTCAGAACAGTCAAATTATTTTTGTACCACACAGAAAATACAAAACAGTATAATTCTGCTATTATTATTCATATAGCCAGAATTTGGGGTGTTACAATAACCAAATGGGTCACTAGCTTATTGATAACAATGGACCAGATCCGTGCTTTTAGGTTGAGGTTTGATGAGATTTGGGTTCTAAATGGTTTTAAATCTAAACTGTGTATGAATAGGTATCAAATTCAAACCGGTTCTAAACTAGTTCTAAACCGGTTCAAAACTGGTTTATCAAACTTAAACTGGTTTGGTCTAAAAAAAAATTGGTTCGGTTTAAAAACCAAACCTTTTTATCAGTTTAATTCAGTTTAATTTAGTTTTTTATGTGAAACTGAACCATGCCCACCCCTAATTTCAGATATATTATAGTATTAGTATTGGAGCGTTACAGCCTTAGTGATCGAGTACAACTTAGGTTTCTAGATCACATAACAAGTTCAATGCTAGAGGCCACCAAGGCTTGGTCGAGGGCCTCAACCCCTCAAACCCATCAAGTTTCATCATGTGGTGGCCATCCATGCCTTGCACCATCCATCCATGGCCACCACCACCTTCAACTGTCGTGGTTGGTCGTCAATTTGTGGCGACCACCACACCAAAGCTGTGCAAAACCAATACCACCAATCACAAGCTCACACCTAACTTGCCTTGTGGTGGCCGCCCATGGCCACCACCACCTCGCACCATTGTGGTTTGGCCACCTCTAGGTGGCAACCACCACTTCCAAAACCCAACCAAAATCCACACAACCTAGAAACCCCATCTCTATGGCCAAGTGGAGGTCGACCGAGGCCACCACCTTCACAACCACCATGCTTGGCTGCTAATAGATGGCGGCCACACCACCTTAACCTCTATCCTCACCTCAAAACCCCATCCCTCCTCATAAAATCAACCATCTCGTGGCATCAAAGAAGCGCCAAGGCTATGACCTCCATGGCCAAATGGAATCACAAACCACCATTCAACCACAAAATAAACATCATTAGCCAAGAATCAAAAGGAAGAAAAGGTAGAAACCCCTAGCTTGGCCCTTAGGTGTGGCGGCAAGTGGTGGTTCTTGGTGGTTGAAAGCGAAACCAAAAGGAAAGGATAGTGGTGAAGTGGAAACTTATCCCTATCTTTGTGGATTTGGCTTGGCTAGTGGTCACCTCAACATGCAGTCTTAGATGGTGGTTCCTCCTCCTTCTTCCTCCTTCTCTACCCTTCTCTCTCTCTACCTCCCTTTCTCTCACTAAAGGGACAGTGCTAGTGTAACACCCCTCGATTTAATAACCAATGCACAATCGTCATTACGTCATGGTCACTAAATTTCGGCGTGCTAACATTGTCAAGTAACAAACTTTACAAAAATATTAATTATTTCGCATATGAGGAAAATAGGAGCCACGAATGAGTAGTTACATATATAACCAGTTAAATTATGAATTATAATATGTACTCGAATTACAACATGTAATACTGGATAATCATCTTAAAACATACATATATCCAAAATACACTTTATATAGGTAATGCAAAATAAAATATAAACTACCCATAATATATTTACGACTAAGGAGTTGGGCACTCCATCGAATCCCGAATGCATGAGGCAACTCTGGGCTCACCGGAGTAGTGAAAAATACAGGATAAGGTCTTCAATCACGGTCCTCTTCATGGTCAAGGTCAGATCCCCAGCATGTTAAATATGTCTTGTCGGTCCAATCGACTCACCGCGCGTTAACACCACAAGTGAACACAATTCGAACGAACCCAATAGAACTCCCTTTGCGACAACATCACCGGATACAGTGGGTCAAACCAATAAAATCCAAAAGAATCCAACCTCGTTCCCACTTATACTCTTTAACCAAAAATTGACATAGAGCAAGAAAAGTACAAGAAAGAGGTAAGACATCCTACCATCATTACCAATCATAGCATCAAGAAACCAAACGGCGCAAAGCGCCCACGTAGCATTTATGACAGCAATAATGGTAATAAACATTTAGTAGCAGTTATAATCAACCAAACAGTTCTAGGCAGTCATATATATATAGATATTCAAAAATACAACAGTTCCAATTATGATAATAATGTATGCCAGATAATTCATGGACTCACTATGCACATGTGCCCTCAATAATCAAGATCCTACTCCATGGAGTTAGACACAAAACAGTCGGAGAGAATGATCAGGGAGGCATGCCAGTATCTCGTCAGCCATAAAATAAGTGCTTTTCAGAAAATAATCAATCATTTTGCGCGTTAAGGCTTTATACAGCGGCATTCTCACAAGATCTCGATATAGGACTGTGGCCAGTCAGGATCGTCGGTGCGTTTGCATCGGTTTATCCCACGGTCCTGAGGGGCTACCACTGCCCTCTACGCGACACCCGCGCCCCGACGCCCTCAAGGCCAACTACAGGACCCCACTTGTCTATTCGCACCCGCACTAAGGTGTGATCATCTCCTAGGCAACTCGGCCTTAACAAAGTCCAACGGACGTTCTCTTTCTTTTTATGCAATGCATGACTCAATCATGCTTCTCATGACAACTCGGTCAATCATGCTTCAAATGCATGTCATATGATTTATCCACAAGTTTTGAACCCATTCACAGATCCACATCAAACCAATAGCACATTTTAAGGGTAACCACAATCCCATTCAAAATCATGATAGAAATCAACCATTAAATTCATTATGTGCCTCACAAGCTCACCCATACTCATGTTCTTCCCTATTTATGAATCCCTAATTAATTTCTAGTCATCCAATTATTTATGATTAATATGCTTTTATTAATCCAAAGGTTTTAAGTCCAGGAAGATACACGGCCGGAATCACCAACAAAGCCACGAAATTAATTGCTAGGTGTTGGGTGATAAACTATACTGTTGAATTCGACAGAGACAAGGTATTTGGGTGAAAAGTTGAGGTTGCCATTCGACGAAAAATGACATGGCAGAAGGATGAAAAATGGGGGAACATTTTATAACAAGATTGGCTAAAATTCAATTTCTATCGAATGAAGGTTCTGTCGAACGGAGATCAAAACTGTCGAATTATTCCAGAAGATCAGCAGAAGTCCTAATTCGACGGACATGGGTGTCGATGTTGGAGAAATCTCCCAAGCGTCAAACCGACGAAAACACTGGTCAGAAACTCTAATTCGACGGATCTGTCATTCTAACTCTACGGGTTTTAACATTTCTAAATGATCAGGATATCAATTTCGACGGGTTTGGCCAGGAGTTCATACTCGACGGATTTTAACATTTTACTAAGTGATCAAGATATCAAATTCGACGGGTTTGGCCAGGAGTTCATACTCGACGAATTTTAACGTTTTACTAAGTGATCAAGATATCGAATTCGACGGGTTTGGCCAGGAGTTCATACTCGACGGATGTTAACATTTTACTAAGTGATCAAGATATCAAATTCGACGGGTTTGGCCAGGAGTTCATACTCGACGGATTTTAACATTTTACCAAGTGATCAAGATATCGAATTCGACGGGTTTGGGCAGGTTTATACACGACAGATTTTGACATTACACTTAATGGTCAGAAACTCAAGTTATTACAATTTCTTACCAAAAATCCCAAAATTTTAGTCTCAAAGAGTGGCCATCCGAGAGCCAGCCCGACGGCGTTCCTTCCAGATTATACATTCCAGTACATACAGATATATCAAAACACACAAAACAATCAACTAGCATATATACATCACCAACAGCATGCAAACAAAGATGACTCTTAGTACCAATCACAAACAACGTCCCTAAATGCTAAAAGAGGTTGAGGAGGAGTGTCTTCCCCTTACCTTAGAGAAGCACAAAGAAAGGTTGCTCCTTTTTGGTCAGGATTTCATTTTCAACTTCCAGGAAATCCTTAAACATTTAGACTTGCAAAATCAGAACCCAATATTGAAATGAATACCCATGGTCATCAAAATGATAGTGGTTTACGAAAATGAGAAGAGAGGAAGAAAAAGCTAAGAGCTTTACCTTAAAGCTCCAACCTTTAAGTTTCAAAGACGTAAGAGAATGAAGATGGAGGAAATGTAGAACTTTGAAAATGATTTCCTCAATGATGGTGGTCCTCCAAACACAAAATGGTGCAAGGAGTTTGACAGTTTTGAAGAACAAAATGGAGGTGTGGGTGGATGGTGTTGCTGCTGTGGGGTGAAAGAGAATAGAGAAAGATGAGTGAATAGTAGCTGCGTATTGGGAGGAGGGGAAATGTGAGAAAGAAAATGAATTAGACCCCTTAATTCAAACGTGCTACACAAAATGGGAGGAGAGAGAAATAATAAAAATAATGATTGGAGGAAGCTTCCTTGAGAAGCTTCGTGCACTTTTCGATAAAGTGTATAGTAAGCTTGTCTCTAAATTGAATACATCCGACAGATGATTAATTACACCGTTAAAATTATTTTCTCAGTGAATAAAAGTTACAATTGATGAAAATAATATTTTATTATTCATCGGATAATTTTATAATACCGCGATTTTATCTAGCAGATAAAACCTCAAAAAACGCAAACCTCGCAAACTGTGCCTGGCCTCGGGTTTAATAAGATCTCCCGTTGACACGTTGACAGTTCAAGGTTTACCAGCCTCAGGGAAAATATTCTATTTTCCCAGCTCCGCTCAGTGTACACGCAAAACGAAGAATATATTAAAATATTCATCATTATCCAGAAAAATCCACAAAAATTCTTAAAAATCATAAATATTATAAAATGATCGTTTATAATGAAATAAAGAATTTTCGGGATGTTACAACTAGTATGTGAATGAAGATGAAAATGAGTTAGATAAGGGGTTGTAAGTGTAGGCCAAAAAGTGAGTAAGGTGGCTTGTGAGTTTGAGTGGCCATGGGAGGTTGCCTAGATAGCTTAGGCGCTATGTTATCATCATAGGAGCTAGTTTAAAAGCATTCGAGTAGTTCTGAGCTTTAGATCGTGTTTTAGGTAGGTGATAGCAATATATTTTATTCATTTAATGATCCTTTTACTAAGTTTCTTAAGATTCAATTAGGCTTAATTAAGTTAGTTTTGTCACATTTTATGATATTGGGCTTTGTAGGAATTATTGCATGAATTGAGCTTAATTTGTCTATTGGGCAATGATCAGTATTTTGGCTATAATTTGAGTTGCAAATATATAATTGATGTAATTCTAGTCTTGTAGGAAAGTTAAGACAAATTTCTACAAATTTCATGAAGACCTCAAGAGCTGAATTACACATTTAGAAAATTTAAATTGAAGTTGAAGCAAGAGCCAGAATGTTGATCTTGACAGCTTGACCTCTGCGCACTCATCAGTCTATATCTTGAGTTATAGGAGTTCAATTATTGTCAACTCAAGCCCAAATGAAAGCTAAGATTCAAATATACAACTCTTATGAAGACTCCAAAGCTAAACTACATCGTTTTGGGTGTGCAATTGAAGTTAGAAAATAGAGACAAGTTGCTTACGAGTTAGGCCACTTAATTGAGCATAACTTAAGTTGTAGGCCTCTAATTGACATAGGACTTGGGCCCATTGATTCCGAATAGACCCAGCTTTGTAACTAATAAGTTTCTAATCATGTAAGGCCAAATTAAGGGTTATTTATAATGGGTAACAGCAGAAGTTTGAGACTCAGTTTTTCATTCTACACTTTTCATCCTCTCTTTAGATCTAGATCTCTCTTTTCTCTCCCTTCTCTCTAAATTTTTCTCTCTTTTTCTGAGTTCTTCCCTCCCATTCATGGAGGGGTAGAGCCTTTAATCAGTTCAAGAGATTGACAATCTTGATGTTTAAACTTGATATTTTGTTTTAATTGTTATACATTCAATTGTTAATCTAGTTTCTCTCCATCTTCTCTTTGTTTAATTCTGATTGAATACTTAATTTGATTGGGATTTGTATATGATAATTGCGTAATTACCATGTGCGAAGAGGGGATTTCAGAGACTAAACAAGGCATTAAAGGTGTTTGATGAAATGTTTAACTTGGTTGGATCTTGATTTTTAAGTTAATTCAGGTTTTAGATGGATGTTTAATTTGTCTAAGCTCAATTAATTGAATTTCGGATGCGTATCTAGTGGAAGATCCATGAATCATTTTGAGGCATCTTGATATGATCTAAGACCAAGGATTCGGTTGATAATTGAATGGATCTATAGTGATCAAGGATAGATTAAAATCAAGATTGAATAATTTTCTTGGATTAGTTATTTCTTAATTCTGCTTTCTCTTCTTTAATTGCTTTCTGTTTCTGTTATTTGATCTTACAAACCCCTTTCCCCCTATTTACTAACATCTTAATTTGATTTTGTGATCATAATCAGAGTGATCTGTAGGCTTGACCCGGTGTTATCTTATATTACAAGTTATTTTGATAAACTGATTATAAATTAATAAATTTAGTAGTCTCGACAGTTATCAGTAAGTTTTAGCTACCCTAGAATAAGTTATTTAGGACTCATTCTCACCCTAGATTGCACTAGGGTCCTCTAAAAACTCCATGCAAATCCTATAACCCTCGTGTACTAACCCTAACTATTAAAATGTCATCGAAGAGCTCTAAGCTCATCCTATTGCATGGAATTTAATAAATTTAATGTCAAATCACTTTTAAAATCTCATTATTAATCTAAAATTTTCTAAACCACTAGGAAAAGAGTTTAGTGCTCCTTTTCATTGCATGAAATTTCATTGGTTACTTGATATTCATTTCCTTAATAAAATAAATATTATATCTAATTAACTTTCAATTAATCTAATTACACCATAAATCTTTATTTAATATAATAAATGTTCTAAATACTTTAATTACTTGTTTACTTAACTTAATTAGATTAATATCTATCTTATTTAATTCTTGATTATTCATAAAAAAGCTAATTTATGTCATAATAATTATAAATAACTTAATTATAATTATTCTATCTAATTTCCATGAATTATAAATTTATTCTCAATCATTTAATAATTTTCTATTATTATTCTTGTTAATTCTAATGGATAATTTGTTCACTAAGTTATTGCCTACATGCACATACACAGTAGAGCCATGTATGTAAAACATGCAAATATATTAACAACAGTTAAGTAGCTCTATAAACAAGTTGGAACAAGATATTACAATCATCATCATATCATTCGAATCTCCTGCCATCAGTTAGACAAAATATGTGTTCATTTCTTAGCTTGTTTCTTACTACGAGAATATAAAAACTAGAGTTATTCATCTTCTTTAGAAAAAATAAATAAATAAAAAGGGGTAATTGAGTATACCATATTTTGTCCAAATTATTTTGAAAAATATTAGAAAAAGTGAAATTTTGAAAATAATGGCAAATAAAGCTGCCTTGGCTCATTGAGACTCATTTGGATCTAATTTGTCACGAGTTCCAAATTCGTCAAAAGAAAGAAAGAAAGAAAGATGAGAATAAAAAAATGGAAAAAAAATAAATTAGAATTTGAGCATCACAATTGATGATAATTTGGAGAATAAATATAGTAATTAGGCAAATGAACCTTAATTGTACAAATTTGCACTAATTGGATGATTTGATTGGGATTCAGTTAGGTTTTTTTATTTGGGTTATAAATAGAAAAGAAAAGACAAAGAGGGCATTGATAACAACCCTAACCAACCTTTCTTCTTCCTCCAACAAAAGCAACCATAGCCGCATCAACATCTCCACCCAAAGACCGTACATCACCATGAGCAAAATAGCCTTCATCCCTCGGTAAGCCATCACCATCATCGAGCCCAACCACTCGACAAGCCAAATCACTCAATGATATCAGTACAAAACCACCAAATCTGCACCACCTCAGCCACCCTAACATCCACTTCATCGTACCAACCAAACCTTGCATCAACTGGCACCAGTCCACCTTCACACACCCATCATACTTGCACCCATCTCATACCAGTACACACAACCCATGGCACTATTTTTGCAAACACAGCACCAAAATCACCCCTGCACCGCAATCCAACCAACCCTCGCTTCCACCTTCGCCATAGACTAGCACACCCATAGCCTCTGTCGTTCAAATGAGACACCATTCATCAACAGCCAGCCGGAACACCTCACACTCCCTGCGCATACCACACCCTCACAAATAGCCTCCTATGTTTCTTCCTTGACCAAGTAGCATCGCATCAGCCTTTCTTCACACAAGCCTAAAGGAAGAATCTCTACCCAGCTAAAAACGATGTAGTCTCTCCCTCCCCATCAAATAAAATTTCATCAGAGCCTTCTTCCATGTCCAACCCTCAAGATCAAGCATGAATAAATGAATTCAGACAAACCAAATCCATTTCCAGCAGCCATTAACCACTCATAGTCATGCCCCATATCCGATCCAGGTCCCAAGCTTCAACCAAACAAAACCACTCATACACTACCATCGAGCCTAAATGCCCTACTGCCACCAAGCCACCGAGACCCCACTGTCGTGAGCCCATATCCGAGCCCACCATTTTGGTCCCACGAAACCAGAAACCAACATGAAACCAACGCACACCCACCCATCTCCGATGCATCTAAAAAACCAGCACCGATATCATCCAAATATTGCCTTGAACCTCTGCTTTGTCTTTGGCTAGTACCCACATAAAATAAACACTTTCTCGTTGCATCACGCACTCACCTCCCCGCTACCATGTGTCAAACCAGACCCACTTTCTTTCATTACAAAGCCACAAAAATATCCACGCCAAAAACGAACCTCATCCCGAACGACCTGGCAATCCTAACGCACATATTCACCTTTTCGCTTCAGAACAACAAGCATCACCAAAGAAGTCCTTTCATCAATGACCAAATATAAATATAGCTACCATAATCAATCACATACTTTCACCACCCATCACCATTAAAATTGTACAACCCATCATCATTTCCTGATTTCAACCAAAACTCATAAGCTACCAAACACCAATCTCAATCTCAGTGCATCGAAACTCATTCCCAGAGATACCGACAATATTACCCAGCCTTGCCTCATATCCCCATGCCTTAACCACAAGGAGCCGTTGCACCGAATCCTAAACAGACACTTTACGCCATCCCAGTGCCCACATGAACCATTTAGCGCCTCTAGTTCACCATCACACCGCACCATCAAGCCAATCTACGACCCAGGATCTAACCAAACACTAAACACTGATAAACCATGTTAGGAGTCTGATTCAATCTTTTAAGTGTAATTTATATATCTGATACATCACTCTACTTAATATTAATTAATTTTAAGTTAAAATGTCATATATTATAACCTCTATGGAGGGATCCATCTCCGTCACCTACTTCGTTAGATTAACAAAATTAACCAATAAACCTGCACCCATCTCAATTGCAGCACACCACCACTAGCGCTCAGCTCCACCATCAGCTCACAGTCTCGCACGTCTCGGCACCAGCACCTATCCACAGTGACCAACCTACTTCGCCACCAGCGCTCATAACCCCTGCTCCATCACTTCCACACACCAAGACCCCACAACACCACGTCTCTATAGCCACACAGCCATCGAATCACCATGGCACCCCAACCAACGCCCAGAACCACCAATCAACCACCAGACAGACGCCAGTCAATCATCACATATGCACCATTGCACCATCCTCCTCACTCGCGCCCCAAACAGCAACGTAGAACCCAGGCCGTCAATTGAAGCTAATTGTGACTCCAAGATAAAGCGTTGGAGGCTGCTTGATATTCTATAAGCAGAAAGTATGAAGGCTACTCGAGATTCTTTAAGCAGAGAGCATCGTGGAAGTGGTGCATTCCTCTTCCACTGCAGTTGTACAAGTTTTGATGCTGTGGCACCACAGGTTAGAGCTTTTCATTTTTTATTTTTTATTTTTTATTCTTTTTTTTTTTTTTTACTTTTAATCTTATTTTATTTGTTTTAAATCCGTGTTATAATATGTTCTCTCTCTGGTATGGGCTGATTTGATACTTCTCATTTCGTGACCAACATGTTGCAACATTATTTCTTGAACTTACATAAATTTTTTTAAAGTTTATTTGTTCGATTTGTTTTGCCATTTATTTGTGTATTGATTTGATCTGTTTTCTTTTAGTTGCTTGATTTATCTTTAATATGTTGTAGCATTGTAATTGTTTGGTTGTTTTATTCTTTTATAAATTGGAAATATTTTTGCTTTAATTATTTGTTTCATTGTAAATATTTTATTATGCGGTTTTATTTGCTTGTTTAATTTAGGGGATAAAATAAATATTGTGAAAGTTATTAAATTTGCATAAATTGGATTTAGGGTAGTTATTTTAAGATGGATTTATTATAGTGAGATTAAGTCTCCACTATTTTTTGTACATAATTAAACTTTTGAGTTTAATCTCTTTTTGAAGGACTGGTTTTCTAAAAAAGAAGGGTTTTTTAATTATTTTCTTAAAAATAAAAATTGATGCAACTTTATAATTTTTTGTTTAAATTTTGTTGCCTCTTGTCGCGGTGTCCTCTAAATATGTTGTGACATAACCCATTGAAGAAAACATAAACCGCAAGTTTTTTAATGGAAGTCTTAACCTTATAACACTCTATAAACTAAACAAAAATATATTTCATTATTAAAATATATATTACTGGAATTTCCAACTAAATTTTAGTAAAATTTATTTTGTCTAAATGAGATTCCTAACTGAATAACAATTATTAAAAAACAATTTACCGTTTCTTCCATTAAAATAATTCTTTTGTCTAATTTGTGACTTTTCTATTATCCCATGAGCAAATAATCATAACCTTAAACTCTTAGTCTTTTGTCGTAAGAAGTAAATCTTTGAAGTGATAAAATCCATGGATAATGCATATTAAGGGGGGGAAAAGTAATATAAATACGAAAAAAATGAAATTGACTAAATGTAGTTTTATATGAAATCCATATATTGGATTGTTAAATTTTTATACAAGGAGGAATAATACTTTTAAAATAACTTTGATAAATGTTGTCAATTTTTAAACATCTACTCACCATCATTCACAAACTCTTCCAATTCCTTCACCATTTCATAGATCCTCTCCATTCTTTCATCTTCTTTAAAACTCTCCCCATTCACTTAGTTTTTACTATCTCTTATTTCGCTTTATCAACATCAAAGATTGGGTCAGTTCACATAGTTTTTTCCTTTTTACAATTAGAAATTAGCACCCGCTGTTGCACGGAATTATAAAAACGAAAATATTTAAAGTAATATATAATAATTTATTATTAAATAAAATAATTATAATATAAATAGTCATGAGTCATATATTATTTTATTATTTCGATCATGTCAAAGAATATTAACTTAAATATCCTTCATTAATTACTTCCAAAAAAAAATACAGATTTAAATTTTTATGGAAGCCTGAACTTTTACACTCTATAAACTAAAGAAAAATAGATAAATTAAATTTCGTTATTAAAGTCTATATTACTAAGATTTCCAACTAAAATTTTAGTGAAATTTATTTTGTCCGGATGAAATTTGTAACTGAATAACAAAATGCTAAAATTTTTACCCTTTCATCCATCAAAATAATTTCTTTTGTTTAATTTTTGAAGTTTCTTTGATCCCATAAGCAAATAATCATGGTTTTAAATTACAGTTACAATTGAGTTGTAATTATAAAAATTACAAATAATTATGAGAAAATACCGCTAGAGCAACTATAATTACGGTTGTGTTGTGATTGTGGAAACGACCATAGAAACCACTGCGGTTACAATTGCGATTGTATACCACAATTTAAAGCCCTGCAAGTAATCATAAAAGCTTTCATTCTTTTTTCGCAAGAACTAATTCATTGAAATTAAAATAATAAAATCTATTGATAATGTATATTAAGAAAAATGTAATTTAAATATGAAAAAATATAATTTACAACTAAATGCAATTTATATGAAATCCATATGTATTGGATTGTTGGATTTTTGTTTTTACATGGAGGGAGAATACATTAATTTGAAATAACTTTGGTTAATGTTGTTAATATTAAACATCCACTCACCATTAGGGGTGGAAACAGGTCAGGACAGGTTAGACTTTACCTTAAACCGGCTTGACTTGTATCCCAATTATAAGGCTTGAGTCTGGTTTATAAGCTTGTAATAGGCCGATTTTTAAGGTTTAACTTATCCTTTTTAAAAGCCTAACTTGACTTAAAAGCCTATTTAAATGTTTACTTTGCAATGAGACCTTTACATAGACTAACATACTTACTTTTAAATAGGCCAAACAGGCCTTTGTAAAGGCTAATAGACTTATCTTTAAATAAGTCAACAGACCTTTACATAGACTAATATGCCTACTTTTAAATAGGTTAACATGTCATTATATAGGCTAACAGGCCTAAGCCTTCAAATAAGTCATCGAGACTATTTAAGACCAATAGGCTTTTGTTATAACTTAACATTTACTTTCTAATTTTATAGATGCTCACAACTTTATTATTCTAGTTTTTAATCGATGTGGGACTTGAATATATATCAAGTTACAAAATTATTAGAGACATATAGTTTCAAAACATGAATATTGAACCTACGCTCTTCTAATTGCAACATGAATGCAAGAAAAACTAGAGCTATAATGAATTAACATCATGATAATAACTGTATGTTCTATAATGAATTGACAAGAAAGATAATATCATAATATCAATAATTAGTAAGGTTAGCATATTACTACAATAATTTCACAAACAGCTAAATGAGTTAAACATGAAGCATAGTCCAGTAACTTTTCGTTAGGTTCCTACAACTAGAGACAAAATAATTACATGATTTAACCATAAAGAAATTAAAATAATAACTTTACATATGTTATTAACAAATATATAAACAAGAAATCTAGAAATAAATATATAAACAAGAAATCTAGAAATAAAAATTGCTAAATGAACCTACTTGTTTTATATCTCCAGAACCAACTTTTCTATTAGTAGAAACAGGGGTCGGGGTCTTTTCAAATGGTGTTACGGTTACAAAGGAGATATAATTCAATGTTGTGAGATATTACTGCAATTTATAGTCCTATCTTCATGTTTTGTAACTATATGCTTCTAATAATTTTGTAACTTGGTATATCTCTAATTTTCATATCGACCAAAGATCATAACAAGAAAGTAGTGAACATCTATAAAAGTAAGGGGTGAATATGAACATATTATTTTCATTCTAATAAATATATTATATTAAATTTATTAATAAATATATTATTTTTATTTTAACTTAAGTTTTAATTACTGATTTTTATTAAAATTTAAATAAAAAATATATTTATACATTATAATAAATTAATAATTATAATTATAATTTATAATTATTATAATAATATATATTATATTACATATAATTAAACAGGTCAAGTCAAATCAGACATCAAGTAGACCAGGCCATAGGTCTTTGATAGATAACCTAACTTATTTACACCCCTACTCACCATCATTTACAAACTCTTTCAAAACCATTTCATAAATCTTCTCCATTTTGACATCTATTTTACAATTCTTCCTATTCACTGGGTTTTACTATTTCTTTTTTCACTTTGTCGACACCAAACATTGGGTCGGTTCACATATTTTATTTGTACAACCAGAAACTAAGACCACACTAAAAAGTAAAAATATTTAAACTAAGATATAATAATTTATTATTAAAGAAAGAAAGAAAAATATAAAAACTCCTTAAACTTTAATTATTTTGTAAATTACCACCATGAATTTTAAAATGTTCTCAATTAGTCCATAAACTTTAATTAATGTCCAATATATTCTTATGTTTAATTTGGGTCCATTAAATCACTAACAATAATTTTGCATAGTATTATTTTATTTGTATTAACATTAATTAAAAATTATTTATTAATTTATTTATTAAAATTTAATTTTAAATATATTTTCTTCTTTACAAATATGGATAAAATGTTGCTACACAATATTATTGTTAATGAATTAACAAATTCAAATTAAACTAAATGATTTATTGTGACATTAATTAAAGTTTAAAGACTAATTAAAAAAATTTTAAAGTTCGTAGTGATGATTTGTAAAAAGGTTAAAGTTTAAGAATTACTTACTCTTTTCCCTTAAAGAAAATACTTAAAAAAATACAAAAAAAGAAAAAAGAAAAAAAGAAAGGTCTTTTCTCTTGCTAGCGCTAGTACGATTTCCTAGGGTGAAACTGGGAGTGTAGTGTGTCTTCCGTTTCAAATCAAGATCGTCATCACCAGGTGCTAGCACTTGTCTCCTATTATTCTTTGGCATAGCATATCTAACTATGCCCACAAATAATTGCGGTCGGGGGTATGATGATAGGGAGGATGAAGACGAAGAAACAATTGTGGTTTAAGATGAAGAGGACATGGCTAAGGGTTTACAAGGATTTCAAAACAGTTTGATAGGAACAATCATTTGATAGAAATTGGTGATCAAGATTGGCTCGTAGGCAATAATGTACAACATTTGGGGACAACCAAAATGATTCTGTGTGGTCGAAATCAAACCAAGTACTTTCCAGTTTTTCTTCCAGCATGAAGGGTACCTCAAAAAAGTTCTAAAGGGCAGCTCATGGCTATTCAGGAATTTGTGGCTTATAGTTCACCAATAGGAACGCAATATAACCCTATCAGATATGAACTTTAACACTGTGAATATGTGGCTACAAATATAGGGTTTGCCTAAACATTGCAAGACTGAGAAGGTTGGGAGATAGGTTGGGTCGATCCTAGAGAAGTATTGGAGTTTGGCATATATGATCTTGGTTTGGCGCAGGGGCTCATAGTTAAAGCCCGTGTAAAGATGAAGATAACCACCCCTTTGTGCAAAAAGGGGTGAACATGGCTAAATAAAGGGATGGCTTGTCTTGGGCTGACTTTAAATACGAGAGATTCCCATCTTTCTGTTACTAGTAGTTGGTCATGATGGGCAATCTTGCAAGAGGTCCATGGAGGATAAAGAGAAAGGAAAGAATAGTTCTAAGGGGTTAGGACCATGGTTATGTGTTGATTAGGTTAGCAAGAAAGTGGAGAACTCATATACAAACCATGGTTATGTGAGATTCACAACAGGAAACTTCCATGTCACGATAGCAACAACGGTGGTGTAAGGGGGTGAGTACTTGCAAAAGGCACTCCGACGTTCAAGTTAGTTCGTATGAAAGGAAGGCAATGTTTAACATTGGATGATCGGTGCATACTTTTCAGACCTTGCAGGGTATATGCATATAAGCGTATTAGGGCATTGAGGATTGTGGCATTCAATTTAGATTAAATGTTGTTGACTAAAATAAGAGAAACTGTTATTCCCTATAGTTAATGCCCTGTTTATATGAGATATGATTAACATTTATATCTCTTAAAGGGATTCTGAGTGATTTATGCCTTGCAAATAAGCCGTTCCGAGCGCACAGTAACATCTTGGTTCTATTTTGGCAGGTCGAGTTGCTCCATATTCGTGGACCCATAACCCGGTCTAGAACATAGTGTTAATGTTAGATCTCGCAATGTTTCTTCTAAAGGGCCAAGGTCCATGATGAGCTATAGTATGCCCCCGGGATTAATGAGTAAGGTCGAGATATGAATTCGATCACTTTGCTCATGTCATCATATCGCTATGCAGGATAGTTAGTAAGTTGCCCCCACATTAAGTTTGTAGAAATGGTCTAATAGATGTAAACTAATGTAGAATTGAGACCTATGTTATGGTCTTACCATGTCCATACCTTGGTGAAAGTCTGTGATCCAGCTTAGGTGTCATTCTAAAACGTCACATGTTACTTCAATTTTGAACGTTCTGGGCATTGTCCTTTTCAGTTGCTTTTGTTCAGAAACAATATACCACGTGGTTGAAGAACAATGGAAGTCATTGTTTAGGATGCATAATATCATGATTAACCATTTTCAAATTTCGAAATGAGGGCGTCGGATTTTAATTTTCAAAACGAAAAGGCACTTTTACTCTTATTAATGACAGCGGTTGGGTAGATTTTTCCACACTTATAAATAGGAGAGGGATTTACACTTTCTCACTTTTTCGGCGAGCTCTCGCACTTGTTGTTAGTGGTTTTAAGCTTATTTTGCATTCTCTTCACTATTTAAAGTTCTTTTCTCCGTTCAATCCTCAAGGTACTATCTATTTCCACCATTTTTCTTTCTATAAACATTTAGTTGGGGGGGAATGTTAGGGAGTACAAAGACAGTGCAAAATAGTGACCTATCAGTGGAGGTTCTGAGTCCTCAGTCGTTCCCACCACCTCAGCCATGGAGGAGGCTTCAAGCCTATAGTGGGGGTTCTAATGAAAATCCAAACTCCATAACTAGAATGAGGATTCTGGAGGCCATTCGGAGAGCAGAACAAGCCAGAGAGCTGGCAAGACAAAGGTCAGTCTATCTACTCTCCAAGCTTATGGTAGCATTAGTAGATTTAGGTGATTCTTCAGAGTCTGATAGGTAACGTAATGGTATGAAACTAGAGGGTAGCATTTATGAAATAGAGGGGATTCACTCTTCCCCGAGATGTGAGCTTATACCAATGAGTTGATCAAGAAGTTCTGGGCACCCCTTCTTGTTACCAAGTGGCTTCAAACTCAAGAGGGGGATTCGCAAATCTTTCACAAAACACTTGAATATCAAATTTCGTTGACACTATTGATTAACTGAAGTAAATAGATATATGAGATTGATCACTTCACTCACAAATAAACAAGCCAAGATTAATAATATTCAAGCAATTATATAAAAATAAAGCATCAAAGTAAAGAGATAGAGTTGAGAAGAGAAAACACGATGATTTATCCTAGTTCAGCCACCCCCTCTTATCTACGTCTAGTCCTCAAGTGAACCACCAGATATTTTCTACTAAACCTTCAAATTTGAGCAGATGCTTGAAAACCTTTACAACTGTGTACTCAACACACCTCTGGGATGCCTTTCCCATGTGCTTGATCCTCAAAACAAGGATACCTCACTCTTTATAACTTTAGAAGGATACATCACCCTCTTTACAAACAAGGGATGCCTCACCCTTTACTCTATCAAGGGATACCTCACTCTTTTGTCTCTTGAGGGATACCTTTGATAATTATCGAGGCTATCAAATTTATCAATTTATAACTAGTTTACCAAAATAACTTGTAATATAAGGTAACACCGGGTCAAGCCCACAGATCACTGTGATTATGATCACGAAATCAAATTAAGATATTAGTAAATAGGGATAAAGGGGTTTGTAAGATCAAATAACAAAAATAGAAAGCAATTAAAGAAGAGAAAAAATAATTAAGAAATAACCAATCTAAGAGAATTATCTAAACTTAATTTTAATTCATCCTTGATCACTATAGGTCCATTCAATTATCAACCGAATCCTTGGTCTTAGATCATATCAAGATGCCTCAAAATGATCCATGGATCTTCTACTAGATAGGCATCCACAATTCAATTAATTAAGGTTAGACAAATTAAACATCCATCTAAAACCCGAATTAACTTAAAAACCAAGATCCAACCAAGATAAACATTTTATCAAACACCTTTGAAGCCTTGTTTAGTCTCTAAAATCCTCTCTTAGCACATTATAATTACGCAATTATCATATGCAAATCCTAATCAAATTAAGCACTCAATTAGAATTAAACAAAGAGAAGGAGAGAAACTAGATTAACAATTGAATGTATAACAATTAAAATAAAATCTCAAGATTAAACATCAAGAATGTCAATCCCTTGGATTGATTAAAAACTCTACCCCTCAATGAATTGGAGGGAAGAATTTATAAAAAGAGGGAAAAATCTAGAGAAAAGAAAGAGAAAAGAGAGATCTAGATCTAGATCTAGAGAAAGAGTGAAAAGTGTAGAATGAGAAGCTGCCTCAATTCTATGCTGCTAATCCCTGTAGCTACCCCTAATTTGGCCTTACATGATTAGAAACCTATTAGTTACAAAGTTGGGCTCATTAGGAATCATTGGGCCCAACTCCCATGTCAATTAGAGGCCTACAACTCAATTTATCTAGTCAGCAACTCGTCTCTGACTTCCAACTTCAATTACATGCCCAAAACGATGTAGTTTATCTTAGGAGTCTCATAAGAGTTGTAGCTTTGGATCTTAGCTTTCATTTGGGCTTATTTGACATCCAGAAGACTCATACAACTCAAGATATGGCCAATAAGCACGCATGGGTCAAGTTGTCAGCATCAGCATTCTAGCTCTTGCCTCAACTTCAATTTAAATTATCCAAACGTATGATTCAGCTCCCGAGTCTTCATGAAACTTGTAGATATTTGTCTTAGCTTCCTTACAAGACTAAAATCACACAAATCAAATATTTGAAGCTTAGATTATAGCCAAAATGCCGAACATTGTCCAGTAGACAAATTAAGGTCAATTCATGTAATAATTCATTCAATGATTCAATTAGGCCTAATATCATAAAATGTGACAAAACTAATTTAATTAAGCCAAATTGAACCTTAAGAAACCTAGTAAGAGGATCATTAAATGAATAAAATATATTGTTATCAACCTCACCCTCTTTTACAGGAAATCAGAGAATGATTGAATGATAAACTCTCAAAAGAGTAGATATTACAAATTGAAGCTCAATGGGTAGCAAGGAATAATCATACTTTAATCAACTTTTAAAACTTGCCAATTGTTTTCAAATGTTCCAACAAGCTTTAAGACACTTAAAGGTTATTCTTAAGAAACCAAAAATCATTTTAAAGCCATGAAATCATGTGTGCTATTTGGGTTCTTTAATAAACAAGTTTAGAACTTAAGTGTGAACCTTTTTTCCTTTACAAAACGATCTAAGTCCTAAAACTATTCTTTAAGGTCTTGGACTTGATCTTGTCATCATCTTCATGTTTGTTATCATCAAAACAATCTTCATTGGCCAATAGCCAATTATATTCTCCCTCATTTTGATAATGACAAACAACCATTGAGAAAATAATTAGTTTTATAAAATTGGAATTCACAAGGTTTGTTAGAGAGACTTACTCCCCCTCCTTTTCGTAAGAGGTGAGATTAATTCAGAGATATATGTAACTTTCCTTTACTTTTGGAATCATAAGATCCATTTTAGATTAACCTGTCTTTTCTCAACAAAGAATTCAAGTTTTTTCTCCCCCTTTAGTTATGATAAAAAAGATGAGGCAAGAGAAAGCATAGAGCTAAAGCATATAATATACATTTAAGTTCAAGATATGATTTTCATTTAAGGCTTCAAGTCCAATTATATTATCAGAAAGTGTGTAACACCCTCCGAAGGGCATTACATTTCAAGCCAACTCCTTTTAATTCTTTACCCAAGTTATAAAATATTTAATATTATAAAGTATGAGTTTCAAAATTTCTTTTTTGCAGATACCATAAACTTACCGAATTATAAGAACATAAGATACAAGAGCTGAATAATATACATATCTAGTACATAACATAGATTAGTAACAACTTAATTACATAAAACTTACGTACTCCAAGCAACACATAATTACCATATAAAAACTGAACCTAGCCCAAGTCCAAAAACTTGAAGAGTAGGGTCCTGTACGCGATCCTCCTTTAGATTTCCCTCGGGATCCCTAGCAGAAAAATTCCCCGGTCGGGCATGTCACTACGAACAAGAGTCTGAGCAGTTGACTCCACAGAGTCCTCCCTAGGGGTAGTTCTATGATTACCCCATAACTCCCCAATAGGCATATAAAACTCCAAGTGGACAGCAATGTCCAAAGGAAACATAGCAACCACATGTTAGGTCCTACTCTAAAGCAAGGTAACGTCTCCAACATACTGAATACACCCCGTATCCCAATGGACATTCCACGCTTCGATGTCCCCATGAAATTGTGCACTAACAAAACCCTGTGGATCTTGCCTCGCTGACATTGTAGTCTTCATAGAATAATAGCATAACACAGAATGGACAAAACAATAATACAAAGAGATGAGATCCCCTACATCAATACCATCATGGCAGTATAGAGATAATAACAACAATCATACTAATATGCAGGATAAACAACAGATTCATGACATCATATAATCATTACTTCAAATAACAGAAAATACCACGAACATATATATCACTACAGTATGATGACTGACTATGCATATGCACTATGACCAATTTTTCTACTCCATGGAGCTAAACACAATTTCAAATAGAATGATCCAGAAGATATGTCTGTATATCGGCCACCTCAGACTAAGTGCTATAATTTATCAATGTGCACATCAGGCATTATACAAGACATTCTACGCTAGATCGGGAATAGGAATAGTATCTCGTCGAGATCATCGGTACATTTGCATTAGTTTCCATGACACAGTAGCGCTTTCTAACTGACCATATGTGGAATTCCGTGTCCCGACGCCTCCAAGATCATTCATAGATCTTCACTATGCTATTCGCACCCGCACTAAGTTGTAATTCAACTCCTAGGCAACAATAACCTTAACAGATATCGTCTGTAAAACAATGCATGTCAAATGACTTTATGCATACTATGAGCCACTATTGGCCACACAGTAATAATTCCGGGTCTAGTTTATCGGCCCATCAGCAAAACTTGTTGTTGCTCTCAATCGCGTAACGTTTTTATCACATTTTCACAATCGCAAAAAACTTTTGTTACGTTTTCAAATCACGTAACATTTTTTCAACATTTTCTCAATCGCGTAAAGATTTTAAGATGTTTTCTCAATCGCGTAGTTAAAAATCACCATTTTTAAATCACGTAAGAGTTTTTCTACATATTTTTAATTGTATAAAATATTTTCTCAATATTCTAAACTTATATTAAAACTTTTCTTATTTAATATAAAAATTGGACTTAAATTCCAATATTTTCTTATAAATCACTTTTAAATAATATTTCTAACATTTTCTCACTAAAACCTAAATCATTTAAATTAATTCAAAATACCTCAAAATCTTTGTTCTTTACTCTTAATAAAACTTTCTTAAATAAAATATTTTAAACTCCAAACTATCATTAAAAATTATTTCCTTGCTAAGACTCCTCTAAGTAATATATTTTCTAACATCCTTTCCAAAACTTACATTTATTTTAATTTAATAAAACCTTTTCCATCTTCCTTATTAAAAATCCTCTTAAATAAAATACTTTAAGTTTCAAACTTAATTCTCCATCCTATTTCCAATACTATGGTCGAAATCCACTTTTTATGTAGTAATAAAAATATATTCATTTCCATATTCATTTTGTAATTCCTTGATTAAATTTATTACTACTAATCCTCTAAGTTAACATTTAATAAAACATTTTGCATTAGACTTCCTCTTTGGAGGGCTTGGAGGCCGTGAGCCTCTATGGCCACTGGAGCCAAAATTTGTTTTCCTTTCTAACATTATTATAGCATACAACATACTTTGACATCAAAATCTTATTATAACAAGTTTATGCATAATATCAAAGCAATAAAATCACATAAGAAAAATAAATACAAATCACACAACTATACAAATATGGTGAATAAATCCTCACAAGGATTCATCACCATAATACAAATTTCGTGTCCCTCACCACCATAATTGGTTGATGAGGTTAATCTCCCTCTTACCTTAGATGTAGTTTCCTAAGCTCCTTGTATGATCCTTTGTATCAACTTCCTCCACCAAGTAGCTATTGAAATCAAAGTAAACACAAATATATTAACATCCAATGCTAGAGTAAGACAACCATAGATCAAATATGGTATTAGAATTTCAAGAATCAAATAAGAAATCAAGTTTCAAGAACTTCACCTTAAAACCCTAGAACTTGAACTCAAAAATCAAGCTTGAAGATGGTTGAATCAAACCTTGATCACAACATTAAAGTTGCTTGGAATGATGTTTAGAATCAAGTGGTATGGTTGGTTTAAATTATGAAATATTGGAAGGTGTTTTTGGGTGATGAGGCTGCGAGATGAAGGAGAGAAAATGAGAGAAAATGTGTTAAGTTTTTGTGTAGAAAGATGATAGCTTTTTGTTATGATAACAAATGAAACTTTTTGTCCCTTAAAGCCCTCTTGGCCGTGAGATAGGAGAGAAGGAGTGTGATTAATTTGACCACTTTCAACCCTTCACAGCCATTGATTAGATTAATCGTGGACATCCAAAGCTTCTTCACTAAGCTTGCTCCTCACAGCCGTTGATTATATCAATGGTGGATATGCAAAGCTTTTCCTCCAAGCTTGTTTCTAATTAGTTATGCATAAAGTTGTCATAACCATCATATTTGACCACTTAAGATATTTTCCAAAAGCTTAGATATTTTCTAAAAGCTGAGATATTTTCCAAAAGCTATTACTCAATGGATAATAGCTGCTACTATTTACTGTCTAATGGATAATAACATTACACAATGGATAAAACTATTATCCAATGGATAATAACATTATCCAATGGATAATAGAATGTACACAAAACTCAGATAAAGAAAAATTTTGTCAACTGTTTCCAGTTTCGGGTTTAGTAAGTTCCCCCGACCCCGCATTAACAGTCCAAAACTTTTAGTCAAGTAAAAAATTTTATTTTTCCGAGCTCGCCTCAAACACACATACAGCTCAAAATAATATTAAAATAATCAAAATAAATTAAAAATTCCTAAAAATTTACAAAAATTCTCAAATATTATAAAATTCATAAATATCAAGAAAAATGAAAAACTAGGGTGTTACAAAGAGTTCCAATTATAAGTTCAACAATAAATTCATCAGCAATTCAACAAGGCCGGCCAAACATTAAGTTAAACTCATAAGCATTAAAAAAAGAGTGCAAAAAGATATATTCATTCATTCATAAAAAAGAAACAACTAATTACATTTATTTATACATCAACAAGTGCATGTTTTTAGCCATAAACAATAAAAAAGGAAGATCCTATGACTAGGAATCCTAAGGCTAGTATTGCAGCGAAGGCGGTGGCGGTGGAAAGTGATGTGCCATGTCATTCAAAGATTGCCTCATGGCTGCTTGCTCGCACTCTATGGCTTCAATTCTATCATATATAGCACCAATGGTGTTTTCCATGTATGCCTTCATGTCAAGCATAGTCACCATAATCTACTTGTTCGTGACCATAGTAGCAAGTTCACCTTTTTCCTCATCCTCGACTTCAGCTTCAACTTCATTAGTATAAACCTAGTCATTTTCTTCCTTCCTCATCTTCATGTGTTTGAGCATAAAAGAGCCCAAACACATTGGGATGAGTTAGCTTGGTGGGTTCCTCAGTGGCTAAAATATGCGTGTAGTGTTGAAGGAAAGCTATGATCAACAAAGCATAGGGTATGTCTGTCTTGTTTTTCTCTTTTGCCTTCATTATGTGTTTCATGATGAAATTTGGCCAGTTGATATGGTATCTCCGCTTCAAGGTCTACACCATGAAAATGTTATCTTCACTCAAGTAGGTGTAATTGCCTTCTTTTAGGGCTAGGATGTGAGCATATGCATAGTGTAAAAGCTTGTCTTGGCTTTTTAGCATCCCACTTTTCACACCACTTGTGGGTATTGCATGACCCGACTTTAGCAACTGTTGGCTAGCTTTTAACTTCTTAAACTCCTTAAAGTACTTCCAGCTATCTTCTTCAAACAAGCTTCCATCATTTCGCATATCAAACCGCAGCACCCAATCGCTTGGAGTGATAATAATCTATTGATCTTTCATTTCGGTCACAATGTTTTCACCGTCAGGCTCCATATTGCAATAGAACATTTTGATTAGGTCTGGGTAGATGCTTGCTTTTTTTTTTCGTCAGGCTCCATGCTTGCCATTTTGACTAGGTCTGGGTAGATGCTTGCTTTGAAAGTGCATAGCCTCAAGATCTCTTGATGTTCAAGGAGCAACACAAACTTGAAATCTTCAGCAGCAAAGAACTACAAGTCCAAATGCTTTAGTTGGACAAGTTTTCTAGGCAGAAAGTGGCACTTGAGGAAGAAAGCCTTCTCAAATCTAAGGGGTTGTCAGCTAGAGCAGTTTTAGTTTGGGCATGTTTGGGGTTTGAGGAAGATGCCATGGTAGAAGGGTGGTGCGTGGGAATAGTGTTCGGGAAGAATGGTGGTGCGTGAGTTGAGAAATTGGAAGATGGGAAAGGTGGAAAGGACAAAGGGTTGTGTAGGGAAGAGAGAAAAATGAAGGATTGGGTTACAACAATGTGGAATTTACAAGGAAAAATGGTGGCTAGGGTTTGTGGAAAAGGAAAGGCGCAGAGAGACGAGAGAGAAGAGAGAGAAAGGAATCTGAAAATGAAAAAGGAGGGAGCTCTGCTACCTTCAAAAGGGCCATATTTATTTGGATAAAACTAGTGTTATTTGAATAAATACATGGAAAACACAAAGACTTGGGTTTTTGCCAAGCAGCATTCGAATAGATATATATCTATTTGAATAGATCCATACAAGCACAAACCAAATGCTTCTCCCAAGCATTATTCAAATAAGAATTTCCCTTATTTGAATAAAAGCATTAAAAGAATAGACTCCAAGGGCTATTAAAAGTGTTTATTTGAATAAAAAGTTCCTTATTCAAATTAAACTATCAAAAACAACATCAGTAATTTAAAATGTCATGACTAAAAGGAGAAAAAAGAGTTGAGGATTTTACCCAATGATAGAGTACCTGTAAAATAAATTTTAGGATACCTCTAATGCTCAAGTTAATAATGATTCAAAAGAGATAAATCAAAGAAAAAATAATAAACAAAAGCATTCATTTATATGTATGATTGATCAATTATGTGTAATTCTCTTCTAATATAAAAGAATGATTCTTTTGCCAAAGGTTTAGTGAATATATTTGTAAGTTATTTAGTTGTTTCAATAAACTCAAGCATGTAATCTCCTTTTTGAACGTGGTCTCTAATGAAGTGGTGCCTTATTTCTACGTGCTTTGTTCTAGAGTGCAAAATGAGATTTTTAGACAAATTGATTTCACTAGTGTTCTCACACCTTATAAGGATGTGATCAAGTTAAAGTCCATAGCCTAGAAGTTGTTGCTTCATCTAAAGAATTTGTGCACAACAACTTCCAAGTGCAACATACTCGACTTCAATTGTAGACAATGCCTCACTATTTTGTTTCTTGCTATGCCAAGAAACTAAAATGCTTCCAAGCAAGTAGGATGTCCCACTAGTACCTTTCCTATCCATTTTGCATCCAGCAAAATTAGAATTGAAATAACTAATTAGGTTACATAAGGTACCCTTGGGATACCACAAACCCATTTATGAAGTACCTTCTAGGTATTTTATGATTCTTTTTACAACACAGGTGTGATTCTTTAGGATTAGCTTGAAATCTAGTACACATGCACACACTAAACATAATATCAGGCCTATTAGCAATAAGATAAAGGATAGAGCCAACCATACCTCTATACTTAGTGATTTCTACGGTTTTACCTCCTTAATCCTTGTCTAAATAACAAGAAGTACCTATTGGTGTAGTCATATGCTTAGTATTTTCCATCCCAAACATTTTGAATAGCTCCTTGCAATACTTGACTTAACATATGAAAGTCTCATCCTTAGCTTGCTTGATTTGAAGTCTAAGAAAGAAGTTGAGGTCACCTATCATTGACATTTCAAACTCACTTTGTATGGTATTGGAAAACTCTTTACAAAGAGACTCATTAGTAGTACAAAAAATTATGTCATCAGCATATACTTATACAAAGAGTATGTCATGCTTTTTATGCTTAATGAAGAGTGTTGTGTCAACCTTTCTTATACAAAAGCTTTTTTCTAAAAGGAACTTGTTTAACCTTTCATACCAAGCTCTAGGAGCTTGTTTGAAGTCATATAAGGCCTTTTTCATCTTAAAAATATAGTTGGGCAATTCATGGCTTTCAAAACCAGGAAGTTGTTCCATGTATACTTCTTCTTGTATAAAACCATTTAAGAAAGCACTTTTGATATCGATTTGATAAAGTTTTAAATCCATGATGCATGCAAATGCAAGTAACATTCTAATGGCCTCTAATCTAGCTACCGGTGCATAAGTTTCTTCATAATCTATTCCTTCTTGATTATAGCCTTTTGCAACCAACTGATGCACACTTTTTAATTGTCGCATTTGCAAACCCAAGTGCAGGTTGTCTCAAGTAATAAATTTCTCGGTGAGTCCGAGGTCGATCCACAGGGAATTGATGAAGATTAATTATGGTAAGGTAAATATTTTGTTGCTATGGTAAAAAAATTATTTATTTAGGTAAAAAGATCCACTCTTGGTAAATAAAGTAAAAGTAAGATTAATTCCTTTTATAAATCAATTAGAATCCTCGCAACATGGAGGTTCTAATTAGAAAATACAACATTAAAGTCCAATTAAAATAATATACGTAATTATATTATGTTTCCAAAAAATATTACCACTACTTATATATGGGTTAAAGCATTCATTGTGCAAATATTTTGTCTACAATAAATCAATAACTTTACTTTATAAGGAGAGTTTCTAACACCACCACTTGTAAATGGTTTAAAGCATTCATTGTGCCAATCTCTTGTCTACAACAAATCAAGAACTCTACTTTACAAGGAGGGTTGCTAAATTGATTGGAAACAAAATGCAATACATATAACGACCACTTGAAAATATATCATTTAAGCACAAGAGAGAAATTAATATAACCTTATTTCATTACCAAGAGTTTCACCCAAGTAAAATGAAACTTAGTTACTCATAGATAAGAAGAAAGAAAGAGAGAAGAAGAAGAAGAAGAATGTGACTTTAATTTAGAACAAAGGAAAATTACTACAAGAAAACCTAGTAATAAACTAGCATCATTTTGGTACCTAACACCCTCAATGATCTGCCAAGGCCCCCTTTTATAGAGGATTAGATATACAAAATGACAAGGGGGCTGAGTCATTAGTGAGTAGATGAGTGGAAAATGATTAGAAAATGGCAAATGACTTTTGGTGAGTGAAAAATTAGGGAGATTCCTTGTCTCCAAAATCATTTAGCTCTGAAGTCATTGAATGTGTCAGAATGAGTAAATGTGATCTTCATCAAAGTTGTAGGGCTTGATCTTGACTTTCAAATGGCTTTAGGTTGAGTCCAATATCATTTCTATAACTCCAGATACGTTCAAATTACTGTACACTACTTAGACCCAGTCATAGCTCCTCTGTTGTGATTTGCAAGCCCAATATCACCCATTAGGCCTCAGATTCTTGAAAAGTGTTCAACATGAAAGTTGTAGATATAGGTCTTAGCTATTCAGCATCAACATTTCAGCCCATTTGACAACCTCTAGCTTGAAATATAGCATGAACAGTATATATAGATCAAGCTATCAGGAACAACATTCTAGTTCTTGCTTCAAACCCAATTTGAGTTATCTACTCTTGTGTTTGGGCCTTTGAGGTCTTTATAAAAGTTATAGAGCTCTCTCTTATATTTAAAATACCATCAGATTCACCTCAAATAACCACCTACATCCTAAGATATAGCCCAAATACAGAAATAACTTAAGACGTAAATTATGCTGAAAAATTTAATTAAGTCCAATTTGAGTCCAAACTTAAAAAACATAATCAAACTCAATCAATTAAGTACATGAAGATTGTAAATGACTAAAAATGAAGGCTTATTAATGTATCAAATATGTAATCATCAAATTCTTCTACACTTAGCTTTTTGCACTCCTGGGCAAAACACACAAGACCAAAACTAAAAATGAAACAGACTCAAAAGTTAAACACTCTAAAAGACTTAATTTCTAATAATATTTAAAAATGAAGAGCAACCAATCATTCAAGTAATCAAAACATTCATGAGGTAACATATCTTCACATCTCAAACCAATAAGTAAGGAAACTTCAATTGAACAGCATGTGTCAAGAATGATAGATCTTCACAAGATTCACTCTCAATCCCTCAAGTGTTTAAAAGGTAGATATTTCACTCAATTCAACTCATAAAAATTACACTACCATAAGCTTGCTTATCTTCTACTTCTCCACTACTCAGAACACATGTACACACAAATCATGAGGACTTTAATCAAGGTTGTAATGGGGTCAAGGTAAAGGAGAAGGTAATATAGATATGACAAGTTAAATACCAAAGAAAATAAAAGAGCATGAAAGCTGAGTTCAATTAACAAGCATGAAAGTTCATCCCAACTCTACCTAATACAAATTCCCTTTACATATTCTTTTCCTTTTCTTTATTGCCTTGTTGACACTCTTTTTCTTTTTATATTTTTTTTATTTTTTTTTTTTTTGATTTTTTTTTTTTGAAGAACATAATATATACATTTAAACAGCAAGCTCAAATTTTTTTTAAACCATTTTGTACACACACCCCCACACTTGTTCAAGAACTCATCCAATGACAAGGGTAATGTTCTCTTATTCCCTAAGGTTGGGTAAGAACATAATTTTTCATTTAAGGCATATAATGAGCTAGAAACAAGGAATGGTCAAATAAGTTCAAAGGGGTTAAGAAACGGAAAATATACAAGGTTGGCTATTTGGCTAAAGTAGCTATTTCAAGAAAAATACCTCAATCATGTTTATGTATACATGTGAAAATGTAGTCTAAAAAAAGAATCAAAGTAAGTTCTAGAGTAACAATTCCATGAGTGAAATTCACACAAGAAAGAAGAGAATGATACAAATATTCAATCCATTCATCAATCGGCTCAAAAACTCACAAGGCATAATTTTATCAATCTCAGTCCACCAATTCAACATTCATAACCAAGCATGTAATTTTTAAGAAAGAAGACAATTAACTTAATCATACAAATTTCCCTGAATTTGAATTGCTACTTCCACACAAACTAGTTATCTACCCCAACTAAGATGCGTCTCAAGAGTAAAATTTACTCCTTACTCTGTCATCCTTAACTGGTTTAGTAAATTATTGACAAACATATAAATATAACAAACATATTAACACACACACTTTCTAATTTTTTTTTGTTTTTTTGTTTTTAACACAATTATCCTTCCCCCTAACCAGATCACAACATTGTCCTCAATGTCAAAACATAGATAGGTAAAGGATAGAAGATAGTACATGTTATTGTAATTACTGAAAAAAGAAACCTTATACAAATTAAAACAGAAACAAAGTACGATAAATAAAACTAAAGATAAAGAAAAGTTATAGATGAAGTTCCAGATCACACTCTTGTTCCTTGCTGCCTCCCTTGCTGCTGCCTCTCTTGCTGCTACCTCCTGACCAATCTATCTGAGCTATTACTGATTCAAGATCATAAACAAAAGTTTATAATTTATCAATTAATTCATCAATAGTAGAAGCAGATATAAGGAGTCGTCTTGCCGAAGGTGTGAGAAATTTCTGTTCTACAGCATGGTCAAGAAAAGATAACAAATTATCAAAAAAATTATTAACATTCAACAAACCTATGGGTTTATGGTGGATGTTCAGTTGGGCCCAAGAAACAATTTGAAAAATTTCTTCTATAGTACCAAAACCACCTGGTAAGGCTATGAATGCATTAGAATTTACAAGCATTGTCCTCATTCGTTTATCCATAGATGATACTTGAAGCTCCTCCCCAATTATTTTTCCAGTGATATTATGTTGAGTTAAAGGTCTAGGAATCATACTTAAAACCTGACTGCCTTTTGAATGTGCAGCAAGTGATACAGCCTTCATTAACCCAATGCTGCCTCCCCCATATACTAAATGAATTTTCCTCGCAGCAAGTGTTCGACCAAGAGTGATTGCTGTGTCTACATACTCTAAACCCTTCCCATAAGTTGACCTACAAAATACATAGATATTGGTAAGTCTACGAGCAGAAGAAGAAGAAGCTCCCTCCATTTTACACTTACACTTCCTTTGAATGATTTTGACTTGAAGGAAATTGAAGGAAATGTAGTGTTTAAATAGGGAAGAGAATAGAAAAAGTAATGATAGCACCTATATGGGTAGGTTGGCTGTTGTCAGAAAAGTTTAAAATTAAGAAATAAAATTATTTTTTTTTGTTTTTTATTTTTGACTTCAAGAAAACCATCAGGGTAAAAAATCTAGAAACTCCTGAAGGATCCCGTCTAAAGGATCGTCTGTCCAAAACCAAAATACAACAAAATTATACAAAGATAAAATAATAATAATAAATGATGACATACCTTTATGTACAAGATTCATGGCGTGTCTTTATACTACTCGTCATGAGTGCAGTAATACTAAGACGGCTCAGCTAATCTTGGAATTCTTCTCCTTCCCACTTGTTTGAAGAAAAGAGAATAAAGAAACCATCGTGGGTTTCCATCCTGGGTCCAGAATCTGGAGAGCTCACACTTGGGTTCGTAACATCAACAAAGATGCTAAAATTTGAAACCTGCAATGTCCAAGATCTAGAATGCTCCATCCCAGGGCGCTGAGAGCCCCTTCTAATAAAAGAGAGGATCAAGCTCAGATGTCTCATATGCTTTGACAACCTCGGGTTACTTCTCACTAATAACCAAAGTGGGACGCTTCTATCTGTCCATCAACTCCACGTGCCTAGATGGTGAACAATGGGTTGTGGAGTGCGGCTCTCTACAAATCATGACACACGCACCTTATTTACGGACCGGTGTGCGATGGCCCACCCGAGTCAATGATGGGACTGCCGCTGGCAGGGGCTCCTAATCTAATTAAAGACTAAGTACAACTGAAGTTTCATCCTCTTTTTTTTATTTCATTTTTTCTCTTCTTTTTCTTTTTTCTTTTTTTTTTTTTTTCTTTTTTTTTCTTTTTCTTCTCTTTTTTTTTTTGAAAATATACAAGATAATATATACATTGTGATTGTGGCTCACGTCTTCCTTTGGTTTTACGTCCAGTAACGACTTAAATGCCTTCTATGAGTTGAGGATAAGCTTCCCATCCAACTTTTTTATAAATTGGAAAGCAGGGTCTTTTTGAGTCAGATTCCCAAGACTGTAATGCTCTTGCTCGTTCCTGAAGAGATTCCATAAACTGAGAAGTTCACGCTGCACAATTCCACAAGAATGCGCCTCAAGAGTCAATAAGATATTATATAATGACTTCTTACTCAGTCCATTCTTGATAAAGAATATTTTATCTTCTCTGTTTACGGAAACCATCCCCAAAGAGTGACATCGCGTGTTACAATTTCATCGTGCACACTTGTAACAAACTTGCATTCTTTTTGCTCTTCTCCTTTTTGAAAATGAACTTTTACCGAGACCAGGCATGTATGAGACAAATGAATCTGAAGATTCACCCGCTAAACGAACCTTTGCTTCGATTATCCAGCGTATATCTTCTGGGATGCCCTTATACATTAACAATCTCAGTCTTTCACACCTAGCTTTGTAGATTTTGGTTAGAGCATTTTTAGGAATAGAAGGGAAATGTTTTTTTAGATTTGGGAGAATGACATCCTTTTTAAAGGAGAAGGAATTAGTTATTATGGGAAACTAAAAAATAAACCGACTTGAGAGTCACGGAGTACCGTTATCCGCCATTTAATCGGGAACACAAAGAACTGCAAAAAGAAAGAAACAAAATTAAAATAAATTCTACTCATAACAAGGATTAGAAAGAGAGATGAATTCTACCTCAACAACTTGATGTTCCAGAAATGGTTTTAGTCTTTGTCCATTTACCTTAAATACAATATCATTCCTAGGATTCTCAATGTCTATGGCCCCATACGGATACACATGTTTGACAATAAAGGGACTAATCCACCTAGATCTCAAATTTCCAAGGAATAGGTGAAGACAAGAATTATAAAGCAGAACTTTTTGACCAATTTCAAAAGTTTTTCTCAAAATTGATTTTTCATGAAAGCTTTTGTTCTAGCTTTCTAAATCTTTGAGTTTTCATATGCATCATTTCTCAATTCCTCAAGTTTATTCAATTGTAATTTGCATAACTTGGAAGCATCATCAAGACTTAAGTTGAAAGCATTAATGGCCCAAAATGCGTTGTGTTCCAATTCTACAGGTAAGTGACAAGGTTTTCCATAGACTAACTGATAGGGAGACATGCCTAAAGATGTTTTAAAAGTAGTACGGTAAGCCCAAAGTACATCGTTTAGTCTTAAAGACCAATCTTTACGATTTGGGTTAACCATTTTTTCCAAAATTTGTTTGATCTCCCTATTTACTAATTCAAATTGTCCACTTGTCTGAGGGTGATAAGGGGTAGCAATTTTGTGGGTAATGCAATATTTCTTCATTAAGGATTCAAATGGTTTATTACAAAAATGTGTTCCCCCATCACTGATGATAGCTCGAGGAATTTCAAATTGACTCAAAACATTTTCTTTTAAAAATTTAGAACATTTTTATGATCATTGTGCCGACATGGAACCGCCTCAATCCATTTTGAGACATAATCAACTGCAACTAAAATGTACACAAATCCAAAAGATGATGAAAATAGACCCATGAAATCAATTCCCCAATAATAAAAAATTTCAATGATAAGGATAGGGTTCAAAGGCATTATATTTCTTTTAGAAATGGACCCCAATTTTTGACAACTTTCACAACTTTTGCAAAAAGTATAATTGTCCTTGAATAAAGTGGGCCAATAAAATCCACACTATAAGATTTTCGCAGCTGTTTTCTTTGAAGAAAAATGACCTCCACATGCTTCTGAATGATAAAATTTAATGACACTACTTACCTCATTGTCGGGTACACATCTCCGAAAGATTTGATCAGGACAATATTTGAACAAATATGGGTCATCCTAAAAGAAAAATTTCACCTCAATTAAAAACTTTTTTCTGTCTTGGTGTGTCCACTGAGGTGGCATCTTACCTGTTACAAGAAAATTGACAATGTTAGCAAACCAAGACATAGGATTGACAGAAAATAAAAATTCATCGGGAAAAGAATCATTGATAGGTCTGCTATCAAAAGATGAGCCTGTTGTCAGCCTTGACAAATGATCTGCAACAATATTTTCGGCTCCTTTCTTGTCTTTTATTGTGATGTTGAATTCTTGAAGCAACAAGATCTACCGTATCAACCTAGGTTTGGCATCCTGTTTAGACATTAAATATCTAACAGCAGCATGATCAGTGAAAACAACAATGGACGAACCAAATAAATAAGCTCAAAATTTATCCAATACAAAAATTACAGCAAGTAGTTCTTTTTCAGTAGTGGTGTAATTCATTTGTGCACTATTCAAAATTTGACTTGTGTAATAAATTACATGAAGCTTACCTTCCTTTCTTTGGCCTAAAATAGTGCCAACAGCAAAATCACTAGTATCACACATCAACTCAAAAGGCAAAGACCAGTCAGGAGATTACATGATAGGAGCAGAAGTCAAAAGACTAATTAATTTTTTAAAAGATTTCTGACAATCTTGAGTCCAATCAAATGGTGTATCTTTTATTAGAAGATTACATAAAGGTCTAGATATAGCACTAAAGTCCTTTACGAATCTTCTGTAAAATCCTGCATGTCCTAAAAAAGAACGAACTTCTCTAACTATTTTTGGGGAAGGCAAATGAGTAATTAATTCAACTTTGGCCTTATCAACTTCAATTCCTTTAGAAGATATCATATGACCTATCACTATTCCTGAGGTAATCATGTAATGATATTTTTTTCAATTTAACACAAATCTTTTTTCTTCACATCTTTTAAGAACTTTTTTCAAATTATTAAGATAATTTTCAAAAGAATGTTCAAAAACAGTCAAATTATTTATGAAAACCTCTAAATAATGCTCAATCATGTCACTGAAAATACTTAGCATGCATCTTTAAAAAGTTATCGGAGCATTACAAAGACCAAAAGGCATTCTTCTATATGCAAAAGTGCCAAAGGGACAAGTAAAAATGGTCTTTTCTTGATCCTCCAATGCAATTGGTATTTGATTATACCCTGAATAACCATCAAGAAAACAATAGTAGAGATGTCCTGCTACTCTTTCCAAAATCTGATCAAGAAATGGCAATGGAAAATGGTCTTTCCTAGTGGTTGCATTCAATTTTCTAAAATCAATACACATATGCCAACTAGATGAGACTCGGGTACGTATTAATTCTCCTTTTTCATTTTCAACCACTATTATTGCAGATTTCTTAGGCACAACTTGTGTAAGGCTTACCCACTGGCTATCAGAGATAGGATAAATAATTCCAACATCAAGTAATTTAAGAACTTCAGCTCTAACTACCTCTTTCATGTGTGGATTTAATCTTCTTTGAGGTTATTGAGATGTTTTAGCATTATCCTCTAAATGTATTCTATGTGTACAAATTAATGGATTAATATCTTTTATATCCTTTAATGTCCATCCAATTACACTTTTATGCCTTTTAAGTACTTCTATCAACCTACCTTCTTGTTCTTTGGTCAGGGATGAGGAAATTACCACTAGAGAGGTTTGTTCTTCTCCCAAAAATGTGTACTTCAACCCATCAGGTAATGACTTTAGTTCTAGTGTGGGTACTTCTTCATGGGTATAATCATTCATGGATTTTATTTCTTTGAATTTCTGCTTCAATCCATTATATTCCATTACCTGCGAACAATCAAGTAAAGAGCATATTTCAGAAACATCATCATCTAATTGTGTAGATGAATCCAATGGATTAATTAAACAAATTTCTAATGAGTCAGAAGAACTCCTGGTTTGAAGATGATCATCTATAATGGCCTCAATCCCTTCAATCTCTTAATTGTCATCATAAACTTCTTATGGTTGATTGCACATGTTGAAAACATTAAGCTCCAGTGTCATATTTCCAAATGTTAGCTTCACCACTCCATTTCTATAATTTATCAAAGCATTAGATGTTGCTAAAAATGGGTGACCTAGAATAACAGGAACTGACTTAGAACTATCAACCATAAGTTCAGTTTCCAAGACAATGAAATCAACAGGATATATAAATTTATCAACTTGTACCAACACATCTTTTACTATTCATTTCAAAATTTTAATTGATCTATTAGCAAGTAGAAAAGTTACAGAAGTTGGTTTTAACTCACCTAGATTGAGTTGCTGATAAACTGAATATGGAAGCAAATTAACACTAGCACCAAGATCAAGTAAAGCTCGCTCAATATTATGTTCTCTAATAATGCATGAAACTGTAGGACAACCAGGGTCTTTATATTTCAACTCATTATTGTTTTGAATAATGGAGCTTACTTGTTCAGTCAAAAAGGCATTCTTTTTCACATTATGTTTCCTTTTAACAGTGCACAAGTCTTTCAAAAATTTGGTAAAAGAAGGAATCTATTTGATAGCATCTAATAGAGGAATATTGACCTTCACTTGTTTAAAGATTTTAAAAATGTCACTGTTATGATTCACTTTACTTGAATTGTTTAATGCTTGAAGAAATGGGGGTGAAGACGAGGGTTTGGTCTCCTTTTGACTAGGTAGCTTATCAATCCCTTCCTCATCTTTGGGAATTGACTCATCATCTTTCTCAAAAAGTTCAGGAATTTGTTTTTCAACAACCTTTCCACTCCTAAAAGTTATCATTGAGTCGACTTGATCTATTTTTTTAACTTTCTGAACTACCCTCATTTAGGCTGTATTGACCCTTGGGATTTGGTTGAGGTTGAGAGAGAAACTTTCCTTTCTCATGAATGAAAAGTGCAGAAGAAAGTTTAGCAAGAGTGTCTTTTATGTCAATCATAGCTTGAGTATTTTGGTTATTAAGGGCCTCTTGCTTTTCCATGAATGCATGTAATGTTCCCTCAAAGTTTTACCTATATGGTGGGACATAAGGTACATATCCTTGAGAATTTTGATAATCCTGTTGTGCCTGAGGAGGTGGTGGTTATATAAATTGTGTCTGATTGTTGGTCCTCCAACTGAAGTTCGGGTGATTTCTCCATCCCGGATTGTATGTATCTGAAAAAGAAGAAGTGAATGACTTTTTAAAATTATTCATTGCATTTACTTGCTCATGCATAACTTCCTTAAAAACAAGAATTTTTGGACATTCATTTGTTAAGTGTCCCGATTCATCACAAATGCTACAAATTTCTTCATTTTGCACAGATTTGATTTCTTTTACTTTCCCTGATTCCATGGCCTCAACCTTTCTAGCCAAACTAGCAAACCTAGCATTTAAATTTTCTTCTTGACTAAGATGATATTTTTCTTTACTAGCATTTGTAAGGTTTTATCTAATTGAATTTTCAGAAAGATTAGTACTATGCCAAGATTGAGAATTTTCAGCCAAATGGTTTAAATAGTCTAAAGCTTCTTCGGGTTCTTTATCAAGAAATTCACCATTGCACATTGTCTTTTATTGTGATGTTGAATTCTTGAAGCAATAAAATCGACCGTATCAACCTAGGTTTGACATCCTGTTTAGACATTAAATATCTAACAGCAGCATGATCAGTGAAAACAACAGTGGACAAACCAATTAAATAAGCTCAAAATTTATCCAATGCAAAAATTACAGCAAGTAGTTCTTTTTCAGTAGTGGTGTAATTCATTTGTGTACTATTCAAAGTTTGACTTGCATAATAAATTACATGAGGCTTACCTTCCTTTCTTTGGCCTAAAACAGTGCCAACAGCAAAATCACTAGCATCACACATCAACTCAAAAAGCAAAGACCAATCAGGAGATTACATGATAGGAGCAGAAGTCAAAAGACTGATTAATTTTTTAAAAGATTTCTGACAATCTTGAGTCCAATCAAATGGTGTATCTTTTGTTAGAAGATTACATAAAGGTCTAGATATGGCACTAAAGTCCTTTACGAATCTTCTGTAAAATCCTGCATGTCCTAAAAAGGAACGAACTTCTCTAACTATTTTTGGGGAAGGCAAATGAGTAATTAATTCAACTTTGGCCTTATCAACTTCAATTCCTTTAGAAGATATCACATGACCTAACACTATTCTTGAGGTAATCATGTAATATCATTTTTTCTAATTTAACACAAATCTTTTTTCTTCGCATCTTTTAAGAACTTTTTTCAAATTATCAAGATAATTTTCAAAAAAATTTCCAAAAACTGTCAAATTATCCATGAAAACCTCTAAATAATGCTCAATCATGTCACTGAAAATACTTAGCATGCATCTTCGAAAAGTTGTCGGAGCATTACAAAGACCAAAAGACATTCTTCTATATGCAAAAATGCTAAAGGGACAAGTAAAAATAGTCTTTTCTTGATCCTCCAATGCAATTGGTATTTGATTATACCTTGAATAACCATCAAGAAAACAATAGTAGGGATGTCCTGCTACTCTTTCCAGAATCTGATCAAGAAATGGCAATGGAAAATGGTCTTTCCTAGTGGTTGCATTCAATTTTCTAAAATCAATACACATACGCCAACTAGATGAGAATCGGGTAGGTATTAATTTTCCTTTTTCATTTTCAACCACTATTATTCCAGATTTCTTAGGCACAACTTATGTAAGGCTTACCCACTGGCTATCAGAGATAGGATAAATAATTCCAACATCAAGTTATTTAAGAACTTCAACTCTAACTACATCTTTCATGTGTGGATTTAATCTTCTTTGAGGTTGTTGAGATGTTTTAGCATTATCCTCTAAATGTATTCTATGTGTACAAATTAATGGATTAATATCTTTTATATCCTTTAATATCCATCCAATTACACTTTTATGCCTTTTAAGTACTTCTATTAACCTACCTTCTTGTTCTTTGGTCAGGGATGAGGAAATTAACACTAGAGAGCTTTGTTCTTCTCCCAAAAATGTGTACTTCAACCCATCAGGTAATGACTTTAGTTCTAGTGTGGGTACTTCTTCATGGGTATCATCATTCATGGGTTTTATCTCTTTGAATTTCTGCTTCAATCCCTTGTATTCCATTACCTGTGAACAATCAAGTAAAGAGCATATTTCAGAAACATCATCATCTAATTATGTAGATGAATCCAATGTATTAATTAAACAAATTTCTAATGAGTCAGAAGAACTCCTGGTTTGAAGATGATCATCTATAATGACCTCAATCCCTTCAATCTCTTCATTGTCATCATAAACTTCTTATGGTTGCTTGCACATGTTGAAAACATTAAGCTCCAGTGTCATATTTCCAAATGTTAGCTTCACCACTCCATTTCTGTAATTTATCAAAGCATTAGATGTTGCTAAAAATAGGTGACCTAGAATAACAGGAACTGACTTAGAACTATCAACCATAAGTTCAGTTTCCAAGATAATAAAATTAACAGGATATATAAATTTATCAACTTGTACCAACACATCTTTTACTATTCATTTCAAAATTTTAATTGATCTATTAGCAAGTAGAAGAGTTACAGAAGTTAGTTTTAACTCACCTAGGTTGAGTTGCTGATAAACTGAATATGGAAGCAAATTAACACTAGCACCAAAATCAAGTAAAACTCGCTCAATTTTATGTTCTGCAATAATGCATGAAACTGTAGGACAACCAGGGTCTTTATATTTCAACTCATTATTGTTTTGAATAATGGAGCTTACCTGTTCAGTCAAAAAGGCATTCTTTTTCACATTATGTTTCCTTCTAACAGTGCACAAGTCTTTCAAAAATTTGGCATAAGAAGGAATCTATTTGATAGCATATAATAGAGGAATATTGACCTTCACTTGTTTAAAGATTTTAAAAATGTCACTGTTATGATTCACTTTACTTGAATTGTTTAATGCTTGAGGAAATGGGGGTGAAGACGAGGGTTTGGTCTCCTTTTGACTAGGTAGCTTATCAATCCCTTCCTCATCTTTGAGAATTGACTCATCATCTTTCTCAAAAAGTTCAGGAATTTGTTTTTCAACAACCTTTCCACTCCTAAGAGTTATCATTGAGTTGACTTGATCTATTTTTTTAACTTTCTGAACTACCCTCATTTAGGCTGTATTGACCCTTGGGATTTGGTTGAGGTTGAGAGGGAAACTTTCCTTTCTCATGAATGAAAAGTGTAGAAGAAAGTTTAGCAAGAGTGTCTTTTATGTCAATCATAACTTGAGTATTTTGGTTATTAAGGGCCTCTTGCTTTTCCATGAATGCATGTAATGTTCCCTCAAAGTTTTACCTATATGGTAGGACATAAGGTATATATCCTTGAGAATTTTGATAATCCTGTTGTGCCTGAAGAGGTGGTGGTTGTATAAATTGTGCCTGATTGTTGGTCCTCCAATTGAAGTTCGGGTGATTTCTCCATCCCGGATTGTATGTATCTGAAAAAGAAGAAGTGAATGACTTTTTAAAATTATTCATTGCATTTACTTGCTCATGCACAACTTCCTTAAAAACAAGAATTTTTGGACATTCATTTGTTGAGTGTCCCAATTCATCACAAATGCTACAAATTTCTTCATTTTGCACAGATTTGATTTCTTTTACTTTCCCTGATTCCATGGTTTCAACCTTTCTAGCCAAACTAGCAAACCTAGCATTTAAATTTTCTTCTTGACTAAGATGATATTTTCCTTTACTAGCATTTGTAAGGTTTGATCTAATTGAATTTTCAGAAGGATTAGTACTATGCCAAGATTGAGAATTTTCAGCCAAATGGTTTAAATAGTCTAAAGCTTCTTCGGGTTCTTTATCAAGAAATTCACCATTGCACATTGTCTTTTATTGTGATGTTGAATTCTTGAAGTAACAAGATCGACCGTATCAACCTAGGTTTGGCATCCTGTTTAGACATTAAATATCTAACAGCAGCATGATCAGTGAAAAGAACAGTGGATGAACCAATTAAATAAGCTCAAAATTTATTCAAAGCAAAAATTACAGCAAGTAGTTCTTTTTCAGTAGTGGTGTAATTCATTTGTGCACTATTCAAAGTTTGACTTGCGTAATAAATTACATGAGGCTTACCTTCCTTTCTTTGGCCTAAAACAGTGCCAACAGCAAAATCACTAGCATCACACATCAACTCAAAAGGCAAAGACCAGTCAGGAGATTACATGATAGGAGCAGAAGTCAAAAGACTGATTAATTTTTCAAAAGATTTCTGACAATCTTGAGTCCAATCAAATGGTGTATCTTTTGTTAGAAGATTACATAAAGATCTAGATATGGCACTAAAGTCCTTTACGAATCTTCTGTAAAATCCTGCATGTCCTAAAAAGGAACGAACTTCTCTGACTATTTTTGGGGAAGACAAATGAGTAATTAATTCAACTTTGACCTTATCAACTTCAATTCCTTTAGAAGATATCACATGACCTAACACTATTCCTGAGGTAATCATGTAATGACATTTTTTTCCAATTTAACACACATCTTTTTTCTTCGCATCTTTTAAGAACTTTTTTCAAATTATCAAGACAATTTTCAAAAGAATTTCCAAAAACTGTCAGATTATCCATGAAAACCTCTAAATAATGCTCAATCATGTCACTGAAAATACTTAGCATGCATTTTTGAAAAGTTGCCGGAGCATTACAAAGACCAAAAGGCATTCTTCTATATGCAAAAGTGCCAAAGGGACAAGTAAAAATGGTCTTTTCTTGATCCTCCAATGTAATTGGTATTTGATTATACCCTGAATAACCATCAAGAAAACAATAGTAGGGATGTCCTGCTACTCTTTCCAGAATCTGATCAAGAAATGACAATGGAAAATGGTCTTTCCTAGTGGTTGCATTCAATTTTCTAAAATCAATACACATACGCCAACTAGATGAGACTCGGGTACGTATTAATTCTCCTTTTTCATTTTCAACCACTATTATTGCAGATTTCTTAGGCACAACTTGTGTAAGGCTTACCCACTGGCTATCAGAGATAGGATAAATAATTCCAACATCAAGTAATTTAAGAACTTCAGCTCTAACTACCTCTTTCATGTGTGGATTTAATCTTCTTTGAGGTTGTTGAGATGTTTTAGCATTATCCTCTAAATGTATTCTATGTGTACAAATTAATGGATTAATATCTTTTATATCTTTTAATGTCCATCCAATTACACTTTTATGCCTTTTAAGTACTTCTATTAACCTACCTTCTTGTTCTTTGATCAGGGATGAGGAAATTACCACTGGAGAGCTTTGTTCTTCTCCCAAAAATGTGTACTTCAACCCATCAGGTAATGACTTTAGTTCTAGTGTGGGTACTTCTTCATGGGTATCATCATTCATGGGTTTTATTTCTTTGAATTTCTGTTTCAATCCCTTGTATTCCATTACCTGTGGACAATCAAGTAAAGAGCATATTTCAGAAATATCATTATCTAATTGTGTAGATGAATCCAATGAATTAATTAAACAAATTTCTAATGAGTCAGAAGAACTCCTGGTTTGAAGATGATCATCTATAATGGCCTCAATCCCTTCAATCTCTTCATTGTTATCATAAACTTCTTATGGTTGCTTGCACATGTTGAAAACATTAAGCTCCAGTGTCATATTTCCAAATGTTAGCTTCACCACTCCATTTCTGTAATTTATCAAAGCATTAGATGTTGCTAAAAATGGGTAACCTAGAATAACAGGAACTGACTTAGAACTATCAACCATAAGTTCAGTTTCTAAGACAATAAAATCAACAGGATATATAAATTTATCAACTTGTACTAACATATCTTTTACTATTCATTTCAAAATTTTAATTGATCTATTAGCAAGTAAAAGAGTTACAGAAGTTGGTTTTAACTCACCTAGGTTGAGTTGCTGATAAACTGAATATGGAAGCAAATTAACACTAGCTCCAATATCAAGTAAAGCTCGCTCAATTTTATGTTCTCCAATAATGCATGAAACTGTAGGACAACCAGGGTCTTTATATTTCAACTCATTATTGTTTTGAATAATGGAGCTTACCTGTTCAGTCAAAAAGGCATTCTTTTTCACATTATGTTTCCTTTTAACAGTGCACAATTCTTTCAAAAATTTGGCATAAGAAGGAATCTATTTGATAGCATCTAATAGAGGAATATTGACCTTCACTTGTTTAAAGATTTTAAAAATGTCACTGTTATGATTCACTTTACTTGAATTGTTTAATGCTTGAGGAAATGAGGGTGAAGACGAGGGTTTGGTCTCCTTTTGACTAGGTAGCTTATCAATCCCTTCCTCATCTTTGGGAATTGACTCATCATCTTTCTCAAAAAGTTCAGGAATTTGTTTTTCAACAACCTTTCCACTCCTAAGAGTTATCATTGAGTTGACTTGATCTATTTTTTTAACTTTCTGAACTACCCTCATTTAGGCTGTATTGACCCTTGGGATTTGGTTGAGGTTGAGAGAGAAACTTTCCTTTCTCATGAATGGAAAGTGCAAAAGAAAGTTTAGCAAGAGTGTCTTTTATGTCAATCATAGCTTGAGTATTTTGGTTATTAAGGGCCTCTTGCTTTTCCATGAATGCATGTAATGTTTCCTCAAAGTTTTACCTATATGGTGGGACATAAGGTACATATCCTTGAGAATTTTGATAATCCTGCTGTGCCTGAGGAGGTGGTAGTTGTATAAATTGTGCCTGATTGTTGGTCCTCCAACTGAAGTTCGGGTGATTTCTCCATCCCGGATTGTATGTATCTGAAAAAGAAGAAGTGAATGACTTTTTAAAATTATTCATTGCATTTACTTGCTCATGCACAACTTCCTTAAAAACAAGAATTTTTGGACATTCATTTGTTAAGTGTCCCAATTCATCACAAATGCTACAAATTTCTTCATTTTGTACAGATTTGATTTCTTTTACTTTCTCTGATTCCATGGCTTCAACCTTTCTAGCCAAACTAGCAAACCTAGCATTTAAATTTTTTTCTTGACTAAGATGATATTTTCCTTTACTAGCATTTATAAGATTTGATCTAATTGAATTTTCAGAAGGATTAGTACTATGCCAAGATTGAGAATTTTCAGCCAAATGGTTTAAATAGTCTAAAGCTTCTTCGGGTTCTTTATCAAGAAATTCACCATTGCACATTTTTTCCACAAATTGCTTGGTTTTAGGTGTTAACCCTTCATAAAAGAAGCTTATAGTGCGCCATTTTTTAAAACCATGATGTGTGTAAGAATTCAACAAATCTTTAAAATGTTCCCAACTTTGAAAATATGCTTCATTGGAATTTTGGAAAAAAATTTAGATTTGTCTTTTCAAAGCATTGGTTTTATGTGTTGGAAAAAATCTCTTCAAAAACTCACCTTACATTTCTTGCCATGTGCTAATTGAACTTGGTTTCAAAGTGTTAAGCCAAGTTTTTGCTTTATCTTTCAAAGAAAAAGGGGATAATTTAAGCTTAACAACCTCTTCAGTGCAAGTTTGATAATGAAAAGTAGTACATACTTCCTCAAATTCTTTTAAATATAAATATGGGCTTTCAAATTCTAAATCATAAAAATTAGGAAGTAAAGAAATCATACCTGACTTGAATCTAAAATTGTTGGCATTGAGTGGAAAGATAAAACATGATGGACTAGAATTTCGAGATGGTTGCAAATACTCACGCATAGTTCGTAACGGTTGATTTTCATGTTCATCATGCACACTTTCGTTTTCAGCCATTGTGCTTAATGTGTGTGATTGTGATTCAAACAAATCAATATATAAAGTACCTGGATTAACTCTAACTAAATGACCATAATTTAAATCACGATACCAATTATGCATAAACAAGTAACTTACAGTATAAAATAAAATGTACAAGCTAACAGTATAAATCGTCCATTAAATATTAACCAAGGTGTGGTATAAACTAACCACCAAATATATATTAACACTTAGTAAATAAATATTAACAAAGGTGTGGTATAAACCAATCACCAAATAAGTTAATAAGCATAAAAATTAAAAAGTTAGTATACAGATAAATTAAAATGTTAGAAGCAAAAAAAGTAAAAAGTTAGATAACTGATAAAGTAAAAAGTTAGATAGTTAGTAAGAGAGTTAGTAAGTTAGTAAACAAAAAAATAAATGACAGAAAATAAATACAGAAAATAAAGTACAGAAAGTAAATTTAAAATATGAAAATTAGAGAATCGACAAGCTAATTTTTTGCTCCAGCGAGAGAGAAGAGAAGAAGAAAGATTATTTCATTAATAATTAAAGATTACAGAGAAATTAGGGAGAGTTTCCCCCACAAGTTAGTATGCACAGAAATTAAAAGGGAGAGGTTCCCCCACTAGTTCGTATGTTAGTATATATACAAAATTTTTACACCAGAAATTCAGTCTTCAAATTAAGTCCCCGGCAATGGTGCCAAAAACTTGATGCATACTTTTTAATTGTCGCATTTACAAACCCAAGTGCAAGTTGTCTCAAGTAATGAATTTCTCGGTGAGTCCGAGGTCTATCCACAGGGAATTGATGAAGATTAATTATGGTAAGGTAAATATTTTGTTGCTATGATAAAAAAATTATTTACTTAGGTAAAAAGATCCACTCTTGGTAAATAAAGTAAAAGTGAGATTAATTCTTTTTATAACTCAATTAGAATCCTCGCAACATGGAGGTTCTAATTAGAAAATACAACATTAAAAGTCTAATTAAAATAATATACGTAATTATATTATATTTCTAAAAAATATTACCACCACTTACAAATGGGTTAAAGCATTCATTGTGTCAATATTTTGTCTACAACAAATCAAGAACTTCACTTTATAAGGAGAGTTTCTAAAACCACCACTTGTAAATGGTTTAAAGCATTCATTGTGCCAATCTCTTATCTACAATAAATCAAGAACTCCACTTTACAAGGAGGGTTGCTAAATTGATTGGAAATAAAATGCAATACATATAACGACCACTTGAAAATATATCATTTAAGCACAAGAGAGAAATTAATCTAACATTATTTCATTACCAAGAGCTTCACTCTTTCACCCAAGAAAAATGAAACTTAGTTACTCATAAATAAGAAGAAAGAAAGAGAGAAGAAGAAGAAGAAGAACATCACTTTAATTTAGAATAAAGGAAAATTACTACAAGAAAACCTAGTAACAAACTAGCATCATTTTGGTACCTAACACCTAATACCCTCAATGATCTACTAATGCCCTATTTTATAGAGGATTAGAGATACAAAATGACAAGGGGGCTGAGTCATTACTGAGTGGATGAGTGGAAAATGATTAGAAAATGCCAAATGACTTTTGGTGAGTGAAAAATTATGAAGATTCCTTGTCTCTGAAATCATTCAACTCTGAAGTTATTGAATGTATCAGAATGAGCAAATGTGATCTTATCAAAGTTATAGGGCTTGATCTTTACTTTCAAATGGCTTTATTTTGAGTTCAATATCATTTCTATAACTCTAGATATGTTCAAATTATTGTACACTTCAGGCCCAGTCACAGCTCCTCTGTTCTGACTTGCAAGCCCAATATCACCCATTAGGGCTTAGATTCCAGAAAAGTTTTCAACATAAAAGTTGTAGATATAGGTCTCAACTATTCTGTATCAAAATTTCAGCCCATTTGACAACCTCTAGCTCGAAATATGGCATGAACAGTACACATAGATCAAGCTGTCAAGAACAACATTCTAGTTCTTGCTTCAACCCCAATTTGAGTTATCTACTCTTGTGTTTGGGCCTTTGAGGTCTTCATAAAAGTTATAGAGCTCTCTCTTATCTTTAAAATGTCATTAGATTCACCTCAAATGACCACCTACATCCCAAGATATAGCCCAAATACGGAAATAACGTAAGACATAAATTATGCTGAAAAATTCAATTAAGTCCAATTTGAGTCCAAAGTTACAAAACATAATCAAACTCAATCAATTAAGTACATGGAGATTGTAAATGACTAAAAATGAAGGCTTATTAATGTATCAAATATGTGATCATCACCAACCTAGCTTTATATTTTATTATTAGGTCAGTTTCATCAAGTTTGTTTCTAAAGACCCATTTGGTACCAATTATGGGATGATCATTTGGCCTTGGAACTAATTCCTAAACTTGATTTCTTTCAAATTGATTTAGTTCCTCTTGCATGGCCAAGATCTAATGTTCATCATCAATGGCTTCATTTAGGTCTTTAGGCTCAATTTGTGAAACAAAAGCCATATAGTTACATACATCTCTAAGAAAGTTTCTAGTAGTTACCCCTTTTGATATATCACCTATCACCTTTTTAAGAGGATGATATCTTGAAGTCCTTCACTCCTTAGGAAGGTCCATGACTTATGAATCCTCTTATCTTGGGGGATCTACTTAGCTTTCATCCATCTTCTTGGCTTCTTTCTCCTTGTTCTTCAAGTGTATTCTTGTCAAAATTTTTGTAACATTATCAACAAAATCCTTTCTCGGTCCATTTAAGTTAGTTTCATCAAAAGCAACATGAATGGATTCTTCTATAGTCATAGTTCTTTTGTTGTAAATTCTAGAAACTTTACTATAATTAGAATAGCCAAGAAATATACCTTCATCTGATTTAGCATCAAACTTCCCTAAGTTATCATTTCTATTGTTTAAAATAAAACATTTACATCAAAGATATTAAAGTGTTAAACATTTGGCTTCCTTCCTTTGTATAACTCATTAGAAGTATTCTTTAAAATTGGTCTCATTAGGGTCCTATTCATTACATAACAAGTGGTACTTACCATATCTGCCCAAAAATACTTAGGAAGATTAGCCTCATTGAGCATAGTTCTTGTCATTTCTTCTAAAGATCTATTTTTCTTTTCTATAACTCCATTTTGTTGTAGAATTCTAGGGGCTTAAAAATTATGTTCAATGTCATGTTCATCACAAAAGATTTCAAATTCGTGATTTTTAAACTCACCACCATGATCACTTCTTATGGATGCAATGCTAAAACCCTTTTCATTTTGGATAACTTTAGTAAGTTTCTTAAAGGCTTAAAAAGTGTCATTTTTATGAGATAGGAGTAATGTCTATGTAAACCTAGAAAAATCATCCTTAATCACTAATGCATAATAATTTCTACCAAAGCTCATTGTTCTAGAGGGTTCAAAAATATCCATGTGCAAAAGTTGTACAGGTCTAGAAGTTGAAATAACATTTTTAGCTTTAAAAGAGACCTTTACTTGTTTTTCCTTTTGACATGTATCACATAGTTTATCTTTTTCAAATTTGAGCTTGGGTAGTCCAATTACTAGCTCTTTTGAGACCAACTTATTTAAGTGATCCATGTAAATGTGTGCAATTCTTCTATGCCATAACCATGAATCATCTTCTTTACTCATAAAACATTTAGCATCATTTGAAGATATATCATCAAGACTAATCATATATGAGTTATTACTAACAAACTTAACTTGCTTATCATCTTTTCCTTCAATTGTGCAACAATTAGAATCAAATATAACTCTATTTTCTTTATCACACAATTGACTAATGCTAAGAAAGTTATGTTTAAGCCCTTCAACAAGTAAAACATTATCAATAGAAGAGGAAGAGATTTTACCAACTTTGTCAACTCCAAGGATCTTCCCTTTGTTGTTGTCTCTATATGTTATATGTCCAAGCTTCTTAGGGATAAGGAAGGAAAACTTAGAGTCATCTTCAGTAATGTGCTTGGAGCAACCACTATCTAGATATTAATTTGAACTTTTCGCCTTCAAGCACACCTACAACACACATTAAATTTTTAACCTTTGGTACTCAAATTTTCTTAAGTTCTTGTGTGTTAGCTTTAGGCAAGGAGCTCTTGAGGACCCAAACCATTCTAGTCCCAACTTTGGTGTTGATCTTCTTCATCTCATTACATGTTGAAGCACTATGTCCTTTATTGCCACAATGAAAGCATTTAATGAAAAGGCTACTTGAAGTACTTAAGGAAACAAAGAAATTTTTGTAAAGATTTTGTTGGTTTTGGGGATTGTGCCCTAAATCGAATTTTTGGAAAACACATCTTTGTTTCCCTAGCAATATATTTAAGTTATCTCTTTCAAAGGTGAATTTGGAAAGAGTGTTTTTCAAATCCTTATTTTTTTTTCAAATGCTTTATATGATGAGCAAGATGAGGATGTAAATATATTTAAATGTGAAGAACAAGTCATGTATGAAGAGTTAGCATCAATTAGTCTTAGAGTCCTATTCTTAATTTTGAGTTTCTCAATCTCCTTGTTTCAAATAGAAATTTTGTTTTCCAAAGAGGAGATTATTTTCTTGGATGAAGAAAGTAATTTTGTAAGCCTCATAGACTCACCATGCAACTCTTCAAATGCATCTCGCAATTTGATGAGACCACGACAAGTGTACCGGATCATCAAGTAATAAAAACGATGAGAAAACCAGATATCGTTCTCAGGGATCAATGACCAATTACCAATTCATGAACTTAGCTACTATCTAAACGGAACTTTAGTTCAAAGGGAGCTCAATTGTAAAGAACTAAGCATGCAAGAAATTAAATTAAAGAAAAAGATTCTTTTTTGTATTTTATCTTTGACAAATTAACAAACACTTAGAACACAAAAGAAGTAGGAATTCAAAGATAAGAGAGAGTTGGGATCAAGTTTCATTTGATTTCATTGGCTGCATATTAACTTGGAGTTAAAACAAATTTCTACTTCTATTTTGTTATCGAATTCTCCAAAATATCCAAGTCCTAATTCTTTAGGCACAAGAATCTTAAATCCTAATTAAAATCCATAATTCCTTAGATGATTCTAAAAGAGAAAAAGCATTAAAATTAAGAATCTAACGAGATAACAAGCATTCATTGACTATTCCTAGCACAACGAATCACAAGGTTCACAATCTTAAACAAAATTTACACATCAAATTTTCATCTAATGCATAAACCTAAAAATCATTCTAAGGATGATTAAACCATAGAAAGCTTTAAGAACAGATATTATAAACTCAACAGAAGAATCCATTAAGCTTAACTGAATCCCAAGTCAAATATAAGCAAAATTCATCAAAATCCACTCAACCCCAATAAGGGAGAGTTTAACTAGACATAGAAACAAATACAGAAACTAAGACAATAGAGAAGAAGATGAAAACTCCATGAAAGATTGAATAAAATCTGAGCTCCCACTCTTTTTCTCTTCAAGTCTACCTCCAAGTTTTCCAAGCTAGGTCTAGTTTTTCGTATCCTTCGTCTGTGTCTTGAAAAACCTTTTCATTTAGCTAAAAATGCTCTATTGATGTGAATTTGGCCAAAATGTAAATGGGTCTGCGTGACACTCATTGTGTAACGCCCCTCTTCCAAGGGAACGCCACATGGTCGATTACAGTGCGGAAATAAAGTTAGGTGAGTTGAGACCCGGTTCGTTTTAATAAGACGCGTATATTCACTAGATTATAGTTGGGTATTTTAATTGGCGGTTAGGTTATATATATATATCTTTTTTTTTTTTAATTAGTAACCATGTTGACGAGACATCAATGGGAATAAAAGATCAAACAGAAGTAAAATATGCATAGGAATTAACATCTGCATCATCATATATATATATATATAAGTTTATCAAAACATTTAGTTACAAGCAACTGGTACATCAAAAAGCAAAGCTATACCTGCCCCAAAGTATTACATACACATCCCCACGGTATCAGAATTTTAATTTACATTACTTCTTTACAAACAAAACATCGGGCCCCCAAAATAAAATAATGGTAGCCTTCAATAGCTACGAGTAACATCAATCCCTCAAGTGAGGAGGAATCGTGTCGGGATCCTCTTGGGTGGTCCTCTTCGGGGTCGTCCTCGGGGACTTCCTCGGGATCTTCCTCGGGATCTTCCTCATCATCGAGGAAATCACCATAGGAATAGCAGAGACACGGGACGGGGCCCAGGCGTAGAGCGAAAAGAGTCCTCTCGGAGTGAAGTAACGATCGCCCCACATCTCACGTATCGGAAGCCGAAACTCCAAACGTAGGCTAATACGAGCGGTGAAGACAGTGGTTCGTGGCGTCTCCAAAGGCTAGTGATATCGAGACATCTCCCGTGTAGACACGGCGTTCGAACTATAGTTGATATACCAAAGCACTCGGCCCTCCTAAGAAAGTCGACGTACATCTCCCAAAAATCGTGCGTACGGGGCTCCATAGTCTTCGTAGTTGCTCGGTCAAGATAAGGCCAAAAACTAGGGAAGTTGGGAGCTTCCGGTTCCTCACGGTTGTCTTCGATGAGACGCAATGTACGAGATAAATAGAATTAATTTTTAAAATAAATGGTATTAATAAAAAAAAATTTCAATGAATAATTTTAATTCAAATAAATTCTGTTTGAAGTAAGAGAAATTTTTTTTTTAAGTAATGGAGAGACAGGAAGGAAAAGAGGTAAGACATCCTTCCGTCATTACCAATTATAGCATCAAGAAACCAAATCAAAGCGCCCACATAGCATTTACAACAACAGTAATAGTAATAGACATTCAAGAGCAGTTATGATCAAGCAAACAGTTCCAGGCAGTCATAGGTATATCAACAATATATCAATGCCAGACCATAATAATGATAAATGCAAATAATGCACGGACTCTATACACATGAGCCCTCAATAACCAAGATCCTACTCCATGGAGCTAGACACAAAACACTCGGAGAGAATGATCAGGGAGACATGCCAGTATCTCGTCAGCCATAAAAACAAGTGCTTTCCAGAAAATAATCAATCATTTTTGCGCAACAAGGCTTTATACAGCAGCATTCTCACAAGATCTCGATATAGGACTGTGGCTGGGCAGGTGGTCGGTCGGGATCGTTGGTGCGTTTGCATCGGTTCGTCTCACGGTCCGGAGAGGGCTACCACCGCCCTTTGTGAAACACCGCGCCCCAACGCCCTCAAGGCCAACTACAGGACCCCACTTTTCTATTCGCACCCGCACTAAGGTCCATTTCAACTCCTAGGCAACTAGGCCTTACGACAAATTCAACGGACAAATCACAATGCATACAGACTCTATGCATAATCATGTATGATCATTATCACATACTATTCCATCATATGTCACAATTTGCCAAAGTAAGAATTAATACAGTCAATGGTCTCTCACATGGACCCACAATAGCATAATATTGTCATTAAATAAATCAATACCCTTTTCAAAACGTATTATGAATTCTTGCTTAGGTTTAGCTTTACTTACAGGGTTTGTCTTTAAAGGAATTCTCTTAGTTAACTTAATTCCTCTTAGGTAATTTATTCATATGCCCTTAGAAGGTTATTCTAAGATCTCATAATCTCACACTCTCATGTTCTTCCCTGTTTATGCATCCCTAAGAAATTTCTAGTCATCCCATTTATTTATGATCAATATTCCTCTATTAGTCCCAAGGTTTTGGGTCCAGGAAACTACACGGTCGGAATCACAAATTGAGTCACAGATTTCAATTACTAGGTGTTGGGTGATAGGTATACATTTGAATTCGACAGAGACTACGTTTTATGAATGATTGAAGTTGCCATTCGACGAATAATAATGTAACAGGAGGAGGAAAGAATGGGAAACACATTTCATAATAGGATAGGCAAGAAATCATTTTCTGTCGGATGGGGGTTCATTTCGGACGAAGAAATCATTTCTTTGTCGGATGGGGGTTACGTCGGACGAAGATCAAAGCGTCGGACCCTCCGGATGGTCAAGACAAAAGCCTCAATTCGACGGGTATAGGTGTCGACGTTGGAGAAAGTCTCCCAAGTGTCGAACCGACGAACAACCTGGTCGAAATCTCTAATTTCGAGGCAGTCCGGAGAAATTCATCTACTCGACGGGCATTGTCTCTCAAATTCGACGATTATTGACTTTGGGGCATTTTCTTGTAAGTGTCCAGGGATTCTATTCGACGGGTTTTTGGTCGGAAGATCAATCTCGACGGACATGATCGAGGTTCATACTCGACGAATATTGACGTTGTGTTTAGTGGTCGAAGATCTAAACTCGACGGATTTTCACTTAGTGTTTGCTGGTCAGAAATCTAAATTCGACGGGTTTGACATTCGACGGAAAGGGTCAGGAGTCTAAACTCGACGGATTTTAACATTTTACCAAGTGATTAGGTTATCACATTCGACAGGTTTGGCTATGAGTCCTTACTCGACGGATTTTAACATTTTACTAAATAATTGGGTTATCAAATTCGACAGGTTTGGCTATGGGTCCTTACTCGACGGATTTTAACATTTTACTAAATAATTGGGTTATCAAATTCGACAGGTTTGGCTATGGGTCCTTACTCGACAAATTGATTTGAGTTCCTCTTGCATAACAGCCAAAGATCTAATGTTCATCATCAATCAAACTGCATTTTTGGGTCTTTGAAGCTCGATTTATTGAAACAAAGCCATACTCGGATTATACGATTAATTTTATCATTTTATTAAGTGATTAGGTTATCACGTTCGATGAGTTTGGCTATGGGTCCTTACTCGACGGATTTTATCATTCGACGAAAATGGTCGAAATCTTCATTCGACGGATTTTGACATATCACCAAAAGATCAAGGTATTATATTCGACGAGTTTGGCCAAATTTCATACTATTTCTAGTTTCCACATTAAGTTTCCAGATTCGGGCTCAACACCGTAACTATCCGAAAATCACTCGGAACTCATTCCCTTCAATATTACACATTCCAAGTACATCCATTATATTTATATATAAGTACATTCAAAACTCAAACAATCAAATAACACATATACCATACAAACAACATACAAAAGCGAGAAAAACCCTCAACAAAATCACAGACGTTCCTAAATGCTAAGAGAGGTTGAGGAGGAGTGTCTTCCTCTTACCTTAGAGAAGCACAAAGAAAGGTCAGCTCCTTTTGGTCGAAATTTTATTTTCGGCTCCCAGATCCTTGAATATTCAAGCTCACCAAAATCAGAATCAAGTGTTGAAATGGATACCCATGGTCATCAAAATGACAAGTGGGTTACGAAAATGAGGAGAGATGAGGAAAAAGCTAAGGACTTTACCTTAAAGTTCCAACCTTTAAGCTTCAACCGTGGAGGAAAAGAAGATGAAGAAAACGTAGAGCTTTGAAGATGATTCCCTCGGATATGGTGTTTCTCCAAACACGGAATGGTGCTAGGGGTGTGACGGTATTGGAGGATGAAAATATGAAGGTGGGTGGATGGTCTTTTCTTTGTAAGGAGAAATGGAAAGAGAGAAAGATGAGTGCTACATACGGGAGGAGGAAAATGTGGGGATTGAAGAATGAATTAAGTCCCTTAATTCAAATGTGCAACACCAAAAATGGGAGAGAGAGAAATAATAATAAAAAAATGATTCAAAGAAGCTTCCTTGAGAAGCTTAAGCACGCTTCTCTACGAAGTGCATAGTAAGCTTGTCAATGACCAATTACCAATTCATGAACTTAGCTACTATCTAAACTAGAATTTTAGTTCAAAAGCTCCTTGATTAAATACCTCGACGGATGATTTATTACACTAGCGAGATAAAACCTCAAAAATGTAGACCTCGTAAAGCGTGTGGGACTCGGGTTTAGTAAGATCCCCGTTGACACTTTGATAGTCCAAGGTTTACCGGCTTCAGTGGGAAAATATTCTATTCTCCCGGCTCCACTCAGCACACACATAAAACGAAGAATATATTAAAATATTCATCATCTCCAGAAAATTCCACAAAAATTCTTAAAAATTGCAAATATTATAAGATGATCGTTTTTAACAAAATAATGAATTTTCAGGATGTTACACATTGCCCAGCGGCCGCCCTAGGTATGCTGCTGCTTTATTTTCCATTCTTACTTTCCATTGCCCTAAAAATGCTCTATTGGTTGGCGCTTCACATTTGCTTTTTTGCAGCTTCCTTTTCCCTTACTTTTCTGAGCTCTTGGGGGTCCAAAATACATGTATGGCAGTTCAATGAGCTCTTCCATTTGGCTTCAAGCTTTATCATTCTTTAACCTTCACCGTAAATAAAATAACATAAATGAGATGCAAAACATTCCAAAATACAACCAAACTCCATGAAATCCATCAACATAATCATCTTATGCCATCATGGTCAAAATCAGATTTAAATGAGGCAAAACAATGTTAAAAGCTGGATGCAAATGGCTCAATCCAATAAAAAAGCATGAGTAAAAATAGATAATTTGCAGGATTATCACCACTCCAAACTTAAAACTTTGCTTGTCCTCAAGCAAAAATAGAATTAGAGAAAAAAGAACACAATAGTCACCAACTCTATGCTAATTGATGGAAGGGGAAAAAGTGTGTCCCACAAGACACAAACAGGCAAAACAAACATCCAAGCAGTTCTAGGAGTTTAACCATCAACTATGCAGCTTGAGGTTCAAGGAAATGAGAAGTTGGAGTCATACCAACAATACACTGATCAATCACAACTTGAAAGTTAATGGATTTGGCAACTAATGCGTGCAAAATGATTTACTTTATTAACCTCTCATTTATGTAGATGTTCACTCATGCTTTCTTGAATTTGGGCTTGTGTTTCTCTCAGTCAACATAATTTGAGCCCACCCCCCATGAATTTGATTTTCATCTTAAACATACAAGCTCATGATTCACACAATGTAACAATCAAAAGGATATAATTCAGGGTTGCATTGGTGCCAAGGTACATGGTAGATAAAATGAACATGTAAACTGCTACCTTAGAGTGCAAGTGAACATTGGTGATTCTAACAAACCTTTAACTCACAAACCTCATACCTTTCAAATTCTTTTTTTTTTTAATTTCTCGAGTAACTTACATGGTCTCAAAGGGGTACCTGATCATTGTGTCAAGTATTTCCCTAGTAACCCATCGATCTCAAAGGGGTGCTAATTTAACAATTCAACTATTTTTCATGCCTTCATAGAATTCAATTTGAACAATCAACTCAACATAAAAAAAAATTCCACTCCAAACTTAGTTTCTTGTTAAATTCTTATTATCTTAATTCCAATGCTCACCTAGTTCCTTTAGGTGGGTCAGATGTTACTTATGTGGTTAGGCTCAATTAAAAGGGCTGAATAAAGAAGGGGACCATTAGGCTCAAGGGATTATGCAAAAGATGTGATCATTGGGTTAGCTTTTAGTTACTGGCTTAACAAACAAAATACCTTTGTCATGTTCAAACATTGTACAAATCAAGAGGGCGTCAAAGAATTAAGCAAATTTTAGAGAGTAGAGCCTCAAAAGTGTCCCCTCAGCAATAAAAACATGTTGGAGGCTTAATACTCCTACCCAGGACAAGGAATGCTGACTATTTACAAAAATTGGTGCCAAATCATTAACAACCAAGCAACAAGATTTATGTATACATGGTATGAACCATTTCTAATGGGCTTCAAGCAATAAGATCACACAATTTTTAAGTTCCACATATAAGCATGCAAGTTGATTGATTCCATCACAATCAGGTCTAGGCACTCAAAAGAAAAATTACCCCTACAGTTTAGAGCCAAATTATAACTAAAGAAAACAAAACACAAGAAAAACTAGCATGCAAACTCCTAAATTAATCTTAATTACCAAGTAGAACTAAAAACTCCTAACTTAAAGATAAAATGTAGGAAAACTAATAAAAGCTAGAAGGGAGAGAAGGAAAAGTATTTGGTGGGTTTTGAGCAGAACCCATAGCAAAGCTCCTCATGGTCCTTTCTCTTTAAAAGCTAGGATGGGTTAGTCCTCGTCTGACTCCTCCTCCTCTGAGTCATCCTCTCCTTCATCTTCTTCTTCTTCTTCTGTCTCTTCTTCAGTTTCTTCTTTATTCTCTTCAGCTTGATCCCTCTTTTCTGGTGCTGTCGAAGTAGAGGCTCCAAAGGGTCACCAGTCCACAAACTGTTCCACCTCCTCAACTATTCGACTACTCATGGGAGTGATATTGAGATTAAGTCATCCCCACATCTGTCTCATGATATCCTCCATCCTCTGATTATCCTCTCTTGAAACTTGCCACATTCTATATAAGGCTTCCATGTTGTGACACATGATATCCCTTTCTTGCCCAGCTGAGCTCAAATCCTCTGAGGTTGACCCTTGTTTTTGAGCTCACAGCTCTCTTCTAGTTGGTCTAGTCCTTGGAGGTCTTCCTCCACCCCTCACAGGCTCAGTGTCCTCCACTAAACAATGAGTGGAAATAAAATGCATGTCAATCTTTATAGGACTCTTCATTGGTGTCAGGTCAGCCATCGACACCTTAGCTCTTTCACAAAGTAGAGTGATCATATATGGATAAGCTAAGGTTGCTGATGTTGAATTGGCTATACTCTGGATGTTTTCAAACAGGATCTTGCCAATATTTAGAGTCTTCCCACTCATGATTGCACATACCATTCTAGCTCGGTCAAACTTCACGTTTGATTTGTTTGTATTAGGTCAGCAGAATTGACTTTTCTGGGCTTGTTTCCCTTAGTAAATTCCCAAGAAGCTCCTAGTCGGCATAGTAACCTCAACATTTTATCCAGCTTTCCTTTGTCATGGATCCGAATCCTCTTTCCTAGAATTCTTGTCAAATGCTTTTTCCTTCCCAATTGGACTGAGTGCTCAGGACTTCATTGATTGTGTCAGCATCAAAAGGGACATACTTTCCCTGAACAAAACTCATTGCTGTTGGGGCTTCCCCTTTTGGGATGAAAGCATTGGCAAAAAATTCTTTCACTATTTTGCTGTACCTCTCCTTGGGGTACGAGACCAATGTTTCCTAACTTCTTTGATGAATCTCCTGCACTACCGGGGGAAGTTGAGAAATTTCAGACAACACAATTGTTCTTTCTTGAATTATCCCCCTCTTATGCATAGTGTTGTAGTGTTCCTTGCATTTTGCTAATTGGAATTGTCGTCTGTCAACTGCGCATCCACTTAAAGATGAGCTATCAACTTTCCTCTTCACAGGTAGCTTAGAAGCTATAGTACTCAACCTGCAGAATATCAACAGAATCAGTACTCAATTACAATCACACAGCATCCTACAAGCCATATCTTATGCTTAAGCAAAGCTAAGTGCAGTGGATCAATAAAGTTCAAGAGCAACATCTTTTCCATTTTGGAAGCTTTTATCATTTTAACGTTCACATTTAATTCCACATTCCAGAACTTATCAAGAACCAACAGTTGTAGACCCATAAAGTAATATGGAAGTTTATTCCCAAAAATTCAATTTTAACTAATTCACCAAAGATTTTCACAAGCTTAGGCTAAGGACAACTCACATTTAACTCTAATTGCGAGTCCAAAACCTCAATTTGCTAATCAAAGCCAATTATATCAAAAAGCCCCAAATGTAGTCTCACCAAACCGCTATCAAACAATTTTCTCAATTATTTCTCATTATGGACATAATTCAACCGATTAAAAATGGAAACATATAATACATGAGCTAAATTGCATATCCAAACAATCAATTTACAGAAAACCCCATGCTACAAGAAAAACCTAATTTTACATAGTGTGAACCCTAACAATGCAATTTAACGCAAAAATAAAGACACTCTCATCATCCAAAACACCAAAGAAAACCCATCATTAATTTTCAGAATAAGTAGAAACCAAACAGATCTATGGGTCAACTTGGAAATAATCTGGCCAAAAGAACATACCTTACAAAATGGCAACAATAGAGGAGAGAAAGAGAGCACAAAGAGGGAGAAAACATAAGGAGAGAGAGAATGCGTGAGAGAAAGAATGCTTGAGAAAGACATGACTAAGGGGAAAGAGGAAATGAAATGAGAAAATGGTGAAAGTGAAAGAGAGCTAGATGTGGGGAGCTCTGTTCTGTGTGTATGAAAGTGAAAGAGAATAGTGACGATTGCAAGGAGTGTGCGCTACATGAGGAAGTAGAAGAGATTTTTAAATTTTTTTTTAAATACAGCCCAACGGTATACTGGCCGCCTAGCGGTACAAAGTCAGAAGCCATTTTTTTTAACCGAATCGCTCGGCGGTAAAACTACCGCATGGCAGTACTAAGTCAGAGAACTTTGTTACAAGTCCCTCATGGCTGCCTAGTGGTATTTAAAATTTTGTATAGCCCAATGACCAGTTGGCTTCCTAGCGTCCTTAACTCAGAGAAGACCATTCGATAATCCCACTAGGCTACCCAGTGGCATACCACCGCCTGGCGGTGTGTACAAACAACGATCGCCCAGCGGCACTCTGGCCACCCAGCGTCCTAAACTCAGAGAAAGCTCTTCTCCCCCTTTTTTTATCACCGCCAAGCGGCCATTGTGCTGCCCAGCGGTGTGGTTGCTGCAAAATTCTACAACTTAAACCCCCTTTCAACAACACCAATTGGATAATGCATCTAACTAAAATGCAAAGCATGCATGAAAAGAATAGTAGAAAGACAAAGTGAGTTCACATACTCCAAACTTAAATAAAAGCACTTACACACAAAATTTTAGTGTTAACCAACATACTAAAGATGCAACAAAGCTAATCAAAACAAAAGAAAGTTTAGAAAAACATAAACAAACACAAAGTAAAGTTAGAAAAACTCCCTAGCATGGGTTGCCTCCCATGAAGCGCTTGTTTAATGTCCTTAACTCGACATTGCCTCTTCAACTCATCACGGTGGCTTGAAACAGGAGAAGTAGGATGACACTTTTCTTTTCTCAGACCTTTGCCACCATTCTTGGTCATTGACCTTGCAATCTCCTCCAAAGGCGTTTGGAACTTGACTTGAACCTAGGTGTTCAGTCAACTCCTTTTGAGACTTATCTTGAATGCAATTAATGGGAGCATAAAGATTTGATGTTGGTGAAGACTTATCAAAAACATTGATAATCACTTGATCTCCATCCACCCTCAAAATAAGCTCTCCTCTAGGCACATCAATTAATACTCCTGAAGTTGCTAGGAATGGTCTTCCAAAAATAAGAGGAATATCAGCATCCTCGTCCATATCTACAATGAAGAAGTCCATAGGAAAAGTAAATTTATCCACCTTTACAAGTACATCTTTAACCACACCCTAAGGATATAAATAAGATCTATCAGCAAGTTGCAACATAGTGAAAGTGGGTTTTGGATCTCCCAAACCTAATTTCTCATAGATAGACAATGGCATCAAATTGACACTAGCTCCCAAATCACACAGTGCTTTTCTGATAAATTGTGAGCCAATCTCACAGGGAATGGTGAACTACCGGGATCCTTGAGTTTTGGTGGCAACTTCTTCTTTAAAATAGCACTACACTATTTCGTAAGTGCTATAGTGATGCCGTCTTCAAACTTCCACTTTCTAGATAGGAGCTCTTTCATGAATTTAGCATATGATGACATTTGTTTAAAAGCTTTAGCAAAAGGAATGTTTATGTGTAATTTCTTGAAGACGTCTAAGAACTTCAAAAACTGTCTATCTTGCTTCTCTTGAGTTTTCTTTTTTAGTCTTTGAGGAAATAGAATCTTGAAATATGGATTGGTGGCCAGATCATATTTTTTGACTTGATTCTTCCCTTTTTCCATACCTCTACTGTCCTTTTGATATACTTCTTCTTCAACCTTCTTGTCTTGTTTGTCTTCTTGCTCCTCGATCACCTCTTCTTCTCTGACACCGGTATTGCTCCCATCTACTACCTTCCTACTCTTTAAAGTGATGGCATTGCAGTACTCTTTTGGATTTGTCACTGTGTCACTAGGTAGAGAACCAACAGGTTTTTCTGAAAGTTATCTTGCTGATTAGCCCACTTGAGATTCCAAATTCCGGATTGATGCCTCTTGATTACTTAATCCACTTCTTGTCTCATCCATGAAATCGGTAGTCTTTTGGACAAAAGAGGAGGTTTGAAAAGCTAGTTTCTCCAAAGCTATTTCCCAAGAAGCCTTCTTCTCAATAGGTGGAGGTTGAGATGAAGAGCCTTGATGCGAAGAGTGTTGAGGAGGAGCTTGGTTGCCTTGATTACCTTGGTTACTCCATGAAAAGTTAGGGTGATTTCTCCACCTCGGATTATAAGTTTTGGAGTAGGGTTGTGTTGTTGCGTTGGAGGATTATTCATGAAGTTGACTTGTTCTTGAGATGGAGATCCAAACATGTTACTCGGATAATCTACACTCTCATGTTCTCCTCTACAAAAATCACATGACAAAGGAGCATTACTTACTGCATTCACCTTAAGAGTGTCAACCTTCTTCGTGCGGTTCTCAAGTTGTTGAGTCAAGATATTGTTCTGAGCTAAAAGTGCATTCAATGAATCAACCTCCAAGTATCCTTTCTTCACCATTGCTCTTTCCCCATTTCTTTAGTAATCATTGTTGGCCATCATTTCAAACAAGTCCCAAGCTTCTTCCGGAGTCTTATAGTTCAAGGCCCCGCCTGCTGCAGCATCAACCATTGCTCTAGTTTGAGGTAGCATGCCATTATAGAAGCTTTGCACCTGGATCCAGAAGTCAAAATAGTGGTGTGGGCATTTCCTCAATATTTCATTGTATCTCTCCCACGGTTCACTAAGAGACTCCCCATCAAACTGCTTGAATGATGTGATCTCACTTCGCAACTTTATAGCCTTGGATGGAGGGAAATATCTTGTCAAAAATTTCTGGACCAAAATTGCCCAAGTAGTTGTGCTTCCTCTTGCCAATGAGTCCAACCAACTGTTAGCTCTGTCCCTCATAGAGAAAGGAAACAATCTCAGACAAATGGCATCCTCACTCACTCCATTCAACTTCATAGTGTCACAAATTTGAAGGAGCCCTTGTATGTGTGCATATGGGTCCTCATTATCGAATCCCCCAAACTGATTGTTTTGAATCAAATGGAGTAGAGCCATCTTCAATTCAAAATTGTTTGCTTGAGTTGGAGGTCTTGCTATGCTCGCCCTACACCCATCCATGTTAGGAATAGAGCAATCCATGAGAGTCCCAACAGGTTGTTGTGGTAGTGGAAGATCTACATTTTCTCCATTGGGGGATCTGTTTTTTCTATTGTCTGCCATGTCTTCAACAACTATTTGAGTGCTATCCAAATTCCTTCTTTGTTCTCTTAATTTCTTTCTCAAAGCTCTTTCAATCCTTTTTATTTCTGGGTCAAAAAGAAGTTGATTCTGATGAACTTTACCTCGCTTACAATGAAGATAATGTGTTAGAACAAAAATAACTAAATAAAATACAAAAATTTAGATAAAAAATTCTAAATGTACTAGAATAAGTAAAATAAAGAAAACTAAACACAACAATGAATAAATGAAAGAAAAGATAAATGTTTAAACTAGTAGCTACCTTCGATATTATCGATATTGGTAAAATCGATCCCCGGCATTGGCGCTAAAAACTTGATGAGACCACGGCAAGTGTACCGGATCATCAAGTAATAAAAATGGTGAGAAAATCAGATATCGTTCTCAGGGATCAATGACCAATTACCAATTCATGAACTTAGCTACTATCCAAGCGGAACTTTGGTTCAAAGGGAGCTCAATTATAAACAACTAAGCATGTAAGAAATTAAATTAAAGAAAAAGATTTTTTTTTTGTATTTTATCTTTGACAAATTAACAAACACTTAGAACACAAAAAAAGTAGGAAAAAGCATTAAGATTAAGAATCCAACGAGATAACAAGCATTCATTGACTATTCCTAGCACAACGAATTACAAAGTTCACAATCTCAAACAAAATTTACACATTAAATTTTCATCTAATGCATAAACCTAAAAATCATTCTAAGGATGATCAAACCCTAGAAAGCTTTAAGAACAGAGATTATAAACTCAAAACAGAAGAATCCATTAAGCTTAACTGAATCCCAAGTCAAATATAAGCAAAATCCATCAAAATCCACTCAACCCCAACAAGAGGGAGTTTAGCTAGACATAAAAACAAATACAGAAACTAAAACAATAGAGAAGAAGATGAAAAACTCCATGAAAGATTGAAGAAAATCTGAGCTCCCACTCTTCTTCTCTTCAAGTCCACCTCCAAGTTTTCTAAACTAGGTCTAGTTTTTCGTATCCTCCGTCTGTGTCTTGAAAAACCTACTCATTTAGCTAAAAATGCTCCGCTGACGTGAATTGGGCCAAAATGTAAATGGGCCTGCATGACAGTCATCGCCCAGCGACCACCTTAGGTATGCTGCTGCTTTCTTTTCCATTCTGACTTTCCATCGCCCAATGGCCAGTTGGCCGCCCGGCTACCTGGCTTATGGTGGAACTTCTTTTTCCTGTGCTTTTCTGAGCTCCTAGGGGTCCAAAATACATGTCTAACAGTTCAATGAGCTCTTCCATTTGGCTTCGAGCTTTATCCTTCTTTAACCTTCACTACAAATAAAATAACATAAATGAAATGCAAAACATTCTAAAATACAACCAAACTCCATGAAATCCATCAAAGTAATCATCTTATACCATCATGGTCAAAATCAGATTTAAATAAGGCAAAACAATGTTAAAAGCTGGATGCAAATGGATAAATCCAATAAAAAAGCATGAGTAAAAATAGATAATTTGCAGGATTATCATAATTCATCATAGGAAGGGGAAAAATCAAAGTTTGAGGATGTTACCTCCATGTTATCTTCATCTTCCTCGCCTCCTCTAGTCATAAGACATAGATTGGCTCTCTCATTATCTGAGCTATTGGTTGAATCCATGTCATTATCATCCTAAGCTATGTAAACTCTTCTTTCTTTTCTATCCTTTAAGGATCTCTATTCATATTTTCCCATCTTCTTTTGAAAAATGGGACACTCCATATTCATGTGCCCCGTTCTCCACATTCATAGCATTTAGGAGGGGATGAAGTTCATTCCCCTTTGTGATAGACATTCTTTTGGGGGAAGGGAGATCTTCTTTGAACTCCATTCTTCTTGAAGAATCTTTCAAATTTCTTTACTAGAAGACTAAGATTCTTCTCATTTATTTTCAAGTCATCTCCATCATCATCATCATCATTAATCATGGAGGAAGTGACCTTGAGAACAATTCTCTTCTTTTTCTTGTCAAGCTCCTCATCTTGGATGAGCCTATTTAAATCCAATTAATGTCTTGAAGCTTTCCAAAAAGTATGGCTAGGGTCATGGTTGAGAGATTTCTTAACTCGCAATAGCCATCACTTTAGGTTGTCAATGTCTACTCAAACATCTCAAGACTTTGTTAATAAGGTCTTCAATAGGAAGCATCTTTCCCAATAAAGGAAGATGATTTACAATATGTGTGAACCTCTTTTGCATTTCTTGAATGCTTTCACTTTGGTTCATTCTAAAAAGAGTGAGTGTATTTATCCTTCATCTTTTCACTTCGCTAGTACCCTCATTGGTTACTTGCAAAGTGTCTCATATTTCATGGGCAGATTTATAATTTGAGACTCTAAAGAACTCATCATACCCCAAAGTTGTGGTAGTGATGTTTTTGACTCTCAAATTGTATTGGATCTCTTTCTTATCATCATCAGTCCATTCATTTTTGGTGTGTTAAATCTCACACCATTAATAACTTGTGTGGGGACAAAAGGATCATTTTCAACAGCATCCCACACATCTAGATTAATAGCTTCAATAAAAAAAATTATTCGTTCTTTTCAATAAGCATAACCATTCCCATTGAAAAAGAAAGGTCTATAGAGAGAAAAAACTTTTGAATAACCATTTGAAGAAGTCATCACTTCTCTTAAAGTTGCTAAGCTCTTTACACAAGAGTCTAACTCTGATACTACTTGTTACCAAGTGGCTTCAAACTCAAGAGGGGGTAAATTGAGTTTATAAAAAAAAATTTGTAAGTTTTTCACAAAACACTTGAAAATCAATTTTCGTTGAAGCTATTGATTGATTGCAGTAAATAGATAAATGAGATTGATCATTTCACTCATAAATAAACAAGCTAAGATGAATAATTTAAGCAATGATATAAAATTAAAGCATCAAAGTAAAAAGATAGAGTTGAGAAGATCAAACATAAGATTTATCCTAGTTCAGCCACCTTTTGTGACCTACATCCAGTCCTCAAGTGAACCACCCAAGATTTTTCACTAAACCTTCACGCTTTAACACACCCTTAGGATGCCTCATCCTTTACAACTTTAGAAGGATATCTCACCCTTTACTCTATCAAGGAATACCTCACCTTTTTATCTTTTGAGGGATACCTTACCTTCTTTTACAAGAAATCAGAGAAAGATTGAATGATAAACTCTCAAAAGAGTAGATATTACAAATTGAAGCTCAATGGGTAGAAAAGAATGATCACACTTTAATTAACTTTTAAAATTTACTAATTGTTTCCAAATGTTCCAACAAGCTTTTAGGCACTTAAAAGTTATTTCTTAAGAAACCAAAAATCATTTTAAAATCTTGAAACCATGTGTGCTATTTGGGTTCTTTAAAAAATAAGTTTAGAGCTTAAGGGTGAACCCTTTTACCTTTACAAAATGATCTAAGTCCTAAAGCTATTCTTGAATGTCTTGGAGTTGATCTTGCCATCATCTTCACATTTTTTATCATCAAAACAAATTTCAATAGCCAATATCCAATTACACTTCTAATGTAAAGATTGCCAAAGACTCACACAAGAAGTAACAGTATATATAACTGATCGTGCTTCATCAGTACAAAGGGCGAGCACTTTATGTACATGTACGAGGCACTCTTTATGCAGATTAGAGTTCAGCTTCCTTTTACTGAATTCGAGATGGGTATCATCAATTGCCTTCGCATGGCAGCTATCTAACTCCATTCGAATGCTTGGGGATTCATCATGGCATTCAAGCTCGCGTGCCGAGTTTTTGAATGGCCTTATTTGATCCAATCTTTTTTCTTTCCGTTTATCTAGTTTTCCCCCACCGAGAACAACCAACAAAAGGGGTGGGTAACTCTAATGGCACAAAAGGTAGCAGAGTATTCAAATCGTATCAAGAATCCTTTTAAAATATCAAAAGGGATTTCTTTTGGATAGAGAGGGCTTCAAGGTCAACACTCTTTTTTTGTTACCTCAGACGGCCAACCTCGTCTCTTTTTATATTGGACTCAGTCTACATAGGAGTGAAGGAGTGAAGAGATAGAAATTTTAATCTCTAAGCTCTTTAATTCTGAGGTCGAGGTCCTACATTTCCTAATAGATTGGACTGATCAAAAGGGGGCCATCTATAGTAAGGATATCTTGGATGAGCCTGTCGATTCTATAAAAGCTTTACTAGGTATCTCGCCTTACACATTTCTTTTTCTTGCGCTTAATATTTGCCTATGTGTTGTAATACTTTTTCTCTTTTTGTAGAAAGCATGGCTAAGAAATTGGCAACCAATAGGGTTGGGACATTCGGATCTCGGGCCATCCCCAACGACTGCCCCAAGGATGATCGTTGTTATTCCTCCACCTTCGAGCAGTGTAGTCCCCCTACCTTTAGCTGAGGTAACCCCCCACCTCTCATCGAGGTTTGATATGTTGAGAATAATTCTCTTGTTCGGCCCTTATGATCTTGGAAGAGACAAGCTGAAAGCAGCAGGGATCAAAGAGGGAAAAGGTCGGCTGTTGAGATCATCTTGGAGGAGCCTAAGATATTTGAGATCCGATCCAGTCTAGGGTCTTCTATCCTAGATGGTGCTCCGCTCTGTTTCCCAACTGGATCAGTATGGATTCGTGGGGCTAATCCTACCACTATCATTGATAACACCCTATTAAGTCCTGCTGAGTTTGACGTATTAATCAAGCATGACATGGCAGAGCTCCTCTATGAAGCCCAACTCTCGATGAATATGAAGCATGCATAAGGAGCATAAACATGGCCAAGGAGATGGAAGCCACATATATAGTCCTATGCAGTGACTCGCAACTGATGACTTCCTAAATCTGAGGTGAATATCAGGATAAGGAACCTCTACTACAAAAGTACTTAGCCAAAGTTAAAAGCTTGATGGAAAATCTTGATATTGTTAAAATGGAGCACATTCCAAGGGATAAGAACTTCAGAGCTGACCTCTTGTCAAAACTTTCCATTACTAAGAGTTCGGGCAATAACAGGTCTGTGATCTAGGATACCCTACTCGCTCCCAGTATCACAGACAATGAGCTACTCTTACTGGAAGATGATGAAACCTATACTTGCCTACCTCCGCAGTGGTTCACTACCTTAGGATAAAAAAAAAAGCCCAAAAGATAGTACGGACAATGGCTTGGTACACCATTTTTGACAACTAGTTGTATCGATGTGGTTTCTCTTCTCCGCTCCTTAAATCTCTTAGCCCCAAGGAGGAAGAATACATTTTGGTTGAGATTCATGAGGGAAGCTTATGCGACCATCTCAGTGGAAAATCCTTAGTAAGGAAAGTGCTAAGGGTAGGATACTATTGGCCCACCATGGAGGTTGATAGCAAGGAACACAAATAGAGATGTGACCAATGTTAGCGCCATTCAAATTTATTGTCTATGATGTTTGTCCCATGGCCATTCTTCCAGTGGGGGATGGATCTCTTAGGTCCCTTTCCCTAAGCACTAAGGCAGGTCAAGTACTTAGTGGTAGCTATTGACTATTTCACTAAGTGGATTGATCCAGAACCCTTAGCCATAATCACCTTGGCGCGAATCCAAAAAATCACTTACAAGAATATTATTAGCATATTTGGAATCTAGGAGTCAATTGTCACATACAACAGAACTCAGTTCACTGATCGAAAGTTCAAGGATCTCCTGGTCATGCTTAAGATCAAATAGCACTTTACCTCGATGGAGCATCCAAAAGCCAACAGGCAAGCTGAGGCCACTAGTCAGGTTATAAGAAAGAGACTTAATGATGCCAAAGGGAACTGGGTGGAACAACTCAATCATGTCCTGTGGGCATATCAGACTATGCCACATTCCTTCACCAGAGAAACCCTCTTTAAGTTGACCTAAGATTGCAAGCCTAGTGAAAATAAGAGAGTCAAGCTGAAGAAAAAAAAAACTTCTCTGAGGAAAGTAATCAAGACCTCATCCGCCATGTACTTGACTTGCTAGAAGAAAAATGTCATATTAACCATGTCTAAGAAGCTGCCCTCAAGTAAAAGATCATTGTGCAGTATAACTCCAAAGTGATTCCATGTCGGTTCAACCTTAGAGATCTCATGCTACACAGAGCAGACATCAGAGGGAAAAATACAAAAGATGGGAAACTAGCTCTTAACTGGGAAGTATCGTACAAAATTACATCCAAAACTAATACGAGAGCTTACACCCTAGAAACCCTCTCTAACAAGGCAAACAAGAACTTCTAGAATGCAAAGAAGATGAGAAAATATTATAGTTTAGTGTTGTATAATTCTATTATTAAATTATCTTTTTAAGATCATGTGAGAAACATGTAAGAAACATCTTCAGTATGAATAAATTAGTTTTTCTTCAACATTTGCTCTCTCTGTTCTTTTTGTTCATAACTATATAAGTACTACAACCTAAAAGGTTACAACACCTCGAAAAAGGTCCAAGGGATATGAGGTCCGAAGAAGATTAGCTATTCCAACATCAATACAAGATGGTCAGACAGGGGAATCCACTTGACCATTTTCTGAGATCAAGAAGCGCATTCAAGGGTTTTCACATGTACCCTTATGACTTGACCTTAACTTATAAAATAACTAGGTTTACAGTGGCTAAGTGTACCCGACTGTAGCCTGGGATAATGGACTCCACACCAAGTAGCTTCTGTGTCACCTTTATGTAATTGGTTATTGGCCATTGAAGAATTTTTTTTATGATAACAAACATGAAGATGATAGTAAGATCCAGTTCAAGACCTTCAAGAATAACTTTAGGACTTAGATCTTTGTGTAAAGGTAAAAAGAGGTTCAAACTTTCTAAACTTGTTTTTCCAAAGAACCCAAATAGCACACTTGGTTTTAAGATTTTAAAATGGTTTTTGACTTCTTAACAAATAGCCTTTAAGTGCTTAAGAGATTGTTGGAACATTTGGAAACAATTGGTAAGTTTTAAAAGTTATTTAAAAGTGTTTTCAAATAGGTTTATTCAAATAAGGGGTTTCCCTTTTCAAATAACCAAAGTCAAAATGGCCAGATTTCTAATCCATAAGCCTTTATTCGAATAAGACTTTGCCTTATTCGAATAATGGCTTAAACAAGCTATCTGCGCTCTTGTTTTTTAAATGGCTTATTTGAATAACAATTTTGTTATTCGAATAACGTGTTTTAGAAGGCCTTTTTCAACTTGTGCCAGAAACATACTTATTGTTACCAAGTGGCCTCAATACTCAAGAGGGGGTGAATTGAGTATGTAAAAACTTTTCACAAAACTTTTCGTAAAACACTTGATTACAAATTTTCGTTGAAGCTATTGATTAATTGAAGTGAATAGATAAATGAGATTGATTACTTCACTCATAAATAAACAAATAAATAAACCAAAGCAGAGAGTATTCAAGTAAGCAAATAAATATAAAGCACAAAGTAAAGAGATAGAGTTGAGAATATCAAACACAAGATTTATCCTGGTTCAGCCACTAAATCACTTGTGGCTTATATCCAATCCTCAAGCAATCACTCGAGATTTTCTACTATATCTTCAAGTTTCAACAGGTGCTTGACAACCTTTACAATTGAGAGCACTCAACACACCTTGGGATACCTCACCCTTGTGCTTGAGCCTCAAACAGGGATACCTCACCCTTTACAACTTTTGAGGGATGTCTCACCCTCTTTACAACCAAGGGATACCTCACCCTTTTCTCTAGAGGGATACCTCACCCTCTTTACAACCAAGGGATACCTCATTATTTACTCTAGAATGATACCTCACCCTCTTTATAGGAAATCAAAGTGTAGATAAAATGAAACTCTCTCAAGAGTGGATAATACAAATTGAAACTCTATGGATATCAAGGATTCACACTTTAAAGCTCAAAATAGGGGTTTAGAGAAAATGATAGTGAAACATGAATTTAATGCATAAGAATGATTTTCAAATTATTCTCCAACTTGTCTTTAATGCCCAACTGCTTTCATTTATAGCCCAAATCAATTTAGAGCTATTGGTGGTTGTTGGGGGCATTAAATGCTCCAAAAGAGCTGCTGAGAAATATTTTCTACTATCCCATATAACATATTATTATATTTGCCTAACAGATTATCTGTTTCATCAGGAAACACTACAGCACGAAAATAATAGGTTATTTGGCACCCCTAATCAGTTAGGAACATTTAAAAACTAAGAGGGAACGTTCCTAACATGTAAAAAACCTATTATGGACTTTCCATAACAGATTATTCACTTTAAAACATCAATTGAAATGTTTCTGCCAAGGTGAATAACCTGTTATGGATTTCAAATAATTTGTTACTTGAAATCACATAATCAGTTATTGTTCTCGGATAATATGCTATACAAAATAGCTAATTTGTTATTAGTTCACCAAGAAAACAAGATTTATAAATGATTTCATAACCAAACTTTCCCAAATCATTTTAAACATTTCTAAAAACATTTTCCACATACTTGAAGAGTATTTTCACAAGTATGAAACATGATTTTCTTTTCATCCTTTCTAAAAACATTTTGCTCAAACTTGATCAACATAAAACATGATTTTGTAAATAGATCAAAGTTGAATGGAAACAAAACATGAGCTAGTGTGATTCCTATTATCCTTAATATAATATCTAAGTCTTATAAGCTATACTTGAAGAACCTTGAGACTTGATCTTTTCACAACCATAACTTCTGTTGTTTGTTATCATCAAAACCATTGTCATTACCAATGCTAATCACACTTATTAGAGTAAGGCTTTGGCTTATTCAAATAACGTGTTTTAGAAAACACTTCCTATTGTGCTATAAGTGGGTTTATTCAAATAAGAATTTGCTTATTCGAATAAACACGGTTCCAAAATTAGAAAATAATGGCTAGTTCGGTTGCATTTAATGCTCCAACAACCCTCCAATGAATCTTTAATGCTTTGGACTATAAATACAAGTTGTTGGGTATTGAAGTCTGTTAGGAAAATAATTTGAAAATCATTGTTGAGCATTAATATGATTTCTTACAGCCAATTCCTATAAACCTCTATTTTTTAGCTTAAAGTGTGATCATTCTTTATACCCATTGAGCTTCAATTTGTATTGTCTACTCTTATGAGATTTTCCTTTCATCTATACTTTGATTATTCTATAAAGAGGGTGAGATATCTCTCAAAGATTGTAAGAGTGAGGTATCCCTTGTTGTTGAGGCTCAAGCATAAAGGATGAGGTATCCCAAGGTGTGTTGAGTGCTCTAGTTTGTAGAGGTAGCAAGCACCTATTCAAACTTAAAATAGTAGTAAAAAATCTTGGGTGATTACTGAAGGATTAGATGTAGGTCACAAGGAGTGGCTGAACCAGGATAAGTAATGTGTTTACTCTTCTAAACTCAAACTCTTTTACATTTGTGCTTTAATTTCATATGCTTGCTTGTATACTTTCTGTCTTGACTTGTTCAATCTGTGATTGAAGTGCTCTATCTTCTCTATCTATTTACCTCAATCAATCAATAGCTTCTATAAAAATTAATACTCAAGTGTTTTGTGAAAAGTTTGCAAAAATTTTTTATAAACTCAATTCACTCCCTTTCTTGAGTATTGAAGCCACTTGGTAACAAGTGGTATCAAAGTTAGACTCTTGTGTAAAGAGCTTAGCAGCTTCAAGAGAAGTGATGACTTCTTCAAATAATTTTTCATCAGAAGGTTCTTCTATAAATAGACTACTCTTTTTCAATAGGGATGGTTATGCCAATTGGAAAGAAAGAATGAAATTTTTTTATTGAAACTATTGATATAAATGTGTGGAATGCTGGTGAAAATAGTCATTTTGTCCCCACACTTGTTGTAAATGGTGTAAGAGTTAATACATCAAGAAGTAAATGAACTAATGAAGACAAGAAAAATGTCCAATACAAGTTAAGAGCCAAAAACATCATTACCACAACCTAAAGATATGATGAGTTCTTTAGGATTTCAAATTGCAAGACTTCCTAAGAAATGTGGGATACTTTACTAGTAACCCATGATGGTACAAGTGAAGTAAAAAGATCAAGAATAAATACTCTCACTCATGAGTATGAAATTTTTAGAATGAACCACAGAGAAAACATTCAAGAAATGTAAAAAGAAGTTCACACATATTGTAAATCATCTTGCTTCATTGGGAAAGACCTTTCCTAATGAAGACCTTATTAACAAAGTTTTGAGGTGTTTGAGTAAGAATTTGAATCCCAAAGTGACAGCTATTGCGGAGTCAAGAAATCTATCAACAATTACACTAGCCACTCTCTTTGGAAAGCTCTAAGAGCGTGAGTTGGAGCTAAATAGGCTCAATCAAAATGAGGAGCATTCAAAAAAGAAAAAAAGAATTGCTCTTAGGGCACTTCCTCCATAATTGATGATGATAATGAAGATGATGAAGATTGCATGAAGAACCTTGAGTTAAATGAGGATAATCTTAATCTTCTTGTAAGAAGGTTTGAAAATTTCCTTAATAAGAATGGAATTCAAAGAAGGTCACCTTTACCTCCAAAGAAGACCTATCATAAAGGGGAAAGGACTTCATCCACACCAATATACTATGAATGTGAAAAACTGGAGCATATGAAGATGGAGTGTCCCATTTATCAAAAGATGATAGAGAAATTCGAAAAGAGACCTTTTAAGGAAAAGAAATGAAGGAGAGCCTACATAACATGGGATGACAATGACATGGATCCCATGGATAGTTCGGATAATGAGGAAGCCCATCTATGTCTTATGTCTAGAGGAGAAGAAGAAGAATGAGGAGGAGGAGGAGGAGGTAAAGAAGAAGAAGAAGAAGAAGGAGGTAATTTCTTTTAACCTTAACTGTTCCCCTTCTTATAATGAATTACAAGATGCATTTGAAGAGTTGTATGATGAGTCTATAAGGCTTACAAAATTAGTTTCTTCATCCAAGAAAACAACTTCTTCTTTAGAAAATAAAATTTCTATTTTAAATAAGGAGATTGAGGAACTCAAAATTGAGAATAAGACTCTAGGACTAATTGATGCTAACTCTTTATGCTTGGCTTGTTCTTCACATGAAAATGCATCTACATCCTCATCTTGGTCATCATATAAAGCATTTGAAAAAGAAATTGAGAATTTGAAAAATACTTTTTCAAAATTCATCTTTGGAATAGACAACTTGAATATATTGGTAGGGAAATAAAGATGTGTTTTCCAAAAGGCCAGTCTAGGGTATAATCCCAAAAATCAACAAAAGATTTATGAAAATTTCTTTGTTTCCTCAAATACTTCAAGTAGTCTTTTCATAAAATGCTTTTATTATGGGACGAAAGGATATAGTGCTTCAACATATAATATGAGGAAGAACATCAACATCAAAGTTAGGACTACAATGGTTTGAGTCCCCAAGAGCACATTGCCCAAAGCTAATACACAATGACTCAAGAAAATTTGGGTACCAAAGATTAAAAATTAAACGTGTGTTATAAGTGTGCTTGAAAGTCAAGAGCTCAAATTAATATCTTGATAGTGGTTGCTCGAAGCACATGACTGGAGATGACTCTAATTTTTTCTTGTCCCCAATAAGCATGGGCACGTAACCTATGGAGACAACAACAAAGGGAAGATCCTTGGAATTAGCAAAGTTAGTAAAATCCATTCCTCTTTTATTGATAATGTTTTACTTGTTGAAGGGCTTGAGCATAACTTTCTTAGCTTTAGTTAATTGTGTGATAAAGGAAATAGAGTTATATTTGATTCTAATTGTTGTATAATTAAAGGTAAATATGATAAGCAACTTAAGTTTGTTGTTCATAAGGTCAATAATATATAAATGATTAGCTTTGATGATATATATCTTCAAATGATGCTAAAGGTTTTATGAGTAAAGAAGATGATTCATGGTTATGACATAGAAGAATTGCACATATTCACGTGGATCACTTAAATAAATTGGTATCAAACGAGCTAGTAATTGGACTACCCAACCTCAAGTTTGAAAAAGATAAACTATGTGATGCATGTCAAAAAGGAAAACAAGTAAATGTCTTTTTTAAAGCTAAAAATATTGTTTCAACTTCTAGACTTTTACAACTTTTGCACATAGATTTTTTTGGACCCTCTAGAGCAATGAGCTTTAGTGGGGATTACTATACACTAGTGATTATAGATGATTTTTCTAGATTTACATGGACATTATTCGGACCTCATAAAAATGATGTTTTTCAAGCTTTTAAGAATTTGGCTCAATTAATATTCATTTAGTTTAGTAATCATGATTCATTGAGCCAATTAATTTTCTTCTTCTTTAATTCACTGATTAATTTTGATGCTTTTCTGTTAGTTTGAATTTTGAAAACTAGAATGTCTAAAGTTTCACTAGTTGGTATTATGGACCTATACGTACACATTGGTAATCAAATAAGGCCATTTTTTCCTACTATATTGACTTTATTATATTTATAACCAGTGTTGTATGCTTAGTATTTGACAAAAGGTAGTAATTATGACATATTTGGTTTATTTAGAACATTTTTCTTACTTTGTCATCACAGATGCAAAATAAATTGTATTAATGGCTTGCTACAAAATATTGTGTGTCTAATAACTTTAGTTTTGCCAGGCTTATACAATCTCATACATGGCAGAATGTGTGGTTGATACTGGTTCTTTAGTTCTATTGATACTTTCATTTTCAGCATCCAAGATTTGATGTCATATTTAGAGAGTCCTAAATGTACTGGGATATGAGAAAAAAGTAAAACTTAAAGGCAATTAGTTTTATAATTCCGTTGATGGAAGCCGTATATGTTAGTTACTATACGGTCAGAATGATTATTCTGATTCGTGAATTTTAGTCGCCTGAGGAAGAAAAGAAGAAAATTATTCTGAAAGTGGTGAAGCAGTGTGTAATTACTTGAGGGTGTGGAAGCTGATTATTTTAGAAATGATATTCTCCTTGACTTCTTCAAAAACGTCTGGGTTAGGAGGATGGCTTTGGATTGAAGAAACTATAAGCAACTTGTGCAGACTACTGCAGAGATAGCAAACAAAGTTGGCGTTGCCGATATTGTTAAGAGAATTGGTAAGGATCTTAACGATGAGAGTGAACCTTATAGGTGAATGGTTATGGAATTCTTTATGCCTTCCAAGAGCAGACCAACAATGATGCTAATGTGATGCTTAACGGGTTTGGTGCAGTTGTGAACTCTCTTAGGTAGAGGGTGAAACCGTATCTTCCTCAGATTTGTGGTACCATCAAGTGGCAGTTAAACAACTAGAGTGCAAAGGTGAGACATCAAGCAGCGGGCCTTATTTCAGGGATTGCTGTTGTCATGAAGCAATGCCACGAGGAACAATTGATAGGCCATTTTGGTGTTGTCTTATATGAGTACTCCCCTCAACTTCTCTTAACCTTTTCCTCTCATCTTTTTCCTAGCTCATTGACATATACAAAGAAAGTCTATTTAACCTAATTTGTGGGCGAATCATTCCAAGTCCAATTTAAACTCAAAAGAATATTGTGTAATTAAGCCATTGAAATTAATTAAACTCAACATGGGTAAAATAGGTTGTGACCCAAAAATTTCTTGTTTTCGACAGTGAAAAGGCCAACACAGAGGAAATAGACTCAAGTGATGGGAAAATGCTACTAAAGGAGAGGAGGGCAGAGCGGGCACTGTGCCCTGCCCACTACAGTCTATTTATGTTTGAGGGGGTTATGGCCCCACCCACATTGATACACAAAAAATAATACATTTACATGTATTTTATTAATTAAAAGATAAAAAAACCTTTAAATTGATCCTATTAATGTGTTTGTTGTTCTTTCTGCTTAAGAAAAACACCCTAACTCTACCTCTAATCCCCCTAAAGTTTAATATGAAAGTTGAAAAGGAAGGCCTTTTCAAATATCACTAGCATATGTACTCTAATAAATCTGTATAGGTTGAACTATAATATAATCATATCATCCAACCATATGCTATGAATTTCACCATGACTATCAGGATAGGGAGTGATTTAAAGAGACAGAATTAAAATCATAGTCTTATACACTTTCACTTGGACAGGGATATATATCAAAACAAGAGCCAAAAATAGAAAAAAGAAAATGAAACTCAAAACTGGTTAATGACAAAAGGAATATGAATGAAAGTCTAATTGTGAGTTCTATACAGCTCGTGATTGTTAAGATGAGACAGAGTTGAGAGGGAGGTAGATGTGGAAGATAGAAAAGGACAAACAGACAAGAATGTAAATGAAATTCGTATGGCTTGAAACTTTTTTCTTTTTCTTTTTGTGGAGCTATAAAGCAAGATTAACACATACAAAGAAGAAGAGGCTATAAATGTGAATAGATGATCATGGCTGATATGGTTGTAGCTTCTATCCCTAGAATTGATCTTGTTTATTTCTGGACCCATAGAAGAAAAAAAGAAGAAGAAGAGGGTTTTGGGTATATTTTTCAAAAATAAATTAGGAAATTGATTTATCAACATATGGAAAAAGCTATCTTATTGTAACACCCTCCTTAGGGCGCCACACTTGGTGTTGCTTAATTACCAAATTACCCCTTCATTAGATATCGTGCTTGTATTATAAATACGAGTTATAAAATTTCTTGATGATAAATAATTAAACTTAGCAGAAAATAAAAATATAACAACATTGTCACAAATAATTTACATCATATATACATACAAGCCTTTAGTATTGTCATACTTAAATATTTTACAAACTAGACTTTCAAAACATTTAAACTCTAAACTTTAATTTAAACTAACATATTGCCCAAGTCCTACTAGACCGCAGGACCCTCAGACGGGTCCTCCTCAGACTCCTCAGCATATAGGAATCCATCATGATGTGAAGTCCTACGGACAGGTGTCTGAGCAGACGACACAACACTGACCTCACTAGGGGTACGATAGTATGCCACCCAGTACTGCCTAATAGAAATTGGAAACTCTAGGTGCATATATATATTAACACTAAAGTACGGATGTCCTAAATGTAATCTACTCAATCTAATATTTAAGACTCCCATATAGTAAATACTCTCTCTCTCTAAATCAACGGTCCATGCCTCAGATCCTCCAATGAATGTCAGCCTCATGTAGCCAAGGAAACTAGGCATCTCTATTGTCTCAAAACTCAGTGTCCTCAACGGGAATCTGTTCTTCCTCAACTTCTCGCTCCACTTCTTGCTTGACGTCTTCACAAATATAAATATAATACAGAACAGACATATAAAGAGGTGAGATCACCTACGCCATTACCAGTATGGTAGCAATGAAGATAAAGACATGCAATATCTCATACATCTATCATATCATAATTACAGTTATGCCACTAACATCAATTATCATCACAAAACATGTAATATACAATAATTACAATCATGCCATTACCAATAATAAAATATTCAACAATTCAATTATCATAAACAAAATTATGATAATGCCCTTAGTCATTATATGTATGCACACAAACTCAATTTCCTACTCCATGGAGCTAAAACTCAGGTCGGAGAGAGTGATCGAAAAGATTTGTCGGTACCAATATACCTCGGACCACGTGTTCAATCTTGCACATCTACCATATACACGACAGTTTTTATCAAATCTTGATTAAGGATAGAGTCTCAGTTAGGATCATTGGTGTGTTGCGTCTATCTAACCTACGGCACAGAAGAGCTACCAACTGCCCATTGTAGGCAACCCGCACCCCAATGCCCCTAAGGTCAACAAGTGACTTACACTACGCATATCGCACCCACTCAAGAGGTGTAGTCTTTCCTAGGCAACTAGCCTCATACAGTCCATCAGACCTTTCCAATGCATGTACTATGCACTATTCACATTTCCAATTCATATCACATATTCGGGGTCCACAAAATAATCTAACAGTATTATTATTGTATTTTAATCGCATAGTCATATTTTCACATTTTCTTAATCGCGACTCAATTCTGTCGCCTTTTAAAAATCACGTAGCAATTTTTCAATGTTTTCCAGTCGCATAAATATTTTTCATATGTTTTAAATTCAAAAATACTATTTTTCTCATTTAATACTAAAAATTCACTTTATTTTCCATATTTGCATAATAACCCCTCAAAAATATAATAATTATGTTTTAGTCCTTTTTCAATTTAATATTTTCAAAATGGTCCCTCATAAAATAATATTTACGGAATAGTCCATCATAAAAATCATATTTACGAAATAGCCCCACTTTTATGAAATATTTGTAATATGACCCCTCTAAAAATAAGTATTTATACAATGGCCTCATATTTACATAATATTTACAATTTAGTCCCTCTTTTATAAAAATTTGCGGTATAACCCCTCTAAAAATTAGTATTTGTACTGTTTCCCAAAAAATGATATTTCTTTTTCTTACGTCACATAATACAGCTCAAATTTTACCAATGCGCTTCAAAACCCATAGGATGAGCTATACATCAGTAAAATTCAAGTATTGACACTCATTTTATTTCATAACCTATTTATTTAATTATATCAGATTATTTTTCCAATTGTTCAAATTCATTTCCCTTTCATTTAAATCCTTCATTCTCATTTGAATCCACCAATTTCAGGACTTTGGTCCTCTAAACCCTAACAATGGTCGTGAGCCTCAATGCTCTTTGAAGCATTCATACAATTGATTAATCATGTTGTTCACATCTTACTTTACACATACATTTTCATGCTTTCATAATTATACATACACACATAATATCAAAGCTTTAAGCATATTATCACACATGCAAGCATAGAAACAAAATCATACACATCACAAACACAATCAAAGAACATCAAACAATAGGTAAATAAACCCTTATGGGTTTTTCACCGAACAAAATCATCCCCACACCACCAAAACTTGGTTGATGAGGTTAAATCTCCCTTTTACCTCATGAAGACAAGTCTTTCAAGCTCTTCTCCTTCTCCTTGATTTCGTGTAGCTCACAATCAATTCCTAACAATTCTAAAACAATTAGTAAAATCACATACAAAGCTTGATAATGATAAACCATGGAGCAAACATGGTTTAGAAAATCACAAACATGAATTTAAACCATAAAAATCAAAGTTTACCTCTTGTGAAGTAAGGTAGAACTTGGGTTTTGAAGCACTTAGAGTGTGATTTTGGGAAAACTTCCTAAATGGAAAGTGTTTAGAAGGTTGTCTAGCTTTAGGAAATGATGAGAGTGAAATTTAAAGATGATTGATAATGTTTACGGGGGTAGGGACTGAACCATATAGAGAGAAAAGGAAGGAAAATGGTGCTTTGGTGTTCTTGGAATTTTGAGAGGAAATAATGTAAGCTTTTTGGGTGAGAGAGAAAAGTGAATATTGCATGCACAAAGAGAGCGGGCTGCCGTGTGAGTGTTGGAGAGTTTGAAGGGATTTGCTTGAAATTAAAATATCCAATTGGTTTCACACTTGAGAGCACATGGCTTATGTCACATTTGGCCACTTAGATTAACCTAGAACAATGGAGAACATGGTGGAACAAGGCCTCTTGGCCGTGGGTTTCAAGTGGGATTTAGGGGCTTAATTGACTTCAATTAAAATCCATTTGCATGCTAATTAATTAGGTAATTAATTAAGCTAAGTTCCCTAATTATACTTAATTAACATTCTAATTACATAATGAGTTAGTTAAATATATAATTACATATATCATAGTCTCTAATTAAAATTAAGATATTTCATTAAGAATTAAATTATAAATAATTAACAATTAGATTAGTTTACTTAACTTGTTAATTAGACCATTAGATTAACCAAATTAGATTTAATTAGTTACTAAGCAAAGTCAAGCCACTATTGTTGACTTCATCTTAGCCATTGAAATCAACTTGGTTTCCTATCCATTGATCTCACCTACGGTGGATATTACTTAGAGGTTTTATCAGGATTCATTTTACACCATTGATCGGATCAACGGTTATGATCAAAAGCATCTAAATCATGCTTTTCATCCAATGGTTCTTAATGAAGTCTATGCTTCTTTATTTGACTAATTCTCATTGGTTTAGAGTTTTCAAGCCTCCTTTGTTGACTTGTTCCTATTGGTTCAGAATTCTGTCTAGTCAGAATCGTTGACTGCTACTCTAAATGCAGGTCCCACAGACTTTTTTGGGTCCACGATCATTTTGAAGCAGATTTCTACTATTTTTAAGACAATAGAGTCTTGTTGAATAAAATAATATTATAATAATATAAAATTATTTTATTACACAATTAAATCCTAAAAATTAAATGATTAATATATATATATATATATATATATATATATATATATATATATATATCAATCAGAATTTGGTTTAGTAAGATCCCCCAGCTCCAATTAATTAAAATAAGATTTTTTTTCGGTCAAGAAAATTATTATTTTCTTGACTCGAAGCAAATCACACAAAATGATCAAAAATGATCTCAGAACAGTCAAATTATTTTTATAACACAGAAAATACAAAACAGTGTAATTCTGCTATTACTATTAACATAGTCTGAATTTGGGGTGTTACAACTCTCCCCCTCTAAAATAAGTTTCATCCTCGAAACTTGACACATATTCAAAATAAAAATGAATACTGCTCTTTTATCTTCTCTTCCAACTCCCATGTGGCTTCACCACTTACATCGTTCCATACCACTTTAACCAATGTGATATCCTTTCCTCGAAGCTGCTTTATTCTTCGATCTTCAATCTTGACTGGAAACGTCTCATAAGTCAAGTTCTCTTTCAGTTGTACGGTGTCTGGTTCGATGACATGAGTCGGATCAGAAATATATTTCCATAGTTATGATACGTGAAATAAATTATGAAGATTTGATAAGAACGGTGGTAGTGCAACTTAATAAGCTACCGGACCTACCCGACGAAGTATCTGATACGGTCCGATAAACTTCAGAGTGAGTTTCCTCGACTTAATTACTCGTCCAACTCCAGTCATAGGCGTCACACGTAGAAATACATGGTCACCTTCTTCAAATTCAAGCGGTCTTCGTCTTTTATCTGCATATCTCTTTTGTTGCGTCTGAGTTGTCCTCATCTTGTCTTGGATCATCTTCACTTTCTCAGTAGTCTGCTGCACAAATTATGGTCCTACCACAGTACTTTCACCATCATGGTACCAACACAACGGTGTTCTACACCTTCTCCCATATAATACCTCATAGGGTGCCATTCTTATGCTCGAATGGAAACTATTATTATAGATGAACTCTATCAATGGTAGAAATCCATCCCAACAACTACTTTGCTCTAGAATACAAGCTCTCAACAAGTCCTCTAATGACTGAATCGTCCTTTCTGACTGAACATCTGTTTGTGGATGGTAAGCAGAACTCAAACGTAGCTTTGTTCCCATTGCTTCTTGCAAACTATTCCAGAATCTTGATGTAAATCGTGGATCTCGATCAGAAATTATACTGGATGGTGCACCATGAAGTCTAACGATTTCATTAATGTACACTTGAGCCAACTTCTCCATTGAGTACTTAATATTAATCGGTAAAAAGTGTGCTAATTTTGTAAGCCGATCAATAATTACCCATATAGAATCGTGACCCTTCCGAGTTTTTGGTAATCCCATGACGAAATCCATTGCTATGTCATCCCATTTCCACTCAGGAATAGACAAAGGTTGCAATATTCCTGATGGTCTCTGATGTTCCAATTTGGCCTTCAACAAATCAAATAGGATGATACATATTCAGCTACATCCCTCTTCATTCCCTGCCACCAATACAACTGTTTCAAATCTTGATACATCTTCGTGGCTCCCGGATGCATACTCAACTTACTTCTATGAGCTTCATCCAAAATCGACCTCCTCAGTTCCGGATCGTTAGGTACACAAACCCTTCCCTTGAACTTCAAAATTCCATCAACACCTTCGCTGAATTCCAATTCTGCTCCTTGACTTCTTGCTTCCTTTGCTTCTTGCAAATACTGATCATTGTTTTGCCCTATTCGTATTCTATCCATCAAGTCATTCGAAATAGTGATCATGTTCAAACATATCTTCCCCGGTGTCAACTTCACAGATAATCGCAAATCCCGAAATTCTTCTATCAGTTCTTTCTCCTTCATCATCATAACAGAAGCATTAAGCGCTTTTCTACTTAAGGCATCTGCTACAACATTCGCCTTTCCGGAATGATACTGTAACTGAAAGTCGTAGTCTTTCAGAAACTCGAGCCAATGCCTTTGTCTCATGTTCAACTCCTTTTGGTCAAATAGATACTTCAAACTTTTATGATCACTAAAGACAGTGAACGTTGCCTTATAGAGAAAATGTCTCCATACCTTCAATGCAAACACTACTGCTGCCAACTCCAAGTTATGATTCAGATAATTCCTGTTATGCACTTTCAATTGTCTCGACACATATGCCACAACCTTACGATTTTGCATAAGTACACAACCCAATCCTTGGTACGAAGCATCACAATATACCTCGAAAGGTTCATTCGGATCAGGCAGAATCAAAACCGGTGAAGTAGTTAGTCGTCGTTTCAACTCCTGAAAACTTTTCTCGCATGCTTCAGTCCATACGAACGATTGATTCTTTCGTGTAAGTTGGGTAAGAGGTCCTGCAATCTTTGAAAACCCCTCAACAAATCGTCGATAGTAACCGGCCAATCCGATGAAACTACAGATCTCCGATATAGTATTCGGTCTCTCCCATTCAACAACTGTCTCCACCTTTGAAGCATCAACTTCAATTCAATCCACCGATATGACATGCCCCAAAAATTGTACTTCGCTCAACCAAAATTCACAGTTGGACAACTTGGCATACAACTTATTCTCTTTCAAAATCTGGAGAACTACTCTGAGATGTTCAGCATGCTCCTCTTGACTTCGAGAATAAATCAAGATGTCATCAATAAAGACAACAATAAACTTATCCAAGTATGAACGGAAAATCCGGTTCATAAAGTCCATAAATATCGCAGGTGCATTAGTTACACCAAAAGGCATCACTTGATACTCGTAATGCCCATATCGTGTCTGAAACGCAGTCTTTGGGATATCCTCCACCTTCACACGTATCTGGTGGTAACCAGAACATAAGTCAATCTTAGAAAATATTGCGGCTCCTCGCAATTGGTCCATCAGATCATCGATCCTTGGTAGTGGATACTTATTCTTGATTGTAATCTTGTTCAATTGCCGGTAGTCTACACATAGACGAGAAGTCCCATCCTTCTTCTTTACTAACAATACTGGAGCTCCCCAAGGTGATACACTTGGTCTCATAAGCTGCTTCTCTAACAAATCCTCCAATTGTTTCTTAAGCTCTGCCAACTCTACTAGCGACATCCGATAAGGCGCCATAAATATAGGTCTAGCTCCAGGCACCAAATCAATAGAGAATTCGATTTCTCTTTCAGGTGGTATTCCAGGTATATCTTCAGGAAACACTTCAGGAAACTCATTCACTACAAAAATATCCTTCAGAATATCTTCACACTGAACCTCCATAGAAGACATCAACAAGTACCCTTGATCTCCTTCCTTCAAACAAGCTTCCACTTGAGTAGCCGTTAGGAATCTAGAATCCTTAACCTCAGGAAAAACTAATGTCTTTTTCGAACAGTCTATCAGGATATAGTTAGAAGATAATCAATCCATTCCTAAGATTACATTAATCTTGGAAAGAGGCAAACAGATCAAATCCACATGAAAGATTCTATCCCTAACACATATAGGGCAATTCAAACACACTTTTGTAGTTATCACAGGTTTATCAATAGGAGTACTAACACTCAAATCATACGGCAATGTAGTCACAGTTAATCCCAAACGCTCCACATAATCACATGCAATGAAAGAATGTGTTGCTCCCGAATTATATAATACTGTTAAAGGATTACCTTCAATGACACACTCCTCCATTATTAAGTCCTCAGATTTAGCGGCTTCCTCCCCGCTCATAGTATACACTCGACCACCTGCCTGTGGCCTTGTAGTGCGAACACTTCCCACGGATGGTTCTGCCTTCTGCTGATCACACTCTCTAAAGAAATGTCCCAGCTTCCCACATCGATAACAAATCACCCCCTTATGCTGACAGTCTCTGGTGAGATGTCCTTTCTCACACTTAAAACATTTAAGTGCAGAAGTTCCAGTTGAAACTGCTCTACTACCACTTGAATTTCCTCCAAATGATTATTGCTGATTCTGACTTACTGCTGGTTTAGTATATGGCTTCTGTTGGTAACAGTTGCCGCCGCTACTCTTTCCCCTTTAGAACCGCGCTGTTCCAAAATTCTTATTTCTCGCTTCACGGAGATGATCAATTTGTTCCACTTTTCGGCACTTATCTAGCAATACCAGAAACTGATCAATATCCACAATTGCTAAAGCTCGTTTAATGTCAAGCCTCAGCCTCTCTTCGAACTTCCTACACTTCCACTCCTCATCTGGATGCATTTCGATGTACCTCGAAAACTTAGATAAGCTTTCGAACCTTGCTGCATACTCACTTACAGTCATCGCTCATTGTCTCAGACTAAGGAATTCCATTTCCTTAGCATGTCGAACACTAGTTGGGAAATACTTTCCTAGAAACTTCTTCCTAAAGAGCTGCCAAGTCACAACTCTCCCTTCAGCTTCAATTAATCTCCGGGCTCTTGCCCACCAAGCCTCTCCATCACCGACTAGTACAAACGTCGCGAAAGTAAGCTTCCGCTCATCAGTACAACCCATACTGTCAAATATTTTCTCTAGTTCTTTGATCCACAGATCAGCCTTCTTTGGATCAAACTCTCCATGAAATTTCGGTGGATTGTTCCTCCGAAATTTTGACAAGCTGTGAACATCATCATTTGCTCTTTGGTTCTGTTATGCAACAACCTCGGCCATTCATTGTATTACTGCTACAGTTGCAACCATATTTTGATTGTCGTCTCTGGAATTTCCAGCTACTACCCTCGCATTCATGGGTCCTCTTTCGCGTCCAGTCATTTCGTTCTATCAATCAGACTGAACAACACAAAGAAAAGTGAGAGTCAGTCTTCAAACAATATTGTTTTTCTTTCAAAAAATAATTACAGAGAATCACACAACTTAGACAAGACAGACCTAACCATAAACCCAAAAGACTCTAATTTGGGCTCTGATACCAACTAATGTAACACCCTCCTTAGGGTGCCACACTTGGTGTTGCTTAATTACCAAATTACCCCTTCATTAGATATCGTGCTTGTATTATAAATACGAGTTATAAAATTTCTTGATGATAAATAATTAAACTTAGCAAAAAATAAAAACATAAAAACATTGTCACAAATAATTTACATCATATATACATACAAGCCTTTAGTATTGTCATACTTAAATATTTTACAAACTAGACTTTCAAAACATTTAAACTCTAAACTTTAATTTAAACTAACATATTGCCCAAGTCCTACTAGACAGCAGGACCCTCAGACAGGTCCTCCTCAGACTCCTCAGCATATAGGAATCCATCATGATGTAAAGTCCTATGGACAGGTGTCCGAGCAGACGACACAACGCTGACCTTACTAGGGGTACGATAGTAAGCCCCCCAGTACTGCCTAATAGAAATTGGAAACTCTAGGTGCATATATATATTAACACTAAAGTACGGATGTCCTAGATGTAATTTACTCAATCTAATATTTAAGTCTCCCATATAGTAAATACTCTCTCTCTCTAAATCAACGGTCCATGCCTTAAATCCTCCAATGAATGTCAGCCTCATGTAGCCAAGGAAACTAGGCATCTCTATCGTCTCAAAACTCAGCGTCCTCAACGGGAATCTGCTCTTCCTCAACTTCTCGCTCCACTTCTTGCTCGACGTCTTCACAAATATAAATATAATACAGAACATGCATATAAAGAGGTGAGATCACCTACGTCATTACTAGTATGGTAGCAATGAAGATAAACACATACAATATCTCATACAACTATCATATCATAATTACAGTTATGCCACTAACATCAGTTATCATCACAAAACATGTAATATACAATAATTACAATCATGTCATTACCAATAATAAAATATTCAACAATTCAATTATCATAAACAAAATTATAATGATGCCCTTAGTCACTATATGTATGCACACAGACTCAATTTCCTATTCCACGAAGCTAAAACTCAAGTCGGAGAGAGTGATCGAAAAGATTTGTCGGTACCAATATGTCTCGGACCACGTGCTCAATCTTGCACATCTAGCATATACGCGACAGTTTTTATCAGATCTTGATTAAAGATAGTGTCTCGGTTAGGATCATTAGTGTGTTGCGTCGGTCTAACCTACGGCACAGAAGAGCTACCAACTGCCCATTGTAGGCAACCCGCACCCCAATGCCCCCAAGGTCAACTAGTGACTTACACTACGCATATCGCACCCACTCAAGAGGTGTAGTCTCTCCTAGGCAACTAGCCTCATACAGTCCATCGGACTTTTTCAATGCATATATTATGCACTATTCACATTTCCAATTCATATAACATATTCGGGGTCCACACAATAATCTAACAGTATTATTACTGTATTTTAATCGCGTAGTCATATTTTTACATTTTCTTAATCGCAACTCGATCCTGTCGCCTTTTAAAAATCGCGTAGCGATTTTTCAATGTTTTCCAGTCGCGTAAATATTTTTCATACGTTTTAAATTCAAAAATACTATTTTTCTCATTCAATACTAAAAATTCACTTTATTTTTCATATTTACATAATAAGCCCTCAAAAACATAATAATTATATTTTAGTCCTTTTTTAATTTAATATTTCCAAAATGGCCCTCACAAAATAATATTTACAGAATAGTCCCTCATAAAAATTATATTTATGAAATAGCCCCACTTTTATGAAATATTTGTAATATGACCCCTCTAAAAATAAGTATTTATACAATGGCCCCGTATTTACATAATATTTACAATTTAGTCCCTCTTTTATAAAAATTTGTGATATAACCCCTCTAAAAATTAATATTTGTACTATTTCTCAAAAATTGATATTTCTTTTTCTTATTTCACATAATATAGCTCAAATTTTACCAATACGCTTCAAAACCCATAGGGTGAGCTATACATCAGTAAAATTCAAGTATTGACACTCATTTTATTTCATAACCTATTTATTTAATTATATCAGATTATTTTTCCAATTGTTCAAATTCATTTCCCTTTCATTTAAATCCTTCATTCTCATTTGAATCCACCAATTTCAGGACTTTGGTCCTCTAAACCCTAACAATGGCCGAGAGCCTCAATGCTCTTTGGAGCATTCATACAATCGATTAATCATGTTGTTCACATCTTACTTTACACATACATTTTCATGCTTTCATAATTATACATACACACATAATATCAAAGCTTTAAGCATATTATCACACATGCAAGTATAGAAACAAAATCATGCACATCACAAACACAATCAAAGAACATCAAATAATAGGTAAATAAACCCTTACGGGTTTTTCACCGAACAAAACCATCCCCACACCACCAAAACTTGGTTGGTGAGGTTAAATCTCCCTCTTAGCTCTTGAAGACAAGTCTTTCAAGCTCCTCTCCTTCTCCTTGATTTCGTGTAGCTCACAATCAATTCCTAACAATTCTAAAACAATTAGTAAAATGACATACAAAGCTTGATAATGTTAAACCATGGAACAAACATGGTTTAGAAAATCACAAACATGAATTTAAACTATAAAAATCAAAGTTTACCTCTTGAGAAGTAAGGTAGAACTTGGATTTTGAAGCACTTAAAGTGTGATTTTGGGAAAACTTCCTAAATGGAAAGTGTTTAGAAGGTTGTCTAACTTTAGGAAATGATGAGAGTGAAAATTATAGATGATTGATAGTGTTCATGGGGGTAGGGGTGGAACCATATAGAGAGAAAAGGAAGGAAAATGGTGCTTTGGTGTTCTTGGAATTTTGAGAGGAAATAATGTAAGCTTTTTGGGTGAGAGAGAAAAGTGAATATTGCATGCACAAAGAGAGTGGGCTGCTGTGTGAGTGTTCGAGAGTTTGAAGGGATTTGCATGAAATTAAAATATCCAATTGGTTTCACACTTGAGAGCACATGACTTATGTCACATTTGGCCACTTAGATTGACCTAGAACGATGGAGAACATAGTGGAACAAGGCCTCTTGGCCGTGGGTTTCAAGTGGGATTTAGGGGCTTAATTGACTTCAATTAAAATCCACTTGCATGCTAATTAATTAGGCTAAGTTTCCTAATTATACTTAATTAACATTCTAATTACATAATGAGTTAATTAAATATATAATTACATATATCATAGTCTCTAATTAAAATTAAGATATTTAATTAAGAATTAAATTATAACTAATTAACAATTAGATTAGTTTACTTAACTTATTAATTAGACCATTAGATTAACCAAATTAGGTTTAATTAGTTACTAAGCAAAGTCAAGCCACTATTGTTAACTTCATCTTAGCCATTGAAATCAACTTGGTTTCCTATCCATTGATCTCACCTACGGTGGATATTGCTTAGAGGTTTTATCAGGATTCATTTTACATCATTGATCGGATCAACGGTTATGATCAAAAACATTTAAATCATGCTTTTCATCCAATGGTCCTTAATGAAGTCTATGCTTCTTTATTTGACTAATTCTTATCGGTTTAGAGTTTTCAAGCCTCCTTTGTTGACTTGTTCCTATTGGTTCAGAATTCTATCTAGTCAGAATCGTTGACTACTATTCTAAATGCGGGTCCCATAGACTTTTTCGGGTTCATGATCATTTTGAAGCAGATTTCTACTATTTTTAAGACAGTAGATACTATTGAATAAAATAATATTATAATAATATAAAATTATTTTATTACACAATTAAATCCTAAAAATTAAAAGATTAATATATATATAAATCAGAATTGGGTTTAGTAAGATCCCCCAGCTCCAATTAATTAAAATAAGATTTTTCGGTCAAGAAAATTATTATTTTCTTGACTCAAAGCAAATCACACAAAATGATAAAAAATGATCTCAGAACAGTCAAATTATTTTTATAACACACAGAAAATATAAAGCAATGTAATTCTGCTATTACTATTAATATAGTCAGAATTTGGGGTGTTACACTTATGGTTCCATAACTTACGTTGAGGTTTTCCATAATGTCAGATACATAGAAAAACTCAATGTACTAACGAGTACCATAAGTCAATGACTAGTTGCTTTTTCTACATTCTCTCTCTTTCTTATTTTCAACGTTTTGTTCTCTTTTGCAATTTTGCTCTGTGGCTGAGGAGTGACTTATATATAAAAAGTTAATGTAATATTCATTCACACCCTTAAACCCAGAGACATAAATCACAAAAGTCCTCTTAGTTTTGTAGGCTCTAAAGAAAAATAATGGTTTCTCAACATTGTACTGGCATTAGTGTGATTCATTTTCATCTATGAATCTGATGGTGCTTCCATAATAATATGTCAGGTTTTAAAATAATAATAATATTTGGATTTTGTCAAATAAATCAATGAATGCAAATCAGATGAGAAAATATATAGTTTTCAAAAGTCACAACTCTTTTATCCTGATCTAAAACCTAAATCTAATGTAATTGCAAAAGCTAACTAACTGCCTATAATTAATATTAAAAAAAGAGAAGAAAACACTAACAAAGGCACTTCTGTGGGCCCAAAAACAAGGCAAGCTTTAAATAAAAGAAAACTTAAAACCAGAAAAAGAAGAGGTGAACTAGCATGAGGGACGTGATAAGATAAGAAGATTAGTACATATTCTTATTAAACAACATATTTTACAAAAGAAAGAAAGTTTCACTTATACAACATTTTCATAAAAATTGGTGGTATCAACATATTAGGCTATATATACCATAAATCTAATACAGAAAAATAAATAGCTAGTAGCTCAGAACATGGAGTTCAGGAAACCCAAATTTTGAGAACCATAAGGCCGTGAAGAAGAAAGATTAATCCAACAGCATAGAATTGCCATGGTAACCACACAAATTTTTTGAAAGATAACAAAAGATCTCTCTGGGAATGAAAAGAGTCTCTCTCTCTCTCTCTCTCTCTCTCTCTATATATATATATATATATATATATATATATATATATATAAAGCTTGGATGGCAGAATAGAAAATGAACTTGAACTTGAGTAACTAGGTAGGAAGAACAATTCCATAATATGTCAGGTTTTGTTTTATCTCTATTATCTTTGTTATGCTAGAAGGAATTAAATGTTTGATTATGTAAAGTTGTTATGATAAAATTTAGATTTTAGACAAAAGCCTATTCTTTTGAAGTTATACAAAGCATTAAAACTTCCAGCAATTAATATCGTTGAATTTTCTGTTCCACTCCCAAAGATTACAGTAGTAACATAAATGGAAATGGTAAATGACAGATTTTAAAGCAAAACGACACATGAAAACAGCCCAGTAACAGAAGGAATTGAAGGAACCAGCTTCACAACAATAACCAAACCAGTATAAACTCAAAATAATAATAATAAATCAAAAATAGCAAAAGGCACAAAACCTTGTCAAATGCGAAGGTTCTATCGATCTGCTTGTTGGCTATATTCTGCACAGCCGAAACTTCCTTTCTTCCCTTGTTATACGAAATCACAATGGGCGTATGCAACCTGATTTAATCTTCACTCAATGGCCTACAAAAACACACACAAAACCAATCACTGAATTTTCCAAATCGTAAAAAAAAAATAACTCAACTCAAAGAGTTAGACCGAGTTAGACTCACCTGATTTCTTTGGGGCTTACCCGTGGACTTGGAGCAGAGGCAGAGGCTGAGCAGATTTGGACCTGCGAGCTCGTGTTGGCGTGACGGTAGCGCAGGTTTCACGGCTTTGGGCAGAGGCTAAGCAGAGAATAGAGGTTGCGGCTTTGAGTGAGAGAGAATTAGAGTAAGAGTGAGAGTGAGAGCACAAGAGAGAGGGGGAGAGAGTGAGGCTGAGGCTGAGGGTGAGGCTGAGAGTGAGAGTGAAAGTGAGAAGGAGATGGAGAGTGTGGCTGTGAGGGATTTAGAATTCTGTAATTAGGTTTAAATTAGGTTTTACGAGGGATTTGCGATGAAAACTTCCCTCGCTAACAATTTATCAATTAGCGAGGGAAACAATCCCTCGCAATTCCCTTGCTAAATTAACTAAGTTTAAACTATGCTCTCAGCGAGGAAAATTATTCCTCGCAATTCTCTCGCTAAGTTTAGCAAGGAAAATTATCCTTCGCAATTCCCTCGATAATATTAGAGAGGGACAAAATCCCTCCAATTCCCTCGCTAATTTTAGCAAGGAAAAAATTCTCTCGCAATTTCATCGCTATTACTTTGATATTTTCCCCTATAATTTATTTTTTGAAATTAAGCGATGGCTCAGACTTCCCTCGCTAATCCCTCGCTAATCCCTCGCAATTCCCTTTCTAATTAGAGAGGTTTCCCTTGCAAAATTCCCTCGCTAAATTGTAAATTTCTTGTAGTGTAAATCCTACATGTAAAGGAAAAATATATTGTAATATATCTAATATCTGTTTTTTCTTATCATTCAAAAACGTTTACAAACATGCCTAAGATCTGGGCGAAGGAATTAGAGAAATTCCCTTGACCAGTTCCAACACAAGAAGAAAACCATAGAAGCCCACAAACCAAACTAGGCAAAACACTTTCTTATTAAGGATAACTAGAAATAGCAAGTGCAAGAACTGCCACGACCAAACCCGTCATACCAAAAGCTCCCTTTAGAGTAATCAATGGGGCAGCATTGCTAGGAGAAGGTGCAGGTACATTGGCAACTGGAACTGTAGGAGAGGCCAAAGTTGATGGAGTATGGGATGCCAAATAGTATTAACAAATAACAAACTATGAATTATAACATCTTAAGGTATGAATTGGCAGAGAAATAGGTTGGAATATTAGTTGTAGCAGGGGAATATTAGTTCTTCTTTTGATATGTTTCAATCAATTCAAGTACATTTTAGGATCCATGGAAGTAAAAAAAAAAAACTACTAGACAAAATGAGAAAAGGAATGGCGAGACCTTTTATCCTTTAGCCAAGAAAGTTGGTGCCTTATGGTTTTAGATCTATCTCTTGATTAACTAAAGAAGAGAAAAGCATGGAATTTTTTCATCTTCTAAACGTTTTCCATAGAATATTCACTATAAAATAATTTAACAGAAGCTTTATAAAGAAATTGCAGTTTCAGTTACCAAAAACCAGGCAAGAATTTTCTATTGCTCTGTCAACTAAAAGAAAAATGTCTTCTTATTAATATCTATAACAAGTTAAACCTATTGAAGGAAAGGGGAAGCAATATGCGTATATCACTATGTTGAGTTCCTAAAAGAATGTGCTTTTAGATATGTGTTTCATAAAACAGGGCATTTTAGATGTAAAATATACAAAAGTACATAGGCAAGAAGATTACTACGACAACTTATTGCAATAATCAATTCAAGTACCTAACAGAGACATACCTGTGGAGGTGGAGTAGCAGTCGCGGACGGTGAAGCGGCATCATGAGCTGGACGTGGAGCAACGGCACTGGTGGTGGACGAGGACGACGGTGTGTGTCGTGACTGGCCAGTGGTGGTCTGGTGGACGGGTAGGACGGCATAACGTACAACTAATTTATGACTTTTCTGAGTTGTTATTGCTAAATGCTAACCTGTTATTTCTAATCTAACATACTAATTTAGGTTTTAATTTTTATTAAAATTTAATTAAAATATATATTAATATATTGTAATAAATTAATAAAAATAATTATTCTAATAATATATATTATATTATATATAATTAAATAGATTAGATTAATTTTTTAAATTTAAAAGACTTAGATAATTTTAAATTTGATGTATTTAGTTAAACAAATTTTTTTAAAAAAATTAATATGATTTATTTAATAAATAAATCTGATCAAACCAAACTTAAAACAGATCAGCCTGCAGGCCATAACAGAAAATCTAATCTATTTCCAGCCATAATGGAAAATAAGTAGAACAGTGATGACATAAAGATTTCTTCCCCAGCTTCTGCCATTGCGGCCTAATATTTCGTTATGCGCGAGTTCATGTCAAAAGTTCTTGCATTTTATCACAAACCATGCCACCCCTTTAAGTTTATGCCATTTCTTCATTGCATCCACACCAGCATTGCCGGTTCTTATCAATCTACGTACCATTTCAATCAACTCCTTAATGGGTTGTCAAAATCTGGTCGAATTGATGATGCCCGGAAAGTATTTGACAAAATGCCTCATAGGGATGAGTGTACTTGGGACACCATGATATCTGGTTATGCTAATGTGGGAAGATTGGTTGAGGCGAGAGAGCTTTTTGATGGGTTTTCAAGTAGAAGTTCTATCACATGGTCGTCCCTCATATCCGGTTATTGTCGAAATGGGTGTGAAACTGAAGCTTTTGATTTGTTTATGTGGATGAGGTTGGAGGGTCAGAAACCTAGCCAGTACACTTTAGGAAGTATTCTGAGGGTGTGTTCAGCATTGGGTTTGATCCACAATGGAGAATTGATTCATGGGTATGTGGTAAAGAATGGATTTGAATCCAATGCCTATGTTGTCGCTGGCCTTGTTGACATGTATGCAAAGTGCAAGCACATTTCAGAAGCTGAGTTTATCTTCAAGGGGTTGGCCTTTGATAAGGGAAATCACATCCTTTGGACTGCCATGGTTACAGGTTATGCACAAAATGGCTCCCATGAAGAATCCCTGAAGATTTTTCGTGACATGAGAATTGCAGGGGTAAGTCCGTTCCAATTTATTGTTGCAAGTATTCCGAGTGCCTGTGCAAAACTGACTGTTCTAGAATTTGGCAAACAAGTGCATTCAGACTTTATTAAATCGGGCCTTAGATCATCACTAGAAGTAGATAATTCTCTTTTAACCATGTATGCCAAATGTGGATGCCTGGGTGATGCTGATACCATTTTTGTGTCAATGCAAGTTCGGGATGTAATTACTTGGACAGCTCTTATTGTTGGTTATGCACAGAATGGTAAGGGAAGAGACTCCTTAAGATTTTTTAATGCTATGGTTTCAAGTGGCACAAAACCAGATTTTATCACGTTTATAGGATTATTATCTGCTTGTAGCCATGCTGGTCTTGTGGATGATGGTCGCTTATATTTTCAACAAATGAACAAGGTTTATGGAATAAAACCTGCCCATGATCACTACGCCTGCATGATTGATCTTTTTGGACGCTCAGGAAAGCTCAATGAGGCAAAAGAATTACTAAATCAAATGGATGTGAAACCAGATGCAACTGTATGGAAGGCACTCCTTGCTGCATGTAGCGTGCATGGAAACTTAGAATTGGGAGAGAGGGCAGCTACAAATCTTTTTGAATTGGAACCCATGAATGGTATGCCTTATGTTATGTTGTCTAACATGTATTCTTCGGCTCGTAAATGGGATGATGCTGCGAAAATTCGAAAGATGATGAAATCAAAAGGAATAATTAAGAAGCCTGGACGCAGTTGGATTGAGATAAACAGCAGAGTGCATACCTTCATTTCTGAAGATAGAGGGCATCCAAGGGCAGCTGAGATTTATTCCAAGATTGATGAAGTTATAATGAGAATTAAGGAGGCTGGTTATGTTCCAGATATGAATTTTTCTTTGCATGATATGGATAGAGAAGAAAAGGAGTCTGGTCTTGCTTATCACAGCGAGAAACTGGCAGTTGCTTTTGGATTACTTGCTTCTCCACCAGCTGCACCAATTCGGATATTTAAGAATCTCCGAGTTTGTGGAGATTGCCATTCTGCTATGAAATATATATCAATAGTTTTGAATCGTCATATCATATTAAGGGATTTAAATTGTTTTCATCATTTTAAAGAAGGAGAATGTTCTTGTGGGGATTATTGGTAGGATATTTATCTTCATGCTAGTCCCTCATCCAGTTTCAAGGGAAACTGATTCACGTGACAACTTCAAGTTTCTAGGGCTTTGTTACACAAAATTAGCTATTTCTTTTGTACTATGAAGGTTAAATACATTTTTTATGATGTTTGAACCTTACGTAGACAAATAAACCCTCTTTAAGAATATTAAGAACTACATGAAATACAGACATGGATATAATAAGGAGGACACAAAATGTGCCTCAATTTCAAGGTTGAGTAAGATTGACTCAATGGGTAATGTTGAAAAAATATTTTTGAATATTATTATTATTTGAATTTTAATTGTACAAGTATGATTTACTTTCTAATAAATACTTAAATACATGTACTTGAAATGCTTGAAAGACCCTAACTACCAAATTCAAGAAAAAAGGTTAATACTATATAAATATTCAACTATGATATGGAATATAGATACGATGATATGATAAAAATTTAAAAAAATAATTGAAAGATATATAGACAAAAAATGTCTAAAAGTATTGAAGTATATGATATGATACGTATCTAATACTAATACAATGGTCATTTTGAAATATCAGTGCTACACAAATACTCGAGTAAGTTATATTGTCGTCTAACAATGGGATGTTGGATTATTTAATGAGTTTGACATTGTTAAAACTTATATTTTACCAAAAAGAAAAATGTTAAAATTTATATGATAAAATGTTAAGCTCATTGAATGATGTGAAATACATAATTTGGGATCATGATTCTCTCATGTTAAGTAACTAGAGAGGATCCTATTAGAGAGATAAATACACACTTTGTTCTCAATATATCTAGTAGGCCTTATAACTAATTATGGTGAGATAAAATTTGTGTCTATCTCTCTCCAATAAGACCATCCTACTACATGAGAGGATTCAAACCCCATAATTAGGTCACTATTTTTGAAATGATGACAACAATAACAATAACTAAGCTTTTTCTCATTAGATGGGGTCAGCTACATGGATCAAACGACGCTATTGTGCCTTATCATAAACCAAGTCTTCAAAAATGTTATTCAAATCTAAATTTTTTTTAATCGTTTCAACTATAATATTTCTTGGTCTTCCTCTGCTTCTAACTATTGGGCTATTCTCCACCTGATCTATTCTTCTTACAAGCATAGTTGTCAAATCGTGAATCGTATCGGGAATCGTTTGCTCAATTTTTGAATCGTGAATGTAAATCATTTCGAATCGTACGATTCAAAAACACATCAATAAAAGACTTAAATATATATTTACACACCTAAAACATAAAGAAAACACTTAAAAGATCTCAAATGAATACTTAAATAAAAACATCATAAATTCATAAGGCATAAGTCATAACTAAAGGCATAAGTTATAACTTAAATATAGTTAAGTCATTCCAAATTGATGCAACAAAGATCTTCAAACGGGACCTGGAAGAACTTCTCCAAGACTGGAAGGAAGAACGTAACATGAAAAATCCAAACCACCTGGAATTATGGAAGAACGGGACTAAAGAGGTGTTTTCAGAGCGGAGTGAGGCGTGACTGCGTGAGTATGTGACTGAATGTGAAGATTGAGGAATAATGTTCGGTGGTTGGCATTGCAGAATATGATTACGAAAACAGAGTCCACCTCTAGTTGGCCATTGGCGTTGCAGAATGCAGAGTGAGATGTGAAACGTGGGTGAGGAATTACATTCGGTGGTTCTGGCCTTCTGGGCTTCTGGTCGCATGAGGGTGAAGGTGGAGAATTAAAAGACCATTAAATTTCAGCTCAACTCCCACCGTCCAGCCCCTTCAGACCCACCGTCCAGCCCCTTCAGATTCGCACCATAACCTGTGTATTTTCTTTCCACCGTCCAAGCTCCATGAATCGCTGAATCGTGCCATTAACGTGGCCGGTTCTGAATCGCACCGATTCTAATCACATTCAATTTCCAATTCAACACCATTTCTATATCGCTGGCGGGACAAATCGGATCGAATCGGACGATTCGAATCATGAATCGTCCGATTCTAACAACTATGCTTACAAGGGCTTCTAAGGATCTTCTCCTTACATGTCCAAACCACCTAAGGCGAGATTCTTTCATATTTTTCACAATAGGTGCTACCCCTACTTTCTCTCTAATACATTCATTCTTAAACCTATCTTGTCTTGTATGATCACACATCTAGCGCAACATCCTCATCTCTGCCACACTAATCTTATGCTCTTGTTGGCTTTTTACCATCTAATATTCAGTATCATATAACATCGCAGGTCTTATAACTGTACGGTAAAATTTACCTTTAAGCTTGAGAGACACTTTTCTATCACAAATAACTCCTGAAACATTCTTCCATTTCATCCATCTAACTTGAATCCTATGATTTACATCTCCCTCTATCTTTTCATCATTTTGTATGATAGATCCAAGATACCTAAACTGTGTGACTTGTGGTATGGTATGATCTCTAATTTTCACCGCTAAACTAACATTAACACGTCTCTTACTGAACTTACATTCTGTATACTCTATCTTACTCCTATTTAGACGAAAGCTACGTTCTTCCAAAGTTCGTCTCTATAACTCTTACTTCTCATTTACTTCCCATTTTTGAAATGACAATGCAACAAAAATAAATTTATACATAATAGGGCTATTGAGCTTAAAAGAGATATATACTCCTTGAGAGATTAGAGAGCCTACCTATAAAGATTTGAAGGTTAGAAGCTTGAGACTGCCAATTCTGCATTGTTTTTTCAATATAAGCAACAGCAAAAGATTTATTTAACTGATAAAGGTAATTCTACCACCACCTTACCTTGGGCTGTGAAATCAAACAAAGGAGGCAATGCTCGCCCATTAGGCAAGCATGCATTCGGGTCTCGCAGATCATCAAAGAAGGGGTGTGCACATGCTTCCAACTGTAAACAAAAATAATCAGCACAACAGACAAACCAAACAGAACTGGATATTTTCCTAACTTTTATAACCTCTACCTGTGTACAAGCATGGATAAAATTCGGTAACAAATTTTACATAAGTAACAATAACATGTAAAGATGGTCCTTCTTCATTCCTTGAAGTGTGTGCATGCAACCGTGCGTCTACAAATACAACTCTAGTATGACTGAAGATACAATCGAGCTATAAAAGGTAGCATTTCTAAAAGCAAATCAACTTTCGTACAGCAGTGCAACGTAGATTTGGAGAATACTGAAGCATCCTAGACACAAGATCCACTGCTTCAGGGGGCATCGATCCTTTTGTGAAAACCTGGATGTCACTAATTCAGTCAGACCTCTGATTCGAAATATTTATCAACTACAAATTACATACTTTAGGGGCAGGTTGGAAGGAAAGAACTGCTAACCTTGTGCCATGGGTGCGCTTTTATCTGAGGAAACTTAAATTCAGTGCAATTTGGGTTCATGCACTTTATTTCTTCTCTGGTTGGTGCTCCCCAGGATCTATGGTACGTAATTACGCTCAGATTGAAGAACCAGAACCAACAGAATGCAACTTTGAAGAAGAAGTATCTTAGTAAGCAAAAGGACAAATAACACAAGAAACTTTACCTTACTGATCTCTACCAACTGATCAACCCCACTCTCCCCAGGAAACATTGGCTGCATATAACACAACATAGTGATAGATAAGCATCAATCCAAAAAGGTATCATTAATTCTAAGACCTGGATAGTGGCCACCAAGAAAGGAAACATCTCATTACAAGTAAAATGCTTAAAGGAAGATATATTGAACAACTAACATAAGTCATATCACTTCTGCAATAAATTCATTGCATGGTAATTCTTGCAGGGCTTGATGACTAAAGAAACAAAAGCCATAAGAGAAAAATTTCAGATAAATGAGAATCCACCAAAAACTACAGCGCAGTATATTTAATCGCAAATATCACCCAAGCAATGCAGAACCAATTAAGAATTCTTTCACACAATGAACTTCAAGGAAATGTAGATTTTTGACAATTGATATTAAAGCTCCCTCTACATATACATATAAGAGAGAGAGGGGCAAAGAAAGAGAGAAAATAAATATAATTATAAACTCTCACCTGGCCTAGAAGTAGCTCAGCCAAAACACAACCAGCAGACTAAATATCAATAGCAGTTGTGTATTCCATTGCCCCAAATATAAGTTCTGGAGCTCTATAATACCGCGAGCATATGTATGATATGTTGGGTTCACCAGGCACCTAAAAGTGCAATAATATCATAAGCTCAGGCACATACTATCATAAGATTTTCAAATTGATAAAAAAGAAAAGAACATACCAACATCCTTGCACTCCCAAAGTCACATATCTTTAACTGATGAGTCTGGGGATTAACCAGTGATATCAGTTTAATATGCTTTGGTATTATAAAGAAGGCTTTCAAGCAATATAATGTGTTAAAATAAATACTGTCATGAAACCATATTAAAATCTTGAATGAACATATTAAATGAGTTATGTAGCACTGTTTACTTTGTCTCTTGCTGTTCTTCTAAGCAATAACATAGTAGATTATCTAGAACTTACAAATGTCTGCCCCCAAATAAGATTTAAATAAGGTTTAGCAAGCATATGTCATACTGATCAATTGATGCAATAAAAAGTATTGAGCACCAGACTTGGAATATTCATTTTTTGTATTTGGAAAGAAAAATAAATCTTACCAATAGGTTCTGGGGTTTGATGTCACGATGACAGACACCGACCACATGATGCATATAATTTAAACCACGGCATATCTACAAGAGAGTTTTGCCATGATCAATCAATAGAAGCAAAAAAGTAACAAGCTCAAAGCAAATAACTAGAATTCTACAAACATAATCAACAAAACTCAACCAAAAATAAAAACTGTCAATCGAATCAATTACTGGACTTACCTGGTATGTATACAGTTGCACAAAAAGGATAGGCATGTGTTGGTGCATCCTAATATAGTGCTTTGAAACTCTGTAGACAGTTTCAGGTACACACTCCAAAACTTGGTTAAGGTACAACTCATCTTTATCGGCCGTTGAATAGAAACAGTGCTTTAGTTTAAGAACGTTAGTATGGTCAAGCATGCGCATAACCTGGAGTTCCCTATTCTTATATCTCTTGTCTGGCAACACCTTCTTTATCGCAACTGCTTCACCAGTTTCAAGGCACTTAGCCTACTGTATATTCAAAGCATTGTAGAAAATCAAAGAAATTAACTTGACAAGCCCACAGAACAATGAAGCAATGGATCATTCCTTACATGTAAAGAACTACTGCAAAAGGAATATAAATACCTGATAAACAACACCAAAAGAACCAGTACCAACCGTACGTTCTGCCTTGTATGAGATTGTCTGAGTCAGGCAAAACTAAAGTTATTAGATGCACAATATTTTGTAGCAAGCCATTAATACAATTTATTATGTATCTGTGATGACAAAGTAAGAAAAATGATCTAAATAAACCAAATATGTCATAATTACTACCTTTTGTCAAATACTAAGCATGCAGCACTGGTTATAAATAGAATAAAGTCAATAGAGTAGGAAAAACGTATAGGTCCATAATACCAACTAGTGAAACTTTAGACACTCTAGTGTTCAAAATTCAAACTAACAGAAAAGCATCAAAATTAATCAGTGAATTAAAGAAGAAGAAGATTAATTGGCTCAAAATTAATCATGATTACTAAACTAAATGAATATCAATTGGCTCAATGAAATTGAAATGGGGGATGGAATTTGCCATGGAGGTTGTTGCTTAATGGACTTGAAACATGATTGGTATTGTAATTTTATGAGTTAGTGTCTATGAAGCCTGAGACATGCAGACACGGAGTACGGGGACACGATACGGATCGACATATATATATATATATATATATATATATATATATATATATATATATATATATATATATATATATATATATATATATATCAAAGTAAATTAAAGAACTTAGCTTATGTATATATATAATTGTAAAATTTAAGAAAAAAGATTCATAATTCATTAATATCATTTCTATAAGTTTGAAGATTTACAATATCTAAATATATGTCATATGTGTCAATATTTACTGCCTAGTAAGCTTCTCCCAAAAAATATAGAGCATAATTTCTATTGACATTTTCTAAAAATCTCATAAACCAACTTCTCCTAATAAAACTAATCACATACAAGTATATGTGCATCCAAAAAAATTAACTAGAGAGAATAGTGGTGTGAGGCAAGCTTTGGTGACAACGAAGTGGACGGCTTGGTATGAGCAGATGAAAATAGTAGTGTGTAAAAATATAAAATATAAAAGCTTAATAGTGGCATGTGAAAAGATAAAACTTAAAATACTAGTATGTGAAAATAGTGGCTTGGGACGTCAGTCATGTGATTGAACTTAGATGAGTTACAAGCTTACTAATTAAATGTTAGTCATGAAAACTAATATTTTTCAAAAAAATTATTAATAGGTCATGTCCAAGCTATGTCATAGACATGTCCAAGCATGTTCGAACTGTGTCCAAGACGTGTCCAAGCCGAAAAAAAATCTTTTTAATCAGACACATTTGGACATGCAGGACACATGTGTCATATACCCCCATGTGTCTTCCACGGACACATGTCTGACACACAAACATGCCGAGAAAGCGGCTTGTCCATGCTTCATAGGCTAGTGTTGATAATATTATGTTGCTTACTTGTAAAGTTAACTCATTAGGTCTTTGTGAAGTTTGTAAATGCACAAGAAGGGAAATTGAATTGTGCATCCCAAATTTGGGTGTTTCCTGCAAAATGCAACTTCCTTTCTCAAATCTATCTCAAGTTTATTGACTTAGAGTTGATAAGGATTGCAATAAACACAAAATGTAGTTGAGAAGGGTCATTGAGCACTCTTCTCAAATTTGTCAAATATAACTAACAGATAATACTTGCTTTGGACTGGGTTATGAGTCCATGGATTTGAAGTAACTTGGCCCGCTAGAATGGAACTAGACTACTAATTTACTAGGTGTAACTCCCTCAACAGATATGAATGTTAATCATATCCCATATAAATGGGGCATTAACCACAAGGAATAATGGACTCCGTGATTTCAACTAACAACATTCAATTCAGATTGAATACTCTAGTTCTCAATGCCTTAACATGATCATACATAAACCTTGCAAGGTAAAGAAGGTAAGGATCTATCTCTAATTCTATACATTGCTTCCCTAGCGCACAATTTGACTTGAGCGTCAGAGTGTCTTTTGTAGGTATCCACCCCCATTCACCACCATTGTTTCTATTGCGCCATAGAGGTTCTCACTATCAACTACCTTCTCAAGTAGCCCTCAGAACCAAGTTCTGAACATTGGCACCATCTGTGGGAAACGATAAACTTCTACTCCCATCACCACCAATAATTCTCCTATTACCACCATCATCATGATTAACACGAGGAGGAGACAAACCTCGACCAACCAAAATCGTGCTTCTGCTGCGTGCAACCCACCATTTGCAAATTACCATCTAGCATCTGTCCTTGCTGCTCATGAACCACTTCTTCTAGAGCCAGTCGTAGCTCAACCGGAACCCAGGAAAGATGGGATAGAGACTACTTTAACTAGAGAGAATCTCCCCCTCCTTCCTCTCAAGCTTCGATGAGGCAATGTCTAGGTCCTCTAAGAGCACCATTTAGGGGTGCTGGATAGTGGGTGTCAAAGCTGCAATGCCTTGGAGGCGAAGGTTACTTTAATCTCGATACAGATGCGAGCATGAAGATAACCATCATTGTGCTAAAGTAACCCGGACAATAAACACCATATCGGGGGGCTTCGCAAGCGGCGGTAATTCTAGAAACTCTAGGAAGAAGGCCATCTGGGCTGTGATGAGAGTGGTATCCCTCACAGAAACCAAGTCAGGAAGTGGGTCAAGAAAAACCCCACCGATCTTGTTCTCTAATGAGGATTATGGAAATACCATCCAGGATCATGATGACCCTATGGTCATTATCAGGATAATCACAAACGCCGAGGTCCACTAAATGTTTGTGGATCAATGAAACTCAGCTGACATTATATTCCTAGAATTGTACAACAAACTAGGATTATCAAGAGAAGAACTAATCTCGTACATCAGGGAGCTGATCGGATTCACAAAGGATAAGATCACTCTAGTTAGGTATATTGAGACCTACCTGACTTTAGGAAAAGACCTTCTCTTCAAAACTATTAAGGTCAGGTTCATAGTGGTTGATTGCCCATTCGCCTATAATGTTATTCTAGGTCGTCCTTCACTCAATACATTTGGGGCCATGATTTTCACACCCTACTTGGCCATGAGGTTTTTGGACCAATAGGACAGAGTCATGATAGTCAAAGGAGACTAAGCCATGATGAGGAAGTGCTACAACGAAAGCCTAAAAATGACCAAAAAGCCTCGGACTGCAAACTGATGCAATGATTTGACTCCAGTCACTACAGACACCGTTAATGTCCCTTTGACTGAGTTAGGCGTACGCAAAGAAATCCTTGATATACATGCCTAACCTAACGGAGAGCTTTAGCCCTTTCAACTTGGTGCCAAGTTAGACCAGGTAACTAAGATTGGAGGGCAACTCAGTCAGGAAGAAAGATCCCAGATATTTGAGGTCTTGCAGAAAAACAAAGATCTATTTACTTGGACTTCTGCTGAAATATTGGGATTAGACCTAGACTTTATTTGCCACTGACTTTCCATTATTTAGATTGCAAAATTGGTGGCCCAGCAGAAAAAGAAGGTTAGTCCAAAAAGATAAGAGATGATCTAGAAATAAATGAAGGAGCTCCTAGATGCCAGGTTCATCAGAGAGGTCTCCTACCCCACATGGTTTTCTAACGTGGTCCTAGTCAAGAAGGCTAATAGGAAGTAGCGCATGTGTGTTGATTACACTGATATGAAAAACATATGTCCAAAAAACCCCTACCCACTTCCCAACATTAACAAGATGATGGACAACTCATCTAGTTTCAAGCTATTTTCCTTTATGGATGCTTATTCCAGTTACAACCAGATCCCCATGAACACAGAAGATGAAGACAAGACTATCTTCATAACCAAGATGAGGATTTATTGCTACTGGGTCATGCCATTTAGACTCAAGAACGCATAGGTGACTTACCAGCGTATGACCAACAAGGTCTTTAAGGGCCAGATTGGTAAGATGTTGAAAGTATACATTAACAATATGATAGTTAAGGCAGCAGACATCAGTGACCATATTAAGGACTTGGAGGAAGTATTCGTCGAGATTCGGAAGCACAACATGCGACTGAATCCAAAGAGGTGAGCCTTTGGAGTACAGGCTAGTATGTTTCTAGGGTTTCTATTGACAAACTGTGGTATTAAGGCTAACCCAAAGAAATGCCAAGTCATACTCGAAATGTGCAGTACCCAGTCCATTAAAGATGTGTAGCAGCTGACAGGCCAAATTGTTGCCCTCACACATTTCTTGGCCAAGACTGCTCAAAAGTCTCTTCTCCTCTTTAAAACCTTTTTTTTAAAAAAAAGGGAAAAAACTTTGAGTGGACAATGGAATGTAAGGCCGCCTTTTAAGAGTTGAAGCGGATGCTCTCCACACTGCTAATTCTAACAAGATTGGACCCCAGCGAGACACTTTATATCTACCTCTCTGTCAGCAATAAAGCAATCAACTCAGTTTTGATAAAAAAGATAGATGAGGGTCAAGTCCGGTTTACTTTGTCAACAAAGTCCTGCAAGGACCCAAGATCCATTATAAAAAAATTGAGAAGTTAGCCCTAGAACTGTTGATCACTACAAGAAGGTGAGACAACATTTTTAATGCCACCGAGTAGTAGTGAGGATAGACTAATCAATCAGACAAATACTGCACAAGCTGGATCTCACGTGGAGAATAATCACTTGGTCAGTGGAACGCTCCAAGTTTAGAATCACCCATGAGCCAAGACCAGCTATAAAGGCTCAGGTACTATCTGACTTCTTGGTTGAGCTCACACTAGACTCCGACCATCCTAGAGTGCATTCTTGGACCATCTATGTTGATGGATCTTCGAATCCTAAAGGGAATGGTGCCAAGGTCATATTGGAAAATGAAGAGTCGACCTCATATTGGAACTTTCATTGAGGTTTAAGTTCCCTACGTCAAACAACCAAGCTGAATACAAAGCATGCATAGCAGGCATCAACATGGTGAAAGAGATAGGAGCTACAGACATAATCCTATACTGTGACTCACAACTGGTGACATCCTAGATCCTAGGAGAATATCAAGCTAAGGAGCCCTTACTACAGAAGTACTTAACTAAGGTTAAAAATTTGTTGGAGGATTTTGATAATGTGAAGGTGGAGCACATCCCAAGAGAGCAAAACTCTAAGGCTAACATCTTGTCAAAACATGCTAATACCAAGAGCCCAGGCAATAACAGGTCCATGATCCAGGGCACCCTACTCACTCACAATATCATGGACAATGAAGTCTTCCTATTGGAAGATAACGAAACTTGGATGACACCTATACTTGCCTACCTTCGCAGTGGCTCTCTACCTGAAAATTGAAATGAAGCTCAGAAGATAGTACAAACAGCGGCCTGATACACCATTTTTGACAACCAGCTATATTACCGTGGATTCTCTTCTCCCTTCCTCAAGTGTCTTGGTCCCAAGGAGGCAAAATATGTCCTAGTAGAGTTATGAGTGTACGAATATGCTCTCTAAATACCTTATTATTGGATTGAATTGCTAAAATGTGAATAGAAATAATTGGAATTAATGTGTGTTTTTAAATTGAGTTTCTATTTACTTTGGAATATTCTTAAGCAATAATTTATATTTATATTTTATATATTTAAACTTGATAAATTTTCTATTCTTGTATTTATTTTAGTCAATTTAGCCTCACTATTTAATCATTTTATTTTATAGATTAATATGAGCAAAGAATAGACAAGAAGACAGAAGTTCAATTGGGCCCACAACAAGTAAATAAAAAAAAGGAAAAACCTAGGATTATGCTAAGGCAATGGAAAAGAGATATAAATTGAAGATGGAAAAGACGTGAATAGTGTGCCGTAAAGGAAAAACAATTGGAAACAAAGCACTGAACAACACAGCATAAAGAAAAGAAGAAAAAGAACAGGTTGGGGAACGAGTAGCACAATGCGTTGTAGGAGATAAGTCATGTTGAGAGCGTGAAACATAGTGACATAGTGAAAAGAAAAGTGACGCAGGAATGTATAGCACAACGTGGAAATAAAATTGTAGTTTGATTGTTTACAATGGAGAATATTAACTAAATAATTTTATTGTGTACTAATCTTATTATGTCTTACTAAATTCTCTATACTAAGGGGATGATGAAACCCTGATTATTTTAGCATTTTTATGTTGAGTTATTTTTATCCAATTTTAGGATTTAATGCTTATTGATTTTATTTTTCTATCGATTATATGAATGAATTTTTAGATGGGTTCATTCATGCTTTCTCATGTCTTGCAATTTATTTGTGTTATCTGAGTGTTGGTAGTAATTGTTGGATATCAATTATGGTTTCTTATTAGGGATATATTTGATAATTTGATAATTTACTATTAATTAGAGAAATTTTCTCATACACTTGATTATTATTTTTAGTGCTTCATTGATAGATCTTCCGTGATCACATGCTTACTGCTAGATGTTCATGAGTTAAATTATTTGGTTATAATAATTTGACATAGCTAATGTTAAAATTAATCATGGTGGATTCTAAACCTTAGTCACATTGCATTTGATTGAAACTCAATTTGTTTACTTTGCTTTACTTTAATTTGCATTTAAAATTAATCTTTGTTCATTATTAACCATTTAATATTTTTCTTTAGTTTCTTTGTTCCTTCTGCTATTCTTTTAATTTGTCTTTTTGTGGAATCGATATCCCAAAGTTGTGCTACAATTATCGCGTTATTCTTTGGGCGTAATCATCGAGATTCATGAAGGAAGCTCGGGGCATCATCTCAGTGGCAAATCCTTAGCACGTAAGGCACTAAGGGCTGGATACTATTGGCCCACCAAGGAAGCTAACAGCAAAGAACATATGTAGAAGTGTGACCAATGTCATTGTTACTCAGACATTTATGCAGCACCACCTAAGGAATTGTCAACGATGTCTGTTCCCTAGCCATTCTACCAATGGGGAATGGATATCCTAAGCCCCTTTCCCCAAGCACCAGGGCAGGTCAAATACATGGTAGTGGTTATTGATTATTTTACTAAGTGGATTGAGGCAGAATCGTTGGCCATAATCACCTCTGTACGAATCTAAAAATCCATTTACAAGAATATCATTAGCAGATGTTAGTGAAATATAATTAGGTTTGATATATTGGGCTGAGCTTTGCTTTTATATATCAATAGCTCTAATAGTTTAATATAAATATAGTGTTAGGGTGGCTAATCATAACAAGTTAGCTACTCTCTTTTTTTATTTTATCTCTCATGCTTCTCTTCTTCCCCATCTCTCTTTTCCCTTTACATGGTATCTAGAGCCAGGTTTAAACCTCAGTATTCTGAACCCTAATCTACCCTTTACATGGTACCCAGTCCTCTTGCTGTGTTTTTGGGTGCTATTTCAGGGTTTTCAGTTCTGTTGAAGCTTTTCCCGATGTTGTTTGGGTGTTTCTAGTGTCATTTGGGTGTTTTTCTTTGAGCCCAGCATTTTCATGTTATTTGCAGTGTACGGTGGTGCCTCTTTTCTTTTTCTCTGATGGTTGATCCTGCTCATGATTCCAATTCCACCAGTTCTAATGAATCTGAGAAGTCGATGAAACCTACCGTTATGCCTGAGGTCATATCTGCTTCTGTCCGTATTACTGATGATAAGTTTGATGAGAAATACTATGCAAAATGTCGTAAAACTATTACCATATTTCTCACTGGGATTGAGAAAGAAGATCATCTAACAGATGATCCACCGATATCTAAAACTAGGTGTGATCGGTGGTTGCGGGAAGATAACCGCCTCTTTAGTATGATCAACAAAAGCCTTGATACTTCCATTAAGTATGTTGTCTCTCACTGTGATACTGTGAAAAAGCTATGGGAGTATATGAAGTTTCTTTATTCTGGGAAAGCCAACTTAACTTGTATTTATAAGGTGTCACAGGCGTTTCATAGACTAGTATAGCAGGATAAGTCTCTTCATGGGTATTTTACTGACTTTAAGCGTACCTATGAGGAATTGAATGACCTCCAACCTATCTCTACTGATGTTAAACAGATGCGCTTATAGCGGGAACATATGGCATTTTTGAGTTTCTTATCTAGATTATCCTCTGAGTTCAATGCCGCTCGTGATCAGCTATTGACTAGTTTTGATCATATGACCCTTACTGATGTTTATTGCTGCCTCATGCGCACTCATCATGAGTTGCATTCTAATTCTTCTTCTGGATCACCAGCTGCTTTGGTTAGTTGTGGTGGCAGTAGAACAGGTAAAGGTGGAGGTCGTGGTAGAATAGGTGATCGTTTTAGTGGCCGTGATGGTGGTCATAAAGTTGGTCGTGATGGTAGTTTTTCTAGTGGCCGTGATGATGGTTCTTATTTTTGTTATTACTGTGGGGAGTAAGGCCATATTAAGAAGAACTATTGGAAGTTGAATGGGAAACTTAGTTCCTCCCAAGGTCAGCGTTATACTCATGCAACAACTCAAGAGGGTCTTTTGCCCACACCTGTCACTACTCCTCAAACACAGGGCCTTAGAACCATTTCCATGTCTGGTGCTGAATTTGAGGCTTACACTCAGTTCCAGGCCTCATAGGGTATTGGTCCTTCTTCCACTACTACTCTTGTCTAGTCAGGTAATCTCACTGCTTGTCTCACTTCTTCTATCCATGGAGGGTTAGAACCTTTTAAATCAATTCTAGGGATTGACAATCTTGATGTTTAATTCTAAGATCTTGTTTTAATTATTTTACATTAAATAGCTAATCAAGTTTCTCTTTTACTTGTCGTTCAAGTTTATCTTTTACTTGTTGATCAAGTTTATATTTTACTTGTCAATCAAGTTCCTCTTTGATTTTTTTAAATCTGAATTGAATTGCTTGATTTGATTTGGATATTAATGTGATAATTGCATAATTACCACGTGTTTAATGATGATTATAGAGACTAAACAATACATCAAAGACTTCTTAGATGTTGTTTGTTAAGCTTGGTTGAATTTTATGTTTTAGATTAATTTAGGATTATATGGGTGCTTAATTCATTTATTCTTAATTAATTAAATTATGGATGCTTATCTAGTATAGAATTCATGAATCATCTTAAGGCTTCTTAATGTGATCTAAGACCAAAAATCTGATTAGCAATTAAATGGATTCGTAGTGATCAATAATAGATTAAATTCAAGATTAGTTAATTTTCTTGAATTGATTGTTTACTTAATTCTGTTTATAATTTTTAATTACTTTTTGTTAATTAATTTTGTAACATTTTGTTAGAGTGATCCAAGGGCTCGACCCGGTTGTATCTTATACTACAAATATTTTGGTGAATCTATTTATAAATTTATCTAATTTGATAGTCTCAATAGCTATCAGCACTCAAGTGTAGTAGTTGAGTGTCAAGATATCAAAAGTTAACAAGAGCAACGACATACGTAGGACTAAAGGATCCATTTTACGACGTGGAAGTCAAATCTCGCAATGTTGTATCAGATATGCCAAGGTTCGTGGTGCGTGGTACACGCTTATGGAAGGATTACCCCTGCTTTAATATGCTTTCATCGGGATCAGTTATGGATCACTCTATTTTAATATCAGTCTACCATGGTCCATGGTCTGGCTTCTCCTGAAGGGGCTCCGCACAATCCAAGTCGCTATGTGGCTGGAACACGCCACAATGGAGGATAAGGTTTCTTGCTGGAAAGAGAAACCTCTTCTCCATCATGATTGGGTTCTGGTTGTGCAATGATTAGATCTTGAATAGTAGCAGAGCCACGATGGTGGCTAGTGGTTAGTTAGTTTTGCACAATGGAGGCATAGTTTTGTCTAGTGGTTACCAGGGTAGTGGTGGTGGGATTTGAAGTTTATCGTTCCCATACACAATGGCAATGTTCTAAATGGGTTTCAGAGGATCATCTGTGTGACCTTAATGAAGGTGGTTTTCTCCATAGCATGATGGTAGCGGTGGTGGTGCAAAGAATGGGTACTTGCAAAAGGCACTCTAACGCTTAAGTTAAATCGTGCACAAGGTGGATAGTGTTTAGAGGTTCAGATCCATACCTTGGTGGCCTTTGTGCTGTATTTATAGGTGAAAGTGGAAAATGGACCCATTTTGAACGTGCATTTATGGATAAAGAATATCAATAATGGATATCCCTATCATTGTGGAATTGGTTGTAGTAATTGTCTCCTTTAACCATAATTCCATCTGGGATTCTGGGAGAGATTTTCTCCTTATCGTAGGATATAGTTACGATTCTAGATGTGTGTGCCATTAACCAGGATTTGTCCTGGATTGGCCAAGTTGCTCCTGGTTGGGTTCACCTGAAACCCAATCCAAAATAACATCTAAAGAATTTAATGAATTTTGTGAAACAAATGAAATTCATCGCCCTCTAACGATTCCTAAATCACCACAACAAAATGGTGTCGCGGAGAGAAAAAAATAGAATTATCCTTCACATGGCAAGATGTATGTTGAAGGCTAAAAATAAGCCCAAGGAATTTCAGACCAAAGCTATTGCATGTGTAGTTTATTTGTTCAACCACTCTCCAACAAAGAATGTCAAAGATCAAACACCTCAAGAGGCATGAAGTGGAATGAAGCCTAGTGTTACTCATTCGCGAGTCTTTGGAAGCATTGCATATGCTTATGTTCCTGACCAAGGAAGATCCAAGCTTGATGATCAAAGTGTCAAGCATGTATTTATTGGCTATGACGCAAGTTCAAAAGGCTACAAATTGTATAACCCAAGCAATGACAAGATTGTTATGAGCTGAGATATTGAGTTTGATGAAGAAGATGCATGGAATTGGGAAGCAAAAGAAGGCACTTATGGTTTATTTCCATACTTTGAACCAAGAGGCCTTGATTCCAATTGACCAAGCTACTTCACCACATTCACCAACTCCTTCAACTAATGAAGCCACTTCATCTTCGGAAGAGAGTTCAAGTGAAAGGCCAAGAAAAATGAGAAGCATTCAAGATTTATATGATGAAACCAAGCCTATAAATGAATTATTTTGTCTTCTTGTTGACAGTAAACCTTTGAACTTTGATGATGCCATGAAAAACAAAAGATGGAGACAAGTCGTGGAGGAAGAAATCAAAGCTATTAAGAAGAACAACATTTGAGAGTTATCATATCTCCCAAGGGTCATAATAAAGTAATCCAAAATCAATCGTACCTTTAAGGTAACAAAGAATACTCTTTCCAGCCTTCATATGAGTAGAGGTAGGAGCTTCCATGAAATGGCTCACTATGTAACATCCTAAATTTAATACTAACAATATAATCAGAATTATACCACAGTAATTTGATCCAGGCATGCTACTATCTACTAACAACATTTTTATTATAACAATTACGTATATACAAAAAAATATGAGCCACGAGAAGATGAATAACACATAACGCCTGTTTTTATCATAGTACAAAGCTTGTAAACTAGGTCTCTCAAGGCACAAAATATACAAAATTTCAAAAGGGTTCCAACATACATCCAAAAAAGAAACTACTCAGTACAAGTAAAAGCTAAGTTAAGCTCCCAAGCTCTTGCCTGCACTTTACTTTCCATAAGTCTTCTTCATTGGGATTATTATGGAAATCACAACACACGGGATGCAATAAAACATGTCATCACAATAAAACATGTCATCACAATCATTTCAGCTATTTCAGAGATAAACAACAACAACAACAATAACGGCAGCAACAACAACAATAACAACAATAACAACAACAACAACCAAGCCTTTTCCTACTATGTGGGGTCGACTATATGGATCAAACGATGCCATTATACCCTATCATAAACCAAGTCTTTAGAAATGTCATTCAAATCTAAATTTTTTTTAATCTTTTTACCTATAATCTTTCTTGGTCTCCCTCTACCTCTACCTATTAGGTTATCCTCCACCTGATCTACTTCTAGCTATTTCGGGGATAAACATCAAGTAAAAAAAATCACAAATCATTCTAGAAAGGTAGCAAAAGCCAAAATCAATTCTTTTCTCTTCCCGAAATAGAATCTCATTTTATTAGTTTGCATAGAAATCATTTCCACACAAAATTCGTAAATTAGCATCATATTCTCAAAAGTAAGCAATTGCTCATGCAATTACAATGTCATGAATATATAATGATTATCAACCACCCATATAATTGTCATGCAAATGCCTAGTAATGCCTTATGTTCATGCCTATGCAATAACATAGAAATGTAATTGATAATGTCTTGATGCCATATTCAGGAACCCAGTTCCATGGTAATGTTATGATATGTCATGAGCCTTGAACAAAACAGAGGAGCCCAAATCCATAAGTCTTGAACAAGCACAGGAACCCTGTTTCATAAGTTTCTCCAGGTAGTGAGGGAATGTCCCTCCTTAACTACTCAATGATAGGGAGGGAATGCCTGTCCTTACACTATCAATATCATAGGATTACCTCTGATAGTGAGGGAAAACATTGTCCTCAACTTAACTACCAAAATAATGAGTAAGGGAATTGACCGTCCTCAACTCATCACTATAATAGGGAGGGCATGTTACATCCTCACATTATTATATATTATCACCAAATGTAAGGATCACATCCTTCATCAATCACAAATATGAAAACAATGACTAATTACCACATTAATTAGCATACCAATTAATTTAAATTCATCACAATATCACTTTATTAAATACTCTTATTAGAGTCTCATTACTCATAAAAAAGCATATAAGAAAGATCTACATAAACTAAGAGCTTCATTTCAACAAAATAAAGATCCTCACAAAAATTGGACTTGGTGCCCATTACCCAACACCTAGGCACTAGCATGGCAGGAGCAATGCCCTGTTCTTCCTTGCGACTAGCGCTCAGGCGCCCCTCACCTGGCGCTCAAGCGCCCTGCGCGGAGCCTGTTGCTGCTCACCTTCTTGGCAGTGGGCACCTAGGCGCCCAGCTATGGCGCTTAGGTGCCAGTGTACCAAAAAATTATGCAGAAATAGTTTTATGCATAATTGATTTCCAACCAACTTCTACTTCATCAAATTCAATTCCTAGATGTTTTCTAACATCATTCAAGGCCTATAATGATGTTGTAACTCCTATACAACTCTTAATTCTCTCAAACATGAATTAAAGAATAATCAAAAACCTTAAGCACCCATTTCCAACTCATAACTCAAGTGGATTCAATGGATTCTAAGGGATGAAAATTTATCACCATGCATCTCACAAACTAAAAACAAGTCATCATCAAGTTTGACAACAAGAATCAAGCACGAACAACAAAAAATACACTCAAACCCATTTCCTTCATCAAGCGTCCTCATGAAACAATATGAAGAAAATGAAGGAAAAGTGTTAAGAAAACAAGTTTCCTTTACCTTTAGTGTCCTAAAAGAAAGAGCTCAAAAGTTCCTCTCTATTTCTTCCTCTTTCTTCTTCCTCCTTTCTTTCTTCTTTGGCTGCTTTTCATTTTCTGTTTTCTCCCCTTTTTTCTGCTACAAGAGACGTAGAGAGTGGTGAGAATGAGAGAAAAGAAATAAGCAAAGTCAAAGATGAATGGATAGAAATGTTTGGATATTAGGTAACTATGATATCTTGGACTGGAACTTTATATCTGCTAAGAACACTTAGATTTCACAAAATCAAGTTTTCTAACTTCCAAAGGTATTAGAATAAATCCTAAGATTCATCTAAAAATTATAATTTCACCATTTTCATAACTTTCCAAAAACCTAACTCACCAATCCGGTATTAAAATACTTCTGCAGTGTGCTTAAAAATACCAAATAGATTTAATTAGTTCTCAAACTACACCATATTCTATACATTTGTGACTTAGAAACAAATTCTCCATGTTTATTTCCATTAACTAAGCAGTTTAAGTCATTTCTCGAGCTAATAACATTTATTTTTCACTTATAGTGTTACAACAAAGTGACTAAACTAACTCAGAAAGCCATAAAAATAAACAGTCATGTTAAGCAAGTATTAGACTACCTCTATAACCATATACAAGTCTAACATATTTTTTAGGGTGTTACACTCTAACTCAATCACAAACAAAATTTTAGGCCTCATACTTGTTAAGTATCTCAAACTTCACACAAGACTTTTGAAAACCATAGGATCTTCCTTTTCTCCAACATCAAGTTTTTGACAACTTCAACCCACTTTCCATGGGTGTGCTCACGAGATTACAATCATGTATTTTTAACTTCTTCAACATTTCCTTTGCATAGCTTTCTTGTGACAAAAATGTCGCTATCCATTTGCTTAACCTTTAGGCCTAAGTAGTAGGACACGAGCCTTATATTTGTCATCTCAAATTCACAAGACTTTGTCTTTATGTCGATGATCTTATCTTTACAGGCAATAACCCAAATTTTTCGTTGCTAAAGGCTACAACAACAATATGGAGTTGATTATGAAGAGGTATTTACACCAGTTGCTCATATGGAGACAATTCGTCTTTTCATTTCCTTAGAGGCTCAAATGAAGTGGAGAATTTTTCAACTTAATTTAAAGTTGGCCTTCCTAAATGGCTATCTTGATGAGGAGGTCTATGTTGAACAACCAACGGGTTTTGTCCTAAAAGGCCAAGAAGATAAAGTCTTGAAATTGAAGAAGACGTTGTATGGTCTAAAGCAAGCACCACAGGCATGGAATAGCCGCATTGACAAGTATTTCCAAGAGAACGGATTTGTTCATTGCCAACATGAGTATGCTCTTTATGTTAAAGCATTTGATAATGGTGTTATCTTGCTTGTTTGTCTCTATGTGTATGATCTTATCTTTATCGACAATAACCCAAATTTGTTTGAAGATTTCAAAAAGACAATTTCTTTTGAATTTGAGATGACAGATATAGGGCTCAAGTCTTACTACGTGGGCCTAGAGGTGAAGCAAATGGATAACAACATTTTTATCTCACAAGAAAGCTATGCAAAGGAAGTATTGAAGAAGTTCAAAACGCTTAATTGCAATCCCATGAACACACCCATGGAAAGTGGGTTAAAATTGTCAAAACTTGATGTTAGAGAGAAGGAAGATCCTACGTTTTTCAAAAGCCTTGTGGGAAGTTTGAGATATTAACAAGTACAAGGCCTGATATTTTGTTTGTGGTTGAGGTAGTGAGCCGCTTCATGGAAGCGCCTACCTCTACTTACATGAAGGATGCAAAGAGGATTCTTCATTACCTTAAAGGTACAATTGATTTTGGATTATTTTATTCCCCTTCTAATGACTTCAAGCTTATGGGATTTTGTGATAGTAATTTCGCGGGAGATATTGATGATAGAAAAAGTACTACTACATTTGTGTTTTTCATGGGGGATTGTGCTTTTACATGGTATTCTAAGAAATAGGTTATTGACACACTTTCCAGTTCCAGTATATGACAGCAACTTATTGTACATGCCATGTCATTTGGCTTAGAAGATTATTGAAAGAGCTTCACTTGTTCCAAAAGGAGACTACAAAGATTTGCATTGATAATAAGTCCGCACAAGCACTTGCGAAGAATCCGATGTTCCATGAATGAAGCAAGCATATCATTAGAGAATGCATTGCGAAGAAAGAAGTAGAGGTAAATTATATGAAGACTCAAGATCAAGTTGCGGATATTTTTACAAAGTTTTTTAAATTTGAAGACTTTTGAAGATTACGAGGAAGCCTTGTAATCATGAAGAATTTTCAAGAATTTTTTAATTAAGGGAGGATGTTAAAAATAATTAAAAAATTCTAGAATCACGTAATTAGCCACTAAGATATTATTATACATTATGAACCATTCTGTGTTTCATGAAAAGTTATGCACTTTGGATTTAATTTTAAAAAATAAGGCACTAAGTAATTAGTATTATATTAGATCAATTGTGGATCATAGCTTAAGGGTTTCCCTAACTCTAATATAAATACGAAACTCTAGTCATGTATCATTCGCACCAAGCAATAGAAATCATCTTCCACTATAGTTTTCGTCTTCCTCCAATACCACTGGCTGATTAGTTACAATAAATCGAGGTAGCTTGGCCAAATGATGTTATTGATCTATTACTGACAATTATGCACGGCGTGTGTCTGGCCCAAAATCAATTATGCTTTTAGAATAAGTGCACCCCACCAGAAATTGTTATTTCTCGAGCAGTGAAGCTACTACAGGAATTCCAGAATGCAACAAATCAACGTGGCACCGCAACTCTGGTAGGCTTCTTCACAAAATTTTCTCAAGCTAAACATTGATGTTGTTGTGTTTCTTGATGGCTCGTGTGGTTTTGGAGCGGTCACAAGGGATGTAGAGGGCAATGTAATTGGTGCAGCAGGTTGGAAAAAAGAATGCACATATTCACCATTCATAGCTGAAGCTCTGGCTATTAGCGAAGGATTCAAATCACCAATCCCCATTCCTGCCTCTCCAATTAAAATTTGCCATGTAAGAAAAAAATAACACATCATGGCTTTTAAAATCTGTTACTTTAACGCCATTATGGTCCAAGTCCAACCCAGATACCATTCCAATCCCTAAATTGCCGATATTCATGTCCATCACCCGCTTCACCAGATCCCCAAAATTCACTAATGCGCCACCACTGCAAGTTGGGGTTAAGAAACCATGTCGCCTTTCACTTCTTCTTCAGCAGAGTGTCCAGCATGCCCAAGCCCATGACATCACAATCACCATGTCACTGGAGGTTTTTCGTCGAAGCCTTGGTACTGGACCACGTGAGGGGAATTCGTTTGGCAGAGGATGTCCATTTCAGACCTCGCGTTGGGTCACCGAGTCAGAGATCTGGAGTTTCCAGGGATGACCTTGAGGGCATAGATCCTGAAGCTATGCTTGTGGAGCAATTTGTAGACAATGCTGCCATTGCTGTTGTCAAGAATGTGAAGCCTTTCGGCTATAGTGTCTACGCGTCAACAATGATGGTGGAGAGTTTGGAGGCAGAAGTGGGGGGAAAGGAAGGAGGAAATGAGGGCGTTGCTCAGCCGTGGACCACTGCCATTGATGGTGGTTTGGAGTTATGACTCAGTCTCGTTTGGAAGAATGCATAACAGTTGAACATCAAAACAGCATCAATGGAACAATAGATTTTAAAAGGCATGACGTCTGATTTTTATTCTTACTTGGCAGACTTTAATTGGAGGGACATGAGTGGGGATAGGGAGAAGGGACATGAGGCATTCTTTTTGCACAGGATCTCTGCTTGTTGGATCTTCAAATCGAATTGGACTCAAGTGAGTGTATTGTTAAAATTAGGAATGTTAAAACAGGTTAAATATGTCGAGTTAGCTTCTTTACAAGTTAAAATTAAATGGGATCGGTCTCAAAAATGCTAGTCCGTGTAAACTAATCCATTTTAGCCTGACCCGTTTAAATCGTGGGCTAGCCTGTGGCTTGATTAATTTTTATTAACATTTTTTTTAAATGTTGTTTACAAGTCTCACTCACATAATAAACTGATAAACGTATCAAATTTTACAACATTTGAAACAAGTCACAAAAAACAATAGAACAAAGAACAAAGAAAAAGAACCCTAGCCTAGTAGCAGCGCTGCTAACCTTTCCTTCCCCCAACTGCCCCTGCCCTCTCTCAATCTCGGGCTCGACTCTCCAACAACAACTAAGAGACGTAACACTGGGGGCGATTTAGCAGCACGATGCGACGGCCAATCGTCTTCCTCAAATCTTTGGCAAGATACGACGACCCCAACCTCTTCCTTGGCCAAATGCAACACGCCACTCTAGCTCCACCTCAGACACGTCTTCCTCAGATCCTCAGCCTCTCTCTCGCTGGACACAACACCACCCTGGACAGCAGATGCAACAGGAATCATGCAACACAACCCTAGTTCTAGATGCGTCTTCCTCGTCCTCTCTCTTGCCAGAGTCAGCAACAATCTGGCCACCTATTCGATCCTCCACCTGGTGAGTTCCATCCTCCACTTATTCATCATCTATTGTTTGTGTTTTTTGGTTATATAGAACAAACTAGCTTTCTTTAGAAAACTAAGTACCAACACCCGTTTGTATAATTTACAAAATAGAAAAAAAATTAGAAAACAAGGACCCTCTGTTTAGGCTTGTGGGCTACCCTTAAATGGGTTGGACTAGTATTTTACTAGCCCGTTTAACCTTGCATATTTTCAGCCCGACCCGTTTAGTCTATTGGCCTAAATGGGCCGAGCCTAAACAGACTGGACTGACCCATTTAACACCCCTAATGAAAACTTATTGTATGCAGCCAAACTGCTTAGGTAGCATTCTAAACGACCGTTGAATTCTGGGCTTGAATTTTAGAAATTTCACTTGTACCCATATGAGCAGAAATAGGAAGAATGTTGCCTATTGCCTAGCTCGCTTAGCCTTAAGTTTTCATGATAGAGTACGGGTAGAGGAATTCCATCCAGAAATCTGGCCTTTGGTGGCTCGTGATGTATTTGATGTCTCTTCCATGAATTAATAATATTCCATGTTACTGTAAAAAAAACGAAAAACAAAAAACAAATACTTATACTATAAACAGCCATGTAAGTCATATTATTTTATTATTCTTGATCATGTCAAACAATATTAACTTATACATATATCTTTCGTGTCATTCATGACCAAAAGCATAAAATATAGATTTTTTTTTTTTTATGGAAGCCTGAACCTTGACACTCTATCAACCAAACAAAAATGGACAAACTGATTTCATTATGAAAATCCATATTACTAAAATCTCTAATTGAAGTTTTAGTATAATTTATTTTGTCTGAATGAAATTTCTAGCTAAATAACAACTTACCAAAAATTTTACCATTTTAGGGCGTTTAGCCCTGTAGATCCACCAAAATTTTTTCCCCATTTCCTTTTATATGATTTTTGAAGTTTCGTTGTCCCCATAAGCAAATAATCATAACCTTCAACTTCGATCTAGTCTTTTATTGCAAGAACTAAATCATCGAAGTAATAAAATCCATTGATAATGGATATTAATGAAAAAATGTAATTTAATTTTTTTTTTGTTTCCCAGAATATTATCTACCGAATAAGTAAGAAACTAATTTTTCGGAATACGATCAAGTACCTAAGTAGAGATCTTTCACAATAGTGTTATTTCCACATACAAATCTTGTGATTAAACTCAAGATAACATGCTTAAGGGATCTGAGTTTCTTTTACTCGGACTAACACACGTTGGTAAATATAATTTAAATATGAAAAATTGAAATTTAGAATTAAACGTAATTTATATGAAATCCATATGCATTGGATTGTTGAATTAGTAGAGGGATAATACTTTTAAAATAGCTTTGATTATGTTGTTTGTTATATTTATTTAATATCATAGAAAAGGAAATTACGATTACCAATAGATCAAGAAGAAATAAGACAATTATTTCTATGTTTAAACTTGTTTCAATTTATTAAAATTCATATTAATTAGTGCCCAATATTATTTAAATAACATATCAATAAAAGAAATTAAGGTCATTAATATTACAATTTAAATTCCCACCATCTTTAATTGAATTTTCTTAGCTTCTACATGAGAGCATATTCTTACATCAATTCACTATTGGACTCTATCTTTATATATTATATATAAATTGCTAATAAGTTTTGAAGTTTCAAAAAGAAAAAAAAATGAACTAAAATGTGTTGGTCTAAGTGGAAGGAACTCAGCTCCCTTAAGCATGTGGTTTTAAGTTTGATTTCAGAATTCATGCGTATAGAAATAATACTGTTAAGAGGAGTCTCCGCTTAGGCACCTAATTGTACCCCGAGAGATTGATCTCTCACATATTAGGGGGAGGGATACTATCAGAAAAAAAAAATTGATTATTTAAAACTAAAAAATGATTTATTGAGACATGATAGTTGCTGAGACTATCAAATTACATCAATTTATAAGTCGATTCACCAAATTACTTGCAGTATAAGGTACCATCGGGTCAAGCCCTTAGATTACTCTAATTAAGTAACCAAATTAAAAGGTTAACATAGGGGGAAGGTTGCATAATTGATCAACAGAAAGCAATTAAAAATTGTAAACAAAATTAAGTAAACAACCAATCCAAGGAAATCAACTAATCTTGAGCTTAATCATCCTTAATAACTAGGAATCCATTTAATTGCTAGCCAAATTCTTGGCCTTATATCACATCAAGAAGCCTTAAAATGATCGGTGAATCCTCCACTAGATAAGCATTCAGAATTTAATTAATCAAGGTTAAACGAATTAAGCACTCATCTAAGCCTAAATTAACCTAAATTCAAAATCCAACCAAGCTAAACAATCAATCAAACACCTTTGATGCATTGTTTAGTCTCTGTAATCCTCCTTAAACATATTATAATTATGTAATTATCACATCAACATCCAAATTAAATTAAGCAATTCAATCCAGATTTAATCAAAATCAAAAAAGGAAGAAGAAAAACTTGATTAACAATTAAATGTAGAACAATCAAAGCAAGATCTCAGAATTAAACATTAAGATTGTCAATCCCTAGGATTGATTAAAAGGTTCTAGCCTTCCATAGATGGGAGGGAAGAAATTCAAAAAAAGAAAGAAAACCTAAAAAGAAGGGAGAAGAGAGAGATGAAAAGAAGCTAAGAAAAAAAATGTGTCTATCCATCCTTCCCGAACTCTCTACTTTCTACTAAGTAACTGCCTCTAAAATTGAAAATCTAAGCTTGCCCCTAACTTAGAATTAATATTTTTCCTCTTCATTTTGATTGGACACGTAATTTGCCTAATTTAGGCTTAGGATGAGAGAGTTATGCTAAAACATTCATAATAGTTGTCTGGACCCATCAGTCGACCTCAAAGGGAGAGAAAACTATTAAAACGTCATAGTTTTGATAAATGGTCTTCATAAGAGTTGAATATCTGTGTCTCAGCTTTCCAATGGCACCAGTCCCAGCTCCATATGACTCCTACAACCCAAGTTATAGTCTAATCCCTTTATATTGTTCAAGTTTTAGCGACAACATCCCTGTTCTAACTTCTAGGCTCGATCTTGCCCATTTAGAGGTGGTAAAACGAGTTCAATCCGCTGGGTTAACCCACCATTTTTTGGCGGGTTGGGTTCAAGTTTTCAACCCACTTTTATTTTTCAACCCGCATAACCCGTCCCGCATAAGCGCGGGTTAAGCAGGCGGGGGCGGGTTGGCCCGTTAGGTTGAGTTTTTTTTTTAAGTATTATAAATGAGTCTTTTTATGTGTTTATAGTATTTTTATGTATATGATACTAATTTTATTTTATTTCTTTATTTTTTAGTCTCTATAAATTATAATTTTTCTATTTTTTAAAATTTTTTTGATTTTTTTTTGTTTTTATGCATTTTTTTTTTGTTTTTTAGGTGAGTTAGGCGAGTTGACCCGCTAACCCGCCTATTTTTTTTCTCATTTTCTCTTTTATGCGGGTCAACCAGCCAACCCGCTAACCCATCCTAAAATGGGGTGGGTTGACTCTTCCAACCCATTTCTCAAAATGGGTCAACCCACTCCGCCCCACATTTTGACGGGTTGAAGGCGGGGCGGGTTGGCCGTTTTGCCACCTCTATGCCCATTAGACATCCAATTCTTTAACATCATTCCTAACCTATTAGTTTTAATTTGGTTATTGAAATGCATTAATACTAGTATGGGTTAGAATGACAATTTTGGTTAATACAAAAGACTAAAATATTTTTAAGAGGTATAAAACTTTCAAAGTTACCTAAAGTCAAAGGATATTATCTTAATTCCACCTTTTCTCACTGTCTTTGACTTTGTGCATGTATATCTCTTACTTTCTCTTATTTCACACGGTTGTTAGCAATAGAAAAGAGAAGAAAAGTTAGAGATAGGAACGTGTGAATGCTTATGTCTTGAAGCATATCAATAAAGTTTTTGATGATAACAAAGTCAAGATGAAGACCGAGATCAAAAGATGTATATTTGGTATAGTTTATAAGACTTAGCATATCAATGTAAAATGCTCTCAAAATATCTCAATTATCTCCAAATGATTTTTGAAAGATCTTTTATAAATCAACTTAAAGTTCAAAGTTCATGTTTTAAAGAAATGTTAATTTTAATCTTGGTTTTTGTAACTCAAGTTCACATATTAAAGAAATCCAAGGTTTTCTAAGTTAAAAATAGCCATCAAGCTTAATTGGACTTGAAAAATGTGTTTGAGAGCCATTGTAATTGATTACATAGTACTTGTAATCGATTACAAGCCAAACAGAGGTCTTATAATCGATTACATTGAGGTTGTAATCAATTACAAGTCTGACAGAGGCCATGTAATCAATTACATGAAGACTGTAATCAATTACATCCTACCTAAAAAGCTAAGAACACATTCAAACAGCCATGTAATCGATTACATAGAGTGTGTAATAGATTACAACAGGCCTGAGATTGACCAACGACTATTTTATCAGCATTTAATGCTACCCATTAATGCACCCAATAGCTCTTTTGATAAAAAAAATAATATAAATATATGTCTTGGATCATCATTAATAGCTAACCAATAACTTGAAACATATTTTCTATCACTTTAATTCGAGAATCAATCTTTCAAACCCTTATTACTCTGTTTTTGCAAATCACTTGAGATATTCTTGAAGAGCATTCTAGGATTTCAATTTGTATTAACTACTCTTATGAGAGTTTCATCTTGTATACACTTCAATTATTTGCAAAAAGGGTGAGACATCCCTTTTAATTGTAAAGGATGAGATATCCTTTTTTAGTAAAGAGGATGAGGTATAGGTATCCCTTGAAGTTGAGGATCAAGCACAAAGGGTGAGGTATCTCAAGGTGTGGTGAGTGTTCTATTGTGCAAAGGTAATAAGCACCTGAAGCTTGAAGATATAGTGGAAATTCTCGGGTGATTACTTGAAAACTTGACGTAGGCCACAAGTGGATTGGTGGCTGAACCCAAATAAATCTTGTGTTTGATCTTCTAAACTCATCTCTTTACATTTGTACTTTAATCTTATATGTTTGCTTGAATATTTTCTATCTTGGCTTATTTATTTGTGGGTGAAGTGATCAATCTTATCTATCTATTCACTTCAATCAATCAATAGTTTCAACGAAAATTAATAATCAAGTGTTTTGCAAAAGATTTGCGAAAATATTTTATATACTCAATTCACCTCCATCTTGAGTATTGAGGCCACTTGATAATAAGTAGTATCAGAGCTAAGCTCTTGTATAAAGAGCTTAGCAGCTTCAAGAGAAAGTGATGGTCTCCTCAAATGATTTTTTAGAAAGTTCTTCTCTCTATAAACCTCTTTTTTTCAATGGGGATGAGTATGCTTATTGGAAAGAATGAATAAAAATCTTTATTGAAGCTATTGACTTAAATGTGTGGGCTGTTGTTGAAAATTGTCATTTTGTCCCCACACAAGTTATTAATGTTATAAGAGTTAATACACCAAGAAGTGAATGGACCGATGATGATAAGAGAAATGTCCAATACAATTTGAGAGCCAAAAATATCATTACTGCAACTTTGGGGTATGATGAGTTCTTTAGAGTCTCAAATTGTAAATCTGCCTAAGAAATGTGGGACACTCGACAAGTAATCCATGAGGATACTAGTGAAGTGAAAAGATCAAGGATAAATACTCTCACTTATGAGTATGAGTTTTTTAGAATGAACTAAGGTGAAAGCATTCAAGAAATGCAAAAATGGTTCACACATATTACTAATCATCTTGCTTCATTGAGAAAGACTTTTCCTAATGAAGATTTTTTTACCAAAGCGTTGAGATGTTTGAGCAAACATTGGCAACCTAAAGTGACGGCTATTGCAAAGTCAAGAAATCTTTCAACCATGACTCTAGCCACACTTTTTGACAAGCTCCAAGAACATGAAGTGGAATTGAATAGACTCGACCAAAGTGAGGAGCTTGACAAGAAAAAGAAGGGAATAACTCTCAAGGCTACTTCCTCCATAGTCAATGATGATGATGGAGATGGCTTGGAAATAAATGAGAAGAATCTTGGTCTTCTAGTAAAGAAATTTAGAAGATTCTTCAAGAAGAATGAAGCTCAAAGAAAAGCTTCCTTTCCCCAAAAGAATGTCTATCACAAAGGGGAAGGAACCTCACCTACTCCAAAATACTATGAATGTGGAGAACTGGGGCACATGAAAATGGAGTGTCCAATCTATCAAAGGAATGTGGAAAAATATGAGAACAAGTCCTCAAAGGATAAGAAAGAAAGAAGAGTCTATATAGCATGAGAGGATAATGACATGGATTCTTCTGATAGCTCGGATGATGAAAAAGTCAATCTATGTCTCATGGCTAGAGGAGAAAAGGAAGAAGAAGATGGCATGGAGGTAACATCCTCAAACTTAGACTCTTCCCCATCCTATGATGAATTGTAAGATGTATTTGAAAATTTGCATAATGAATTCATGAGGCTCACAAAAAATGATTTTATCTTCCAACAAAATAATCTCCTTAGTGATAAACAAAGTTTCTATTTTAAATAAGGAGATTAATGAGCTTAAAATTGAAAATGAAACCTTAGGACTTATTGATGCTAACTCATCATACATGATTTGATCTTCAAATGATAATGCACCCATACCCTCATCATGTAAAGCATTTGAAAATGAAATTGAAGATTTGAAAAAAACTCTTTCAAAATTTACATTTGGAAGAGACAACTTAAATGTGTTGTTAAGGAAACAAATATGTGTTTTTCAAAAGGCCGATTTAGGGTATAATCCCAATAACCAACAAAAGTTTCTCAAGAATCTCTTTATTTCCTCAAGTACATCAAGTAGCCACTTCATCAAATGCTTTCATTGTGGGAGGAAAATGCATAGTGCTTCTACATGCAATGTTAGGAAGAACTTGAACACCAAGGTTGGGACTAAAATAATTTTGATCCCTAAGGGCACCTTGCCAAAATCTAACACACAAGGACCCAAGAAAATTTGGGTACTAAAAGACAAAAATTGAAATGTGTTGTAGATGTGCTTGAAGGCCAATAGCTGACTTTAGAATCTTAAAAATGGCTGCTCCAAGCGCAAGACCAGAAAATACTTCAAGTTCTCTTCCTTGTCTCCAAGAAGCTTAGACTTACAATATTTGGATAAGTTGAGACTTGTTCTATGCTTTAATTTGCTTCTAGCTTCATATTAAAAAAAAAAAAATCTCTACATGTGATAATATAATAGATAAGTTCACTTCTTGTTTGAAATAACATATTTGATGAAAATACTTATGAACTTGGCATATTGGATCAATTATGCATCTAAACTCTTGTTGCACAATTTTGCTACATAATTCATCATTTTGCTGCATAATATGTAATTTTTTGTATAACGTGTAATTTTGCTACATAATGCTGCATAATCTATCATTTTGATGCATAACTTGTCACTTTTGCTGCATAATGAGTGATTTTTTTGCATAATGAGCAATTTTGTTGCATAATGTGTCATGTGATGCATAATTGAGTTCATTGCATAATTATCTTGCTTTAATTATTTTTGAATCCAATATTGACTTAAGCATCTGAGGTTCTCCCAAGTTTGTTTTGCAGGTACTCCATCATGACTAAGTCCTCCAAGTAGCTCAAAATTCACCAATCTTGTTAAAGTAGTTTGATCCTTGACAAAGGTGATGATTTTGCAAGAACGTATGTTTTGGGTTAAGAACTGATCAGTTTTTATGCCTACATGAGGTTTGGAATTGATTTTGAAAGTTTTAGAACTATTTTGGAAGCTTTGGAATTGATTCTATACTATTTGAAATGCAAAAACTAATTTTAGCAAGCATGTAATCAATTACATAACTTTTTTAATTGATTACAAAGGCTCTGTCAAGCGTCCCAAGCAAAGTCAAAAAGTGTGTAATCGATTACACACACTATGTAATTGATTACAACGTTTTCAGAACGCATATAATTGATTACACTCATCTTATCTATTACAAGGTTCCCAGAGAGCGTGTAATCGATTACACACCCAATGTAATCGATTACACTAAGGTTTTAAAAGGGCCTAAATGCGCGAACTGCCATTTTTCACCTGTAACTCATCTTTCTCTCTCCATGTCTCACGAAACCCTCTCTTAAAAATCATAAATACTCTCTCATTTGTTGGCCAAATTACACCATTCCACCCCATTCTACTTGGTTTGCTCCTCTCCACCAAACCCCTAAACTAATTTTGATCCAAAACACCTAAAATCCTTCCCCCCATCTCCTCTCACGTACATCTTCTCACTCTAAACCCTAACCAATGAATTCTCACCATTTGCTCCCTTCCTTCATCATCAAACACCAACAAACCTCTTTTCCTTCACCTTACTTCCTATCATTTTCTCTCATTTTCCCCACAATGGCAGAATCCTCCAAGTGAGCCAAAAGGCCAAGAACAAGGGCCTCAGTAGGAACGTCTTCCAACACTTCTCCACCCACCATCTCTGGGCTAGACCTCACGCGACACTTCTCTACCACCAAGAAAGTAGATTTGTTCCGAAAAAAAATTTTAATTGAGGAAGATCATATCACCCAGGTATCTCACTCAGAATTTTTGCTCTAGTGAACCCCTGGAAAGCTTTAGAATGACAGAAAGACTAGGATTGCTTGATTTCCTAAGTATTCAGAAGGATATATACTCGAACTTAGTTAGAGTGTTTTATGCCAATTTAAAGTATGAGGATGAATGCTGGAACTCTGAGGTGAAAAAGAAACAGATAAGAGTCAATAAGGATTTATGGTATAGGTTGACTAAATTGACATTTGATGGTGCCAATTTCTATGGGGGTACAAATGTGTGGGGAGATGAGTACGATTATAAGGCTGCCTTAATTTCATTCTTGAGGGTTTAATTTCATTGGGTTGAAGGTTGATACGAGATTCCCTGGAGGCAAACTCCCTGTGTTCTCAAAGATGATGGGTATGGGATGGCCAATCAACTAGGGTTATATGTTAGCCTAAAAGAAAGATGCTCTACTATATGCCATGAGTGTTGTGCAATTTTAGCCTTCCACATTCCTTTGGAGGAAACAAAGGATACCATTCCAAAGGGGATTGGTCCCTAAGGGAAAGTTGATGAACTACTCCTTCCTAAGGATGTTGATGAGGTTCTCAAAGATGATGTCCCACGGCCACTTTGGACTATTTTATGGGCAATGACAGGGACGAGCAAAAGGTAGATCATCAAGGCCAATCAATCTTTTCTAGGGGCCTATTATGTTATCCAACATTGGTCCTTCCGGTGCTAATGTTGATGATGATGAGGAGATTCTTGGATCGGAGGACGATCTTGACATAGATGACTTTGATGTAGATCTTGCTGATATGGCAGCTGATACTGACAGTGATAGCGAGGTGACGGAGTGACATGAGACTTAGTCTTGATGTTCTCTTCTTTCATAATAGTTTGCCTAACCATTGGCAGTCGTTACTTTTATTTTGTATATGACTCTGGATATTTTGGAATTAATGACTATACAATCTGATCAATTGATGCATTTACTAGTGGTTTGTTGATTATACTCTGATATTGATCTGAATAGGCTGAAATGATTATACTCTGTTATTCTATGTTAATGGTATGACTGGTTTTACATGCTAATCTTGCTAAATACTGTTGAAATGCTGTTGAAATTTATACACACTGTTGGTATTATATTATAAAACTTGAATGCTAATGTCTTTTAGATGATGCCAACGAGGGAGAGATTAGAGAGATTATACCTTGCATGAGTACGGGGGAGTTTTCATATGCAAATTATTCAACTTATTTAATGCATAAACTACGAGGTAGATATGCGCCTAAATCTCTGATATATATAAATGCATATGCTACTCTCTTTTTCCTATGTTATTTTGTCATCATCAAAAAGGGGGAGAATGTGAATGCTTATGTCTTGAAGCATATCAATGAAGTTTTTGATGATAACAAAGTCAATATGAAGACCAAGATCAAAAGAGGTATATTTGATATAGTTTATAGGACTTAGTATATCAATGTACAATGCTCTCAAAATATCTCAATCATCTCCAAATGGTTTTTGAAAGATCTTATATAAATCAACTTAAAGTTCAAAGTTCATGTTTTAAAGAAATGTTGATTTTAATCTTAGTTTTTGTAACTCAAGTTCACATAGTAAACAAATCCAAGGTTTTCTAAGTTAGAAATAACTATCAATATTAATTGGACTTGAAAAATGTGTTTAAGGGCCATTGTAATCGATTACATAGTGCTTGTAATCGATTACAAGCCAAACAGAGGCCTTGTAATCAATTATATTGAGGTTGTAATCGATTAAAAGTCTGGCAGAGGCCATGTAATTGATTATATGAAGGCTGTAATCGATTACATCCTGCCTAGAAAGTCAAGAACACGTTCAAACAGTCATGTAATTGATTACATAGAGTGTGTAATCGATTATAACAGGTCTGACATTGGCCAACGACTATTTTATCAGCATTTGATGCTACCCATTAATGCACTCAATGGCTCCTTTGATAAAAAACAATACAAATACATGTCTTGGGTCATCATTAATGGCTAACCAACAAATTGAAACATATTTTCTATCACTCTAATCTGAGAATCATTCTTTCAAACCCTTATTGCTTTGTTTTTACAAATCACTTGAGATATTCTTGAAGAGTATTCTAGGACTTCAATTTGTATTAACTACTCTTGTGAGAGTTTCATCTTGTATTCACTTCAATTCTTTGTAAAGAGGGTAAGACATCCCTCCAAGTTGTAAAGGGTGAGGTATCCCTTATTGGTAAAAAGGGTGATGTATCCCTTAAGGTTGCAAAAGGTGAGGTATCCTTTGAAGTTGAGACTCAAGAATGAAGGGTAAGGTATTCCAAGGTGTGGTGAGTGTTCTATTGTGTAAAGGTAACAAGCACTTGTTGAAACTTGAAGATATAGTAAAAAATCTCGAGTGATTACTTGAGGGCTGGACGTAGCCACAAGTGGATGGGTGGCTGAACCAGGATAAATCTTGTGTTTGATCTTCTAAACTTTTATCTTTACATTTGTGCTTTAATCTTATATGCTTGCTTGAATGTTTTCTATCTTGGTTTATTTATTTGTGAGTGAAGTGATAAATCGCATCTATCTATTTACTTCAATCAATCAATAGCTTCAACGAAAATTAATAATCAAGTGTTTTGCGAAAGATTTGCAAAAAAAATTTATATACTCAATTCACCACCCTCTTAAGTATTGATGTCACTTGGTAACAGAATGAAAAGAGGAAACAGAGAAGAAAGAAAGAAAAGAAATATGAGAAAAGAGAAAACAGATTAAGAGAAGAAAAAGAAGGAAGAAGTAAGAACAAAGGGAAGAACGAGAAAAAGAATCGAACTCCATCCATAGGGAACTAAATTCAGGGGTTGTTGTGTTTGTTTTCTGTGTTTTATCATTCTTTGTTCATGAAAACTGGCAAAGAATAGACAGAATCGAGTTCTTCATGATACTCGAAGAAAAATCATGATTGAGTGTAATAAGAGATATGTTTTATAAGACTTGAGTATATATTTGCATGGACATGTATATGCATGAATACAACTATCAAAACTTGTTGATGATTTTTTTTTCAATACTTTACTACATGATTTATGGTATAAATAGATACTTATAGTAAAAGGGATTGCTATAGAAATGAAATGAACATGAAAATTGTTATTCTGATGCTCCCGAATGTCTTTCTGCAGTGTTCTATTCGAATAGGTCAAGGGGTAATTCTAATAGAATATCACATATTGTTCCAAATTTTGGTGTGTCAGCTATTCAAATTTACGTGATTTCAATGATAAACTAAGTAGACTAAGTAAGCGATTCGAATGACATGATTTTGAGGCTAATCGAATATACTATAAGAGTTATTCGACTAACATGTATTTCGATTATGATCGAAAAAGGCAAAGTGAGCTATTTTGAAAGCATAATCCAAAGTGATATGTTTTTTATACTATTCAAAAAGGCTTAGAGATGCTACTTGAATAACAGAATTTTAGAATATCATGACATTTGCATAACATATCATGAAACAAGAGACTAAGAAAAACCCCTTGTCAGGTCAAAGGAGCAAGAAAAGGTCTTTATCGAAGAATAAAGTATTTGGTAGAGAAGTAAGAAAAACACTATGTCAAGAGTAAAGGAGCAAGAAAAGTACTTTACTAAGATCAAAGGAGCAAGAAAAGCCCTTTGTCGAAGGACATGACATTTCATAAGCATAAACATAATACATTTCATAAACATTAACATTTATCATTTCATAAGCATCCACACATAATTTCATTCAAATTGTTAACTTATGTATTTATCATGGAATTGTATTTCGAATTATTCTGTTTTGTGCTATACTCTTGAGAATTTTTGAATTCTCACCCTTTTGTTTGTTTCATTGATAATTTATAGATAGAAATCAAAATTCTTCCGAGAAAGGAAATTGAATTTGGTAGCTTAGAGTAGAATATTTGCTTTCAACTTATATATGTTATACATATGTCATGAAGGCTTGGTTTGTATTTATACTTAATATTACAGTAAAGAATCGAAATTTCTATATGTGTATTTATGTTGAATAGTTCGAATACTTTCCTTCAATCACTTTCTTTTTTAGACTCTATTTTTTTGACTCTATATGTTTCAACATATTTAGTTAAAGGTTTTTATGATGTTTAAAAGTTAGAAGTAATGTGCTTAATCCTGTTTATGTATGTATATTTTGAATATAGTGTAGTAAATTGAACTAGGACGTTATATTATGGTATCAGAGCAGTTCATCCTGTTAAACCAAGGTACACAGACTATGCTTTTGGCATAATTCGATATTCCTATTTTATGCTATGCATTTTCTTATCTCGATATGAGATGTATGAATGGAATTGCATGATAGCTTTAGGTATGAATGTTATTTGCTACTATTGCACTGTTACATGATATTGAGACTGATAAACTCTATGTATTGTTCTGTGTGTATAAGAAACTATGGCTTTACCTAAGTGAACTAGAGGGAATAAGAATTCTACTTCTGAGGGTGCAGCTGATAGATGATTGGAGTGTCATGGATATGTCAGCTGCTATGAGGGAGCAGACTATTATTATAAACAGGGTTCAAGAGAGGATAGAAGCAAATTTACCTCAGTAGCCAACACCTTCTACATAACCAGTACAATTAGTGCAAGAAGTACCAGTGGTCAGGAACCAAAACTTCCTAGATCTTTCAGAGTTTAGGAAGGTCAATCCTTCATCTTTCAAGGGAGAGTACAACTCGGTTAGAGACAGAGGGGTGGTTGAAGGAGATGGAGAAGATCTTCACGGTCATGGCTTGCTCTGATGAGCAAAGGGTGTTGTTTGCCTTTTATGTGTTAGTGGGAGAGGCAGAGGACTGGTGGACGGATACTAAAAGGTTATTTGATGCATCCGAGACTCAAATTACTTGGGGGTATTTAGGAATTCTTTTCTAGACAAATACTTTCCTAAGAACCTACAAAATGCCAAGGAGATGGAATTCTTGAAACTTAAGCAAGGTGACATGTCTGTTGGCTAATATATGGCTAAGTTTGAGGAGTTGCCTAAGTTCTCCTCTTACTTTAGGTTCAACTTGGATGATGAGTGGAAGCGTATAAAATTCAAAGAGGGGTTGAGAGATGACATCAAGAGAGCCATTAGACCTTTTGAGATTCGAGACTTTCCGACCTTGGTAAACAAATGTAGAATTGTGGAAGGTCATGATAACAAGCCTCAAGTGGAGCAAAAATCACAAGGCTTTCAAAAGAGGAAGAAAGGGGATGATAGGTACAAGAAGGGTGCTTATAGACCTAGTTATCTTTAAGATAAAGGTATGCAGGTTCAGATGGAACCTAAGGAACCAAAATGTGATAAATGTGGGAGACAACTTGGTGGCAGACCTTGTTTAGTGGACTAGTCAGTATGTTTTTCATGTGGCCAACTAGGGCACTATGCCTAAGGAGTGTCCAAAGAGATAGGGAGCAGTGCCCAACCTTAAACCTCAAGCTAAAGGAAGAGTTTATACTATGAGTGGTAAGAAGGCGGCTCAATCTCTCGATCTTATACAATGTAAATGCATAGTTAAAGGTAATCTCTTAATTGTATTATATGATTCAAGAACATCTCACTCCTTTATTTCTTATGAATGTGTGAAGATATTAGATTTACTTATATTTGAGTTTCCCCATGTTTTATCTATATCTACACCAATAGGAAAGTCAGTCACAACCTCCTTTATTTGTTTGGATTGTTGTTTGAAAATAGAAGATAGGATTTTCTTTGTGAATCTTATCTGTTTACCTCTTCTTGACATTGATATTATTCTAGGTATGAATTGGTTGTCATCAAACCATGTTATTTTGAACTATTCCGATAAGACTTTCATGTCTATGTCTAATAATCTTTCTATGGATATTTCTTCAGAGTCTATGTTTTTGAGTGCTAAACAAGTTAACAACTGCTTAGTAGAAGGGGCTCAGGTATATGATCTTCTTTTCTCCTCAAATGTTGAAGTTGAGTAGGATTTAGAAAATATACATGTGGTAAGAATACCCAGAAGTATTTCTTAGGGAAATCATTAAGTTGCCACCTAAGAGAGAAATAGAGTTCACTATATAGATGTAGTTCTAGGAACCGGACCTATATATATAGCACCTTATAGAATGACACCCTTAGAGTTGGTAGAACTCAAAAAACAAACAAAGTAGTTGATAGAAAAACAATTCATTAGGCCTAGTGTTTCACCATGAGGAGCATCGATTCTCTTAGTAAAGAAAAAGAATGCTAGTATGAGACTATACATAGATTATAGATAGTTGAACAAGGTGACCATCAAGCACAAGTATCATTTGCCTAGAATAGATGATTTGATGGATCGATTGAGAGGAGCTTCAATTTTCTAAAGATTGACTTAAGATCTGGGTATCATCAAATAAGAGGTAAGGAAGAGGATATCTCTAAGGCTACTTTTAGAACTAGGTATGGACATTATGAGTATCTTATGATGTCTTTTGGGTTAACCAATGCACCTGCTGTGTTCATGGGCTGCATGAACAGAATCTTTAGATCCTACCTAGATAAATTTTTTGTTGTTTTCATTAATGATATCCTTATCTATTCCAAAACTATGAAGGAACATGAAAAACATGTTAGGGTCGTTTTGGAAATTCTTAAAGAGAATAAGTTGTTTGCTAAGTTAGCCAAGTGTGAATTCTGGTTAAAAGAAGTATAGTTTTTGGGTAATGTGATTTCTCAAGGAAGAATATCAGTAGACCCTAATAAGATTGAGGCAGTGGTGCAATGGGAAAGGTCAACCACTATGACTGAGATTAAAAGTTTTATAGGCCTGACTGGATACTATAGGAGGTTCATCAAGGGAATCTCTCATATAGCTCCACCCTTAACTAGGTTAACTAGAAAAGGTAGTTCTTTTGTTTGGATACACGAATGTGAAGATAGTTTTCTAGAGTCAAAACAAAGATTAACCACAACACCTGTCTTGGTAATTCCAGATCCACTAGAGGGCTTTGAAGTATATTGTGATGCTTCAAAGAATGGGTTAGGGTGTGTTCTTATGCAAAATAGGAGAGTAGTTTCCTATGCCTCCAGGCGGTTAAGGCCACATGAAAGGAATTTCCCTACCCATGACTTGAAATTGGTAGCTGTGGTGCTTGATTTAAAGATCTGGAGACACTATCTTTATGGAGTGCAGTTTGAGGTGTTCAGTGACCATAAAAGTTTAAAATACTTATTTGATCAAAAGGAACTGAACATGAGACAAAGGAGATGGATGAAATTCTAGAAGGATTATGACTTCAAGTTGAAATACCACTCGGGTAAAGCCAATGTAGTGGTTGATGCACTTAGTAGGAAATTCCTACATGTGTCTTGAATGATGGTCTAAGAGAATGAGCTTTTAAAGAGTTTTAGGAACTTGAGTCTTGCAGTAACTGTGTCACCACATAGTCTCTATATGAGCAAAGTAAACATAGTTAACGATTTAAAGACTCAAATTTTAGAAGCTCAATAAGAGGATGAGACTTTAAAGAAAATAAGTGAGCAAATTCTCTTAGGAAACCAAAAGGAGTTTAGTAAAGCAGATAATGGGATAATTAAGTTTAGCGATAGACTTTGCATTCCAAGAGAATCTGAAATTAAAGAATGGGTCCTAGAAGAAGCTCAGAAGAGTAGATATATTATCCATCCCAGAGCCACAAAGATGTGCCAAGATCTTAGAAAGTTATTTTGGTGGCCTAAGATGAAAATGGATATAGCGGAATATGTGTCCAAGTATTTGACATGTTAGAAAGTTAAGATAGAGCATCAGAAACCTTCAAGATCATTACAACCCTTAGAGATTCCTGAGTGGAAATGGGAATGTTTTATAATGGATTTTGTAATGAGGCTACCTAGAACCCAGCTACGGTATGAAGCCATATAGGTCATAGTGGATAGATTGACTAAGTCTGCTTACTTTTTTCTAATTAGAGCTAAATTTTCTCTAGATAGATTAGCTTAACTGTAATGGTAAGAAATTGTTAGATTGCACGGGATCCCTGTAAGGCATAGTATCTGATGGAGACTCTAGATTCACTTTTAGATTTTGGAGAGCCTTGCAAAAGGCCTTTGGGACTAAACTAAGTTGTAACATAGCTTATCATCTACAAACATATGGACAGATTGAGAGAACTATCCAAACTCTAGATGATATGCTTCGGGCTTGTGTTCTTGACCAAAAGGGTAGTTGGGATAGATTTCTCCCTTTAGTGGAATATGCCTACAATAATAGCTACCATACAAGCATAGGAATAGCACCATATGAAGCTTTATATGGTAGGAAATATAGATCACCAATACATTGGTATGAAGTAGGAGAGAGAACCATCCTAGGTCCTGAGTTGGTCCAACAAACCACAGAACAAATAAAAATGATTAAGGATAAGTTGGTTACTACTAAAAATAGGCAGAAAAGTTATGCTGGTAAGAAAAGAAGACCTTTAGAGTTTGAGGAAAGAAAACATATTTTTCTAAGAGTCGTTCATAATATAGGAGTTAGTAGAGCTTTAAAAACAAAGAAGTTAGTAGAGCTTTGAAAACAAAAAAGTTAAACCCCTGGTTACTTGGTCCTTACCAAATCTTGAAAAGAATTGGACCTGTAGCCTATCAAATAACCCTTCCACCTAACCTATTCAACCTTCACAATGTCTTCCATGTTTCTCAACTCAGAAAATATAACCCAGATCCTTCACACAACATTGAAATAGAATCAGTATAATTAAAAGACGACTTAACATATGTAATTAAACTTATGAGGATCATGGACAGAGGCGTCAAAGAGCTCAAAGGAAAGCAGATTCCTTTGGTGAAGGATATATGGGATAGGATTAGCACAAGGAGGGAACCTGGGAGTTGGAGTCTCACATGAGGTAAGACTATCCTGAACTTTTTATATGAGGTAAGCAATTTTGAGGACAAAATTTTAAAAAGGAGAGGAGAAATGTAATATTCTCCCTAACCTATTAGTTTTAATTTAGTTATAGAAGTGCATTAATACTAGTTGTTGGGAATTCCTGCATCAAAAATGCAACGGAAAATAAGGGAATTCCCACCAAGGATTCGTGCGAAAAGGGGACCATGAAATGTGATCTTTGAGTTTACCTCTTGAAGCCAGAAGAAAGATTATCAACGCAAACCACTAACACCGTAACAACGACGATATCTCTACGTAGTCCACACGAATAGACCCACGAACGTCCAACGTCCGTTAGGAGTCCCGCCTCCTTAACGCAGTGCTAGCTACGAAGAGAATGAAATTTGTCACCCTTTTTCACTATGTGTGTGTATCAAAGGTTACAATCTATGCCCTTATACCTTTTTTATAGAAGAAGCCTTCCATTAGCTTCTTCAAGAAGCCTTTCATTAGCTTCTCCAAGAAGCCTTTCATTAGCTTCTCCATGAAGCCTCTCATTAGCTTCTTCAAGAAGCCTCTCATTAGCTTCTTCAAGAAGTCTTCCATTAGCTTCTCAAAGAAGCCTTGAATTAGCTTCTCCAAGAAATATTCCATTAGCTTCTCCAAGAAGCCTTACATCAGTTTCTCCAAGAAGCCTTCCATTAACTTCTCCAAGAAGCCTTAAGCCTTACATTAGCTTCTCCAAGAAGCCTTGAATTAACTTCTCCAAGAAGCCTTCCATTAGCTTCTCCAAGAAGCCTTTCATTATCTTCTTTTAGAATCCTCGAGTGAAAGAGTAGTAATAGGGTTAGTGTGAAACATTGGGCTCATCTGTTATGAATTTTACCCACGATAGAATTCCCAGTCCAACTTGGATTCTATTGACTCTAATTTAGTTTGTTCTAATTGTGTGACCCTGTAGGTTCTCATAACGTTGGCAGTAATATTAAAATCTCATTTTAATATTACAAGCAGTGAATGGTATTTAGCAACACATCGCTGCTACTCAAGTAATGAGAATGTTAGTGATTTGACATAACTTTTCCGTGATGAATGTTTCAGTGTAGTCTAATCCCTTTGTCCAAATATCTAGAATGAATACAAGGTATGAAATGTGTCACCCTTGTATGGTTCAATCTTTTGTTTCCTGATACTCGAGTAGACGTAGTAAATGAGATCAATATCTCATATTGACTCATTTGAGTATGGCTATGCATTTCATAGTCTCACTCAATCAGGAAGCCCGAAGATATCACTCCTATTATGTAGAAGGGACAAATCACATCTAGATCACTCATATCCCTCCACATGATACGCAATATGTCCAATAACCAACTTTGTAATCACATTGTTACAGATGACGTTTGATGGCATCAAAACATACAATTCCTTATGTAGGAATCGTAGTGATTTCAGGTCAAAGGACCACATACACCATTATCACTATGAGAATTATTTATAACACTCACGTAACGATTCACGTTACGTTTTCATGGCGGGTCAGTCCAATACATCAGTACACTTAATATATATACCCATGTGAAGACTTGATATCTCATATCTATGACCTGTGAGATGTGGCCATCAGTCTACGAACATACTAGTCTCAATGCGTTATTGTTGTCTTAATTAATAATAATACTTGACTAGGGACATTTAAGAATAGTGTTCTAATTTTATCCAATAGGATCTCATGATCAAGTCATCCACTTGATATCCTATGGCATCAAACTCACTATTCTAAGGACTTTATTTTGTTTATCATAAATAACATAATAAATGAAATGCCTCATATAAAAAATAGCACAATACAATGTACATAATTATAGACGAAATATATTGGCCTCTAGGACATACACCAACAATCTCTCACTTGCACTAGAGCCAATCAGGCATATGTCTAATGCCTAAAGATCTAGTGTGACCCTCATGCTTCTGTTGTGCAAGAGTTTTTGTTAGTGGATCAGCAATGTTATCATCTGTTCGTACTTTGCATATCTTCACATCTCCTCTATCGATGATCTCTCGAATGAGATAGAAGCACCTAAGTATATGTTTGGATCACTGGTGAGATCTCGACTCCTTAGCTTGTGCAATGGCTCTATTATTATCACAATAGAGGTCCACTGGGTCCACAATGCTAGGAATAATGCCAAGCTTAGCAATAAACTTCCTGATCTAAATGGCCTCCTTTGCTGCATTGGAGGCAGCAATATACTCAGCTTTTGTGGTAGAATCGATGACTGTCTCCTGCTTTGAACTCTTCCAGCTCATAGCCCCACCATTTAGGCAAAAAGCATAACCTGATTGTGATCTGGAGTCGTCTTTATCGGAGCTAGCATCAGTGTAACTCTTTACAACTAGCTCTTCCTCGGCTCCATATACCAAGAATGAATCCTTAGTCCTTCTTAAGTACTTAAGGATGTTCTTGACAGCAGTCCAGTGACTCTCACCAGGATCAGACTGGTACATGCTTGTCAAGCTCAAAGCATACGAGATGTCTGGTCGAGTTCATAACATGTCATACATGATAGATCCAATTGTAGATGCATATGGAATCTTATTCATACAATCCCTCTCGTCCTAGGTGGAAGGGGATTGAGCCTTAGATAGACTTACACCATATGACATAGGCAAGAGTCATTTCTTGGATTCATGCATGTTAAATCGTCGTAACACTTTGTCTATGTATGTACTCTGACTAAGGCCAAGCAATCTCTATGATCTATCTCTATAGATCTTGATACTTAGCACATAGATGGCTTCACCTAAGTCCTTCATAGAAAAGTAATTCCCTAACCAAGTCTTTATAGACTGTAGGGTAGGTATGTCATTTTCAATGAGTAGTATGTCATCTACATACAATACTAGAAAGACAATTATGCTCTCACTAACCTTCTTGTAGACACAAGATTCTTCTTCATTCTTGATGAAACCAAATTGTTTTATTGTATCATCAAAACGAAGATTCCAACTTCTGGAAGCTTGCTTCAATCCATAAATAGATCGTTGCAACTTGCACACCTTTCCAGCATCCTCTAGAGTGGCAAAACCCTCAGGTTGTGTCATGTACACATCCTCAAGAAGATTTCCATTAAGGAAAGCAGTTTTGACATCTATTTGCCAGATTTCATAATCATGGTATGCTGCAATAACAAGCAAGATCCGAACGAATTAAAGCATCACAACTGGGGAAAAAGTCTCATCATAGTCTACACTATGAATTTGCTTGAACCCTTTAGCCACCAATCGCGCCTTAAAGGTATGCACACTACCATCCATGTCAGTTTTCTTCTTGAAAACCCACTTGCACCCAATGGGCTTTACCCATTCAGGTGGGTCAACGAAGGTCCATACCTGGTTGGCATACACGGATTCCATTTCAGATCATATGACCTCAAGCCATTTCTCATATTCTGGGCCAATAATGGCTTCTTGGTAAGTCACAGGCTCATTTTGATCCATGAGCAATACGTCACATTGCTGGATCATGAGAAATCCATATCTCTTTGGTTGATGACGTATCATGTTAGACCTATGCAAGTCTTATGCTACTAGAGTAGGTTATTGCTCCATAACACTTTGTGGAGGCTGCTCTATTTCCACCATTGGTTCGTTGCTGCTCTGTGAAACTTGAACATTTTCAAGTTCTACTTTCCTCCCACTTATTCCTTTGGAGATAAACTCCTTTTCTAGAAATAGAACAGTTCGTGCGACAAATACTTTGCCTTTAGTAGTATTATAGAAAAAGGATTCGTTGGTTTCCTTGGGATACCCCACAAAGAAGCATTTATCTGATTTAGGGCCAAGCTTATTAGAAACTTGACGTTTCACATAAGCTTCGCAACCTCAAATCTTCATAAAAGACATACTGGGTTATCTCCCAGTCCACATCTCATATGGTGTCTCTTGAACCGTCTTAAATGGAACACGGTTAAGTGTGAAAGCTGCTGTTAACGGAGCATATCCCCAAAAGGAGCCTGGAAGGGCTACATGACTCATCATTGATCGGACCATGTCCAACAAGGTCCAGTTCCTCCTTTCAGAGACACTATTCCATTGTGGTGTTCTTGGAGGAGTGAGTTGAGATATTATCCCACACTCTTTTCAGATGATCATCAAGTTGTTGGCTTAAGTATTCACCTCCTCAATCTGATCGAAGGATTTTAATACTCTTGCAAAGTTGGTTTTGTACTTCATTCTTGAACTCTTTGAACTTTTCAAAGGATTCTGATTTGTGCTTCATAAGATATACAAATCCATCTCTACTGAAATCATCAGTAAATGTAATGAAGTATTGAAAACCGCCTCTAGCCAGCGTGTTTAGTGGCCCACATACATCACTATGTATAAGGCCTAAAAGATCACTAGTCTTTTCACCTTGTCCAGTGAATGTGGCCTTTGTCATCTTCCCCAATAAACAAGGTTCACATATCTCATATGATTCGAAATCAAATGAGTCTAAGAATCCATCTTTATGGAGTTTGGAGATGCGTTTCTCATTTATGTGGCTTAAACGACAATGCCAGAGATAAGATGGGTTCATATTGTTTGATTTAAACCTTTTTGTATTTATGTTATAGACGGAAGTTTCGAGATCGAGGACATAAAGTCTATTACTCAGTTGTGCACTACCATAAAAAATATCATTCAAATAAATAGATCAACTTTTGTCCTTTATAATAAATGTAAAGCCTTTCTTGTCCAAACAAGAAACATAAATGATATTCCTATTTATAGCAGGCACAAAATAACAGTTTTTCAACTCAATTACAAGCCTAGTGGGTAAAGATAAAAGATAAGTCCCTACGGATAAAGCAGCAACCTTTGCTCCATTTCCCACTCGTAGGTCGACTTCACCCTTAGTCAACGGTCTACTCCTTTAGAGATCCTTCACATTTACACAAATGTGAGATCCATATCCAGTATCTAATACCCATGATGCAGAAGTAGATAAATTGAATTCTATAACAAAAATACCTAAAGTGGAAGTCTCACTTCCCTTCTTCTTCTTTAGCTCCTCCAAGTACTTGCCACAGTTCCTTTTCCAATGTCTGGTCTAACCACAATGGAAGCACATACCTTCCTTAGCCACTCCACCCACTAGTTTCAAGCCAGAAGTGTTAGGCTTGGATTTATCCTTGCCCTTGCCCTTCCACTTGTCCATAGCAGGTAGCTTAGGAATATGCTGTTCTAGAACATACAGCTTTTGAGGACAATCCTCAAATTCTTCTACCAGTCTAGGAAATTTGTTCCAAACAACTTGTCCTTCTCAAGGACGGATCGCAATGATAAGTTACTTGAAGTGTTTGTTGCCATGGTAATCTATCAATAGAGATATGCAAAATATATAAGTATCATGTCATAAACATATTTAACGAGGCCTTTAATTAAATATGTCTCCCACTATTTATTTAAATCAATAACCCTCAGCATTGACTCGGAAAATCTCATCGTAAGATTTCCTAGTGGGCCAAGATCCATATTTCACCTAGCTTTGAGTCAGCTTTGGCTGATTACCCAAAATTCAGTTATTTAGGTAGGAAACACTTTCCAATTACATCACATGCAACTCTTGGATAGTTAGGTGAATAACACTTATTCTAATCAATCTAATGGACTTAAGCCCAACTTTATGCCTCTAAGCCTTCAATCCTATTGAAATAGCCTAGATAAGTCAAACCCAATGGTTGACAGTTAGATATTACCTTTATTCAATCGCTTCTTACTAATATAGATAAAGGCACCCTGCTTTAGCAGACTTACACTTAATCAATACTAGTTTTGACAAGTGCCACACATTAGAAGGCATCACATAATGACTTGCTTTGAGGGAATTTTATAATTATTATTAGATCTCACCATTTATTAAACTATTTAACATACCATAAACATCATTTATGCATCTCATACATATAAAACATATAATAAATGTGACATGGTTATGGCCCTAACGCAATGATTCTCCCAAGCCAATGAGAGTATCATTAACTAAGCATAGAAAACGAATAGCTTCACCAAACGCCTTTCACCAACGTCCTCATTTGATGTCCTCTTCTTGCCTCCACATCAAGATTACATTATATAGAAACCTATTTTACATTTGAAGGGAGTTAGGTGAGAAGAGAATGTACAATCAGAATGTAGAGAGAAAGACAGGACACGCAGGTTGTATTTAAAATAACCAAAATAGCATAAAAGAAGGACTAAGGCCATAACCATACACCATGCACCACAAAATACATAAAAACTCTAAACAATAATACATTATTATTTTGTGAGTCATAAAAATAGAATTGAATATCGCGTTTTCAAATAACACAGACTATGCAACGGGGTTCGGGGTAGTGCCTCGACCACGGGGTTCCCACTAACCGGTCAGCGGCTGGGGTCAAAGGGAGGCCGACCTTTGTAGGGCTCGAGGCAGCGCCCCGAAACCAAAACGAAAAATAAGAGTTGAAACCTCTTACGCCTCCTTAACAACTAGGGCATCAACACTTGAACCCTCATAGCTGCCGTCATTTGTCCAAAAACAAAATTTCCAGAACGCGTGAGGACATGAACACTTCATGTCACGAGGAACCCTTAACGTCGTTGTCTACCAGAAACAAGGTTTTCAAAACCTTGCACTGCATCACTGTATATATCATATATATACAAAAAGAAAACTTCATAAAACATACATACATACAAAATAGATTCATTATTTCAAAAACATCATCATGGTTTCGCATACAACATATCAAATAGATTATGTTTTCACAAAGGATTCATGTGATTTCAGAAATAACACATTAAAGATCATATCTTTTACCAAAAATAAGTAATCATGTTATTTCACACAGCACAAAGAACAGAAAAATCGAATCATGGTTTAGCAAGTGGCTCTGATACCATTATTGGGAATTCCTGCATCAATTCAGCTCGCTTCCGGAACAATTCAGCTCGCTTCACAGTGAAGAAGTGTCTTGTGAGGTCCAGGCCGGATATGTTACGTGAAGAACCACCAGAAGACCCTGCAATGGCAGCCCCTGTTCTTAGGCGCTTTGAACGATGAGAAGATTCAGCCATTGAGGAGTAGGAGTGGAGTGGGAGGAGTGGAAATGGTTGGGGATGAGTGAGGAGAGAGAAAGGGACGAAATTAGGTTAGAGAAACGGAGATGGGGTTCGTGAGAGAAGATGGGGAGATTTGGGTGAGGGATGTGAAGAGATTTTGAGAGATAGGAAAAGGGATTTCGAGATTGAGAGAGGTAAAATGAGGGATTTTGATGGAGATTTGAGTGAGAAATGAGAGATTTTGAGGTTTGAGAGGTTTAGGGTGCGTGGGAGCGAGAGGAGGAGGACGAAGAAGATGAACAAGTCTACGGAAAAAAAAAATGAGCTCTACACACGTCGAAACCTTTTAAACGGTAATCGATTACATTGAGTGTGTAATCGATTACATGAATTTTGGTGGGTGTGTAATCGATTACATTTTGGTGTAATCGATTACATGCTTTCTGGGAACCTTGTAATCGATTACATGGATATTGTAATCGACACCGAGTTCTCGAGTTGATTGTAATCGATTACAAAGGTGTGTAATCGATTACATGCGTGATAACAGGTAATCGATTACAAAGGCATTGTAATCGATTGCCACTCTTTAACTCAGATTTTGCATTCACATATAATCAACTTTAATCAATCCAAATTAGTTTCAAAACAACTTAGATCAATTCAAAGCATCATTCAACCATATAATCTAATCATATTATGATTCAACTCACGTAATTTATCAAAAATTACTATTTTTACCAAGATTTTTACCATTTTTGGTGAAATTTTGAGGATGTTGAGTTCTTGTGAGTCTTGGTCATGAGGAGCAGCAAAACAACTTAGGAGAAATCTCCGACGCTCAAGTTATTGGATTCAAATATAATGAAAAATTCAGAGATTATGTAGTAATTTGGCATGATTATGCGAGAAAAATGCAAGGTTATGCATTAGATTCAGGATTATGCCGTGAAGTTAATTTATGCATGAATGATCCAATATACCAAGTTCATTTCTTATGTAGAAAATGCTTCTTTTGCTAGGGGTTTAGTGAAAATGTTAGCTAGTTGCTTAGTGGTTTTTACAAACTCAAGCATCTGATCATTAGCTTTTGAACATGGTCTCTAATGAAATGATGTCTTATTTCAATATGTTTAGTCTAGAATGCAAAATAGATTTTTAGACAAGTTGATTGCTAGTATTATCACATCTGGGGATGTGATCAAGTTCAAGACCATAGTCCAAGAGTTGTTGTTTCATCCAAAGGATTTGAGAACAACAACTCCCAATTAATATAAAACCTGTAGATAATACTATTTTGCTGCTATGCCAAGAAACTAGTGAGCTTCAAGTAAGTGGCATGTCCCACTAGTGCTTTTTTCGATCCATTTTGCACTCAAAAAAGAATCGAGAATACCCAATAAGACTACATGAGGCACCTTTAGGGTACCATAAACCCATTTATGATGTGCCTATTAGATATTTCATTATTCTTTAAGACAAAGACTTAGGTGTGATTCTTTAGAATTAGCTTGATATCTAGCACACATGCATACACTAAACATTATATCGCCTACTTGCAAGTAAGATAAAGGAGTGAGCCAATCATACCTCTATATTTTGTAAGCTTTGATTTAGATCCTTGTCCAAATAGCAAGAGGTGCCCATAGGAGTAGCCATATGCTTGGCATTGTCCATTCCAAACTTCTTGAGCAGCTCCTTGCAATACTTGGATTGGCTTATGAATGTTCCTTCTCTTGTTTGCTTGATTTGGAGATCAAGGAAGAAGTTGAGTTCACCCATCATAGACATCTCAAACTCACTTTGCATAATATTTAAAAATTCTTTACAAAGAGAATTGTTAGTAGCTCCAAATATATTATCATCAACATAAATTTGAACTAGAAGTATGTCATGCATTTTATGTTTTATGAAAAGGATTGTGTCAACTTTGCCTCTAGAAAATCCTTTTTTCTAAAAGAAATTTGCTCAACCTTTCATACCAAGCTCTAGGAGCTTGTTTCAAGCCATACAAGGCCTTTTTCAGTTTAAAAACATGGTTGGGCATTACAAAATCCTCAAAACCAGGAGCTTGTTCTACGTACACCTGTTCTTGTATAAAAATATTTAAAAAGGCACTTTTGACATCCATTTGATAGAGTTTGAAATCCATGATGCAAGCATATGCAAGTAACATTCTAATGGCCTCTAATCTAGCTACGGGAGCATACATTTCTTCATAATGCCTTCTTTTGATTATAACCTTAGCTACAAGCCTAGCTTTATTTCTTATTATTAAGCCCATTTCATCAAGTTTGTTCCTAAAGACCCATTTGGTGCCAATTATTAGATGATCATTGGGCCTTGGAAATAATTCACAAATTTGATTTCTCTTAAATTGGTTTAGTTCTTCTTGCATGGCCAAGATCCAATGCTCATCATTAATGGCCTCATTTATGTCTTTAGGTTCAACTTGAGAGACAAAGGCTACGTGATTACATGCATCTCTAAGTAAGTTTCGAGTAATTACCCCTTTTGATACATCACTTATCACCTTGTCAAGAGGATGATATCTTGAAGTCCTCCATTCCTTGGGTAGATTCACAATTTCTGAATCTTCTTGCTTTTTGGATTCTTTCTCTTGATTTTCCAAGTGTGTTTTTGCCAAGATTTCTGCAACATCATCAACAAGCTCCTTTCTCGGCTCATTTGGGTTAGTTTCATCAAATGCAACATGTATGGACTCTTCTATAGTCATAGTTCGTTTATTATAGACTCTAAAGGTCTTACTATGAATAGAATAACCAATAAATATTCCCTCATTAGATTTTGCATCAAACTTCCCCAAGTTATCTTTTCCATTATTCAAAACAAAGTATTTACATCCAAAGACATGAAAATGTGACACATTGGGTTTCCTTCCTTTGTACAATTCATATGGAGTTTTCTTTAAAATTGGCCTTATTAGGGCTCTATTCATAACATAACACGCGGTATTGACCGCATTGGCCCAAAAATACTTAGAAAGGTTGGCCTCATTGAGCATAGTTCTTGCCATTTCCTCTAAAGATCGATTTTTCCTTTCTACAACACCATTTTGTTACCAGAAAAATTATACTCAATGCCATGTTCATCACAAAAAGTTTCAAATTCATGATTTTCAAATTCACCACCATGGTCACTTCTTATGGATGCAATACAAAAACCTTTTTCGTTTTGGATAACTTTGACAAGTTATCCAAATGATTGAAAAGCATCATTTTTGTGGGCCAAGAATAATGTCCATGTAAACCTAGAAAAATCATCCACAATCACTAATGCATAGTAATTTCCACCAAAGCTCATAGTTCTAGAGGGACCAAAAAGATCCATGTGCAAAAGTTGTAAAGGTCTAGAAGTTAAAACTAAGTTTTTAGCTTTAAAAGAGACCTTTACTTGTTTTCCCTTTTGACATGCATCACAAAGTTTGTCTTTTTCAAATTTGAGCTTTGGAAAACCAATTACTAGTTCTTTAGAAACCAATTTGTTTAAGTGATCCATGTGAATGTGAGCAATTCTTCTATGCCATAACCATGAATCATTTTCTTTACTCATAAAGCATTTAGCATCATTTGAGGAGATATCATCTAGACTAATCATGTATATATTATTGACTCTATGACCAACAAACTTAACTTGCCTATCATCCTTTCCCTCAATTATGCAACAAGAAGAATCAAATATAACTCTATTGTCTTTATCACACAATTGACTAATACTAAGCAACTTATGTTTAAGTCCTTCAACAAGCAAAACATTATCAATAGATGATGAAGGGATCTTACTAACTTTGCCAATTCCAAGAATCTTCCCATTGTTATTATCACCATATGTGACATGACCATGTTTCTTATGTGTAAGGGAGGAAAACTTGGAGCCATCACCGGTCATGTGCTTGGAGCAACCACTATCAAGATACCAACTTGAGCTCTTGGTCTTCAAGTACACCTACAACACACATTCAAGTTTTAACTTTTGGTACCCAAATTGTCTTGGGTCATTGTGTGTTAGAATTAGGCATGGTGCCTTTAGGAGCCCAAACTTTTTTTATTCCAACCTTAGTGTTTATGTTCTTTCTAACATTACAAGTTGATGCACTATGCCCTTTCTTACCACAATGAAAACATTTGACAAAGGGACTACTTGAGGTATTTGAGGAAACAAAGAAATTCTTATAAGACTTTGATGAGGATTAAATAGCTTGCACTTTTTGAAAAACACATTTTTGTCTTAACAACACAAAGTTATCTCTTCCAAAAGTGAATTTTGCAAAGTGTTGTTTAATCTTAATTTCTTTTTCAAAGCTTTACATGATGAACAAGGTAATGATATGGATGACTATCATGTAAGGAACAAGTCATGCATAATGAATTAGCGTCTATGAGTCCTAAGGTCTCATTTTCGATTTTAAGTTCATTTATCTCCTTGGTTAAAGTAGAAACTTTCTTTGTCAATAGGGAGATTGTTTTATTGGAAGACCAAATCATTTTTGTGAGCCTCAAAGATTCATCATGCAATTCTTGAAAGGCATCTTGCAATTCATCAAAAGAAGAAGGTTCTAGGTTAGAGGAGGTTACCTCGGTGTCGCTTTCTTCACTTTCTTCTCCTTGAGCCAAGCAAAGATGGGCTTCTTCAAATCGTCGGAAGAGCTTAAGTCATTGTCCTCCCAAGCTATATATGCTCTTCTTCCTTTCCTTTCCTTGGAAGGCCTTTTCTCAAACTTCTCCGTTTTCTTGAGATACATAGGACACTCCATTTTCATGTGTCCCAATTTTCCACATTCATAGCATTTTGGAGGAGTAGAGGATCTTTCTCCTTTGTGACATGCTTTCTTTTGAGGAAAGGGTGGCCTTCTTTGAAATCCCTTGTTCTTTAAGAATCTTTCAAATTTTCTCACAAGGAGACTAAGATTCTCCTCACTTAGCTCCCCACTTTCACCATCTTCATCATCATCTTCAATTGTAGAGGAAGTAGCTTTGAGTGCGATTCTCTTCTTCTTTTTGTCATGCTCTTCATTTTGGTTGAGCCTATTTAGTTCGTTTCATAATTCTTGAAGCTTTCCAAATAAGGAATAAAGACATTGTTGATAAATCTCGATTCTGCAAGTCACTTTGGGTTGCCAATTCATGCTTAGACATCTCAACACTTTGCTAATAAGATCCTCATTAGGAAATGTCTTTCCCAATGATAAGATGATTAATAATATAAGTAAACCTCTTTTGATATCTTGAATACTTCACCTTGGTTCATTCTAAACAATTCATATTCATATTTGTTTATTCGAGATTGTTTTACACTAGTATGAGTTACATAGAGTATTCCACATTTCTTTGCGGTTTTACAATTTGACACCCTAAAGATTCATTTTACCCCAGATGTGGTGATGATGTTTTGGCTCTCAAGTTGTATTGAACCTTCTTTTTATCATCATCGGTCCATTCATTTCTAGGTGTATTAATTTTCACACCATCTTTAGTTTGTGTTGGGACAAAAGCACCATTTTCAACACATCTAAGTCAATAGCTTCAAAAATTTTCATCCTTTCTTTATAGCATAACCAAATTGAAATAAGGAACGTTTATAGAAGAACCTTCATTTGAAAAACCATTTGAAGCCATTACTTTCTTAATGCTCGCTAAGCTCTTTATACAAGAGTCTATTCGATACCACTTGTTACCAAGTGGCCTCAATACTCAAAGGGGTGAAATATCAAACTAAGTTCGCAAATCTTTCACAAATCGTTTGATAACTTATTTTTGTTGAAGCTATTGAATGATTAGAAATAATTGGAAACGAGATAAACACTTTTACTTATATGAGAAATAGACTACGGAGAAGTCAAGAAAATTAATAAAATAGTATACAAAATCAGAGGAGGGTTTAGAGATATGTTTATCGGTTCGATCACCAATCCACTTGTGATCTATTCGCAACAACTTGAGATTTTTCACTATATCTTCAAGCTTCAATGGGTGCTTGACAACCACTACAACCTTGAGCACTCAACCCTTTTGGGATACCTTAAAGTAGAGTCTCTTCAACTAAGTGGATACCTCACCCTTTACACTTTTGGAGGATGACTTATAAAGCAATAATGATAGATTAAATTAAAAAGCAGATGAATACAAATTGAAGCTCTAATATGCTCTCAAAGATTTTTCACGTTTTTTGAACGAGTAAGAAAATGATTTGAGGATTGATTCACGTTTGACATATTAATAATCAGTTTTTGGTTCAAGGTCAACCTCAAATAAAGACCCAACTTTGGTATTTATAAGTTTCTCATTCAATAGGCGTTGGGGTTTTTGGGCACGCATTGAATGCATTAAATATAGCCGTTGGACGTTGTCAAAATCGATTACTCAACTTATGTAATCGATTACATATGTTGTTCCAACATGTTCTTGACTTTCTAGGCTCTGTGTAATCAATTACATTCTTGGTGTAATCGATTACATGGCTTGACTTGTGTGTGAATCGATACAATATCGTAGGTAATCGATTACATGACTTCGATATACTATAAGACAATATCCATTTCGATTACATAACTCTTTGAACGTGTTTATGTTTTTGGGCTTGATGTAATCGATAGATATTAAATCGATTAAGCCTGAGCCATTTTACAAGCATAATCGATTACAAGTTGTGTAATCAATTACGTCGTGTATCGATTTGAATACATTTTTCAAGTCAATAAAAGTAAGTCATTTCTAACACCTTGAGACAATTGTTTAAACATGAATCTTTTTAGAGTGTTAGTTTTAAGATGAAACACAAGTTTTCTTGAAATAATCTTTGAAATTTCATTTATTTTGAAATTATATATTGAAAAACCATTTGAGAAATCTTGAGAGCATTTAACATTAGTGTCCTAAGTTTTATAACTAAATAAACCTTCTTGTCTTCTTTCTTTGATCTTGATTTTTCCTTTTGCGCTTGATCTTCACTTTTGCACTTGATCTTCGCTTTTGTCTTTGTTATCATCAAAAACCATTTGACATGCCTTAGAGGCATAAGCATTCACAGAAGGATATATTCGGTAGAGGAGTAAGAAAAATACTCTGTCAATAGTAAAGGAGCAAGAAAAACACTTTATTAAGGTCAAATGAGTAAGAAAAGCCCTTTGTCGAAGGACATGACATTTCATAAGCACCAACATAATACATTTTATAAGCATTAACATTTATCATTTCATAAGCATCAACATAATACATTTAATAAACATTAACATTTATCATTTCATCAGTATCCACTCATAATTTCATTCGAATTGTTAACTTATGTATTTATCATGGAATTGTATTTCGAATTATTCTATTTTGTGTTATACTACTGAGAATTTTCAAATTATCACCCCTTTATTTGTTTCCATGATAATTTACAAATCAAAATTGAAATTCTTTTGAGAAGGGTAATTGAAGTTGATAGCTTAGAGTAGAATATTTGTTTTTGACTTATATATATTGTACATATGCCATGAAAGCTTAGTTTGTATTTATACTTAATATTGCTGTTCTGGACCGTGGACTGGAATTTTACCCAGAAGGGTCAACCCGACACACGCTCCACCTTATTCCTCCATCAACGTCCCGGAAAGGACTGTAGGACCTCGGAATGCATAACTCGAGGATCAGGGAATCAATAGACTCTCATAACTGCTGATACGAATCTATCTGATTCTATAACCTCTCCTCTCAATAAATGACTATAACGTCCACATTCCAATAATACCTGCATTGAATGCCTTGACTCCAATGATGCTCCATAAAGATCAGGCTAAGTAAACCTAAACAGGTAACGGTTATTGAATAACAGACACCTTAGCACACTATCTGACTTGAGCATCGGAGTCCTTTTTGCAGGTACCACCCTCACTGAACCCTAACGGTGGAACGTAGGTACAGAAGGGAGGAAACCACCAAACCACACCTTCCACAGGTATCCTTCTGAATTCGTTCAGAACATTTGGCGCCGTCTGTGGGGAATCTGATAAATTACTATTCCCACGTTCATCATGATGAGTACAAGGCAAAATCAACGGAGAGGAAGTCTTTCGCGCATCGCCCCCTGCTCACGGACAGGCCCGGTGGTTCAAGCCACGACCCTCCTTCCGTTGCACTACCAGAAACCTCTGTCGTAAGGAGCAGGCCTGTTCTGGTAGAGACGCTCAACGGGGGGCACGAAACTTCAGTATCAGCTGAAAGCCCAGTCCCCTCGCGAAGGATCTCTGTCCGGGATAGACTTGTCTACCCCCCAACTGGAGAGAATAACGCAAATCAAGGTGCAAGGGTCCCAGCCCATGCCCGCTTGGGAATCCCCAACTTGGATGCTGACCATTCACATTACGAAGACAACTCACAGTCTGGAATGGCGAGGAATGAACTTCGAGAATTACTACGCCAACAGATCGCACTGATTGACAACCAACGGCGTCAGTTGGAGGAACAGCGCCGTCGTTTGGATAATTTAGAAAGGTTTGCGCAAGCTGGCAATGAGGGTGGTGAGCGAGTTGTAGTTCAAAGGGATACCCATCATGTCGGTGCCGGGGTCATAGAAAATAGTGACCCGGTCCCCGGCCGCCAGCAGCAATTCTCTGACGCCTTAATGGCGTACAGGGTCCCGAGGAACTTCAAGCCCCCGAGCAACTTAGAGCCCTACGACGGGACCACGGATCCGCAAGAGCACTTGGATGCTTATACCCAGTCCATGCAGCTCTACGGGTATACCCCAGAATTGTTATGCCGTGCTTTCCCGCTCTTCCTGAAGAAGGATGCTCTTCGTTGGTTCGTGACCTTACGGACAAAAATTACAGGATGGGGGGACCTCACGCAGCGATTCTTGTTGCATTATACCACTGCCAAAGAACGACCGAAGTCAATTGATTCTCTCTCTGGAATTCGCCAAAAGAGTGATGAATCCCTGCGCGAATACATCAAGAGATTCAGTCATGCTTGTGTGGGTATAGAAAACCTCGATGACAGGATAGCCCTCCATTACGCCAGAAATGGTCTACGGACTGATTCAGACTTCTTCCGGTCACTGGCTAAAAAGAAGCCGGCCAATTTAGATGAGTTCCACTTACGGGCAGATAAGTATGTTGAACTGGAAGAGATTACCAGGGCAAAAGAAAGCCTTGAGAAAGGTGAGCCAGTTCAGAAAAAGAATCACAATTCCGGCCAGCCCCGAGATCCCTCCAAGAGTGAGCGGTATAGGCCCAAGTATTCTGAGTATACTCCTTTGAACACCCCTCGAGAAACAATCTTGAAGGAGGTCCTTCAAACCGAGTTCCAGGATATCAAAAGGCCACCACCTGTTAAAAAACAATCCCAGAGGGATCATTCGAAGCATTGCAGGTGGCACAACAGTTACGGCCATGAGACCGAAGATTGTTATCAGCTCCGAGATGTTATCGAGTCCCTGATCAAAGAGGGACGTCTGCAGAAGTACATTAGTGGTTTTCGTGGTAATCAAGACCACGGAAGGAGAAGGAATCAGAGACGAAGCCGAAGTCCACGGCGGAGTCCAAACCAACATCGGCAAAGAACCCGTAGCCCGGCCGGAAGAAACCGAAGTCCCGTCAGAAGATCTCGAACCCCGACACGCCGAGATGGGGAGAACAGACAAGGACCAAACCGGGATGCTCAAGAAGGCGGATACCGGAAAGATAGATTAATCCATACCATCGCTGGAGGGTTCGCTGGAGGAGGAATGTCAAATAATTCCCGAAAGAAGGCACTTCGGACGGCGGTCTTAAGCGTGTCAAGTTCTTCACTAAGACCACCCGCCCGAGATAGTGGAGCACCTCCCATCTCTTTCTCCGAGGATGACTACGGCGATATCATCCGGGATCATGACGACCCACTAGTAATCTCCGGAGTAATATCCAACGCCGAAGTCCGTCGAATTTTTGTGGACCAGGGAAGTTCGGCAGATATCATCTTTATAGACGTCTTTGAAAGGCTGGAATTCCCTTTGTCTGAATTAACACCATATGAAGGTGAGTTCACTGGTTTCTCTGGGGAGAAGGTCACCCCGGTGGGATACTTTGATACCTTCCTGACCTTGGGTGACGATAGTTATAGAACCGTGAAGGTGAGATTCTTGGTTGTGGATTGTCCCTCGGCCTACAACATCATTTTGGGACGTCCTACGTTGAACAGCATGGCCGCTGTAATCTCCACCGCCCACTAGGCCATGAAATTCCTTAACCGGGATAATAAAGTGGTCACGATCAAAGGCGATCAGATTGCAGCCCGCAAATGTTACAACGAAAGTCTAAAAATCAGTAGGGCATCCAGAAACAAGAAAGCGCGCACACCCATCCCATTTCACCAAGTCAATGTTTTAATGACCGAACTGGATGCACGAGAGGAAATCTGAGGCACTAGACCCCAACCCGATGGAGACTTGATCCCGTTACAGCTTAGTGATGAACCTAATCACACCACCAAAATTGGGGCGAACCTCGACGAGCAGGAGAAAGCTCAATTGGTAAAACTCTTGCAAGAGAATAAAGATCTTTTTGCCTGGACATCTGCTGACATGCCTGGAATCGACCCCGCTTTCATCTGTCATCGTTTATCTATTAAACGAGATGCAAAGCCGGTCTCTCAAAAGAAGAGGAAGGTTGGCCCAGAAAGGCAGCAGGTCATTGAAGGGCAAGTAAAAGAACTCCTGAACGCCGGATTCATCAGGGAGATTTCATATACCACCTGGCTGTCGAATGTTGTCTTAGTTAAAAAATCCAACGGCAAGTGGAGGATGTGTGTGGACTATACCGACTTAAACAAAGCATGCCCTAAGGATCTATACCCCCTCCCTAATATGGACAAGCTGGTTGATAGTTCCTCTGGTTTCTAACTACTGTCTTTCATGGACGCTTACTCCGGGTACAATCAGATTTCGATGTACCCCAGAGACGAAGATAAAACTGCGTTCATCACCAAAAAGGCAAGTTACTGCTACAGAGTAATGCCTTTCGGGTTGAAAAATACCGGAGCTACATATCAGAGAATGATGAACAGGGTCTTTGAAGATCAGATAGGAAGAATGCTAGAGGTCTACATCGATGATATGATAGTCAAGACCCCGTCGTCAGAATCACACACCTCGGATTTAGAAGAAGTGTTTGAACAGCTTAGGAAGCACAATATGAGGCTTAACCCGGAGAAGTGTGCATTCGGGGTCCAGGCTGAAAAGTTTCTGGGGTTCATGCTGACACACCGGGGAATTGAGGCAAACCCCGACAAGTGTAAGGCCGTGCTCGACATGCACAGCCCCCGGAATGTGAAAGAAGTACAGCAGTTAAATGGACGGATCGCGGCTCTTACGCGTTTCTTGGCTGGAGCCGCTCACAAATCCCTCCCACTCTTCAAATTGTTGAAAAAGGGGACCGAGTTTGAATGGACTCAGGAGTGCGAGGACGCATTCGTCTCCTTGAAAAATATCTTGTCATCCCCTCCAATTCTCACAAGACCTGAGTCAGGAGAAACACTGTACATATACCTCTCCATTCATGAGGAAGCCGTTAGTGCAGTACTTGTCAGAGAAACCGAGGGTGTCCAGAAGCCGGTCTATTTTGTGAGCAAAGTATTGCAAGGCCCCGAGCTCCGGTATCAGAAGATCGAGAAGGTCGCATTCGCACTCATCGTCACGGCCAGAAGACTGAGACAGTACTTCCAATGCCATCCGGTGGTGGTAAGAACAGATCAGCCTATCCGACAGATATTGCACAAACCGGACTTGGCAGGAAGGATGATTGCATGGTCCATCGAGCTTTCCGAGTTTGGAATCACCTACGAACCCAGAGTAGCAATCAAGGCGCAAGCACTCTCAGATTTTCTAGCTGAATTAACCTCGGAAACAAATAAAGCCGAGGAAAAACAATGGACCGTGTTTGTTGATGGGTCCTCAAACCCAAAAGGAAGTGGCGCCGGGGTAATAATAGAAAATTCTGACGGGGTCACCATAGAAAATTCCCTCAGGTTCGAGTTTCCCACCTCGAACAATCAAGCTGAATATGAAGCATGCATTGCCGGACTAACGATGGCTAGGGACTTGGGTGCCACCAAACTTAAACTATGCAGTGACTCCCAACTCGTAACTTCACAGATCCGAGGTGATTATCAAGCAAAAGAGCCACTTTTACAGAGATATTTGCTGAAAGTAAAGCAACTTCTCTCAAGTTTTCAGTCGGTACAGCTAGAACACATCCCAAGGGAGCAGAATTCAAGGGCCGATCTCTTGTCCAAATTGGCTAGCACTAAAAGCCCAGGTAATAACCGCTCTGTGATCCAGGAGATCATCCAACAACCATCAATCGCCGACATGACAATTTTCCAAGTTGACGGGGAGGAGCACGATTGGACTATGCCGTTGGTGGAGTACTTACAGTCCGACAGCCTCCCTAATGACCCAAAGGAAGCTTCTAGGCTAAAGAGAACCGTGGTCAGATATACTATCTATAATGGGCAGCTTTACCGACGGGAATTTTCCTTACCCCTCCTTAAGTGCCTTACGTCGAAAGAGGCCAAATATGTGTTGGCCGAAGTCCATGAAGGAAGTTGTGGACACCATCTAGGTGGGAAAGCCCTAGCTTTGAAGGCTCTCAGGGTAAGTTACTACTGGCTGACAATGGAAGCAGATGCTCTTGCACATGTTCAAGTATGTGACAAGTGCCAGTGGCTTTCGGATCACTATCACGCCCTACTTGAAGAACTATCCACGATGTCCATACCCTGACCCTTTTATTAGTGGGGAATGGACATCCTGGGTCCGTTCCCTCAGGCTCCCGGGCAGCTAAAATTTTTTATTGTTGCGGTGGATTACTTTACCAAGTGGATTGAAGCTGAGCCCGTAGTCACCATCACCTCGGCTCGAGTTCAGAAATTTACTTGGCGTCACATTATTATCAGATTCGGTGTTCCGGAGTCAATTGTTACGGATAATGGGACGCAGTTTAAAGATAAGGGGTTCGAAGAACTACTTTTTGGGCTGAAAATAAAACATCATTGTAGTTTATTCAAGAACCCCAGGACAAACGGGTAGGCCGAAGCCGCAAATCGAATCATAGTCTGAGGATTGAAGAGAAGGTTAGATTAAGCAAAAGGGAACTAGGCCGAGTAGTTGGATCACGTCCTTTGGGCCTACCGAACTACTTCCCACTCCACGACGGGCGAAACTCCTTTCAAGCTAATATTCGGATGTGAGGCCATGATCCCGGTGAAAATTGGAGAACCAAGCTTGTGTTCTCAGAACTTCTCGTATGATGATAACCCCAGGTTAATCAGGGAGGACTTAGACCTGTTGAAGGAAAGGAGACGCATTGCCCACATACGAGATGTCGCGATCAAGCAGAGAACGGCATCCCGGTACAACTTGAAGGTCATTCCGAGAAGATTCCAGCCAGGCGACTTGGTACTCCGCAGAGCCGATGTCGGCGGAAGGAATGCCTCCCAAGGAAAACTAGCCCCTAACTGTGAGGGTCCTTACTGCGTTGTAATCAGCACCAGCAAAGGAGCTTATACCCTAGAGACCTTGACAGGGAGGCCTGTAAAAAATTTTTGGAACGCAGACAAACGTAGAAAGTACTAAAGCTGAGTGCCTTTTCAGGCCTAGTCTGCTAGTTAAACTTTGTTTGATCTGCCCAATTGTTATGAAATGCACATTGTGATATTCAATAAAGTAAGTATTATTTTTTCTGTTGTGTCATTTTTCTATTCAATTTTCAAGTTTTTAAGTTACTTCATAGTACCAACTGAGGTGTGTTACATAGTTCGTGCAGTAGAAAAATCCTATATTGGGAAAATTCTAGCACCAAACTAAAAAAACACGAAACGACCTCGGCAAGGACTAGTCTGTTAAAACATCATCGTGCGGTATCCTAAAAAGGACCCCGGACATTGTTTCCTACCTTCGGCACGGATCTTAAATGTCGGATTTATCTGGACATCGGATCCTAAGCCAAGGTTTAAGCAGTTCTATAAAGAATAAAGAATATGGCATCTCGATCAGCGAGAACAATGATAATTGATAAAGCCCAAAATCTGGGTTGATGTTTACAAAAAATCGGGGTACAGATAAACCAAAACCTCGCGCAGAAGGTTAAAAAAAAATCCTAATCTGCAGCTGAGTCCGGACCACGGATAGTAGAGTCTTCAGCCAAATTTGAAGAAGCCACACGAGGAGCTACAAGAGATCCCTCCCGAACCACCTTTCCGGAGTCAAGCCCATCCAAAACCAATGCAACCCCGGGGTTGAAATGTTGAACTTGGCTGACAGCGTTGCTGAATTGATCTTCCTTTATCTTGGTACACAACGATATCAGCTGGTTGACATCGGCCTGAAGAGAGGTAATTTTAGCCTCACACCACCGAGACTTGGCTCGAGAATTGTCACTTTCAGCCCGGAGCGCGGCAATCTGCTTCTGCTGCTCGGTCAGGGTGGCCTCCTTTGTCTTGTTGGCATCCTTCAAAGCAGCTACTTCGGTTTCTAACTCCTTTACCAGAAGTAAAGCTTCATCTTTGGCCTTTGCGGAATCTTCCAGATCCTTGAGAGCTTTGGTTTCACCCCTCTTGACCGCTGCCAGTATGTCCATCATTTCTCGTTCATGCTCCTCGAGGGCGTGCTCTAAGAACCGAGCTTCTGCAGCAATATGGATCCCCATGTTTTGGAAAGCCAGCAAAGCTTCTTTTGGACTGCGTCGGGCGAAGTGATCTACAACCTCTTCATCAAGAATGTGAAAGTCAATAAACTCCCGGGGATCGGCTTCCTCACGAAACAGCTATATTGGCCTGGATATTTCTCTTGTCGCTATCCTCTTACTCCGGCCACTAGACTGCCCTTCATCCAATGCCGCCCTCTTGCGTCCCCGAGGTGATTCAGGAGAATCGTCCACATTGATAGATTCCACCGCCTCAGAAGAAACCTCGGGCATCGTGCTCGTAAGGGACGACATTAACCCCATTGGAGGACTCATTGGGACGTCAGAATTCCTTGCCCTAAGTGCCTCCAAAATCGCCAAAGAATCACCACCCACCATCTCAGCTAAACTCTCTGCAAGACATAGAAACAAAGTCAGATGCATTAAAACATTTGGGCATTTAAATATACACCACGGCCGGCTGATGTTACCTAACACGGTCCAAAGCTCATCATCATCCGGACTGTCTAAAATATCTTTAGGCTGGATCTTGCCGACCTCTTCAACCCACATCTCGAAGAAGTTTACACATTCAACCTCTTCATCGGTAAGCTGGTTGATCTCCCTCTCAAATGATTGAGTAGGGATGCTCCACGCCGCCGGGTTTCAATAAAGACTGAATACTGTCTCCTCACCATTACCCAGCCAAAAGGGACGACTACCAATAGCCACCTTTAATTTAAAAAATTTCTCCTTAAAGTCCTTGTAACTCTCTAAGCATGGCAAGAATACAGCCCTTCCTTGCCGAGATTGAACTGAGAGCGAAGACTACTGTCGAGCACGGGATCCAAAGGTTGAATACCGTGTGTGGAAATAGAAGAATGCCCCGTCAGAGCATCGCAACCCCACTACCTGGCATATTCTTTCGAAGGCCAGGATGTTTGCCCAACCGTTGGGATGGATTTGACCGGGGGCAGCATGAAGAGTCCGGAGAATAGCAATGTGAAAATCGTTTAAGGGAAGCCGTAGTCTGAACCGCGTGAAAAAGTCCTCGTAAAGATACATGAAGTGCTCGCCTTCTTCACGGGTCCAGCACACTCGTTTTCTCCCGGGGACAAAATCACGAACTCATCATCCCTTTCACCCCCCTCGGTGAGCTCCAGGTACTCCTTCAGCTTATCTACTTCTGCGCCGGACTCATAACGGGATATCCTATCATAGGCATCGTCGGCAACCTACGTACAGGGTAATAAAGGACCTCGGCGAATCCTTATCGCCTGCTCCGCTTGTTGATCCGAGGCCGGGGCAGGGGCTTCACCTCTCAGTCGCCTTCTTCTGGCCATTTAGTTTCCTGGAAGACACACAGAGGCCTAGGTTCAGAACCAAAGATGTTCAAAACATTCAAACATGGCAGTGTGTAAGCAGCAAACTAACACCCACGCACCGGCCTCTGCACCCACCGAGACTTAAGCCTCGGAAAGACATCCCTGCCCGCCATACGCGGCGCAAAAGGGGAGGTGCAACATCAGGCAACGCCGTTGGAAGGGGGGACGAAATAACTATCCCCAAAATTGACAGAAGAGGAAAACAAACAGTCCACCAGAAAAATGTTTGCATGTTCAACTTATCAGTAAAAATGGTGTTTAGAGGAAGAAAATACCTTGACAAAGGCTAGTAGAAGCTTTAAAACGCAAACAGCGCCGCTGACAGCCGTGAAAACTTGTCGGATTTCCTCTCAGGCAACTAGTTTTTAAGCGGAAACAGTAAAAGGTGAAAAAATGGAAGGACGAAGTCCTATTTATAGAAGCTACGGTTAGGGGACATTTCCGTCCATTCAGTCTGAATTTGAAAAGATGTTCATTATGGCGCGTAAAGCACTATGCATGACCCCTCAACCATAGCAAGCCACGTGGCCCACGTCGCTGTCATGGCAGTTGAGGGGACGGACGCTCAGCAGAACCAACCAACCCTAGTATCTACAACGTCTACAAAATATTAAAGACCCCGGCCCATTGCATATCCCGGTAATTTCCCTCATGGTAACAAATACCCCGGTTTAGTTGCTTAAGCTTTGCACTTCAACCGTCTCGGTAAAGTACAGAGTTGGAGGCATGTTATACAGGGCGAGCATTGGACTCACCCCGGTATAATATAAATTCCACAAATCAAAAATGGTCAAAGAAGTCGCGTGACAGTTCAATCAGATTTTATTTCATGTCATACATCGTCATACATCAATACAAGGAGAAGAAAAACATGGGATATGAAAAGGTTAAACAGCACTGACGAGCCCGGAGGCCAACTCTTTGCTGTGAGCTTTCACATCCAGATTCTCTAGAGCGCACACCAGTCTCTTCCCTGTTGAGGCTTCTTGAAAAAATGGATTGGCTTCAAAAAATTGAGGATAACCGGAACAAAACACTGTTGCGGGCTCAGGAAATTTTTGCCATACCACTCATCGGTTCCACTCACAAGGATAAAAGAAGACCGACGTGCGTCCTCCTCGGTTGAACGGAGTTTGGGCTGATCATGAAGAAGTTCATTCCACTAGAGCCAGACCAGTTTCATGATCGTTCCAGGACGCTTGAAAGCATCACCTCAATGGTCCCCCCGGCTTATCTAAAAGGAGGACCAAGAAGGACTCTATTTCTCCAATTACCTCCATCCAACATGATAGGGATTACAGAGCTTCCCAGCAAAGAAGTATGAATTAGACATTTCTTCGTACGCTGGGAAGGTAAAGTCCCCGTCCTCATTACGCTGGGAAAGAAAAGTTCCTAATAAAATAAGCTTTTTGGCAGAAAAAGAAGTATCTTCAAATATTTTGGGACAAGCAGAAAAATGGTGGCCTTCGTAGAAGGCAAAATTTCTCTAACTCCCTCTGAACATAAGCACAAGCGTAAGAATAGCAAAACCATTCTGGAAGATAGAAGAAAAAAGGAATGATTGTACCAGACGTGAACCTTCTGTATTTATAGAACGGGAGGCTTTGACCAACCCCACGAATCAAATCAGCGGCATTAAATGCTCTCCCTTTCCTATTGGTTACGAGAGCAACAGATCTTTGGGAACCATTGAAATTGATCCTCTTTTAAAGGATCCTTATCTCCCAATTAAGTCAGTATCTCCCAATTAAGTCAGAAGCGACAGTTTCCAAAGATAAGGATTCGAATTTCTACAAGTTTCAAAAAGTCTTGCAACAAGATTCAGACTCCAAGGAAACGACAAAATCCAGACTCTGGGATAAAGGGTACGGATTTACCGATTTCCAACCCTGGAGATATTCTAATACAATGGGCGTCGGCCTCAGTATGGGACATCGCAAAACCTGGCTCTGAAGTCAAGGCATAGCCCGTTAAGTTTCATAAAGCTAAATACCTTGGCACTTGACTATCCTATCTAAGCGCCAAGCTGGGGGTAACTGTTCTAGACCGTGGACCGGAATCCTACCCAGAAGGGTCAACCTAGCACACGCTCCACCTTATTCCTCCATCAACGCCCCAGAAAGGACTGTAGGACCTCGGAATGCATAACTCGAGGATCAGGGAATCAACAGACTCTCGTAACTGCTGATACGAATCTCTCTAATTCTATAACCCCTCCTCTCAATAAATGACTATGACGTGCACATTCCAATAATACCTGCATTGAATGCCCTGACTCCAATGATGCTCCATAAAGATCAGGCTAAGTAAACCTAAACAGGTAACGATTATTGAATAACAGACACCTTAGCACACTATCTGACTTGAGCATCGGAATCCTTTTTGCAGGTACCACCCCCGCGCGGACCCTAACAGTGGAGCGCAGCTGCAGAAGGGAGAAAACCACCAAACCACACCTTCCACAAGTATCCTTCTGAATTCGTTCAGAACAATTACAGTAAAGAATCAAAATTTCCATATGTGTATTTATGTTGATAGTTCGAATACTTTCCTTTGTTTACTTTCTTTTTGAGGCTCTATTTTTTCAACTCAATATATTTTAACATATTTAGTTAAAGGTTTATATGATGTTAAAAAAGTTAAAAGTAATGTGTTTAATCTTGTTTACGTATGTATATTTTGAATATATTGTATTAAATTGAATTAGGACGTTACAAATTCAGCCTTGGAGCTCTTCACCAAAGTTTTATAGCTTTTTCTCAGCTTTCCTACAAGGCAAAATTCATGATTTTTATATGTCTAAAACTTAAATTATGCCCAAAATACAGAAATAGTGTAAAATTTTTAATAATGCTGAAAAATATAACTAAGCCTAATTTGAACCCAAACTTATAAAATGTAGTCAAGACCAATCAATTTTAAGCACGTAAGAGGTCTAAGAAATTAAATATGAGGGTTAACTAATATATGAAAATTATGTTTATCAAATTCTCTTACACTTAGCTTTTGTACTCCTGGGCAAAACTAGAAATTCAATATAAGAAACAAGGAACAACAACACATATTCAAAAGTTAAAAACTCTAAAAGAATCATTTTCCAATGATGTTCAATAATGCAAAAGTCTATAAGCAAAAAGAGCAACCAAAGCTTCAAGAAATTAAAACATTCATGAAGTAACATTTCTTTACATCTCAAATCACTAAGCAAGGTAACTTCAATTGAAAAGCATAAATCAAGAATGATAGAACCTCATAAGATACACTCTCAATCCCTCAAGTGTTTAAAAGGTAAGTGTTTCACTCAATTTAACCTATGAAAGTTTGCACTACCATAAGCTTGCTTATGTTCTACTTCTCCACTATTCAATACACATACACACACAAATTAAAAGGACTTATTGCAAGGTTGTAATGGGGCTAAGGTAAAGGAGTGAAATAATATGAAAATGACAAGTTAAATACCAAAGAGAATAAAAGAACATTGAGGGTGAGTTTAAATAATAAGCACAAAAGTTTAACCTAAATCTATGTATTGCAAATTCTCTTTACATTTTTTTTTCTTTTTCGTTTCTTTTACAACCATTTCCTTTGTTATTTTTTTTTCAATTTTCTTCATTTTTTTTTAGCAGGCATAGTTTCTTTCTTTCTTTTTTCTCACCCTCAATTCGCCACTCTTTCTTTTTCACCAAACACTTTGCATACTAATTAGCACACCCCCACACTTGTTCAAGAGTTCCTCCAACGATAATGCCAATGTTCTCCTATTCTTTAAGGTTAGGTGAAAACATGATTTTTCACTTAAGGCATGTAATGAGCTAAAAACAAGGAATGATCAAATAAGTTCAAGGGGGGTAATCAAGGAAAAATATGCAATATTGGCTATTTGGCTAAAGTAGCTAATTCAAGAAAAATGCTTTAATCATGTTCATGTATGTATGTGAAAATATAGCCTAAAAAAGAATCAAAGCAAGTTCTAGAGGAACAAATTTCATGAGTGAAAATCATATAAGAATGAAGATAATGGAACAAATGTTCAATCTATTCATTAAGAGGCTCAAAGTCTTACAAGGTACTTCTATCAAACTTAATTTACTAATTAACTTTCCATTACCAAACTAGTTAATTTCAAGATGAAAGATAATTTATTCACTTATATTATGAACCTTTAACCTGAATTGATGTATACTAACAACTTTCACAAAGGGTTTTCACCTCACAGCTGAAAAAGCTGGTCATCTGGGAAGGTCTCTTGAATAGGAAGAGTGTCCACCACTTTTGGGATCTGGCTCAGATGATCTGCCACCAAATTTTCGACTTCGCTCTTATCTCTGATCTCAATGTCAAACTTTTGCAAGAGCAATATCCACTGAATAAGCCTAGGCTTCGGCTCAAATTTCTTCAGCAAGAACTTCAAGGCTACATGGTTAGAGAAAACAATCACTTTAGTGCCCAGCAAATAGAAACAAAGTTTATCTAAAGCGAAAACAATGGCTAAAGGCTCATTTTCAGTGGTGGTGTAATTGGCTTGGGCAGAATCCAAAGTACGAGAGGTATAAATATCGCATGAGGTTGCTTGTTAACTTATTAAGAAAGGATGGTGCCAACTGCAAAGTTGGAGGCGTCACATATCAGCTCAAAAGGAAGTCAATTTGGCGGGTGAATAATAGGTGAAGAGGTCAGGTTCTTCTTCAATTGATCGAATGCCTTCTTTCAATACTCATCAAACTTAAACTCTACTTCTTTTTTAAGAAGTCTGGACAATGGAATGACAATTTTGCTAAAGTCCTTGATGAAACGCTTGTAGAACCATGCATGACCAAGAAGGGAATGTACTTCCCGCATACAAGTGTGGTGGGGTAAAGAGGCAATAACATTGATCTTTGCCCTATCTATTTCAATACCTTTGCTAGAAACTACATGCCCTAAGACTATGCCTTATTCTATCATGAAATTACATTTCTCAAAATTAAGAACAAGATGTGTCTTAATGCACCTATCAAGCATCCTAGCAAGGCTGTCTAAACATGCATCAAAAGAAGATCCATAAACTGTGAAGTCATCCATAAAAACTTCCTTGCAGTGTTCTAACAAGTCAGAGAAAATGCTCATCATATATCGCTGAAATGTACCTAGTGCATTACAAAGCCTGAAAGGCATCCTCCTATAAGTAAACGTATCAAATGGGCAGGTCAAAATTGTCTTCTCTTAGTCCTCCGGGGCTATGCGAGTCTAAAAGTAGCCTGAAAATCCATCTAGGAAGCAATAGTGTGACTTACCAGCCAACATCTCTAACATCTGATCAATGAAGTGTAACATCCTATATAACATGTTAGTCTCATATATGGTTATAGAGGTAGCATAATACTTGTATGACATATATGTTCAATTTTGTGATATTCTGAGTTAGTTTAGGTACTTTGTTGCAACACAGAAAGTGAAAAAATAGCTTAAAATAGCTCAGATAATAGCATGAATGAATTAGTTAAAGGAAATAAATATGGATAATTTATTTCTAGGTCACAAATATATAGAATGTGATGTAGTTAAAGTTTGAGGATGAATTGAGTTAGTTTGGTATTTTGTGCACACTGAATGAATGTTTTAATACTAGATTAACTTGAATGTTATATGGAAAATTATGGAAATGGTGAAACTAGGATTGAGATGAATTCTAAGATTTTCTATAATGCTTATGAAAGTTAGGAAACTTGATTTAGTAAGATTAAAGTATTTCTAAGAAATATAAAAATTTTAACAAATATCTAAGTTTTCTTTATGACTTATAGTTTTTACTCTTTTGTCTTTGACTTTTTGGCCATTTCCCTCCTCTTCACACTCAATCTCACTCACTCTCTCATGTCTTAAAACAGCAGCAGCAGCAAGAGGGGAAAACGGAGAAAAGAAAGAAGAGGAAGAAGAGGGAAGGAAGAGAAAGGGGAAGGCCAAAGCTAAAGCTTGAGATCATCAACCACACAAGTGAGGTAGGGGTGCCTGCTTCCTTAACCTCATCTTTTTGCTTCACTAACTTGTTGTTTCATGCTTGTTTGTATGGATAGAAAAAATGAGTTTTTGAGGTAAATATGGTTCCTTTGATTGGTTTTCGTTTCCTATGGCCGAGTTTGGTTTGCTTTTGGCTTAATTTATGCGTGGTTGTTGATTGTGAACTTAGAAACACTCATTTGAATGCTTAAGTTCAAAGTTGAGAAACGGGTACCTTTGGATGTTGTTCATGATTTCATGCTAAATGAGTTGAGAGTTTGCATGAGGGTTACTACATGCTTAGAGACCATATTTGGGTTGGAAATCTAATTAGAACCTATATTGGAAGGTTGAAAACTGGTTTGGAAATCAATGGAATAAGAATATGATTTCTAGTGTACTGGCACCTAGGCACCAGTGTTGTGCACCTAGGCGCCAACTGATTAGAACCAATTCTAAGTGAGGTTGTGAGCATGCCTAGGCACCAGTTTGGTGCGCCTAAGCGCCAGAGGCTTAGGAAAAAAGGGTGATGCCTTGCCATGCCTGTGCCTAGGCATGAGTGAGTGTCACCTAGGCGCCAAGTCCAGGATTTTCCAAGACTTTTATTTTGATGAATTAGAGTTCCCTATTTGTTGGGATCCTTTATATATGCTTTCTAATGTGTGATAAGACACTTTTAGGGGTATTTCACAAAGGGAATGACCACCTAGCATATATGCATAAGTTTAAGCTTTTAAGCATTTCATGAGTTATGAATTGCTTTAAGTAGGTATCTAGGACCTTGAGCACATTATTGTGGCTTGTGATATCATTTGTGGTGTGATGTCATGGTATGCTAGATACAAATATGATAAGAGAGTTTTACTTATCTTTATGCATGATTTGCTCTTTTGTAGTTAAAGTTAAGTGAAATATGCAAGTTTTTTTTAAAGAAAAGTACATTGTCATGGTAAAGATATGAGTAAAACAATTTGCCAAATGTGGTAGAGTAGTAAGAAAAGCGTTCTACCTAGGACAAAGTAGTGAGTTAAGCTCTTTGTCAAAGAATATGAGGAGTGAGAAAAGCACTCATGTTAAAGGGTAGTAAAGTAAGAAAAACTTTCTACCAAGGGAAATAGAATGAGTTAAGTTCTTTGCCAGGCGAAGGAGTGAGATAAGCACTTTGCTAAGGAAAGATGATATTTTACAATTGTATGATTGATTGTTTAATATTGATTTTATTTTAAATCAGTATAGTTTATGAGTTATCTTTTGAGTATTTTAATGATATTGTCATGGTTTCAAATATATGTTGATTACTGAGAATTTTATATTCTCACCCTGTTTTATGTTTTCATGGCAAAAACAAGTCAAGACCCTTCCAAGGGAAAGAAAAAGAAGCAACTAGATTAGATATTTTATCTTTGCTTTTGAGTAATCTTGGTATATTTGTTTTTGAGATGTATGAAGTTATATGTACTACATTTTTCCCTTTGGAGGCTAATGATGTGTGTGTATGTGTGTGTGTGTGTGTGTGTATATATATATATATGATCTTTTGCTTCCATATGGCTCTCCATAATTATTTGTACAAATTTTATGAGTTTAGAATATTGTTCAAGTTATAAGTAGCATACTTAATACTATTTATCTTTATATATACTAGATATATCCAGATATTTGTATTAGGGTGTTACATGAAGAGCAAAGGAAAATGATCCTTCTTAGTGGCTTAGTTGAGCTTCTTGTAATCAATACAGACTCTCCAACTGTTCCGTATTTTAGTGGAAACTAGCTCATTCTTCTTATTGATGACCACAGTCATCCCAGTCTTCTAGGAAACTACTTGCATCAGACTCACCCACTTGGTATCTGAAAATAGGTAAATAATGCTAGTCGATAATAATTTGCTCACTTTTTTCTTCACCACATCTAAAATCAGAGGGTTAAGTTTTCTTTGGGGTTGCCTCACTGGTTTGGCTTTCTCCTATAATGAAATCCGATGCATGCATGCGGAGAGGCTGATCCTAGGGATGTCTGCAAGCATCCATCCAATGGCTTTCTTGTGTTGCCTCAAGATCTACTATAATTTCTCTTCCTGTTCAAGCTGCAAATTCTTTGCCATTATTACTGGTTGCTTCTCATCCACTTCCAAGAACACATACGTCAAATGTTCAGGTAAAGGCTTTAACTCAAGAGTAGGTGGTTGTTGCACTGAAGGTATCAATCTAGCAGAAGAAACCAATTCTGTTGATTTAACTACAACATCACCTACAATCTATGTACATTCTTCCAAAATAGCATCATCACATCTCATAGAATCAGAAAATCCAGAACATGCAGTATCATATTCCATATATGCAGAAATCTCAAAACATGTAGCACATATACTAGTCTCATTACAAACATAAACAAAACATCCTGAACAATTAACACTATCTAAAGATCCCACAATTTCATAAAATTCAGCTAGCATATCAACATGCATATCATCAACAAGCAAATCAATGACATCTAATTGAAAAATAGAATCCTCTTCTAAAGGATATTTCATGGCATCAAAGATATTAAATTGAACTATGTTATCTCCAAATTCCATGCAAATGGTACTAGCATGCATATCAATCTTAGTTTTTGTAGTTTTAAAGAAGGGTTTGTTAGCCATGACAACCATCACCCAAGAGGGGAGTGAATTAGGTGATTACAAATTTTTAAAACAACTTTGAGAAATTATGCATTTTGATATTTTCAATCAACACATGCAGCGAAATACGTTTAACAGGATACAATTATTGTAGATTACTCAAATACAACTTGGGAAATAGAATAAATCAAGCAAATAAGCTAGATATTAAGTTCAACTCAAGCATATGTAATTAAAGCACAAATATAAAGAGATAGAGTTGAGAAAAGCAAACATAAGGATTTATCCTAATTCAGCCACCAACCACTTATGACCTATGTCCAGTTCTCAAATGAATCACCCGAGATTTTCTACTAAACCTTCAAGCTTAAACAGGTGCTTGAAAACCTTTACAAAGTGAAGCACTTAACACACATTGGGATGCCTCATCCTTTGTGCTTGAGCCTCAAATTCAAGGGATACTTCACCCTTACAACTTTGAGGGTTACCTCACCCACTTTTATAATGTACACAGAGTATAGATGAATTGAAACTCTATCAAGAGTGGATAATATAAATTGAAGTTCTATGGGTATCAAGGATTCACACTTTTAAGCTCAAAATAGAGTATTTGATGCAATGATGGTAAAACTCATGTTTAATGCTCAAGAACCATTTTCAGATTGTTTCCGTAACTTTTCTTTAGTGCCCTAGCACTTTCATTTATAGACTAAAATATTTTAGAGTCGTTGGTGGTGGTTGGGAGCATTAAATGCTCAAAATAGAGCTGTTGTGCGTATGTTCTGATTACTCAGATAACTGGTTAGGAAATTTGTCCTAATCAGTTAGGAGTCAAAAATTGACTCCAAATTCATTTCCTAACTGATTACAAGATGTGTCTAATCGGTTAGGAGCTTTAATTTTTTTTCCTCTTGACATTCACAATAATCGGTTAGGTGAATGGCCTAATTGGTTAGGAGCTTTAAAAGGAAACATAAAAAACGCTCATTTCTTTTACATTAACCGATTAGGTGAATTGCCTAATAGGTTAAGAGCTTTAGAAACATGAAAAATGCTCCTAACATTCACAATAACTGGTCAGGCGAATTTTCTAATCGGTTAGGAGCTTTTAAAACATGAAAAATGCTCTTGACAAGGTGAATAATCAGTTATGGAAAATCCATAATTGGTTATTACACTCTGATTTTGAAAACTGAATTTAAATGGTCATAACTTCTTCGTTTCTTATCCCTTTAAAGCAAATGACCACTCATTGGAAAGATCTTTGAGTCTGTTTTCATATGAAATAAATTTCAGAACAAAACTCAAAGTATTTTGAAAGTTATGATCAAAAGAGTAATCAAAGGTTAGTTTTAAAAAACACAAACTTGGCTATTTTTCATAGATTTGAATTACCTCTAAGACTAGTTTGTCAAAACATGTTTGTTGGGCATTTTAGAATGTAAGAAGCACTTTTAAAAATGTTAAAAAATATTTGAGTTTAGTGTAATTCCCATTTACCTTTACATAATATCTAAGTACTATAAACTATTCTTGAAGAACTTGGACTTAATCTTGTCATCATCAATTCTAGTCCTTATCCTGAAGTTTCTTCTCTTCAAATCTTGCAAAACCTTGGAACATCTTTTCATTCTCATTCTTCTGGAGTTGAGCATAGTTGTGATCTTTTACTTTCTTATTGCAATGCCCACTCGTGGTACTTAGACTATCCTATAAAGTATTGCTCACTTAAACAAACATAGTTAGTCTAAATTCATAATTTAATATCTTGATATGCATGATTCATAAATGTATAACTCTAGTTAGTCTAACATGCATATAAGACTTTCATAGATACATCCAAATAAGATATTTATCAATTACTAATAAATATGTTCTATGTAGGATGCAATAAAGAATACTTTGCACATTTTCATTTAAATAGAGTCAAAGTCAATATTAATTCATTATAACTCATATAAAGCATTATTGGATATATTATATAAAGAATGCTACACATATCTCATTGCATGATTATTAAGTGAAATGTTACTAGATAAAGTACATAATCATGCATGATACAATATATCTCATTAAGCACATTTATATAACATGATCAATATTCTTTTGTAATGTATTTGTCATTTATTAAGAACATCTATGAAGTATAAGCATTGTTCTTTTTACCTTGTATTTGCCATCATCAAAATTTAAGATATTAAACCATTGGGGAAAACTTATTTCCACAATCTTTCCCTTTTTGGTGATGACAAATCACCAAAGAAAAATATGTTGAGCAATATACAAGAATAGATATTCATGTAAGCATATCAAACAATAAGTACAAGAATATATTTCTCTTTTCAATTTTTACTCCCCCTATTTGACATCAACAAAAAGGCTTAGGAAGTAAAGATAATATTTTCTCTCCCCCTATAGATAAAACTCATGTTGTCAAAAAAAGTAGGATCATCAAAATCCAAAAACTTCTTCAAGTTATTCAAATCATAATTATCTCCCCCTATTTGATTCTACATATGATTCAAGAATAGAGAGATGAAACAAGCATGCTTTCAAGATATAAAAGATTATTCATGTAATGCTTGTCACATTTTGGTACATCAACATTTAGCATATGATAGCAATAAACTTAAGAATTTATGTCTAACATATAATATCTTACATACCACATGATAATAAGTACCGCTTGATGAGAGTTATAAAATATTCATATAAGGTCATGGAATTAAGGTTTTCAATTGAAAGATCATATAACTTGCCACATATCAAGCATTTTTCAATGAAAGAATCAAAAGATATGAAGTTTAAGAATGTTTACCTTCTTTCATTAATAGAAGGAAAAGGAATAAGAGATGATCTTTATTAACATGTTGAAAGTATTAACAATAAAATACTTCATGTCAAATAAGGATGTAAGACAAGAGATATAAACAATAATTTAAGAGTTAGGCTCCCCCTCAAAATATGCATATTATCAAAATATAATAGTTTAACAAAGACATGCATATAGTTTTAGTCAACAAGGACATGAAAGAAAGATATGTAAGATAAGAAAGATATGTAATCATTACAAATTAACAAATAATTATAAGAAGTTATAAAAAAAAAGAAAATAAGCTCCCCCTTATTGAAGCACAAGATAGATAAAGAGAAATATGTATGTCATAACCATGTAAGCACATTACCATAAAGTAAAGCAAGGCAACGATACATATTCTTAATCCATCAATCAAAAACCATTTTAAAACTTCTCCCCCTTTCAAAAGAATTTTACAAGAGCACATTATATTTTCAAAAACATTTTAGAAGGGTAGAGATGTTTAAAATTAAAACCACATGTTTCTTGAGTGTGATCAAATCCAAATTAAAATAATAAATGAAAGTACATTTCCTCTCTTTCTCATTGAACAAGAGCCTTGACAAAATAAACACTTTGAAGAATAAGACTTATCTTTTGAAGTATCAAGATAGGCTCTATAGAATATTTCAAAGGATTTATTTGAAAATTTTCTCACACATTCTCTCAAGATTTAATAAAACTTTTCAAAGTAAATGAAAAGAGTACTTCATTTATAGCACATATCCAAAGATTTCCAAATTTTCAAGACAAATAGGAGGTGAAAATACTTTCAAGGTCTTAAGACAAGTTCAAATGATTTTCAAGGATATAAAACATGAAAATTTTCTTTCAAATATAATAAGAGATTTTGTTTTAAAAAAAAACCTTTTTAATTAAACTACAAATTCTTTTCAAAACAAGAGCATAATTCTCATAGGTGTTATACCACTAAAAAATCATAGATCAAAAGAATCATAGATATCAATCATCCACCTTGATGAAATATGCTATAGGGATCAAAGCATGTATAGAACTAATATCATCCACCCTATATGCAATGACAAGATTAGCAAGTTAATATCTAATTAGGCACTTTGTCAATGCTAAGCATACTTCTCATGTAAAGAAAGCATCTAATTATTTAAGATCAATTTATTATCAAGTATCATACAATCCATAGCATATAAAATACCACAATAGCTTGGGAAAAGAGATACTTATTGAGAGAGTGATGCTTCTTTAGAATGTTCTTCATTTATTGGTCCTTTGAGTTTGAGCTTTCTTCCATTGAGTAATCCATTTCACTACACTTGAAGAAAGTCTCCTCATGTCCTTCTACATTCAGCTTTTCTCATTTATCCACATATGCTTGACATTTCAGTATTTGATGACTATATTTGAAGCACATAGAGACACTTGCAAAGCCAACTTCAAAAGTTCTCTAAAACATAAGCTATCATCAAATATCATTTAAGTCTATTTACAAGCATAGTTTAGGTTGATATATAATGTAAAACATGTACCACATTATCAACCATGCAATGTTAGCTTTAACAAGAATAAAGGAAGAACATATGCACTTGAATCCAAAAGCATAATTTAAGCATTTTCAAAGTAAGATTCAAGTTTATAAAGAAAAACTTGATCATCATCAAAACATAAATAAACATTTTGGGGCAAACAATGATCATGTAAGACATATAATATCAAATAAAGAATTCTAGTATACACACATGTCAATCAAGAACAAAAAGTCCATTATTGTAATGCAAGAATTGAAAAAAAAAACATGGAACTATAACTTTAAAAACTAATTATGATTCATTTTAAGATATACTTCAATCTAAGAATAATTGAAGTTCAAAGACATATTCAAGGCACAAGATGAATCATTTACTTCTTGTTTTCAAGATATGAACATATCAAGCAATTTCAAACAAGAAGACATATAACATTTAACTTTCCAATCTCCAAGTAAGTATATAAGACAATTAAGCATCAAGGAAAAAGGATTAGAACTACTTATGAGCATGTGAAATTTTCATATTTGAACAAAGAGAATTGGTCACAAGCTCTAGAACAAAGATATTACCATAAAACATGTCATTCTACGTAAAGTGTGTACGTATCTAGCATGTTAACATTTGTAAAGATACTTTCAAGACATAATGCCAAAAAAGCACAACTTAAAACATGTTAAGTCATAAAAATAACTCTCTACTTATCCAAATATCACATGATATTCAATTCAAAGCATAAATAAGAATGAGAGATTGATGTCACCAAAAGTGTACTCTTTGAGTTTTTGTAGGTGACTTCAACTTCAAAGCTTCAGGTCTTCATGACTCTTAAAGAACTAGGATCATTTCAAGTTTTTCCAACCTCAAGTAGCATAGTTATTTTTTACTTCAATACATGTTTGAGCTAATAGTCACCCCACAACATAATTCAAAGTATTTTCTTTGGTATCTACTAATTTTGGATCCACCAATTTTGGATCCATAGGGGTTAGTTATTGATTATTAATTCATTATGCTCTCATAAATATTAATTTTTTCATAGTATGTAAATTGAGAAAAATAAATTAAATAATCAATTACCATTAAGCACATGGCCAATAGCATGCTTACTTTCATGATATATAGACAATTCAAAGCATAGAAAGCATACATAGTCATAGAATACCCTATGATCAAGAAATATGCAAGATAGTGAGCAAAGGGTGTAACAAGAATGAACATAATCATATGCTATATATAATATTCAAAATTTACTAAGTACACATGATTCTATTAATCACTTAAGGCCTACAAGGAATATATCTCAAATTCATTGACTTTACAAGTGAATGTGCATAAGAGGTAAAAGCTTTTGATACCTTAGCCTTAGTAATCAAGGAAATTCTTTTCCTTACTCATTGTTTCTCTTTTAGTGTTTTAAACTTTGCAAGTTTCATATTTTGTACTTGAGAAACTTTGGTTGAAGCCATCTTCCTTCTTTGACCAAAACTTCTACCATTGGGCTTTGGAAGCATTTTCCTTGATGATTCATCTTTCCTTTGACCAATTAGTCCATTATCTTGAGAAATTTTCTGCATAATTGAAACACTAAGAGGACATTTTGGTACCCACTTCATCTTGGGTCCTTGAATGTTAGTATTAGAACCTTGAAGACTTTTAGAAACCCAAACCATATTATTTCTCATATAAGGATTTCTTCTATAATTGCACAAATGAGAAATATGTCTTAGATGACTACAAAAATTATAAACAATTGAATTTAATGATGGCTTGGTCTTTTGAAGATCATCTTTAAAAAACTTAAACCTTTTCTTGTTATTACATTCTATGTTATTTTTGCCATAAGTCTTACTTGAATTTCCATATGGAATAACATAAATTTTATTCTCATTAATAAGCATAGAATGTAAGCAATTAGAATCATTAGCTTTAGTAAATTCGAAAGATAAGTCTTCAACTAGATTTTCTAAATCAATGCACTTTTCACAAGAAATTAAGGTTTCAAATTTCAAAGACATTTCCTCATAAAAAAAAACATATTCATTTTTCGAAGTCTCAATTCATATTCAATAGAGGAAATGTTTTCTAAACAAAATGAGTTTTTCTTTTCTAAAAATAACAAGTCATCATATAATTCATTATATGCTCATTGTAGCTCATCATAGGAAGGACCATAATCAAGATAAGCATCATTTACCTCAAAGTCCTTTTTAGCCATATATGAAGTAGTCACAATTTCTAGCATACTTGGCTCTTTAAGGGAATCACCTTCTTCCTAATCAATTTTGTTTTGCTTTGTCTCTTCCTCAAATTGAGCATCATCATCACCAAGAGGCATTGAACTCATTTTTTTTACTTTGAATATCTTCTCGAGGACATTTTTCATGACAAGCTTCCTTCAATGGCTTTTACCCTTCTTGCTCTCTATGTACAATTTTATGCAAAAAATCATTTTTAGCAAGAAAGATAGCATCAAGAGCATCTCATATATCTTTAGCACTAGAGCAACTCTTAATTTTAACATAGGCATCATCATTTAAACCACTTCTCAAAATTTGCATAACTCCAATGTTCAATGAAAATCATTTTTTATCATAGGCATTCTAAGTTCATTTTGATTTGCAAGTAAATCCATCAAGCATAATACCCTAAAAATCAATATCAATAGATTGCATATAAAATTCATTTCTAGCTTTCCAATAAATGAAATGCACACCATTAAAGAATGGTGGTATATCAATTTCAAAACCTTCCATTTTGAAAAGCTTTCAATGGTTGCCAAACAAACAAGGATCTTTAACTCTAAGCGGTTAAGCACTCAACAGAGCACGAAGCTCTGATACCACTTGTTAGCCATGGCAACCATCACCCAAGAGGGGGTGAATTGGGTGATTACAAATTTTTAAAACAACTTTGAGAAATTGTGCATTTTGATATTTTCAATCAACACATGTAGCGGAATAAGTTAAACAAGATACAATTATTGTAGATTACTCAAATACAACTTGGGATATAGGATGAATCAAGCAAATAAGTTAGATATCAAGTTCAACTCAAGCATATGTAATTAAAGTACAAATGTAAAGAGATGGAGTTGAGAAAAGCAAACATAAGGATTTATCTTGGTTCAGCCACCAACCACTTGTGGCCTACGTCCAATCCTCAAGTGAACCACCCGAGATTTTTCATTAAACCTTTAAGCTTGAACAGGTGTTTGAAAACCTTTACAAAGTGGAGCACTCAACACACCTTGGGATGTCTCACCCTTTGTGTTTGAGCCTCAAATTCAAGGGATACCTCACCCTTACAACTTTAAGGGATACCTCACCCTCTTTTACAGTTTACACAGAGTATAAATGAATTGAAATTCTCTCAAGAGTGGATAATACAAATTGAAACTCTATGGATATCAAGGATTTACACTTTTAAGTTCAAAACAAAGTATTTGATGAAATGATGGTAAAACTCATGTTCAATGCTCAAGAACCATTTTCAGATTGTTTCCCTAACTTTTCTTTAGTGCCCAAATACTTTCATTTATAGCCTAAAGCATTTTAGAGCCGTTGGTGGTAGTTGGGAGCATTAAATGCTCAAAATAGAGCTATTGTGCATATATTCTGGTTACCCAGATAACAGGTTAGGAAATTTGTCCTAATTAGTTAGGAGTCAAAAATTGACTCCAAATTCATTTCCTAATCGATTACAAGAAATGTCTAATCGGTTAGAAGCTTTAATTTTTGGCTCCTGACATTCACAATAACTGGTTAGGTGAATGGCCTAATCGGTTAGGAGCTTTAAAAGGAAACATGAAAAACGCTCCTTTCTTTTACACTAACCGATTAGGTGAATTGCCTAATTAGTTAGGAGCATTAGAAACATGAAAAATGCTCCTAACATTCATAATAATTGGTTAGGTCAATTGTCTAATCGGTTAGGAGCTTTTAGAACATGAAAAATACTCCTAACATTCACAACAACCAGTTAGGTGAATTGCTTAATCGGTTAGGAGCTTTTAGAACATGAAAAACGCTCTTAACACGGTGAATAGTCGGTTATGGAAAATTCATAATCGGTTATTGCACTCTAGTTTTGAAAACTAACTTTAAATGATCATAACTTCTTCGTTGCTTATCCGTTTAAAGCAAATGACCACTCATTGGAAAAATCTTGAGTCTATTTTCATATGAAATAAATTTCAGAATAAAACTAAAAGTATTTTGAAAGTTATGATCAAAAGAATAACCAAAGGTTAGTTTTAAAAAACACAAACTTGGTTATTTTTCATAGATTTGAATTACCTCCAAGACTAGCTTGTCAAAACATGTTTGTTAGGTATTTTAGAATGTAAGAAACACTTTTAAAAATGTTAAAAATATTTGAGTTTAGTGTGATTCCCATTTACCTTTACATAATATCTAAGTCCTATAAGCTATTCTTGAAGAACTTGGACTTGATCTTGCCATCATCAATTCTAGTCCTTAGGCTTCTTGATGTAATCTAAGCTTCCTGAAGTTTCTTCTCTTCAAATCTAGGAAAAACTTGGAATATCTTTTCATTCTCATTCTTCTTAAGGTGAGCATAGTTATGATCTTTTGTTTTCTTGTTACAATGCTCACTCTTGGTACTTCGACTATTTTACAAAGTATTGCTCACTTAAATAAACATAGTTAGTCTAAATTCATAATTCAATATCTTTATATGCATTATTCATAAATGTATAATTCTAATTAGTCTAAAATGCATATAAGACTTTCATAAACACATCCAAATAAGATATTTATCAATTACTAATAAATATGTTCTATATAGGATGTAACAAAGAACACTTTGCATATTTTTATTTAAATAGAGTCAAAGTCAATATTAATTCATTATAACTCATATAAAGCATTATTGGATATATTATATAAAGAATGCTACACATATCTCATTGCATGATTATTAAGTGAAATGTAACTAGATAAAGTACATAATCATGCATGATACAATATATCTCATTAAGCACATTTATATAACATGATCAATATTCTTTTATAATGCATTTGTCATCTATTAAGAACATCTATGAAGCATAAGCACTGTTCTTTCTATCTTGTATTTTTTATCATCAAAACTTAACATATCAAACTATTGGGGTAAACTTATTTCCATAAGATCTACCTAAAATCAATGAGGGTTGACTAGATGAAAATTCATCTTCTATGTTTAGAATATAAAAATATATTGGGAATATTAAATTATTTACCCTAACCAAAACATCTTTATGCACTTCTATGGGATGAGTTATGCTCCTATTTGCTAACTGAATGTCAACTCTAGTTGGCTTCAACTCTCTAATCTGTAAAGATTTATAAACTGATTTTGGCATAACGTTAATTGAGGCACCTAAATCCAACATCGCATGCGTAAATTGCTTATTGCTTATTGTGCAAGGAATGCGTAATGTTCCAAGATCATTGCATTTAGGAGGTATATTTAGTTGGATCAAGGTAGAAACATTTTTTCACACACTAATTTTTTCATTTCTTTTCAACGTCCTCTTTTGAGTGCACAATTCCGTCAAAAACTTTGCATACTTCAGAATCTGCTTTATTGCTTCCAAGAGAGGTATACTGACTTCTACCTTCTAAACAATCTCGATAATCTCCTTGTCCAATTTAGTTTCAATTATCTTCTTTGATTGTGTCATTTGGTTGGGAAAAGGGGGAGGAATGTTGAGAGTAGATTTTTTTGTAGAATTTTTCATTAATTTCTTTTTTTTCTTTGAATTCTTTACATGTTCTATATTCTGCTATGTTGAATCTTCTGCAAAATTCAGGTTTACTAGATCTAATTTTTATGCACAATTCTCTTGTACAATTTCTGATTGGAGTTGGGTTGGACTACTCACTTCTTTGTCATTTCTCAAGGTTATGTCACTCATATTGCCTCTTGGATTGTTAATTGTTTGGGAGGGCAATTGGATGGAACCTTGAGACTTTAATTCATTGAAGGAAGTTGTAAGTTGACCAATTTGAGTCTCCAAGTTTTGAATGATGATCTTGGTACTCCATTGAAACCAAAGGTTATTAGTTGCTAGCTGCTTCACAAATCTCCCAAGCTAGGTTCAGAATTGCTACTTTGTTGTATGGGTTATTTCACTTGTTGTTGAAACTATTGGTTGCTCGGGCCTACTACATTATATTTGGCTTGCTGCTACTGCTGCTGAAATTAGTTAAAATTGTTGTCATACCACAGATTGGGATGATCTCTCCATCCAGGTTTATATGTGCTAGAATAAGGGTCATACCTTAGTTGCTACTAGTATGGTCTTCCAGGAAAGATGCCAGCCACGGCTTCACTACTTTCGTGGAGTGCAAGACAATGATCTGTTGGGTAGTCTGGCAAGGAACATATTCCACAAAGTTTTGCTGGGGACTGAATTTGCATTTATCCTAATGCCAGTTGCCTAACCAAGGAAGTCAGGTCCTCCAATTTGTTCTCCATTCTCTATTGATCAGCATCAGAAACCTTTACTTCATCGACTCCTCTGGTTGAGGTAATGACTAGTGTGCCAAATTGTTGTGCTTTTGCTGCCATGTTTACTATTAAATCTCTTATTGCAGTAAGGGTTTTGTCCACTAAAGCTCCTACAAAGGCAACATCTACCATGATTCTGTCCATAGGCAAAAGTCCCTCATAGAAATACTAGATTAGCAACTGGTCATTGATCTGGTGATGAGGACAACTTGCACACAACTTCTGGAATTTCTCCTAGTATTCATGAAGTGTCTCACCACTATTTTGTCTGATCTCACATATGTCCTTTTTTATGGCAGCTGCTCTTGAGGTAGGGAAGAATTTCTCCAGGAACAAGCTCTTCATATCATTCTAACATGTTATGGCAGCTGGCTACAAGTAATACGACCAATCCTTGGTTACTCCATCTAGTGAGAAAGGGAAGGCTCTCAATTTATATGTTCTTATGGAATTCCCTTAGGCTTCATTGTCGAACAAACCATATAGAACTCTTTTAAGTGCTTATGAGAGTCTTCACTTGCAAGTCCATAGAACTTTAGCAGCAAGTGTATGAATCAAGATTTCAATTCAAAATCAGCATATAAGTTAGGATATTGAATGCACAAAGGTTAACAATTCACATCAGGTGCTGCTAGTTCCTTATGGGTCCTATTATGCATATTATCAGCTATGGTTGCAATGTTACTTATATTCTCAGGTTCAATTTCAGTAATTTCAATGTTAATTTCAATTTCATATGCCATCCTTTCACTAAGTCTACGAGCTTTGTTAAGTGTGTGCAAGGTCCTCTCAATATCAAGGTCAATGTTAAGCAAATGATTAATAGAAGACCTAATCGTACAACATGCCAAAGTATAAAAACATAGGATATGCAAAATGGACTACACAACACTAAAATTATACCAAAATAATATTAGTTATCCTATCTATACAATTTTAAAAATTATGGGACTACCACAGGGTAAAAACTACTAAAAAATGGTACCAAAAAATACAATAAAAAATTTTAAAAATTGAAAAAGTGGTCTAAACGTTGGAATTTGGCCAAAATAGGGTAGTGCTCATGACAAAGCATGAGCTTTGTTCTCCACACCAATCTTGTTCTATTGACAAATTTTTAGGTCATTCGAAGATGGTTGGGCCGTATACTTTTTTTTTTTGCATTTTGAGGCCATAATTAACCTAAAAACTACCTGAAAAAAGGGAAGCGAGGGTTAGTGAAAGGTTAGCATCTAATTTTACTCCTAATAAGATTGATTAAACTCATAATGATCCCCGACAATGGCGCCAAAATTTGATAGTTGCCAATACTATAAATTTACGTTAATTTATAAGCTGATTCACCAAATTACTTGCAGTATAAGGTACCAACGGGTCGAGCCCTTGGATCACTCTAATTAAGAAATTAGATTAAGAGGTTAATAGAGAGGAGAAGGTTGCAGAATTGATCAATAGAAAGCAATTAAAAACTGTAAACAGAATTAGGTAGACAACTAATCTAAAGAAATCAACTAATCTTGAGTTTAATCCATCCTTGATCACAAGGAATCCATTTAATTTCTAACCAAATTCTTAGTCATAGATCACATAAAAAATCCTTAAGATGATCTGTGAATACTCTACTAGATAAGCATCTAGAATTTAATCAATTAGGGTTAGATGAATTAAGCACTCATTTAAGCCTAAATTAACCAAAATCTAGAATCCAACTAAGCTAAACAATCCATCAAACACTTTTGATGCATTGTTTAGTCTTTATAATCCTCCTTAAACACGTGGCAATTATGCAATTATCATATCAACATCCAAATCAAATTAAGCAATTCAATCCAGATTCAATCAAAATCAAAAGAGAAAGAAGAGAAACTTGATTAACAATTAAATGCAGAACAACCAAAGCAAGATCTCAAAATTAAACATTAAGATTGTCAATCCCTAAGATTTATTAAAAGGTTCTAGCCATCCATGGATGAGAGAAAGAAATTCAGAAAAAGAATGAAAACCTAGAAAGAAGGGAGATGGAGAGAGATTAAGATAAGCTAAGAAAAAATGTATCTATCCATCCTCCCCGGACTCTCTGCTTTCCCCTAAATAACTACCTCTAAAACTAAAAATTCAAGTCTTCCCCTAGCTTAGAATTAACCCTCTTCCTCTTAACTTTAATTGGACACCTGATTTGCCTAATTTGGACTTAGTTTGAAAGAGTTATGCTCAAAATATTCTTAACAACTCTCTAGACCCATCAATCGACTTCAAAGAGAGAGAAAACCATCAAAACGTCATAATTTTGATGAGGGGTATTCACAAGAGTTGAAGAATAATGTCTCAGCTTTCCAATGACACCTGTCCCAGCTCCATATGACTCTTACAGCCCAAGTTATGGCCTAATCCATGCATACTGTCAAGGTTCCAGTGACAGTGTCTTTGTTTTGACTCCCAGGCTCAATGTGGCCTATTAGACATCTGATTCAGCCTTGGATCTCTTTACCAAAGTTTTAGAGCTTACTCTCAGATTTCCTATAAGGTAAAATTTATAATTTTTAGATGTCAAGAACTCAAATTATGCCCAAAATACAGAAGCATTGTAAAGTTCTCAATAATGCTGAAAAATACAATTAAGCCCAATTTGAACCCAGACTTATAAAATGTGGTTAAGACCAATCAATTAAACATATAAGAGGTCTAAGAATCTAAATATGAGGGTTAACTAATATATGAAAATTGTGTTTATCAAGACATTCCGCATATAAGTAGTTAATTTATACTATGTTTAGTTTATTATTAAAAGAAATGCTATGTTTGTTTTAGATTTCTCCTTCCGCAAACTAGCATTTGTACTTTTTCCCAAGAGCGTCTTTTGAAAGCAAGTAAGGCTTTCCTTCGTCTAAATGCATGGTTGTGGTTAATAAGGGTGGCTTTTATGGTGGACCCTTTAACTTTGGGTCAATCCATGCACCCCCAAAAAAATTGATTCATATCTGTTTTTCATTTTATCAAACTGGTCCATTTTTTGTTTTGCCAATGAGTCCTTGTAGAGTTTCTTGTTTTTCTAACAAGTCTTTTTACCCAAATCAGATATGTAGGCCTAGCGGCAATGTGGACATGGGGGCTCGATTAATGACGCAATTGGGTGGAGTTTGTGGATAGCAGAGCTAGGTCAAGTTCAATTCTAAGTTTGGTTGGTCAAGGTGGTTCGGGTCGTAGGGATGGCGGAGCTCGTGGCGGATTTAGTTTGGTGGTGGGTCGCAACCCAGACCATAGATGGTTTGAGGTTTGGGAGCTTAATCATGGTGGAGGCTTGGCTCGTGATGGTTCGGTCTTGTGGTGTTGCCACTATGGGCGATGAGGGTTCTAGGTTCAATTGCTGATAGGTATGGTAACGGGTCAAGTCTGGACGTGGCTAAGTTTGAGGAGGCCATATGTTGTGCGAGATGGAGGTTCTGGCTTGGTTCTCTGGCCGACGATGGTAAGGGGATCGACAACGACTAGGCATGACAACTTCAAGTTGGTAACGATTTTGATTGGGGGAGATGGATTTTGTTGGGTTCAATCCCTCCATAATGCTCCCCTAATCTCAAACCCCATCAGAATCTCCCACTCCGAGGGCCTCACCCTCGCTCCTTCAACTCTCCTTCAACTAAGACCATGTCTGCTTCACTGTCGCCACCAACGTCGGCTTCCATATCTATAATTGTGACCCCTTCTAGGTTGAGGAAATTTTTTGTGGGTATGCTTTTGTGCAATTCAAAGTTTCAAACTTTGATTTTAGATTCAGGTTCTAGGTTGTTACTTGTTTTCCCCTTTTTCTTTTGTTTTGGATTCAAATTCAGGTTCTGGTGGCATTTTTGGGTTTGCTTCTCGCCGGAAAATGGATTCCAAGTTACCGGAATCTCGTAAGTGAAGGACCAATTTACAAATCTTAATTTCTTCTACTTACCTTCTAATCAAGTTGTAGGTCATTCATCCTAACCATCAATCTATTTTTCTACTCATCCAATGACTTATATTTGTTGATCCATTGATGGACCCAAATAGCAAGGCTTTCCTTTGTCTTAATGCACAATTGCGATTAATAAGTACTGTAAAAGGAGCGTGTGAGAATTGATGGGTTGGACAACTTTTTCCCCCTTCCTTAATCCCTTATTAGGGTGAAAAATGGGCTAGATTAAATTAAGTTTTGCCTAAGTAGGTTTAAGTTTGTTTTTGTTTTGTATAATACTATTCAAAGCTTGACATATTGCTTATCATATATTCTGTTTTTAGTTCAGCTTGCCCGTTTTATAAAAATATAAAAATTTAACTTGATCTTAAAATTTATTTAAAGACTTATATTATATGAAAGCTTTTAAATATGTTAAAAAGCTTAGAATTTCTAATTTTAAAAAGTATATCCTTTAATAATTTTATTATATTTTACATAAAATAAATGTCATATTAATATATAATTAAGAATATGTAAATATTATAAAATTTTAATTTTATATCTAAATAATAAATAAATAACCAACTTGATATAGGCTAAATAAGACTTCTTAAAAGCCTAACCTTAAGTTTAAATAAAAATTTTAAAAAATCAAAACAAGACTTTTTTACTAAATATACTAATTAAGTTAAAGTAGGCAATAAATAAACTAGACTGTAGCTCACCCTTAGAGTCCCCCATGCTCAGGTCTCCTGCCAGCCTAACTAGTCATGGACCACGTCTACCTTATATAACGTAGAATCTAACAGAAACGATTAATAAAACAATGTTAAACTAGTCTCGCAAATTCATGTTAATATAACTGTAATTTCTCCATAACTCTCAATCATAATAACTTTCTAATGTCTGGTCAAAAGGATATTAAGTTCCAGCTTTCTTTTTATTATATACTTTACAAAAGGGTCAAATCAAATGCAAGGCTTTTTACTCAAATTTTCCTCCTTTACCCCCTTATTACTTGAAGTGCCGTCAAAGTGGGTTTTTTTTTATTTTGTTTCTTTTTCTTATTTTAATGATAGTAATTAGTAATGATAAATTACTTCAATACTATCAGTCAATATATCAATGACATGTTTGGGATTCAAAAAGTTAAGCAGAGATTTACTCAAATGATCACCATAAAGGATAACTACAAAGCTGGATTACTAAAATTAACACTTTACTTAGTGCATATTTGAGGTTTGCATTAAGGATATTTGAGGTAGAAAATACCGAGAGTTGTGGTCAAAATGGTCACAATTTATGTTAAGTTTGTGAGGTGCTTGGATTTAAACTTTAAATTTTGTCATTTCATAAATAGTTTGATATTGTATTTTTTGTGGAATTAAAAGTATCTCATTAAGGATTAGTGGTAAGCCATAAATTACCGTCAAGCCTTGGACAATGTCTCTAACAAGCAGGTGAGAGTTCATCCCAATCGTTCAAGTCATAACTTTAAAATCTTTCGATCAAGCCACCACTCTAAAATCCTATTTTTGTGGGAAAAAATTACACTTTCCATTTTGGTTATCTAGACATTATTTGACGCCTAAAATGTATCGTCCATATTGTAAAACAAAATACCACATTGCAAATGTGTTGGTTTTTATGACACCCCACTCAATCATAGTGATTTTCTTCTTGTTTTGCTAATCAAAGAATAATCAATAGAAGAACAACATCTGTATAAAAAAAAGTTATACAGAATTAAAAAAATGGGTGGGGGGTATAGTACACACGGCATACCCCCCACATCCTCACGAGTCATGACCAAGATGCATTTTTTTCTTCAACAAATACATTTCAATGAAACTAAAAAAAATGGATCCTTACTAGAAAGTAGAAAGAAACCAAAGTTTGAGTATGTGTGTGAGGAGCACTGGCAAGCAGAGTTAGTAGTAGCAGACTTGGTCTACCAACCTCGAACAAAACGGCATTTACTCCTGATAGAATAAGAATAACCCATTCTCAAAGGGAGGACAGTTAGTTTCTTACCCATTTCCCACCCTTCATTCCCATCACACATTTCAACCAAAGATCCAAAATTAAAGGGGAACCCATTATCAACCTCCACACCACAACCCCCATTAAAAGGAAAAAAGGAAATACTCTCTTAAAAAGATTAAGAAAAAAAACTTACTAAGTGTTTTCATAATTACATTTTTTTTTGTAGTAAATTACATTTTTTTTTACTAATTTCATTTCATCATAATAATTTCTTTTTTTGGAATTAAATAAAGGACAAGCCGGCATGCTAATGCTACCGCGATGCTGACAATTGGTTGAGATCACCGGCACAAAGTAACAGAATCAAAACTCGTTTTTTTTTTTTAAATATGATTATTTTTTTCTTTATATATCAAGGTCAATTTCGGAATAAACAGTGCCATAAATCAGTGGTTGCCAAAACCATTCACTATCAAAACGACACGTGAGTGATGTGAGTTACGCGTAACGCTTTCTTTTGACAGTTGTCGTTTATCTCTGGCTTGAGTATCACAGGTCACAGCCAAGTGACGTTAACAACTTGCGAGTCGTTTTGTTTGTCATGAATGAAGGCCCCCTGCTATTGTATTCTGCTGGGTCGTTACAACAGAAGACCCCCAGCAGTTTCCTTTAAACTAATGTGAAATTTCAAAATTGCCATTCACTAGTTTTATTTTCCGAAAATTATAGCGTTTTTCAATAGGAAAAACTGAGAAAATTTTGATTTAAAAATATCAGAGAAAAGCAGATATGACATTTTTTAAGTAAAAAAAAAGCATCTTGCTTCGTTTTTCGAAAGTTACTTGAAATAGTTCAAAAGGGTATTTTGGGCAACATAAAAAGGGTTGAAGATGCAAAAAGAAAAAAAGAGAAAAAAAGAAAAGAGTGATTGAGTGGGGAATAAATACAGAAACGGGCAAGTCTCGCATGTTACACTTACATGTTCTTTCTCCCTCACTTGATGCACACACACCTTTAATTAAATATCAATAAATTCAATTTTCAATTCATTGAGGGTTTTTTCTTATTTGACGTTTTTTTTGTCAAAAAACAAAAAAGGAAATTAATAGAAAAAGAGATAATAAATAAAAAGTTTTAAAAAAACCTCATTTTGATTTTCTTTTCCATTTTTGCTTTTTTTTTTTTAGCTTTGTCTATATCTCTTGGTGGAGGAATGCTTGTCACCTACTCCTTTTATAGTTTGCACTCTCTCTTTCTCTCACAAGCAACAACAACAAAGGAATTCATACAAATGCTAAGAACCTCTCTGTTTTAGCTCTGTTTTGTTTTTCTCTGTTTTCTTATTCTTCCTTCGATTTTTATTTTTATTTTTTTGTTTTCATCATGGAGAAGCACAAGTGCAAGCTTTGCTTTAGGAGCTTCTCCAATGGCAGAGCTTTGGGGGGTCACATGAGGTCTCACATGATGAACCTTCCTCTTCCTACAAAGCCAGAAGTGCCATCATCACCACCAACCATTCAACTCAGTTTCGAAGCTGAATCAGCTTCATCTTCATCTTCAGAAGAAGGTGGTGATGATGATGACAAGGGTCTTTGTTATGGCCTCAGAGAGAATCCAAAGCGGAGCATTCGCCTCGAAGATCCTGAGTTTTCGTTTGCTGCTGCGGATACCGGGTCTGTGATCCTTCAAGACAGAGAGAGCGAGACCGAGTCGTCGAAGAACCCAACTCGTAGAAGATCCAAAAGGGCATGGAAACTTGGCGTGTTTGATCACAAGTACGATTGTAACAACCGCAAGCAAGTTCATGAACGTGAAGCCATGATGAAGAAGATGAAGTTGTGCAAAGCTAGTAAGACAGAATCGTGGGTGGTCGACCATGAACCTGTGAGTTCGGTTTCTGATGCAACCACCGAAGAAGATGTGGCATTCTGTCTCATGATGCTGTCTAGGGACAAATGGAAGAGACAAAAAGATCAACAACAATTGGTAGAAGACAAATACAAAGAAGAAGAAGAACAAGGAGAGGAAGATGAAGATGAAGTTGTGAGATCCTTGGAAGATAGCGATGAATCCGAGGAACTGAGATTGTCCAAGAACCGAGTACGAGGAAGGTACAAATGTGAGACCTGCAACAAAGTGTTTCGATCTTATCAAGCACTAGGTGGTCACAGAGCGAGTCACAAGAAGATCAAGGTGAACGTAACAGTGGATGGTGAGCCAGAATTGGAGCATGAGAATGGTGGAGCTTGTGCTCCCATGGTGGTGGAAAAGAAAATCTATGAGTGCCCAGTTTGTTTCAGAGTTTTTGCTTCGGGTCAAGCACTCGGTGGACACAAGAGAACCCATGTTACTGGGTCAGCTGCAACAACCCCAGTTCCAAGTTCCATGAAGCTTGGAAAAAACTTGATAGATCTTAACCTCCCTGCTCCAATTGATGATGATGATATTAGCCAAATCGAGAACTCTGCAGTTTCAGATGCAGAATTTGTCAAAACCCATCAGGCAATGAAGGGTAGTTTCTAAGTTGAAATTTTGTTTTTGGTGCATGGTATCTTGATGATCCAAAGGTAACAAATTTTGATAATTTTTATATTTGTTCTGCAAATTGGGTAATATGGTTACTCTATAGTATTTATATAATAATATAATTCTTCTAACTGCAATTTAGTTCTGAATTATGCTTTGTTTCTGTAACAAATGACATTGAGCATTCATTAATGGAGGAACCAAACCTTTATGCTTATTCTGTTATTCAGATTCAGACTTCTACTTTAAATCATTTACTAGTACAATTTCTGAGCTTTAGGGTGTGACTTTTTCTTTTCCTTTGTTATGGAATTGTGCATAAGAATTGACAAGCATGCGTGTTTTAGTGGGCTCTGTTTCAGCTTCCAAGCAAATACAAAGTAACTGTTCTACCATTCATTACTGATGAATATTAAACAAGAAAGTCATTCTCACAGGAAGTTGATCAACCTGCATATATTTTATTATTTTATTAACAGAAAAGTAACTTCCACTTCTGACTTCCAGGAGCATTGTACATTTGTACATTTCACGAAAAGGAATATGTTTTCTTCATGGTTCTTTTATTATTATTATCATTATTATTATTATTTTTTGCCCAAGATATTTAAGAAGGTTAAGAAGTTCCACGTTGTTTTCCCTTTTTCTTTTTCTTTTCCTTTTTTTTTGCTTAAAGAAAATTCTGTCTCTCATCTTTTTTTCTGTGTTATCTTCATAACTTCTAGAGATTGCAAGGTGAATCAGAAAATTTAATGGCTGCAATAGCCTGTAGCTCGGGTGAATCTGATTTTCATTAAATATTCTTTTCAATTTTGTGGGAAATCTGTATAGGTGATATTGAGAAAATAAAAATCACTAAGCAGATCCCTTATTTTACTCATTGCTGATAGATTAATTTGGCCTAGTTGGGCGTGACTCAAGTTATCTGGCTCAAGCAGGGCTTTTGGTTCTTTATGGAAAGCTTTAAGTCACCCTCATTAAATTTGCAATAAATGACATACCATCCATTTCCTACACTTGTTTTTTTTTTTCTTCATTTATTTGTATTTATTTTATTGGGGTTTGGTCAATTAGTAGATAATAGAGGGCACTATTATGATTTAGACTTTAGCAGCTAGAATGCTGAGATTTCACTTAACAGAAAATCTGACTGGTTAACAACCCAACCAAATTAGAAAAGAAACTGCAAAGTGGAAAGTTGGGTGCTAGATGGCACTACCATGTATAAGAAATTCTTACGTGAGAATTTCTTACTTTAAGTATATAAATTATCTTTTGACTTGTGCAAAATTATGTGGATCATATGAAAAATATACAAATTTCCGTTGTTTAAAGTTAGAAGTTTCCACCTAAATTTTTTTCCAATGTTATTGCCTTTAGAATAAAAAGTAGGAAACTAGCTACTAGCTAGCTCTGTCATGGCACTTCTTTGAGTGGTGTTACTATTATGCTTGTAGTTTGTACACTCCTCACATACTTTCTTGATAAGCCACTGAATAAGACTTCATTTGAATATTTTTGCTCAATGACTTGGTTTCTGAAGAGAAATCCTGTTCTTTATCCTTCTCTTTGATATGATTACATATTTACATACTCTGTATTTGTAACTCAGAAGTACTATTCATAGTACTCAAACTCACAATTGGTCATTCTTGCACAAATATTTTGTTGAGTTTGAAAAAAAAAATTGAAGTTTTGACACAACCAGATGTATTAAAATACAAACTACTAAGCAATGTTATTTTTAAAGAATCTATAGAAGGAACGTGTTGTGTTCTGGTCTCATCACGCTCCTTATACCCAAATGGTGGGAAAAGAAAATGTTAGGCAAATTAAATAAAAAGACAAAAAAAGTTGTGGTCAAAGTCTAAATCATAATTAGGGGTGTTCACATCCAAACCAATCCAAAAAAAAAAATCGAAAACCGATCTAAAAAAATCGAAAACCGATGAAAACCGAAATAGATTGGATTAATTTGGATGAAGTTTTTAAAAAACCGATCGGTTTGGATCGGTTTTCGGTTCAATTTTATAAAACCGATCCAAACCGATTTTACACTTAAAATTACCTAAATATCCCTAACTAAACCTATCCCCCCATTGGCCCAATGGCCTATTCCCCCCCACCACCACTTGGCTAGACACACGTGAGTGTGAGACAAAGACACACTTCACTCCCTTGTTGACTGTATTAGTATGTTGTAATTGCTAACTCAATTCCGAGAAAGATTACAATTGCTAAATTGTCATTTTAATTTTATTTGTTTAAATTCTGAACTTTGAAATTAGTGCTGAATTTTATTTGTTTATATGATTTGTATGACTTTATGAATAGTTTGTAGTTTAGAATTTGAATTATATTGTTGTTGTGTATTATTCTTATTTAGAATGCATTTTTATTATGTTATTGGACAAAAACCGAATCATCCAATCCAATCCAAACCGATTAAAATTGGTTTGGATTGGATCGGTTTGACTATTGGAATTTATCCAATCCAAACCGAACCGATGATACTTACCTTGTTTGGATCGGATGATTTTTTGCCTCAAAATCGATCCAAACCGATCCAAGAACACCCCTAATCATAATCACCATTAAGGAAGGTGACAAAATTGTGTCATGCTGTGATTTTCCAATTAATTTCATCTGCTTTTATCTTGTGTGTCTATTTTTTTCTTCTTTTTTCTTTTTCTTTTCGTCGTTGTCTTTTCTCCTTGTAGAGAAATACACATCATATCCTGCAAAATGTGAAGCAGAAGAAATATAGAATTCTTTCTTTAAAAGGAAATAATTTTTTTTTATGAGTAAATCAAGCTCATTGTAAAAATATGAAACTGATGGTGTAAAAAAAGTAAAAGTTGGCTTCTGTCTACGAAGTAAAAGCCAAACTTCGTACTTCCATCATTATCTCATTATAGTATATGCTTCGCCTTTAAAAGGTTTTAAAATGGACAACTTGCCTTTCGGTGTAAGTTCTTGATGTACTAAAGAAACCCTCAACAAAGAAGTTGAAATAAACAACTCAAACAATGTGAAGAATACTGTTTTTCATTAAAGAACTTGAATCCAATGAATTACAAGTAAGGAAGCTGAAGTACAATGAAATAACTTGTGCCCCAAAATACAAAGCAAAGCAAATTACATAAAGTGAAGATGAAAGTTGTGAAGAAATATTGTATAGTGCTTTGACATGTATTAACAACAATAGTATGGCCTCAGCTGAATTAGCCAATGCAGGAAGCAGTTGATGGAATGAAGATAAAATCGGCTAAAGGTTGATGATGGGTTGACATACAGAATGGGCAAAAACTAGGTCGGATTCAACAATTGGGCCTAGAATATTAATTTAAGTCCACATCGAATTTTATAAGTGAAGGTGAAATGAGTAGTTTTGCCAAACTAATGCAATCCCTAAAAAATAGGGGTAGTTGCTAAGGCCAGTGATGAACATTGAAGTTGTTATACAGATAAGTACTAGATCATTGGCAACAGGTTAGTTTCCCTAGTTTTTTGGTTGTTGGGTGAACCCTCGACTGGCATATTTCTTGAATCTAGACATTTTATCATGCCAAGCTCAACCAAGGACAAGTTAGTGGGTAAGCATGTTGTTAGCCACTTGCCAAAATGTGGGATTATGGTTAGTGTTAGTGGCAGATAGTGTGCTTAATCCAGTAATGACTAATTTTTTATCTATAAATAGTTGGAGAGTTTCAATTGTATATACACAACAACAAATACATAGATTGATCAAAGCAAAGTTAACTTTCCTCTATTTTGAGCTTTAGCAAGTGTTATTTTTATGCTATTTCTAGTTTATTTATAAATTTTTATAGCCTATTGTCTTTTTATTTCATTCATGTCTTGCTATTTGCTTTAGCAGAATTGTTGAAAGTTTTTTAGTTTTTTTGTACCATTGTCTATCTACGAGCTTTTTTTAGTTGTCTTAGGAACCTACCGTGGAGAGACAGAATCCCTTCTTTGACAATAATTGCTTGTCGTTGGGAATCAAAGATTTGCGAGAATTAACCAATTTATTTTGGTTAGCCAAGCAGAGAACTTTATTCGCAAACATAAAATTGGCACACCCGGTGGGACAACGAATAGTGGTACAGAAAAGTTCCTTTCGCCAAGGCACGATTACAACTGGTGCATGCACCTGCATTTTGGGAAAACTGTAGGAGATATGTATCAACCAACATCTATAGCTAAGAAGAGTGGCAGTCAAAAGGGATCTGAGATGTCAACTCCTCAGGTTATCACTTCTCAACCTTACGACATGCCATCTTCTCAACCACTAGTGACTTTAGCTATTAATACATTTGCTTTACATTCTACACCGATTGCTAAGAAGTCCATGATTCAAAGCAACCAACAGTCATGACTACTTCATTCATTAGGCAACAAATAGATATAAGTTTGAATGATTTGATGTATCAGATGTCATGATATCTAGCAGATATTATTAAGCCAATGGTGCACAACAATGTTTACAATGTCCGTGACCTAGAGCAGAAAGCAGAACAACAAAATAAGGATAACATAGTTCCTCTTCTAGTAGCTGAATTGCTCCTCAACGGTCAGTTCAAGCATGTCAAGGCCAAATACTAGGGTATGCTGGGGGGTGACCGTTAGTTGATTCAGCGATTCAACCATAGGTTGTATAGCCAGTTGTTCACCAAACAACTATGACACCGGTAGCTCAACTAGTGCTCAACACTTCATCCAACAAACCCTGGTTCAACTAGTGGCACAGCTGGTAGTGCAATCAGAAACTTTTCCTGCAAGCTAGCTGATTGGACAACAGTAGATGCTGACACAGTCAAATTTTTAATTGATGTTGCAATCAGTTGGACCACAATATCCATAATTTCAGACACCTGGACATCTGGTTGCTTAACTTAACCAGTGTGGCATGACTATCCCAAACTCTAGCCCTATCAATCTGGCTAGGCAACCACCAATTGCATTAGGTATGATAAAGTTACCATATGTTTAGTATGGGACTAATGTACCTTTCATTCCACAGGGCATACCATCCCCAGTTGTTACTATTCTAGCTGTTCAAAACAAGACAATGGGAGAATTTGGAGAGCAACAATGGAACATAGTTCCACTTTTCCAGAACACCTAGTTTGCCTATCAGCTAATAGCGGAGCAGCTGAATGCTTATTATGACACACCTTCTTATGGTGTTGATCAATAGTGGAAATTTGTACCACCTTCATTTGTGAATCAGCCAAGGTACCAACAGTTCCAAGAGCAGCCGATCCAACGACCAGCAGCTAAGGTGCCCCCAATACCACCAAGGTAGCCAGTTCAAATACTAGTACATATGCAAAATGTAACATCCTCCCTAGCCTATTAACCTTAAAGATTGTCATAATAGCATATAAATACACATGTATAAGTTACCTGTTAATTTTGGTGATTTCCTAAGGTAATTTAGGTATAATATTATCACACTGGACATGGAAAATAACTCATATTAGCTCAGAACTTAGCATAAACTGATTAGATGATGAAAATAAATATGAAAAATTTATTTATAGGTTACAAATGAATAGAATGAGTTGTAGTAATTTTTGGAGAATTAAATGAATTAGTTTGACATTTTTAAAAAAATAGAATGAGTGTTTAAAGGAAAAATTAAATAGGAGAGTAGCTTGGAAAATCATAAGATTTTGTGGAGATATCAAATAGAGGATGAATATTATTCTGGGAATGATTACAAGCTAAGGCAGATACCTGTAAGCTTATAAGTTTAATTCCTTATATTTATCTTAACTTAAGGAAGAGTAATAGAGCTTAATGGTTGTCAGTGGTGTGTATAGATAGTTATTAAATGATGAGTATAGGAACTAAATAAAGTTTCAGAATTTTCTATAACACCTATGGAAGTTAGAAAACTCATTAATGAAAGATCAAAGTATCTTTAAGAGATAAATTTCATTCATTGAACTAAAACAACACAAAAGTCTTCATCCTTATCCCACTTTTCTTCACTCCACTGCCTCATCACCCTTACACTTTCATAATTCTCTTTCTCACTTTTTCTTCCACTCACACACGTAGAATAGTAGAGAGAAAGAAAGAAGAAAGACAAGAAAGAGAATACCATCATCAAAAAGCAAGAAGGAGAGAAGAAAGAAAAGAAAAAACGGACAAGCACCATCTACAAGGGAGCTTAGGTAGGGTTTTTTTGTGCAACACTACCTTCCTCTCTTTCTTTTCTTGTTCTTCAAATTTTGCATGAATGGATTGGTTGAGAATTTCTTATGGATTTTTTTATGATATATTGGTTGTGTGTGTGTGTGTATGTATGTATGTATGATGTATATATATATATATATATATATATATATATATATACACACCCACACACACACATATGATTGATGAGTTTGAGGTTATATATAAACATCCTTAAGAATTTGAGATTGATGAGATATAGAATACTATGGATTGACTTTCATTGTTTTACCTCATGAATCTTGGATTGAATATATGTATGTTGAGGTTTTAATGATAAGTTGATTGAAAGAATAGAAAGAATTAGAAGTTACTATGTTTTATAACTAATTATAGTGTGGAGATGCAATTGATAATCGATTATCAGGGTATGATAATCGATTATCAATTTCCAGAATGCCGTATTTGTAAGTGATAATCGATTATCAAGTGGTGATAATCGATCATCAATTTCTAGAATGACATATTTGTGGGTGATATTCGATTATCAAGTGGTGATAATCGATTATCAACTTCCAGAATGTTATGTTTGTGAGTGATAATTGATTATTCAGAGGTGCTAGTCGATTATTAACTTACAGAATGCTACTACCGTGTAGCAATAGAAAAGGTGATTTATATTTATGTATGTACACTTGGTGTACTTGAAAATGATGATATTGTGCACTTAGTAAATTTATAAAATGATAAAATTATGCACTAGATATATTTATATGATGTGATAAATCGAGATCTACACTTGTTATGTTTATGAGGTGTACTAGAAAATGATTTGCTCTTTTATAAAGTTAAAGTTAAGCTAATATTGAATAATGAATTATCATTTGCTCCTTTATAAAATTAAAGTTAAGCTAGTATTGAATTGATATGTAATGTGTTCAAAGTTTAAAAGATATTAGATATGATCCTCGAATGGAGGTGATCCTTAGGTTCTATTTACTTATGAAGGGTACCCCATAGATTCATTTAGCTAGTATTGGATTTTGGAAATGATCTTCATAGGGGGTGATCTTAAATTCATAGATTTGATAATGAGTATTTGCTTCATGAGAGAATGTAAATATTCTAGTGATAGTGAGTTGTGGTTTATATTTTGATACATTCTTGATGGAATCTATGATTTATTGATGATGTGTTGAATCTAGATACAATGGTTAAATGTATGTTATTGATCAATGACAATAATTGAATTTCTGTCTCAGGAAGAGAAAGAAATTATTTTGGCTTAGCCATCTTTCCCGAGACAGAAATTATTTTGGCTTAGCCATCTTTTTATATGATATTTATAGTAGTGATTTAATTCCTCAAAGTAGTTAGAATTATTATGATGACATTTTATATGTTATAATTACTGAGAATCTCCAGAATTCTCACCTTCTTTTTATCTCTTCTTTCTATCATAATTCCAGCACAAGACCCACTTGTGGAGTAAAAGTGAAGATGCTGATGTAGTGTAGGATTATATACTCTTTTTGACTATTGCTTGCATTTATAACTATGCAGTGGTTTGTATATAATTTATATGTACATATGCATATAAAGGCTTAGTTTGTATCACCTGAACACTAATGTTCTGGTTTGTATGGAATATTATTGACAATATGGCTTGTATAAGTCAAGTATATAATTGATGAGCGATGTCGTACTTGCCTCAAAATAAACTAGGATTTAAATGGAATATAGCATAGTGCATAACCTAGGTCATCTCCCAAGGATCAATTCGAAATTCTCAAGAATATTAGAAGTTATCAATAGGTAGGGGGTTTTGTTCATCAAGTAGCAGAGTACAAATTCAAAAGTGATTAGAAGTAAATTTGAAACTGGAAACACCAATCCAAGGTCTTCAATTCAAGTGGCAGAGTTAATCATAGTTCAAAAAGAGTAGAATTCTATATGTATTTACCTCTATTAATTCGAATTCAACTAGATAATCACCTATAATTTGATCAACTAAAACAGAATCACAATCGCAATTCTTGATTAAGATTAAATTAAACACAATTTCAAATTAACATAGATTACTAATCGATAATCTATTCTCCATTAGATTCAGATTAATCAATCCAAATCTATCTTCAATTTTGAAAACATAATCATAAATCAATTGAAGAAGGAGAAGAGGGAAGAACACAATCAGAAATCACAATTAAACAAAAGAACTCAAAACTCTAACCACAATCATTGAATTCCTTGGATTGATTGGATCTTTAGCCTTCCATGGCCATTACCATTGGAAAGATACAGAACCTTCAGAGAAGAGAGAAAACAAAAATAGAGAAGACGAAAAGAGAGAAAAAGGATTCTTGATTCAATCTCTAAAACTGAAAATAAAATTCAAATCAAAAGGTACTTTTCGTATTCTGCCTTAACCTATTTGTAGCTGAAAATGTTTTTATAATTCCTAATCTACCCCTAGCCCAAATTGTAGCCCTCTGAATAAGCTTTTCAGAGACATATAATTTGCCTTATTTGGGCTTAAATTGAGAGAGTTAAGCTCAAATCAGTGAGGGAAGGTCCAAGTTTTATGATAGCAACAGCATCCTAATTTTGAGGCTCAATTTCACCCTGAATCCAGCTGAAATAGAAAAACTGCATTAGACACAAAATTGTATATCTTTGTCTCAGCTTTTAGGGGACACCAAGATCATCTAAATATGACATTTTTAGCCCAAGATATGGCCTGTACAAGACAAAAAGGTCAAAATGAGCTAAATTCTAAAATTTAATGAAGCTTTTACAACTAAGTTCAATGAGGCCCAATCATTTAAAACTCACCCACAAACATAATATTGGATACAATTATCATCAATTAGGCTAAATATAAAGCAATAATGAATGTCTCACAATTGATTGATCAAATCCCCCCACACTTGAACTTTTGCACTCCCGGGAAAAATAAAAGAAACCAAAACTAGGGAATAAAGAAAAGCAAATGCAAGAATGCAAGACAAGTAAAAACTCAAAAGCTAAAAACTCTAAAAGACTCAAATTCCAATGATATTCAAGAATGTAAAAGCCTACAAACAAGAGAAGCAATAGAAGATTCAAGAGAACAAAACATCCATGAATTAAAATTTCTTCACATCTCAAACCAACAAGTAAAGTAGCTTCAACTTGAAAAGCATGAATCAAGAATGCTAGATTCTCACAAGATACACTCTAAATCCCTCAAGTGTTTACAAGGTAAGTGTTTCACTCAATTCAACTCATGAACAATTGTACTACCATAAGCTTGCTTATCTTCTACTTCTCCACTACTCAAAACACATGCACACAAAAATTAAGAGGACTTTATTCAATGTTGTAATGGGGCCAAGGTAAGGGAAGGAACAATATGGATATGGCATGGTAAGATAAATACCAAAAAGAATGAAAGAGCATTGTGGGAAGGAACTCAAATGACAAGTAACAAACATGAAAGTTTATTCCCCAACTTCAAATAATGCACATTCTCTTTACATATTTCCTTCTCTCTTTTTTTGGCTTTCTTTTTTTTTTCTTCATTTTTTTTCATTTGGCTTTCTCTTTTTTTTTTTTTTTTCTTAATTCTATTTTTTTATTTTTATTTTATTTCATCAAACATCTTGCACATTGCACATCAATTACACAACCCCCACACTTGAACTTCTACCCACAAGCCAAAAGAGCTCCTCCATTAAAAATGAACCAATGCTCTCCTATTCCCTAAGGTAAAGGTAAAAACATGATGTTTCACATAAGGTACAAAACGAGCTAAAACAAAGAATATGCAAGTAGCCTCAAGGGGGTTAAACAAGGGGAAATGATGTAAGGTTGGCTATTTGGCCAAAGTAGTTAATCAAGAAAGAATGCCTTAATCATGTTCATGCATGCAAGTGAAAAATGTAGCCTAAAAAAGAATCAAAGCAAGTTCTAGAGTGATCAAATGACATGAGTGAAAATCACACAAGAAAGAAGAGAATGGTGCAAATGTTAAATCCACCAATAGGTTCAAAATCTTATAAGGTATGCATCTATCAAATTTGATCCACCAATTCAAACATTCACCGCCAAGCATATCAAATTCAAGAAGAAGGAAAATCTATTCATTCATGTTATGAACCTTGAATTTCAATTGTTTCAAACTTTTCAACTTCACAAACCTCAAAACATCATTAGAAAACAAGTCAAAACACACTTCTTTTTTAAACAAAAAATAGAATTAAAAACAGAAAATAAAAATGAAAACAAAGACAAAATAACATAGAAAACAAAAAAATAAAACAAAAATAGTAGAAAATGCGAGAAAACAACAAAATAGAAAATCGAAACAGAAAATAAAAATAGAAAACGAAACAAAAAACATAAATAGAAGTGAGTAGAATGTTTATGACAAGAGAATTTGTATGACAACAGAGAGAAAATAGCGCAAAACAACAAAAATAGAAATTTATGTAGCGAAACACGTAAAGCGAAATAGTGAAAACAGAAAAATAGAAACACAAAATAAGAATTTAAAATCAGTAAAAACAACAGAGAATTAAAAATAGCAAAAAAAAAAAAAAAAACACAGCAGAAAAATAGAAACATATAAAAGAAGATAGAAAACAGCAAACAAAAATAGTGAAAATAGAATGCTAAAATGCCTCCCCCCACTTAAATTTCGCATTGTCCTCAATGTGAACACAGAGCTAAAGATAAGTAGGCATGTGAAATAAAAGAGCAAGGGAGGAAAACACCCGCATCAAGGTGGAAAGATCTGCACTTGGGGAAAGGTGGGCTTGTCCAAGGAGAGCTCCTCTACGAGTGCGGGGCTTGTGGGGCTCTCAAGAAAGGGCTTTAGACGATGCCCATTAACCGTGAAACTCTTGTTGGTGACTTCATTTGAAATCTCCACTGCACCATAAGGAAAGATGTTAGTGACAACAAAAGCACCATCCCACCTAAAACGAAGCTTACCGGGCATGAGTTTAAGGCGAGAGTTGAACAAAAGCACTTTTTGGCCAATAGATAACTCCTTTCTAGAAATCATCTTGTCATGGAAATGCTTAGTCTTTTCCTTATAGATCTTGGAATTCTCATAAGCCTCCAAACGAAGTTCCTCAAGTTGTTGTAATTGAAGCTTCCTCTTTGAACTCGCTTAGTCAAAAGCTAAGTTGCAACTCTTCATTGCTCAGTATGCACGATGCTCTATCTCCACTGGAAGGTGGCAGCTTTTACCAAAGACAACCCTAAAGGGAGACATCCCTATAGGCGTCTTGTAAGTAGTACGATGAGCCCAAAGAGCATCTTCTAACCAGCGGCTCTAATCCTTCCTATTCGGCTGCACCATCTTCTCCAAAATCTGCTTTATCTCTCGGTTAGAAACCTTGGCCTGCCCGTTAGTTTGGGGATGATATGCTGTAGACACTCTATGCATAACCCCATACTTCCGAAACAAGGCCTCCATAGTCCAGTTATAAAAATGAGTCCCCTAGTCACTAATGATAGCTCGAGGCACTCCAAACCTGCAAAATATGTTAGACCAGACAAAATCCACAACAACTTGAGCATCATTAGTCCTGGTGGCCTTGCCTTCCACCCATTTAGAGACATAGTCAACCGCAAGCAAAATATATGAAAAACCAAAAGAGACAGGGAAAGGGCCCATAAAATCGATACCCCAAACATCAAAGACCTCGTAGAAAAGAATGGGCTGCTGGGGGCATCTCCTGCTTCCAGGTGATGGCCACTCCTACTCTCTGGCACTGCTCACAAGTAGTGAAAGCCTGATGCGTATCTCTGAAAATGGTAGGCCAGTAGAATCCAGAGTCCAGCACCTTCCTAGCTGTCCGCTGTGGTCCAAAGTGTCCTTCGACTGGAGAGGCATGACAGAAGTGAAGAACTGACTGGATCTCATGGTCAGGTATGCATCTACGAATCACCTGGTCATTACAAAATTTCCACAAATATGGATCATCCCAAACATAATATTTAGCATCACTCTTAAGCTTAGCTCTCTGTGACCTAGATGCATGAGGGGGAAAAACAGATGCAACCAAGTAATTAACTAAATCAGCAAACTAAGGGGAAAATGAGGTATCATGCAGTTGCAGAAGCTGCTCATCTGGAAAATCATCTCTGATAGGAGAAGGGTCAATAACTCTCTCGATCCTGCTCAAATGATCCGCCACCAAATTCTCTGCCCTACTCCTATCTCTAATCTCCACATCAAACTCCTGAAGAAGCAGCATCCATCTAATCAACCGAGGCTTCGAATCTGCCTTCTTCAATAGGAACTTTAAGGCTGCATGATCAGTAAAGATAACCACTTTAGGGTTAAGCAAATATGATCTAAACTTATCAAGTGCAAATACAATAGCAAGCAACTCTTTCTCAGTGGTGGTATAGTTAGCCTGGGCAGCATCTAAAGTCCTAGAAGCGTAGGAGATAGCATGAGGCAGCCTGCTAACTCTCTGGGCAAGGACAGCTCCCACTGCACAGTTAGATGCATCACACATGAGTTCAAAAGGGAGTGTCCACTCGGGTGGCTGAATGATGGGAGTGGTGGTCAAAGCTCTTTTGAGGCAATCAAAAGCCTCTCTGCACCTGTCATCAAAATCAAAAACAACATCTTTCTGCAATAAGTGGGACAGTGGAAGGGCCTTTTTGCTAAAATCTTTAATGAACCTCCTATAGAAACATGCATAGCCAAGAAAAGAACGAACCTCTCGCACGCAAGAGGGGTAAGGTAATTGGGAAATAACATCAATTTTAGCAAGATCTACCTCTATACCCTTCCGAGAGATCACACGGCCTAAGACTATGCCCTGTTCTATCCAAACTATCCAAGCAGGCATCAAAAGAGGAACCATAAATAGTGAAATCATCCATAAACACCTCAATGCAATCCTCTAAAAAGTCTGTAAAGATACTTACCAAGCATCGCTAGAAAGTTCCAAGGGCATTGCATAGGCCGAAAGGCATCCTCCTGTAGGCAAAAGTGCCAAACGGGCAGGTGAATGTGGTCTTTTCCTGGTCCTCTGGTGCTATGCAGATCTAGAAATAACCTGAAAAGCCATCAAGAAAATAGTAGTAAGATTTGCCAGCCAATCGCTCAAGCATCTGATCAATAAAGGGCAAAGGAAAATGATCCTTTCTGGTCACTTGGTTGAGCAGCCTGTAATCAATATAAACTCTCCAGCTACTCTACACTCTAGTAGGAATAAGCTCATCGTGATCATTCTTCACTACTGTGATTCCTTACTTCTTTGGAACCACTTGAACTGGACTCACCCAAGCACTATCTGATATAGGATAGATGATGCCAGCTTGTAGAAGCTTGGTCACCTCTTTCTTTACCACATCTAGGATCAAAGCGTTGAGTCGCCTCTGTGGTTGTCTCACTGGCTTAGCTCCATCCTCAAGTAGTATCTTGTGCATGCACATGAAAGGACTAATGCCAGGAATGTCAGCCAAGGTCCACCCAATAGCTCTCTTATGCTTCCTCAATATTTGCAGCAACCTCTCCTCCTGCTCAGCATGGAGGTCAGTAGAAATGATCATTGGCAGCTTCTTATCCTCCTGTAAGTATGCATACTTAAGGTGTTGTGGAAGTGGCTTAAGCTCTAGTGTAGGTGGCTGCACTACAGATAGAAGTATCCTGGTGGTAAGAACTATGTCTACAACCTGCAACCCTACACAATCCAAAATGCTGCTGTCTGACTCCATGGAATTTGCTACTACACCACCATCAAACTGTTCAGAACCTGTAAAATCGACATCAAAATCAGTATCGAAATCACCATGTAAACAGGATGCAATCTCAGTACAAACACTGCATATTTCTGAACCAGTACAAGTAGCACATGTGTAGGTGTCAACAAAATCAGAAAAGAATGGAAAATCAACAGCAAAGAGCTCAGACAGGTTATCATCAACTACATCAGCCAGCAAATCTATATGGAAAACAGAATGTTCTTCCATGGGATGCGTCATGGCATCCAAGATGTTAAATCTAACCACATTATCTCCAAACTCTATAGAAAGAGTGCTTGCATGGACATCAATCTTGGTTCTAGCAGTTTTGAGGAAAGGTTTACCAAGAATGATGAGAGTCTTGCTGGATTCAGATTCTCGTTCATATCCAAAATATAGAAGTCTGCAGGAAAGATCAAATCATTAACTCTAACAAGGACATCTTCAATGAGTCCAGCAGGGTATGCATTACTCCTGTTTGCCAACTGAATGATAACTCCTGTATTCTATAAGGGTCCAAGGGCAAGAGAGTTAAACACAGACATAGGCATAACATTAATTGAAGCACCTAAATCCGACATGGCATTTTCGAATTTGCTATTGCCTATGGTGCATAGAATAGTAAAAATTCCTGGATCCTTGCATTTTTGGGGCATTGTAGGCTGAATAAGTGCAGACACATTTCTCCCCATACTGATCTTTTCATTTCCTTTTAGTCTCCTTCTGTGAGTGCACAAGTCCTTAAGAAACTTGGCATATCTTGGAATTTGTTTGATTGCTTCAATGAGAGGAATGTTCACCTCAACCTTCCTAAATGTCTCCAAGATCTCTCTATCTGTGTCAGTCTCAAAAGTCTTCTGAAGCTGCACAACCCCCTGAGGGAATGGTAGTGGGACGGATTGCTCCTACTCATCAGTAACTACACTAGGAGTGGGGACAGAATCTATTTTCTTTATTTTGCTGCTATATGGAATTTCTAGTATGGCTTGTTGCTCCTTACTCTCCTTATCTAATCCATGTTACAACCTACAATCTGGTGCATCAACAGTCTTACCAGATCTGAGAGTGATGGCACTCATATTTCTTAGATTCACCACAGTTTGTGTAGGCAACTTATCAGAATCTTGTGACTGTAATTGGTTCATCGAACTATTAAGTTGTCCAATCTGGTTCTCTAAATTCTGAATGGTAGCTTCTGTCCTCTGCTGGAACTATAAGTTGTTCACTGCCATTTGCTTCATCAATTCCTCCAAGGTTGGCTCAGATTTATGAGGTGCTGTAGTAGGCTGCTGCATATTCTGATGCTGTATGAAAGTTGGCTGATACGGCCTACAGGATCCTGTAGTGGACTGGAAAGGGATCTACTGCTGCTGCTACTGCCTAAATTGAGTACGGGCAGGTTTTGTAGAGTTATTCCCCCACCTCAGATTGGGATGATTTCTCCAGCCTGAGTTATATCTGTTAGAGGACAGATCATAACTCTACTGTTACTGCTAAGGCCTGTTGTTATAGATATTTGCTGCATAGGCTTGTGGGGTACCATTAGTGTCATCCTCTTGTAGTGTAGGACAAGAATTTGTGGGATGATCAGTAGAGGTGCAGATGCCACATACTCTGGCAGGGACTACTGCAGCAAGCTGTTGGTGTTTATTTACAACTAATTGTCTCACCAAGGATGCGAGATCATCAATTTTGCTTTCCAATTTCCTGTGATCTGTAGCATAGGAAGCCTCAATTTCGTGGACACCTCTAGTCAATACCACTGAGTTACTTCTAGTGCCAAACTGTTGGGAATTAGTGGCCATATTCTCAATCAGATTCCTTGCAGCCATAGGAGTCTTGTCTACCAATGCCCCTCCACTAGAAGCATCAACCATACTCCTATCCATAGGAAGTAGACCTTCATAAAAATACTGGATGAGTAACAGGTCACTGATCTGATGGTGAGGACAACTTGCACACATCTTCTTAAAACTCTCCCAGTATTCATATAATGTTTCTCTGTCAAATTGCCTAATGCCACATATTTCTTTTTTGATTGAGGCAGTACTTGATGCAGGAAAGAATTTCTCCAAAAATAGCCTCTTAAGATCATTCCAACAAGTGACAGAACTTGGATGCAAATAGTACAGCCAGTCCTTAGCAGCATCCTGTAAGGAGAAAGGAAATGCTCGAAGTTTAATGTGATCTTCTGGATTGCTTTGAGGCTTCATGGTCGAACACATAATGTGGAACTCCTTAAGATGCTTATAAGGGTCCTCACCTGCATGACCATTGAACTTAGGCAACAAATGAATCAATCCAGATTTAAGTTCAAAAGGAGCATCAACATCAGGATACTGAATGCATAAAGACTGATATGTAACATCAGGTGCAGCAAGCTCTTTCAAGGTTCTTTCATCCATAATATCAGTGTTCTCAGTAGAATCGAATGGAAAGATTGATCAATGTGAATGCAATGAGAATCAAAAAATTCAGATGCAGAATCACTATTATGATGACTATGTGTAGAATCACTAGAAACAACAAGATGTAAACTACTTCCTATATGCTCATCAAGTGTAGAATCAATCCTATGAGACTTATGCAAGGAATGAAAAGTCCTATCTATCTCAGGATCAAAAGGATGTAGTATACTAGGGTTAGACCTAGCCATATAACATAGAAAACTCAAAAACTCAAAAACACAAAATCAAGCAAAATTGACTATCCAACATAAAAAATGCACTAAAATAAATCTAATTGACCTATCAAATGATTTTTAAAAATTATAGGACCACCACACACTAAAAACTACACAAAAATAGAACTCAAAAATACAATAAAAAATCTTCAAAAAATGAAAAAGTGGTCTAAATGAAGGATTTAGGGCAAACCAGGGTGGTGCTCACAGAAAAGTTGAGCCTTGTGGAGAAGGCCATTTTCCTTCAACCCACCAATTTTCAGCTCCATCCGAGCATGTTTTCTCACTCAAAAATTACAAAAATGCCATTGTCTCACCTAAATTTGCTAAAAAACCCTACCAAATGATGGAATTTGGCCAAATTCTGGAGGAATGATCCTTGGGATCATTTTGCTTAGAATGGTGGTTTACCTTTAGAGACCAAGTTTCAGCTCAAGATTCCATTCCAACGCCAAATGATTTCTACTAGTGCCTTTTTGGATGTAAGAAAGTGAGAGCAAAGTGAAAGTGAAAAAGGAAAATGAAGGTGAAACTCAAGTTTCAAATATCGATAAAGGCTATAAAAGGATGGTTAATAGCAGCAAAATGACAGGCAGCAACAGAATGCAATGCAAGAAATCTAATGGAATAGTAACTGCATCAGGTTATGTAGTATAGCAAGTTATACAGCAGATTATGCAGCAGAGCAGAGGAACGTGGTACTTGTGCAAAAGAAATACCAATTGTGTTGTGTGATGCAATGCACAATAACAGGAATCATGGAATGCAGCAAAATCCAATGTAACAGTGGCACGAAATTTGCAGCAAGTGAAGCTAAGCCAATGGAACAGTGACTAGTGCAGCAAAATGTGAATTATGCAAAGTAGCAAAATGTGAATTATTCAATGAACTCATAGAAATCCAATGCAATAGTAATCCAATGTAACAGTGCAGCAGAATGCAGAATCTGTAGCAGACAAAACAGCAAAATGCACTTAAGGACTTCCAGGAAAGTTGATCACGAGTACAGAGAAATTAACAACTATTAGGAACTCCTAATAAACCTACAAAATCGAAAATAGATCCCCAGCAACGGCGCCAAATTTTGATGAGTGATGTCGTACTTGCCTCAAAATAGACTAGGATTTAAATGGAATATAGCATAGTGCATAATCTAGGTCATCTCCCAAGGATCAATTTGGAATTCTCAAGAATATTAGAAGTTCAATAGGTAGGGGGTTTTGTTCATCAAGTAGCAGAGTACAAATTCAAAATTAATTAGAAGTAAATTTGAAACTGAAAACACCAATCCAAGGTCTTCAATTCAAGTGGCAGAGTTAATCATAGTTCAAAAAGAGTAGAATTCTATATGCATTTACCTCTGTTAATTCGAATTCAACTAAATAATCACCTAGAATTTGATCAACTAAAACAGAATCACAATCGCAATTCTTGATTAACATTGAATTAAACACAATTTCGAATTAACATAGATTACCAATCGATGATCTATTCTCCATTAGATTCAAATTAATTAATCCAAATCTATCTTCAATTTCGAAAACATAATCATAAATCAATTGAAGAATGAGAAGAGGGAAGAACACAATCAGAAATCACAATTAAACAAAAGAACTCAAAACTCTAACCGCAATCATTGAATTTCTTGGATTGATTGGATCTTTAGCCTTCCATGGCCGTTACCATTGGAAAGATACAGAATCTTCAGAGAAGAGAGAAAACGAAAATAGAGAAGACGAAAAGAGAGAAAAAGGATTCTTGATTCAATCTCTAAAACTGAAAATAAAATTCAAATCAAAAGGTACTTTTCGTATTCTGTCTTAACCTATTTGTAACTGAAAATTCTTCTGTAATTCCTAATTTACCTCTGGCCCAAACTATAGCCCTCTGAATAAGCTTTTTAGAGACATATAATTTGCCTTATTTGGGCTTAAATTGAGAGAGTTAAGCCCAAATCAGTGAGGAAAGGTCCAAGTTTTATTATAGCAACAACATCCTAATTTTGAGGCTTAATTTTGCCCTGAATCCAGCTGAAATAGAAAAACTACATTAGACGTAAAATTGTGTATCTTCGTCTCCGCTTTCAGGGGACACTAAGATCATCTAAATATGACATTTGTAGCCCAAGATATGGCCTGTACAAGATAGAAAGGTCAAAATAGCTAAATTCCAAAAATTAATGAAGCTTTTACAACTAAGCTCAATGAGGCCCAATCATCTAAAACTCACTGACAAACATAATATTGGATGCAATTATCATCAATTAGGCCAAATATAAAGCAATAATGAATACCTTACAATTGATTGATTAATAATCGAGTATTTTAGATGTATATTTATACTTGGAAATATTATCTCTCCTCACAAGGCTCAAATATGTAATAGAATTAGTTTAGTTGTGACGTTCTTAAACCTAATTACTTTTGTGTAATTCATATATACTTATAGTATTAGTTTTGGGGTGTTACACAAAACATCAACTAACCATTGGCACAACCTCTTATTGACCATAATATGATGATTGCAGATGCCATCCGGAGGCATATCGGTGTGGAATTGAAGCCCCTTGATAGACTTATTTATAAGAAGCCTTATCTAGAATAGGTCAATAGAATGATGCATTTGCTGAGAAGGTTGAAAACTCTATATTTCATAACTTTCTCAGTCGAAGACGACAAGTTTACCATGGAGCATATAAGCTGATTCACAGCTCAATGCAGGGAAGCTAATCAAAATGAGTATCATAAACTTCAAATTTTCCCTTTATCTTTAATCGAAATGACATTTACATGGTATTTTACCTTGCCTCAAAATTTCATCTAGAATTAGCCAAATGTGGAAAGAGTGTTTCACCATAGGTTTTACCATCCTCAGCCAGAGGTAGCCATAGCTGATTTGGTGAATCTCAAGCAAGTAGGTGGATGAATCAGTAGCTGAGTTCATTGAAAGGTTCAGGAAGATGAAGGGCATATGTCATGTACAGTTCCCAGAACCTAAATATGCAACCATCATTATTAGGAACATGCATTCTTAGCTTAGGGAGAGGCTTATAATATAGGAGTGCATTGATCTAGCTCAGCTAGCTACTAAGGTTGTCTGCATTAAAAAATTCATTCTTGAGAAGGAACAAAGACGAGGTAGCATGGGTTAGGGTTCTTAGATAGTTTCTATAGTAGATCTCGATTCAGAAAAGATGTCATCTAATGAAGAGTAAGGGGTGGGGTCAGCCAAGGTCTTTCCAACTGAAATCTTGAGGGGGAAACCATACACCTACCCAGCCTTAAAGCCATCAAAAGGAAAGGAGGTGCCTAAGGAAGAGAACAAAGAAGAATATCTCTTTAACATTTCTAAGGCCGAACAAATTTTTGATTATTTGTTGAAGGACCGATAGATCAAATTACCTGGAGGAAATAATATCCCTCGATATAGGAGCTGAAAAATAAAAATACTGTAAATGATATCATTCCTTTAGTCATGCTACCACAAATTTTGTAGTTTTCAAAAACACAATCTAGAAAGCTCTAAAAGAAAGCAGATTCAAGTTAGCTGACAAGGGCATTGTCGAGATGACAATTGACACCAACTTGTTCCCAACTGTCTTTATTAACATGGTAGCTCTATCTAGCTTTCCTTCTAATCTCACAAATACGTTGGAGGCCGATAGGGATCCCACAATGGTAGGCGAAAAGGGAGTCCTTAGTTGAGGGATCAAGGAAGCCTAGAGGGCATTTGAATGCAAAACCCATGCAGCTAAAATCAGTGGTCCATAAACCAAGTGTGTTTAACAGGATACAATTACCATAGGAAGCAAAGTAGAGTTCCCTGAGCCAAAGATTGAGTTTTCCCACTGTAGACATTAAATTGATTCCTAAAGGACAGAGGACTGTGGTAGAATTCAACATTGAGAAAAGGATCTCAACATTGTATATCGCGATTAGGAATGATGAGTAGCTGAGGTAGCAGAGAACCATAAAGCCAAAAGCTGAGGTTGAGAAGGGATAGTGGTTTTTAAATAAGTATATACCAAAGCAAAATCAAAGGGAAGCCAAAGTTCCTTTGACCTGTACCCAGAAGACGTGAAGGCAGCATCAAAAGTCCACACAGAATATGAAGCAAATGCTAAAGATATTATTCGAACCCAAGACAGTCGTACATGAGGAAGTAGGATCTCCAATGAGAGAAATATTTGAAGAAAAGTCAACTAAATGGGAGGTTATAAAAGGTAAGCAAGCCATGGAGGACAAGCTCGAAACAAATGACGAAGTAGAAGCTGACGAGGAAGATGTTGATCTCTTGGAGGAAGAAGAACCACTAGACTATGGGAGTGAAGCTGAGGCTACTCCTATTTCAGTCATCGGCATCCTTCCTATTGAGTTCTTGGCCGATTCTGAACAACCAGGAAGCTTAGATGGATATGTTTTTGCAGAAGAAACCGAGTGGGCAACTCTACCTGACAAGGAGTTATATGGTCAACTTACCAAGATAGCTTTTGATAAGATGACAGAAGAAATGACATAGCATCTTAAACCTCTCTACATCTAAGCTCATATTAGTCGAAGGGCATTATTAAATGTAATGCCTCTAAGTACGTTGAAGAAACTTGGCAAGACTCGGGCTGATTTGTTATCCACTAATATAAAAATGACTAATTTCACTAGAAAGGCAACAACAACTGTAGGCATACTAATAATTGATATTACTATGGGGTGCAAAATAGCTGATATAGCCTTTTTTGTTGTGGACACCAAGCCCACATATTTAGTGTTATTAGGAAGAGACTGGATACACTCTAATCGGTGTATGCCTTCAACTCTGCACCAAGTGTTGATGTTCTGGGAAGGGGAGAAGGTTGAAGAGGTTGCAACCGACTATAATCCTTTTACAATAGAGGTAAAGATGGCTGAGACTGTTTTCTATTCTCCACAAGTTGGTACTATTATAATTCTACAAGATTATGAGGATGGATCTCTGTGGTCATGTGATTTCACCTCCCAAGGTTTTAAGTTCAAATCTAAAGTCGACCCACGACCTCATCAAGTAGTTGATTATAGAGCAGTCAAATAAGATGCTTGAGGATATCTTGCAATGGCTAACCCTCTTTACAGCTGAATAAAAAAAAAAGAACCAGTTGATCTAGATTTGCTTAGGGGTAAGCTAAGAAGGAAGAAAAAATTGATAAGGAAGAGTTAAACTCAATAATTAGAAGAGAAGTCCCTAGCTTTAAGGTTCACGAACTGTTAATAAAAGTAAATTTGGGAACAACCAAAGAACTAAGGAATACTTGAGTCTGTGGTTTGTTGACTGAAGCTAACTAGGGCCGGATAGTCGAGCTAATCAAGCACTATAGAGATTGTTTTGCTTGGGAATATCATGAGATGCCTGGTTTGTCTAGGTAGTTAGTCGAGCATCGACTGCCAATTAAGGAAGGCTATAAGCCTCTCATGCAACCTGCTTAAAGATTTAATCCATAACTGACGCCTAAAATCAAGGAAAAAGTCAAGCGCTTGTTGAAAGCTAGGTTCATCGAAACAACAAGATACGTTGACTGGCTATCTAACATTGTCCCTGTCATGAAGAAAATTGAACAAGTTAGAATCTACATGGACTTTCGAGATCTCAATCTAGCCACCCTTAAAGACGAATATGTCATATGCCTATAGTTGACATATTAGTCGATGCAGCTGCCAGCAATGGAGTTTTGACTTTCATGGATGGTTATTTAGGGTACAATCAGATCTTTTTAACCAAGGAAGATGTACACGAAACAACATTCCGTTGCCTAGGGGCTCTTAGCATTTTTTATTGGTTGGTTATACTGTTCAGCTTAAAAAATGTAATGGCAATATACCAGCGGACCATGAATGCCATTTTTCATGATCTGGTTGGGAAAACTATAGAAATCTACATTAACAATGTGGTGGTAAAGTCGATTAACTTGGATTGGCACCTAGCCAATTTGGAACAAGCTTTTAAAAGGATGAGAGCCCACAACATAAAAATGAACTTGACTAAATATGCCTTTGGGGTATCGGCTAGGAATTTTTTGGGATTTCTTATGCATCAACAAGGGATTGAAGTTGACTAGAACAAAGTCAAAGCTATGTTGGAAGCAAGACCACCTACAAACAAGAAATTACTACAAAGCTTGATTGGTAAAGTAAATTTTCTGAGAATATTTATTGCCAATTCGACTGGGAAGATAAGGGCTTTTTCACCATTACTTCGGCTGAAAGGAGTTGAAAAGTTTATTTGGGGAGAGAAGTGGCAACTAGCATTTGGTCAGATAAAGCGAAGTCTTACCAATCCACTTGTCTTGGTACCACCCTCTCTAGGTAGGCCACAAAAGCTTTACATCTCAGCTGCAAAAGAGTTTATCGGCTACTTACTAGCCTCGGATGCCAAGGATGGAGTTGAAAGAGCCATTTATTATATTAGTTGATTACTAAATGCTGTAGAAACTATATATTCTCCTATAGAAAAGTTTTGTCTTTCTCTTTTCCATGCATGTACTAAATTAGAATATTATCTTTTGCTGAGAAAAATTCTAGTTTTATGAAAAGTCAATATTGTCAAGCATTTATTAAATAGACTTATGCTAAAAGGAAGACTAATGAAATGTGCTATTAAATTGAATGCTTTTGCATTAAAGTACACTCCACTGTGAGCCGTCAAAGGACAGACTCTAACCAATCTCCTAGCTCAGCATCCTTGCATTGAGGTAAAAGATCCAGTTGATGAGGGCACAAGTTGTGCTCAATTAAAACCCTAGATTCTTAAATTTGATGGATCTGGAACTCAAAAAGGAGTTGGGGTAGGACTTACCATTACTAGTCCTTCTAGAAAATTGGGTAAATTTTATGTTTCAACTAGATGCTAATTTTTCAAATAATCAAGTCAAATATGAGACTTTGTTAGGTGGTTAGAAATTGTTGATTTCCATGAAGGTGAAGTTTGTCCAAATTATGGGTGACTATCAGCTAGTCATCAAACAATTGACTGGTGAGTATAAGTGTTTAAACCCTAATTTGTTAAAATACTATGAATTGGCTAACGCTTTGCTAAGACAGTTTATCGATGTAGTAATTATGCATGTTCTTAGAGAACAAAATGAGATTGCTAATGATTTGGCATAATATTCATTCGTTTACAAAAAGTCAATTAGCGATCTCGACAGAGGAAGCTTCTTATAGGGAGAAATTGCCTCAACCGAGCAACTGCTAACCGAGGATGATTAAAAAATTGAGTTAATTTAGTATCTTCAGAACCCATCATCTATTGTTGATTTTATGATAAAGGAAAAAGCTTTAAGGTATGTTCTCATTGATACTGATTTATATAAACGAGGTCATGAGGATTTATTACTAAAATGCCTGAATAAGAAAGATGTTATGAGAATAATGGGAGAAATGCATGATGGCATTTGCGGTGCACATAGATCAGGCCCTAAAATGAGATGACTAATTCATAAACATAGTTACTACTAGCCTACGATTACAATCGATTGCTTTCAGTATGCCAAAGGTCATTAGTCTTGCCAACTTCATTGGCCAATTTAGAGGGTCCTAACTGAGGAGCTATATCCTATTATCAACCCTTGGCATTTTAGGGGATTGGCTATGGATCTCAATAGTAAAATACATCTACTATCTTTAAAAGGCACACATTTATAATTATAACTACCGATTACTTTACCAAGTGGGTTGAAGCGATAACCATGGTAAGTGTCTCGCAGTTGACGTTATTAAATTCATTCAAAATTAGATAATATATAGGTTTGGCATTCCTCAAACAAAAACAACTAACTAAGGGACAATTTTCACCAAAGAAAAGGTGGTGGCCTTTGCTCAAGAAATTAGGATAAAAATGGCACACTTTATACCATATTATGTTCAAACTAATAGGCAAGTTGAGGCCACTAACAAAATCCTGATTGATATGATAAAAAAGGCAATTGAAGACAAGCCTAGGAAATAACACGAAACATTCATTGAGGTGTTGTGAGTTTACAGAAATTCTAAGTATAGTGCCTCTGGTTTGACTCCCTATTAGCTGACATTCAAACAAAATGTAGTTTTGCCTTTAGAAATCATTGTTTAGTCACTTTGGCTTGCATAACAAAATAACTTAGAAGGTGAAGATTATTTACAAGCCATGTATATGTAGCTTGAGTCAGCTGGTGAAGATCGGTTAATGGCTTTGGATAATATTCAACTAAATAAAGAAAAAGTGTTAAGAAGTTATAATAAAAAGGTCAAAACTAAGAGGTTTGCCAAATGGGACTTAGTTTGGAAAACCATTTTACCTATTAGAACAAAGGACCCTAAATATGGCAAATGGTCGCCAAATTAGGAAGGCCCTTATATTATTAGCCAAGTCATTCCAAACGATGTATTGGCTAATAAACATGCAAGGCGAAGAAATGTTAAAAAGCATTAATGGTAAATTTCTAAAGCCATACTATCCATCCATGTGAGAAATGATGCAAATGGATTAAACGTAAAAAGTTTAGAGTAGCTACAAGCTAGCTACTCTCACAAAAAATAAAACAAAAGCCTAAGAAGCTCAAATTGTTCTCTCTCGAAAGGAAGTATGCTAAGTTAAACATAAAAAAATAAAAGCATTAGTGAATTTCCTTTAAGCATCAATAGGGGGAATGTTGGGTCTTTAGAATAGGCAGGAAACGAGGTATTAGTTACAGTTGCTAATAGGGAAAATATGAAGGCAACAACTTGGTTGGGCGAGGTTTGAGCCATTTTTGGGTTTAGCACAGGGAGCTTCTGTTTGGCATGAACTAATAGATTCTTGAGTCCATTCCAAGATCTGACTACTTCAGCTAAGCCAACTTCACTAGCTTCCATGTCGTGCTCCATAATTTCCTTTTGTTGTAGCAAGTTTTCAATTTCAACATCTAGCCCAGTCGATTGATGGTACAACTGAATCCTAGCATCAGAGCCAAATTTGATGTTGGCTGTGACATGAGTAAGTTCAAGCACTGCTATTTCAAATTTGATTTGGTTAAGTTCTTTGGAGAGTTCCTCTAGGTAAGTGTTTAGCCGAGTTTGCTCCATGAGGTTGTCTTGCCTCTCCTTCTCCACAGCTTCATATTAAGTCTGGTAGGTTGAATTTTGCGCCTAGAGAGTTGTTAGCCGATCTAGGTCCTTTTGAATGGAGTTTCTACAAGACTTATACATTTGATGGTTAAATGAGATATCACCTAGCAGCAATGATATTTCATTGTAAGCCACCTTCAGACCAGCAAGAATTGTGGGATCGGAAAATTTGGCAATCTTAGCTAAAGAGAGTTTAAGGGTTGACAAGATCTGGGAGTCTGTTAGAAAATCTTTTTGTAGTTGATTGTTGACAAAATCTACTTGTATTGATAGAAGAGAGCTTTCACCCACACGAGGGCTTGAAAACGGTGACTTGAAGTACTGTCTGAGCACTTCATTCGAAACCTTAAGAGTTGATTCTGCTTTAGCCGAAACTTGTGCGGCCAAAGGCATAGGGGTTTTTGGGGTCGCTTGGACCATCATTTTCTTATAAAGAGTAAAAATCTAAGATGACTGTTAGCCAAATATTCAACATGATAAAGTCAAGGAGATGATAAAGAGGTTACCTTTGTAGAGACCTCAACATCGGCTAATGGTCTCTTACTTTTGGATTTTCCTATGGGCGCAGGAGTCTTAGCGGCAGAACTTGCTTTAGTGCAAAAGTCACTTTAGTGACAAGAGTTAGAATGGGATTATTGCTTAGCGAGTCAGGCTCTTAATAGAACTTCCTGATATACCTCCTAGTGAAGGTTGGAGGCTTTCTACATCTATGATCGTTATGGTAGCCTTACTTGAATCAAGTTTATAAAATTATAATTTTCAGACTATTTAGAAAAGAAAGAACAAATTAAAGATAAAGTTAAGGAAAAAGTACCCTTAGTCGAGGCTGGTGCACTTTGAGGTTTCACAATCGAACTCTTGGAGGCCTTCTTTTTCTTGGTTTCAATTTATGGCTTCGATCTTCGTCGATTAGTTTTCCCAAGTCATTGGAAGGAGGATCAGGATAAAGTGTGTGAAAAACTGAAGGCCACCAGTCAACATATTCAGACATTTCACTAGGGTGGAAAGTGATTTAAAGAACTGGAATTATAACACCCCGATTTTTCTTTCTTTCTCTGTTATATATGTTTTTCTATTTTTTTGTGATTTTTGTGAATTATTTGAATTATTTTGATTATTATATTATTATTTTTGGATTGTATGTGTATTTGAGGCGAGTCCAGAAAAATGAAAATTTTTCAAGACCGAAAAATTTTGGACTGTTAATGCGGGGCCAAGGGAGCTTACAAAACCCGAAACCAAAAACAGTTTTCAAAAACTTTCTTTATCTGAGTTTTTGTTCAATTCTATTATCCATTGGATAAAATTATTATAATTATTGGGTAATGTTATTATTCATTGGATAATAAATAACAGTGGCTTTTGTCCATTAGTTAATAACTAACCAGTAAATATCTTAGAGGAGCTTAATCATGAGCCTAGAACCTTCTTCCTTATGACTCACTACTATGACTCACCTAATGACTCATCACATGACATCTTTGTGACACACTTATGACTCATGTGTGTGACTCACATGCACATCTAGCCCTCCATTGTGTTCCACGACCTTGAAGCTTCAAAGGTGACCAAAACCAATTTTGCTATCTCATTGTTCATCATTATCATCTTTTCATGAAACAAAACACAAAATATTCTCTCTCATTTTCTCTCCCAAAGCTCACGGCCATACCACCAAAAACCCTCACCCAATCTTCCATAATTCAAGATAATCTCATATCTTGAATCTATACACAATCCTAAGACATTTTGGTATTGTGATCTTCAAGCTAGTTCAATCATCTCCAAGCTTATTTTTCAAGCTTAAGTTCAAGAGCCTTAAGGTGAAGCATTTGAATCTTCATTTCTTGTTTCATTTTTAAAGTTCTAAGACCATATTTTGATCTATGGTCATCTTAATTAAGCCTTAGATGTTAATTTTTATATGTTTGTTTTGATCTCAAGAGACTACTTGGTGGTGAAAGTTTGATACAAAAAGACATACAAGAAGCTTATAGAGCATCATCTAAGGTAAGAGGAAGATTAACCTCATCAACCAATTATGGTAGTGAGGAACGAAATATTTGTGTTTGTGAGTGAAAAATTCATGTGAGGATTTATTCACTCGATTGTGTGATTATTTGTTTATGCTTGTTTGATTATGTATAATTATATGATGTTGATTGTATGCTTGAAATTTTCATGGTTACTTATTGATTATATGTGATTTTATTGCTTTGATATTATGCATGAACTTGATATAGTAGAATTGTGATGACTAGAGTATGTTGTATGCTATAAATTGTGCTAGAAAGGAAAAGAATTTTGGTCCCAATGACCATAGAGGCTCACAGCCTTCATGTCCTCCAAAGGGGAATCCAATGCAAAAATGATTTATTAAATGTTAACCAAGAGGATTTAGTGATAATAAATTTAATTAAGAGTTTACAAAAAATAAAAATAGAAATGAACAAATTTTATTATCAATTAAAAAGGTAATTTTCGGTCATGGTAATTGATAATAGGATGGAGAAGTAATTTGGAGACTTAAAGTATTTTATTTAAGATTATTTTTGATAAGTTAAATGGAAAGAATTTTATTTAGAATTAGAATAATGAAAGTTTTAGAAAAAATGTTAGAAAATATTACTTAGATGATTGGGGGACTAAATTAGGATTAAAGGATTTATAAGAAAAAGAATATGAACACAATTTTATAATTTAAGAAGTAATGATTTTTGGCTATGTCAATGGAAATAATTTTTAAGGATGATATGGAATTTAAAATATTTTATTTAAGAAAGTTTTTGTTTAGAGTAATGAACAAAGAGTGATTTTTGGCCTTAAGTATGGAAATAAAGTTAGAATGATGTTTTGAAAATAAAGTATTTTATTTAATAAGAAGGATTTTTGAGATATCTTGATTTAATTTAAATAATATAAGTTTTTGTGAAAAACGTTTGAAAATATTAATTAAATGAGGTTTAGTAAGAAAATGTTGGAATTAGTGTCCAATTTTTATATTAAATAAGAAAAGTTTTAAATTGAGCTTAGAATATTAAGAAAATATTTTATGCAATTAAAAATATGTAGAAAAACCTTTACGCGATTTAAAAATGATAATTTTTAGCTATGCGATTAAAAAAATGTTTTAAAATCTTTAGGTGATTGAGAAACTGTTGGAAAAATGTTACACTGTTTGAAAACGTAACAAAAGTGTTACGTGATTGTGAAAACGCGATAAAAGTGTTACGCAATTGAGAAAAATAGTGGAGTGCTGTCAGGGCCGACGTATTAGACCTGGGAACATCAGTGGACGGTTTAGCCAGTGGTGACTTGTTTTTGTGAAAGGATCATGTTGTTAATAATTGTTGAATTATTGATGTCATTTAATCATACATTGTGAAAGTTGTATGCCTACGAGATGAATTACACCTTAATGCAGGTGCAAATTCTATTAGTGAAGGCCTATGAATGACCTTGGAGTCATCGGGGTGCGGGAATTTATAAGTGGCCAGTTAGTCGCACTGCTGTGCCGTGGTGACTAATACAAACGCACCAACGATCTCGACGAGAACACTACTCTATTCACGATCTGACGTAGAATGTCTTGTATAAGCCATGATGCGCATATTGAAAATATATAGCACTTGACTTGAGGCTGCTGATATACAGACATATCTTCTAGATCATTCTCTCCGAAATTATGTTTAGTTCCATAGAGTAGGAAATGAGTGCATTGTGCATAAGAATGGTTAGTATACACACTGTGCCTAAAATGAGTGCATTGTGCATAAGAATGGTTAGTATACACATTGTGCCTAAACATAGTTAATATACATATTGTTATGGCATAGTCAGTATACTTATTTTTGTGGTATGGTCAGTATTCATATATTGTGATATATATATTGTTAGATTATCTGTTAGTTGATAACATGATTATACTTGTTGTTCTGTGGTATTGCTGTATTTGAATGGCATTATTGTCAATATTATTTCTATGCTGCCATACTAGTATTGATGTAGGAGATCTCATCTCTTTATTGTATTATTCTATTTTTTATGTTCTATATTTATTGTTTAAGAAGACTATGATGACAGAAAGGCAGAATCTTCATAATTTCGTTAGACTACAGTTTCATGGGAGCATCGAAGCGTGGCACGTCCATTGGGACGCAGAGCGCATTCAGTATGTTGGAGATGTTACTTTGTTTTAGAAAGACCTGACATAGGGTTGCAGCATTTCTGTGAATGCTACTGTACATCTGGAGTTCTCTATGCCTATTGTTGAGTTATGGGGTAATCATCATAACACTCCTAGGGAAGATTCCGAAGTGTCGACCGCTCTGACTCCCATCCGTTGTGACATGCCCCTACTGGGGAATTTGTCCATTAGGGATTTAGAAGAGGATCCAGAGGAGGATCGGGTGTAGGACCCTTCTCTTCAAGTGTTTGGACTTAGGCTAGGTTCAGTTTTGATATGGTAGTTATATATGTTATTTGGAGTACATAAACTTTATGTATTTAAGTTGTTACTAAGTTATGTTATGTACATGAGATGTATATTATTCAGTTTTATGTCTTATTTTTAATGCTCTATTAAGTTTGTGTGATTAGCGAAAAGGAATTTTATAACTCGTAAATTTTATAATAAATAATATTTTATAACTTGGGGTTAAGTTTTAATTTATTGGTAAGAAATGTAATGCCCTTCGGAGGGTGTTACATTCCATTCAGCTTGCCATAGTTGGTCTGCTACAGGGCCTTAAGCTTAGGTTCTGTTAGTGCAGGTCGATGAAAAGCTTAATTCACATATTCAAAGGGACATAGAATGCCTTGGACAAGTCCAAATTGTCTTGAAAAGCATTAAGGATTATAAGGTTTAGCCGAGGATTTCTGATGGCGGAATATGGACTTGACACCACATAGAAGGTCTTTAGCTGTTAAAACATTGCTCCAACTGAGGACAAGTTTAGATAACTCTTGAAAGGGGTGATCAACTTGAGGGTCAAGCCTCATCCAGGTTGGACCATAGTTGCCTTGCGAGTAAGGAAAGAGATCCAAAGAAGGTTGGGCTTGAATATAGAATAGCTTGTTGGCGAGTTCAAAAATGGATTTGCCAAAGGCAAGAATCAACTGAAGGACTTCCCCAATGACAGTAAGATTTTTGGGCTTCTCCATAGCCGTGAAGGTGTCAAGGATAAGTTCTAGAAAGTAGTGGTAGATCAACAGAACTAAAAATCAAATAGGACCAACTATAGTTCTTAATGATTCTCCTTTGTATAGCCGATCTACCATTATGAATAGACTCCTGTACAACAAAGATAAAAACAAAGGAACCAAAGCAAGATTTCTTCCAGATGCAATAGCTGATATTATAGATGAAAATTAAGCAACTATGACTACCAAATTAGAGCAGATAAAGAATTTGCAGAACCAGTAGAAGAGGAATGCTTTGTGTTCTTCATCTTTAATTAGTTTCTTATCTTTTTAGTTGGCCAAGATAAAGTTGGAGTAAGATGAGCTTTGCTTGGAGAACTTGATCTTAGGATCTTCTTCAAAGAAAGAATACATGGTGGAAACTGAGTCACCATTGATTGGTAACCCTAGGATAGCCGATATGTCTAGCAGGGTAGGGGGAAGAGTGATGAATGGAAAGACCAATCCTCTAATAGTTGTGGACTAGAAGCCAAGAAAGGCAAAGATGAGGTTGATGTCCATGTGGACGTCATGCCAAGAAAGCGTGATCATGCCATAGATTACCTATTGGTGCCAATTAACTGCTTTGTCCTTCTCTATGCACTCCAACCAGTTGACATAATCTTGGGAAGTCTTTGGCCAAACCCTAAAGTCAGAAGGGCACATTGCTAAGGTGAACTAATCATAGGTAATCAGAGGAGCAAAACCTTTCGGGCTATAGAAATGCTCTATGATAAGTTGTCGTTCAGAATGATCAAGGGTAACAAGACTTAGGGTTAAAATTTGTCGGTCTGAAGTATAGCGGACCAAGTTAGAATGCTTAGGAGTCGAAGGTGTGAGGCAAGACTCACTGGATTTGGAAATAGCCAAGCTTGATAAGGAGCCATTATTAGTGTCATTTTGGTCGTCCCCACCGATCAAGTAGCTCTGATTCTGGGAATCCGAAGCATCTGACATGGTTGTTGGGTTTTTTGGTTTCTAGGTTTCAAAAGGAGAAGAAAGAAAGTTAGGAATGATGAAGAATTATGAACTGAGTGTTGAGAGGCTATCGCTTGATTTTTAAAGAAATTTTGGGAATTCAAAATTGAGTTAATGGAATAGATAGTTGGGCAAGTGACCATCATCACTTATCAGCTATAGCCACATTTTGAATTTAAGTTGCCAATCTAAAATTAAAGGCGCTAAGCATATGCATGGAATCCCATGAGACATGGGAATTTAAATTGTCAGGTGTATCTCTTCAACTTACCTCACATCGACTTAAACAGTCAAATGATGTAAGGGACAAAGTGTTAACACAAAAAATATGGCCTCAGCTGAATTAGTCGATGCAGGAAGCAGCCAATGGCAGCTAAAGGATGATGATGGGTTGACGAATAGAATAGACAAAAATTGGACCATATTCAATAATTGGGCCTAGAATGTTAATTTAAGTCCACATCAAAATTTTTAAATGAAGATGAAATAAGTAGTTTTGCCAAACTAACGTAATTCCTAAAAAAAAGGGCAATTGCTAAGGCAAGTGATGAACGTTGAAGTTATTTTATACATATAAGCACTATATCATTGGCAACAAGCTAGTTTCCCTAGTTTTTAGGTTGTTGGGTGAACCCTCAGCTAGCATATTCCTTGAATCTAGACATTTATCATGCTAAGCTTAACTGAGGGCAAGTTAGTGGGTAAACATGTTGTTAGCCACTTGCCAAAACATGGGGTTATGGTTAGTGTTAATGGCAGATAGTGTGCTTAGGCCAGTAATGGCTAATATTTTATTTGTAAATAGTTGGAGAGTTTTAATTTTACATACACGACAACAAACACACAGATTGATCAATGCAAAGTTAACTTTCCCCTTTTTCGAGCTTTAACAAGTGTTATTTTTCTGTTATTTCTAGTTTATTTATAGCTTTTTATTGCCTAATATCTTTTTATTTCATTCAAGTCTTGTCATTTTCTTTAACCGAATTGTTGTAAGTTTTTCTACGCCATCATTTATCTAAGAGATTTCTTTAGTCGCCTTAGTTACCTACAGTTGAGGGGCATAATCCCTTCCTTGACGATCATTGTTGGTCGTTATGAATCAAAGATTTGTGAGAATAAATTGATTTATTTCAGTTAGCCGAGCAAAGAACTTTTTCACAAACAAAATGTAAAGGAAAGTAATAAATTGTTGGAAAGGTAAACAAGAAACTAAAAAACATTGGAAAATTAGATATAATAAGCATGAAACTTAGATGATTTTGATGTGTTGATTTGGGGATCTTTTCTTCAAAGCTTTTAGAAGCTTTTTTATAGAGTTCGAACTGAATAAACCACATCTTTAATGCACTTTCAGGCCTCTAAGTCCATTTTCCTGTACTGGAGGAACAAGATATTCAACTACTAAGTCACTACAAGCATTCCTAGATCGTGGTGCACTTCCATAGCACGTTTTCAATCAACTTCAACAAAGAAAACTATCCAAAATGCCTTTCTCTGCATGTTTGAACTTTGGGAGCAACTATTCCCTCTATTATCTCTTATTTTCAAGGGATATTTTCTACCCAATTTCTTCATCCATGAGTTTGACTTAGTCAACTTGGATTCAACCTAGCTTTATTGTCCAAAGCACATTGGTTTTTGGAGCTTCAACCACTTTGGGTCATTTATCATGTTGGGCCGCACTTGCCCATACCATTTTCTCCCAGGACAAAACTTAAGTCTATTTCTTTATATCCATTACATCTATTCTACTAATCAAACTATGACATGTGTGCATTTTTTCAAAAAAGAGAGTAAGAGATAGAATATTAATAAACACGTCATAATTTAATTGGTGAAATAAATGTAATGGATATAAAAAAATAAATCTAAGTTTTGTCCTTTCTCTCAGCTTACAGATTGTAAGTCCAATCTACTAATTTTGGGTTACTAACAGATATTGATGATTAAATTAATTTGAAACAGAAAGCCATAAACTATTTTGAAAACTCAACATTTTATGTTGAGTTGGGCAATCAATCTTCTGGTTTTTAGGAATTTGACCTTGCACAAGAATAGTGGCTTACGTGCAAACATGGTCTTGAGTTTCTACTCTGTTTTTGACCCTACAACTTCTTTTTTCCACTTTTTTCCTTCTGTGGGATAACACAACCTCCTTTTGCATCCATAAACCAGGAATAGAGATTTCTTGCCTAACATTCTAAGAATATTTTTAGAAATCTATTTGACTAATTACCACAACATCTTCGAGTGCTTTCTTGGCATGTATCAATACCAAAAGTTTCAACTTTTGATATCAGTACCAAATAACTCTCGATAGTCAAAATTAATTATAATATCAATATGTTTCTCTTTGGTTCTGAGGTCTAGTGAAAATTATCCTAGATATGGAAATAATATTCTTTTGTTTTAGAAAACGAGGTATTTTCACAAATTTGATCTATTTAAATTGTTTATGAGACTAATCTTTATTTGACTGTGGGAGCATAAGAGTTATACAATTTCTCTATAAAAATTATTTTTTTGATATTTGAACTTGCGTTCTCATCACAAAGAAATAGTTCTTACTATCTCGACCCACCCTTTGTGGATGAAAATAATATTCTTTAATTTGGAATCTTCTCCTAATTTTGATAGTAACGTGCTTACTAGTTTTGGAGTTCAATTTTGAATTTTGATTCTCTCTAATTGAATGTTACATGTATAACTACAAGTGAAATTTAATAATTCTATAAACATATTTTGTTGCAATATATAATTAGATAATTATGACACAATGACGTCGTTTGATTTATGTAACCGACTTCACGTAGTGGGATAAGACTTAGTTATTGATATTGATGTATATAATTAGATAATTATATACGAAAAAACTTGCACTAGTAGTCAATCAAATTTTTAAATTATAAAAAAAACCAAAATTAAACTTACTAAATTCTGGGTTGATTGAGTTTTACAAGTGAAGTTGTTGCAATATAAATCATTAGAAAAATGAAATTATTATTTTCATATTTTCCCTGTCAGCGACAAACTTTTTTGCTGCATTTGGTCAAACCTATCATACAAATATTCTCTGTACAATGCCAATATATATTCCCGTATTAATCCAATAACGGCTCGCAAAGAATTAAACATAAAAAAACATGTCGAATGGATTAAAGATTCCAATCTAATTAAGTTTTGGAAGGGCAGAAAACAAACCCACTCCCCCCACTTTCACTTTTCTCCGTTTTTCTATACAGCACAACCTGTAAATGCAAAATAGGTTCAGAATATTTCAAGCTTAAAGTAGTGTTTTTTGCAACAGTAATTTATTTATTTTTTGGTAATTATATTAATTTATTTTAAAACATATTATTGGATAAATAGTTTTTACCTTTTTAAATTATGAGTGAATATTAATATTTTTTTTAAATTTAGTTTTTTTAATACTAATAATCAACATAATATAATATATAAAAAGAGAATCCTGATTTATAAAATTCTGTCAAGTGGTAGCTTTAGGTTGTGTCATTAATATTATTTAAATTATAATTTTATTATTATCCTATTAGAAATAATTAAAAAAAAATATAAATTATTTCATAATTCTTTCTTACAAATATCATTTTAGGCTGTAACATTAACGATTCATTACAAATTTGAATTTGAATTTCATTATTATTATCTTATTAATTTAATAATAATGTTTTATATATATATGAAAAAAATTTGAGATATTTTTTATAGAATAAAAATATTTTTGTTATAATGTTGAACCATACTATAATGTACATTGATAAAGTTAAGGGAGTTGGTAGTGACTATAGCTCCTAAAACTCGAAACACTCTTTCAATAGTTATTAAAATTTCTAATATATTATTAAAATTTTATATATAAACTTGATATTTAATACTTGTAAAAAAATAAAATAGATATTTGAAATTTAAAGTGAAATTTTTACACCACCCATGATCACTTATAAAAATTATAAATATATTTTCTTATAATAATAACATATTTATCATATGTTATTTTTAAATATTTTTTATAATCACGTACATCGCACGAGTGCTATTCTAGTTAAATCGAAAAAGAGAGTCTGATAGAGGAAAAGAGATTAGAAAATCATGGATTTGAATCTTCTTAAATTTTTTTCTCTCAAGTGGTCAATTATAAGAAAGAGAAAAGATACAAAGAAAATTATTAGTAGGACTCGATTATTAGTATGAAATTTCTTTTATAATCTTTGTGTTTTTCTCTCTCCTATAATTAACCACTTGAGAGAGAAAAAAATTAAAATGATCCAAATCCAAAAATCATCATCTCATAGGGTAAGAGACAATGGTGAGAGAGAGAAAAAGACTTAAATAGAAAAATTATGAGGTAAATAGTAAAATTGTTTAGCTGAAAATCAACTATGAAACTATTAACACTCCCCTTTGTCTATTTATACTCCTTTTATTTGTTTAAAGTTTTCATTTCCTAAAATAACCTTCATTAATTTATCTATTTGATAATTCAAACTTTCTACTACTTATACTTTCAACATATTTAAATTTTTATTTAATTTATTCATTAAATTTTTTACCCTAGCCTTGTAAAGAGGCAATCTCTCATTCAATAGCGGAGCTAGGCCCTTGGAGGTTAAAAGGAGCACTAATATTCTTTTTTAGATATTATTTCTATTATTTAGATAATAAGATGAAACTTAATTAGGACTTAAACCAAGATTTCTTTAAGATCTTTTAAAATTGTCACAATTTTTATTACTTTAATTGAGAAAAATTTTGATATTCATATTGAGAAATTATTATTTTACTTAAAAATTTATTCACACCAATATATCCTATTAAAAATTACAATTAACATCATATTACTCTATTAATTTATCAAAATCATAATAAATATAACACTTGAAAATTTCAAATAAAATTACATTACTCAAATTTAAATTCTAAATATCAATAAACGCAAGCTATGAGAGTATGAACTTTGGTCGATTGGGAAGTGAGAGAGTATAGGAGATAATATTTTCTCATTTGGGTGCCCTAAAGTCTTTAATTTTTCTAATACTTATTTTTTCTTTTTTAAAATTTCAAGGAGAGGCTATGCTTCCCCTCAAGCACATGTGGTCCCAACATCACTGCTTCCATTCCCTAAAACTTTTAAACACCACAAAAATATTATTATATAAAAATATTTTAATTCAAACTCTCTACTATATATATATATATATAATTCTTTTGGTACACTTTATATTTTTTAGTTATGTATACAATATAAATTTAATATTTAATTATTTAATTATTGTATTTTGTATTATTATTAATTAGAAAATATTTACATATGACAACAATTTCAAATAAACTTTATTTATAATGTCATGGATTTAAATCTTAGAATTTCTATTTTGAGAAAATTTTTATCTAATTACAACTCCAGTCTAAATATTAATATTACAATAATACCTTTGGTGTACCTTAGTAAAAAATACAAATATATATATATATATATATATATATATATATAATATATATATATATATATATATATATATTGTGACATGTAAAAGGTAATAACTAGTAAATAAGTCTTAAAATTAACTGAAATATTAAAAACAAAAAAGGGAATTATAAAATAGATGTTAGGTACAATAAAAATCTAATAGTACCAATTTTCAATCGTAATGAAGATTTACTTTAAGGTTGTAAATTTATTAATACTTTTTATCTGTTATTTAAATTATTGAAGATTATTTTTTTAATATTTAATCCATATATTTAAAAGTTAAACAATAAAAAAATCATTTTTCATATATAAAAGCATTGAATGTAAATTTGATAATAAAATTTAAAATACTATAAATATAAACATATCAAAAGCTTCTTTTTTCTGTTTTATTTAACGATAATGCTAAATCCCGCGAATTCATATTCGTAGAACGAAAATAACAAGATAAGGGAATACTATTACACGAATGAACCAAAACTTGCAACTGCACTTGAATTTTATCTGTCAGTTTATTTATTTTTAACTATATTTTCGTTTTAAATAACAAGATAAGGGAGCAGGTGAGTATTACACGTTTGTGAACTGTTTTGTTAATAGCAGTTCGTGTGAAATAGCGCTGCTCTTTATTTAAATACTAGCATTTTGCCCTCTGCGTTAGACTGGTCTTTGAATTTTTACTTAATATTATATGAAAGAATATAATTCTAAATTATATATATATATTATTAATACATAATGAATAATAACATTGATATTAAACTTGAAACATATGCAATAGTTTTATATAATTTAACGTATTTACTAATTAACGTGATGTTGTAAAATATTTCACTAAATAGCATATTAATTTTAGTATATTAGAATAATGTTTGTTCCTTGTTACAAATTAATATTTTTAATCCTTCTTGAGTCTTTAATCTAGAGACAATAATATAAAGTTGATCATAACTATAAATTGAGTGAGACAAATACAATTTATGGTGAGAAAATGATTGTATTTTGAAGTGAATTCAGATGGTACTTGAGATAGGCACGTATGTAATGAACTCCTTCGTGGCACAGCTGCACCAATGGTAATGTGAGGGGGTGGGTACCTGCAAAAGATACTTTGACGCACAAGTTAGACCGTGCTTAATGACGACAATCTGTATATTAGAGGAGATGCATACCTTTGAGACCTGACTTAGTATTTATAGGAGCGTCTTAGGATGAGTGCAATCCATGTTAAATGCAGTTATTTATGATTAGAATTCGTTAGGGATTGTGATCTATTTTAACTAATTTTCCTATTTTTGTGGAATATAATTAGTGTTCATATCCATCAAGGATACTTGAGAAATTTATTTCTAATAAATAGGTAGATATACTCATCAAGATAATGCGTAGTAATATCTGGATATTATTCTAGTGGGGCTGGTTGTTCCTGTACTGATAGCCCAAAATCCCAGTCCAAAACAGTTGCCCCCAACTTGGCGCTTAGATGAGACAGTTAAGTGTCAAGGTACCCATGTTTAGTAGGAGCACACGACACACAGTGAACAAAGAGATCAAAGTCAGACTTAATGCCGGATCTGACAATGTTTTTGAAAGGGCCGAGGTCTGTGATATGTTATAGTATTCCTCCGAGAGTTGACATGTAAGGCTAGGATCCGAGTCAGATCGCTCTGTTTGCACTGTCATTGCACCGTCCGAGGAGTGTCATACGTTGCCCTCATGTGTTCAGGGGGTCTCGACCATACGTTGAGTGAATTCCTACCGAGGTGTTTATGACGAACTCTGGTCGGGTGTGTGTTAGATTGACCCGTGGGATGAGATTCCGGATCATGGTCTAAAACAATTGCCCCCAGCTCGGCGTTTGGCCAGTATAACAAAGTACTAAGTCTCGGTGCCCCCAGGCAACGAAATTCGTGCTTTACTTGAAACCGTAATCTGTGCTTCTCCATTGGGTTATGAGCTCTAATCTGGACGTGTTTGCGCCGTACTCCGGACAGGGTCCATGCGTTAGTTGGCCAAAAGTGGCCGGATTCCACAGAATGAGCCAGAATTGTTACTGTGTTTACTTCTTTTTCCATGGTCTGTATTGGGTCCAACGTCCAATTTGTTGCTTTTCACAACCGTTTTACGGACTTAGGAAATTATTTCATCATGGAAAAACCATGGTCCGAGATCCCACACCCATAATATCAAGTGCTTCCACTTGACTTAGATAGAAATAATGCCTTAGTCGATGGTCTAATGCCTATCATAACCAAGTGTTTTGGAATTTAAGATTTAGGCAAAAATAACACCTTAATCCATAATCCAAGGCTCATAATATCAAGCATTCAGAATCTTTAGATTTAGGCAAAAATAATACCTTAGCGCAGGGTTTAATGTCCAAGAAAAATTGGCACATAAGATCCCTTATGCCTTAGGTATAATTATTATTAAACCTTACCCGAAGTCCTTTACTAACCATAAAGATTTTTTGGGATCTCACCTGGCTTAGGTATAGGGTAGAAACCTTGTCTGGGGTCTATTACCAATCTCTTTAGTATTTAGGATCCCTCGGGACTTTAGTTTAGAAACCTTGTCCGATGTCCGTCACCAACTATTTAGGCATTTAGGATCCCTCTTAGGATTTAAGCATAAAAGAAACCGTGTCTAGGGTCCGTCACCAATTATTTGGGCATTTAGGATCCCTCTTTGGACTTTGGTTTTAAGTGGTCCTTGCCGGGGTCTTTTGTGCTTGTAGTTTAGTGCGAGAATTTTCCTAAGACTTAGGATTTTTCTACTACATGACCTATCTAGCACAAGACAACTCGCAATTGGTACCATGATGGCTTAAACACAGATTTCATTATTCGTGTTGCTAGTAACCACATGATGGTTTTAGCCAAGTGTCGAGGTTTTGCGACTTGCGATCAACTCGTTGAGAAGGGTTCGGTGGGTTGCCATCTTAACATGGAATGTAAGGCACCCTTTGATCCCACTGGGAACGGGCTCCTAAGGTTACTCAAGAAATCCAGCTCCTATCAGGAACGGGCTCAGTGGACACTCTCCTAGTTGTCTATAGCCTTTAGGGTCCTTCGAGACTTTTTTAAGAATATGCTTAACCTCTATAAACCTTGTTGGTTTTTGGGTTAAGGTCAGGCTCACATGGGCACGGGTTAAGACCCTTGAATGAATTACTTGGCCCCAGATGGTGGTCAAGTGGATCCCCTGTTTGGCCGTCATGTATAGTTGATCCTTTTCAAACCTTGTACTCTTCGGATCTCGCTAAAATGTGGCAACCTTACGTGTTGTGCCGGGCCAAAGTGCCCGTGGACTCGAGATCTTCTGATGGAACAAGTAAACTTGCTTTGGGCTTTGTGAGAAGGCCATCTGTATTTTTTGTGTAGAATGATCTGTTGTCTTTTAGGGCCAATTTTTCTTTTCTTTTGGGAGACCGGCCTTGCATCCTGTTTAACAGATAAATGATGACAAATAAAAGCAGGGTCCAGCCCAGGCATATCAAAGGATGTCTAGGCAAAGAGGTCTTTGTTTTGTTGCAAGAGCTTCATAAGTTAGCATCTCTCTTGCTCTTCAAGATTTGCACTAATTTTGGTGACTTGGTGAGGCTTGTCACCCAACTGGAGTGGAAGAAGTTTTCCTTCTGGCTAGGGTCTGGTGCCACGAATTTCTTCTCTAATATCCAGCTTGGTCATAAGGATGTTAACTTGATCCACAGCCGGGCTAGACGTACGTGCTCTTACTTTCCCAGGAGTCTTATAGATCTTGAGGCTTTCATTATGGTATTTGCGTGCTATAATCTGATCACTTTTAACCATGACTACCTCATTGTTCTTATTAAGGAATTTCATGGCTTGGTAAGCGGTAGATGCTATAGCGACCCAAAATAATGTTGTATATTTTTCCCCTAAGAAACTGGTCAACTTGCCATCATAAGGGGTTAATGCAGACATGGTGAACTCTAACTTTTCGAAAGTGTGCATGAACATTATATCTGCTAAGCTACCCTGATCCATGAAAATCGAACCTCGGCGTTAGATATTATTAAGGAGATGACGAGTGGATCATCATGATCCCAGACAATATTGTCGTAGTCCTTAGTGGTGAAAGAGATCAGTGGTTCTTCCCTATCATCAGCACGAGGCCTGAGCATAGAGCCAGAGACGCTTAATATCACAATTCGTAGTGCTTTATTTCGAGAGTTACTAAATGAACTTCCTCCTGCAAATCCTTCAGAGATAGTACTAACCAGTCGATCTGTCCTGTTGGCCACATTTTGAGTATCCCAGTTCCAATCCTACTGGTTGTCAGTATCACGACTAGGCGGAGTTTGAGATTTTCGAGTGAGGCTATGGTTTCTTCTCCTTTGACGTAGAGTTAGAACTCGTCACAGGCTGCAACTACATCTTCTCTCTCTCTGTCTTCCGAGATTATCATTGCTTCGAATCTTGGCAATATACTTTTGTAGCTGTCCTTCCCTAATTAAGGACTCAATGACATCTCGGGGCTAGTGACATTCTTCTGTTTCGTGGTCGTGGCTTTTGTGCTACTTATAGTGCTTAGGGTGGTCCTTTGCCTTTTTCAGAGGGGGCGGCCTTTGGATATTCTGAAACTCAATTTGAAGCACCCCTTTGAGAATCGTTTCCCTTAGGGTGTTCAGAGGAGTGTAGTCAAAGTACTTAGGCAGATATGCTTCGCCTTTAGAGGAGCTTCGAGGCTGGTTAGAGTTCCAATTATTTTTCTAGTGAGTGAGCTCACATTTTTTCAGAGTCTCTTTATCCTTGATGATCTCCTCTAGGTCAATGTATTTCTTTAAATAGACGTGGAATTCATTCATAATCTTTGCCTTCTTTTTTGCTTAAGACTGGAAGAATTTAGAATTAGTTCTGAGACCACTCTGGGCATAATGAAGAGCAATTCTGTCATCGAAGTTCTCCACATTAATGCATGCCGCCATAAATTGTCTAACGTAATCACGGAGGGGCTCATCCCGCCCTTGGTGAACCTTTGCCAGGGATTCGATAGATCTGGGTTGCTCCTTACTGGTGGTGTATTGGAGCAGAAAACATTATTTAAGATCTGACCAATCAACCACGAACCTTCGTGGTAAGCCTGAAAACTATTTGAGTGCTCCATTCTTCAAGGAAAAAGGGAAAACATGGTATAGCAACTCCATAGATCCTCTCTGAAAATAGAGGGATTGCTCATAGGCATTTACATTCTCTTGGGGGTCTGTGGTTCCATCATAAATCTCCAAGTTTGCCAGAAATTAAAATTTATGGGAACACGATATTCCATAAGTTGATCAGAAAAAGGATGTTCCTAAAATCGGTGGTTCAGATTATTATTCCAGATATTGGTCACCGAAGCATTAGCATGTGCCCTTCTTTGATTATTTTCTGGGCTAAGACTTTCGTCACAACGGTGAAGCCTAGGTCAGTTTTCAAGCATAGCTCACTGCATGTCTTCCAACCTCTGATATTATTCGTTCAGCATAGCCATATGCTGTTGCAGCATGTCCTAAAATTGGCGTTGGGATGCCTGGGACTGATTCATGCGTTGAAAGCGAGATGCACAATGGCCAATTTCATTATTAGGCATTCCCAAACGCTGATGAACTGGGATTTTGCGCTCTTGGGCATTAGGGTTACCTCCTTCTGCTGGGATTCCAAGTTTATCTCTCATTGAAACCTTGCACGATGGGTTAGGGCTTTCATCGAAAACCAAGGTGGAGTGCCCATCGCGTTAGTTTTCTGCATTGAGTGCCTGATTTCTCGCAGCAGAGGTTTCAACGGCAGGTGGTACGACAGGTTGAGGATCGCGTTGCACTACCGGGCCCTGTCCTTGACTAAAGGCAGTATGCGCAACACCTTCTCTTCTTGAACGTTGTCTTGTACTCACCATGGTTGAATAGGAATAGAAGTTTATCGTTTCCTAATGAGTGTAAAATACACTCATCTTTTGAGTTTATTTATTAGGATTTTTAATTTATATTTATTTAATTTTTGTTTATTTTTATTTATTTTTAAATTTTAAATAATTATCTCTTCCCTTAGGATTATTTGAATTTTTAAGATAAATCATCAGATTTTGTGCAAAAATAAGAAATTCCTAAAGATAAATATTTAAAGGATTTGAATATTTTGATAGTATAATTATACTATTTATTTATGATATTGAATAAATTCTGAGCCCACTGAATTAAATGTATTTTTATTGTATTTTGTAGGAATTTAAGAAAGGATCAAGTTAGATTCTTAATTAGAGTGCAAACAATTTCTACTTGATGACCAAGTATCTCTACGTTTAATGCAAGGATCTCAAGGAGTTTCTTAATTTGAGTGGAATATTTATTTCCTAATTTATATGGATTCAATAAAAAGGAATAAGAAACAAGAGATTTTGTCAAAAATTAATTAAGAGATCATATCGATGTGCTATTTGTGGCATTGAAAAGCTAACAGAAAATCCTATAACTTATCTGTTGAGATCAAGGGCAGATTCTGCTATCTAGTGGGTGAGAAAAATTGTACAAAAAAGATACGAAAAACTGTTAATTTTTCTATAAAAAAGGAAAAACAAGTTTAGCAAAGGAACCCTCTTTTAGTTCAGAAAATACATGAAAAATATAGAGTTTTGAGAGTCTCAAAGGCAATGAGGGGATGGTCCTTAGGAGAGGAGGAGGAGCCGTCATGGAGCTCTCATGGAGTTAAAAATCGAATAACCATTGAAGACGCTTTAGTTTCTTCTCTACAGTTCTATCATGATGAATTCTTTTTCTTCTTCCTATCTCTTTTTCTCTTTTGTCACGTGTAGCTAAATTCATGTGTTGCTAGGGTGAAGATGTAACTTGATTCAATTGACATGTATTAAGATTAAATTTTTAATTAATTTCTTTTCTATTTAATTTGAGTGTTTATTATGGTTCTTAATGCTTTTATGAATTGACCACTCATAAATTGTTCTAGTGAGATGTGTGTAGAATCGGAAGGTTTGCATATGACTTAGACCATAAATAATAAGTGTCATGATTTATAATCATCTAGGAATAGAGATTATAGGTTGTGTGGGAGAATTGTGGTATTTTCCATTAGAATCCATAGAATGAAGATCATGCCTTTAAAAGTTGAGGTTTAGATCAAGGAATTGACTAGACTTTAATAATTAAAGAGAATTAACTTGCCAAGAAATTGAGTTTTAATTAATTAAGGGATTCTCCCCATCAATCGAATGACTAGAAATTAATTAGAATGAAGATCCCAAAGCTACTCTATTGTCTATGATAGATTGTTGAATTAAGTGAAGTCAGATCCCTAGTATTTTAATTTTGTGCGTTCTTATGTGTTTTTGTCTTTTATAATTTTGTCTTTAATTATGTTGAATCACTTTTAATTATTGGTTGCTTAGATAGTATTAATATTAGAAAAGTGGTACTTGGTAAACCAATTCCTCGTGGGAACGATATCTTACTCATCATTTATTACTTTTGCGATTTGGTGCACTTGCCAATATCACAACATTTCCAACAGATGACGCTAATGTTCTGAACTGGATTTAGAGGGTACCTAAAATAGGCACGTATGTAATGGACTCCTTTGTGACATAGCTACGACAGCGGTGGTGCGAGAGGGTGGGTACCTGCAAAAGGCAATCTGATGCTCAAGTTAGACAGTATTTAATGAAGGCAGTCTGTATATTAGATGAGATGCATACCTTTGAGGCCTAGCTTAGCATTTATAGGAGTGTTTTAGGATGAGTACAATCTGTGTTAAATGCAGTTATTTAAGATTAGAATCTGTTAGGGATTACGATCCCTTTTAACTAATTTCCTTATTTTTGTAGGATATAATTAGCTTTCATATTCATCAAGGATACTTGAGAGATTTATTCCTAATAAATAGGTATATATACTCATCAAGATAGCGCGTAGTAATATCTGGGTATTATTCTGGTAGGGCCGAGTTGCTCCTATACTGATAGCCTAAAATCCCGGTCCAAAACAGATTGTCTTTGATCAATATAGCAAAAAGATAAGAAATAGTTAATAGTTGGAAAAGAGATTGTCCAACTTCATTACTCCTCTCTTGAGTTTAGGCTTCGTTGTATTAAAAGTTTAATTTTTAGACATGAAAAAAAATGACTTGTTAAGTAAGCCTAAGCATTTAATTTTATTTGTTCAATTAAATTATAGTAACTTTATTACTATTTTTAGTTATTTCATGATGCTCGTAAAATACACTAAGAGTAAGTACACTCTATCGCCAAGTAATATAGGACTTGAGTCCCAGTTATCGATCCCACGAGGAATAAATGGTAATTACTAGATTCGTAAAACTCTTTACTATCCAGATAATCGAGAGTGTATAAAGAAATTCAAGATAAAATCAAAATAAACAAATAAAGAAAAAAAAACAATGAACAATCAAATAAGAATAGATAATCAATGAGAGAGAGACTTAGGTGCAAGGTTCACTTAAATCCAATTATTCATATTTTTTTTCATTTATGATGTAAGGTAATTCTTTTGCTAATATTCTCTTACCTACTATTGAATCCCAATGGTCATGGATGAAATAATATTCTAGTTCCTAAATTAAATCACCTATTTGGTCATTTAGTTGAATTAATTAGTAATGCATTAAACTTCAACTTGAGAGATGAACTAACATACCTGTTAATTCCATTAGTAGGAAAAGTTGATATTTGGTAAATCACCAATCTAATCCTAGGCTTACCATATAGATCCACTCGTTGAATGCGGATGGTCACCAGTCAAACAATGAATTAAAACATGCCAAAAGTAATCAAGTTATGACAAAAATACAAACAATATGATAGACCCCAAAATAAATTACCTTAATCAAATTAGAAATCAAACTCAAATAATTAGGAAAACAAGATTCCCTATAATCCTAACTATGAGTTTAGCTACTCATGTTCAATACAAACAAACTCATATCACAATACAAACCCATGGAAAGAAAACCCAAAGAAAGGGAAAAACTAGAGGGAAAGAGAAATCAAAACCCTTTTAATGGAGATTATGATTTTCATGCCTTCAATAAATTCGTCTTCTCTTCGAGGCCGTCCTCCAAGGTCTGCTGCCGCGAAACTACTTTCTCAGAATTATGAATTTCTTGTGTTGTGTGCTCAATGTCTGCACTCTGTTTTCATGTCAATGTTGAATTTGGCATAATTTCTCGTTTTTAAAGAAAATCACATGGTCTGTTACGCAACCTGTGCTTAGGCACTGACTTCTGGGCGCTTGGGTGCTCAGGCACTTAAGTCAAGACGTGTGCTGTTACTTCTTGCATACTCAGGCCCTGCCTTCCCAGTGCTCAGGCGCTGAGACACTGAAGTTATGCTACTGGATATGCTTTGGACGCTCAGGCGCTCCAACACCAACGCTCAAACACTAGTCACCTAATAAAAATTCCTCTCTTCCTTGTTTCTTTGAACTTCCAGTCTTCTCCCCGTATAATTATCTGACCAAAACACATAAACACATAATAAAAACACAATTAAACTTTACTAAAGATATAACAAAACTTACAAACAAAGTTCAATAGAAAAATAAACAGAACACGAAAAACCAAGGAATTGAACTATAAAAATATGACAAGTTGACGGTTCATCATTTCATAAATAAGTTTATTATTCCATCTAATAAAATTATTCAACATCAATTAATATCATTTTTCACTATGTTTACAACTTTTAAAACCAAAGTTAAAATACTCTAAAAATTATTGAAATATATACACAAAAAAAAAATCAGTACAACAGAAGTTGAGTAAATGTCATCTAGGAAGCAAAGCTCCATATCTCTATCTACTCGTTCAGGTTTGATTACATCTCCATATATTGTGACAACACAAGTGCTATAAAACCTCTCTAAGAATTCTATACAACATTCAAGGTCAAAACATATTGAAATTAGATATCATTTCACTAGAGACCACTGCTACTAGAATTTTTAGATTTAGAGACGGAACAAATTCCGTCTCTAAATGTGTAAAATTCCATCTCTAAGTATTTAGAGACAGAATTAAAGACGAAAATTGCTCCATATCTAAAAGTGACATCTCTGATTGTTAAAGACAGAAAATTTAATTCTGTTTCTAATTAAGAGACAGATTTTTTTGGTCTCTAAATTTTAAAATTCCGTCGCTATTCAGTTATAAGGTTTTCTATCTCTAAATTAGAGACGGATTTTCCACAACTAGACACCTTCAACACCTATTAATATGGAGAAATCGCATTCTAATATTCAAGATACTTCCAACCAACTCTCAGCACTCATATTACTTCCCAAGTAAGGAAATAATTCATAGATATTAAGAATTCGAAACAGGGATTATTTTTTCAAATAGATATATATAGTGTGTTTTTGTTTAAAATCAGCTGCAATCTTGTAGCACTCATACTAGCCACTTGAACTATCAAATTAGAATTGAACATCAAAATCCAACAATAAAATGGTAACTCTAATAACTTGTAGGAAACAAAGCATCATTTGCAAGGAGCATATATACAGTATCTCCTACAAAATAAACCTTAGCAAAAATTCAATAATCTCAGGTAGTACATATTCTAACTTATAGCAGTTCCAGATATGTTATAGACAAGAAAATATCTAAAAATATAAATAAATGATAACATGAAAACTAACTTCATTTCAATAAGAAAAGCCAACTAAATCATTCTGTCAATCAATATTTTACTAAAAAAAACTTCTATTGATCAATCTCTGCTAAGTGTATCTAGAAAAAAATTTTAGAATCACTACATAGGTCTGCCTCTAGAACTCTATCCAACAGAAGTAAAGAAAACAACTTGACCTTATGGGTAACAGAAGCGTCGACAATTATTGGGTTACTTGATAGAAGAACAGCAACAGCTTTAGTGCGCTATTCGTGAGATTCTGAACTGTCTCCGTGAAATGCTTGTCTATTTTTTATTTCAACTTTCTTGAGCACTTTAGAAGTCTTTAATTTCTAGGGTGTGCACTATTTGAGATAATACTACCAATTTCACCAGCAGTCATTTTCCTGCATTGAGAATCAAACATAAGTTAAAACAAACTTGTATAAAAACAGGTGCTTAGTGATAGTAACACATTGAAAAGTGAAAAAAAATAAAAGGGGGAAAAAGACATACCTACTGGAAGCTTGAGCAGCTGGGTGCAGAGAGTTTGGCTTATTTAAAAACAGAATTCCCCAGAGAGGCTTTCCATCAATAACAGTTTCAATAATATATCCTTCTGAGATGTTTTCAGTAACCTTGGCTTCAAGCATTTTCTTTCCAGAAGGAGGCAGGGATTGATTTACTAGGGTATTTAGACTACCTGCATTTATGATATTGGATATTTAACTGTTCCCAAGTAGTACTTTGAAATGTAAATAGTCAACCATAATTTCCATTCTTTTTGTCCTCCTGACTCAAATAATCAAAATCAAAATTATTAGAGGGATCATTATTTTGGTCAACACTGACTTGCCATAACTATAGTCCATATCTAAGATTAATAGACACTAGTTGGAAGAACTAGTTCTACACTAACACTAACTTGACTAATTGAATATTACCAAGAGTTCAACTAAACACACTAATTCTTAATGCCTTAAATTTAATTAGCCAAATGGCCTAAATCTTTAAATGTAAGACCCAAGATACCTTTGAGGAGCTTCCTAAATCCAATATACCAAGGTTGATAGGCTAAAAGCCTATATCATAGAGCTTTAAGGACAAAATTAGATTTTTTGATATCCATGAATCAAAATATAAAGGCAAATTCTTACTTGGCTGGCTATAATTCAACACTGTCATGATTGGGCTAATATAATCACCCACTCCATATTTAACCAGAACTCGATTTTGGACAGGATTGAGATTTTGTTCTTGGCATTTCAGCTTCAATTGCTTCCTTAAAGATAACTTTTCTGGTCTCTGTTCACTTTCCCTAGCAATCCCTAAGTCAAAAATATATCACAACTTGTTACATACTTAATAATCAAGAGAAATACCAGAACCAAAATGTTACTGAAGAAAATTTAATAAAAATAAAATACAAGACACTTTGCTAAACCTGTATGTAGGTAATACATGTCATCCAAGGCCTCAAGACTTTAATTACAACCACCAATGAACACAATAACACCACCCTTAATTGGGTCTAAACAGTCACCAGCTATAGAAACAAAACCTTAGCATACCCCAAATAACTGATGCGTGAAATCCGTAAGTGTACGGTTTCGTCGTCAAGTAATAAAAAGATCGAATCCACAGGGACTGTGTGTATGAATACCAATTAATTAATTAATTTAATTAAATTAAATAAAAGGGAATATGATTGTTGATTGATAAGAATGTAGTAACAAAATAATTAAATAAAAATCAAGAAAACAGAATTTAGAACAAAAACAGCAAGTTATCAAGAAGGGGGTTTTCAGATTTAATAAAGCTTCCAAGATTGGGATACCACAATGATACAAGACAAATCCTAATTGACAACCCTTTTATTAAATCTGAAATTCAATTGAAGGTAAATTACCCAAAATTAGTTAATGTTCTCTTTCAAGATACAAGACCCGTGCCCAATTAAACCAATTCCTACTTTCGTGGTAATTGAATTTAAATTGAACCCATTACGCTTTGTGGTAATTCATTGATTCCTCTAAAGGCTAAAACTACTCTCGTGATTTAGACCTTAAGTTCAATTCTAATGGTTCCAACACTTAGGTTCACCTCTCAGTACGTCCCTAAATACCTATGAGATGCAAATAAGTGGCCAACAAATTCACATGAATAAAAGCAATAAGAATTGAATCAATGAACAATCAAGATTAATAAAAGGGGAAACAACGTCAATTCATCATTATCAATGTATCAAAGGGCATTGACCAATCCTAGAAACAAGAGTAACTACTCAGACATAGAGAAGAAGGAAACAAAAATCAAACTTAAAAACATCCCAAACCCGTAACAATGGAAGAAGAAGAAGAAGATGAAGAACCCAAGCCTCCTCTTTGCCTCCTTTAGAACTAGGTTTTAATCAAAACTTGAATACCCTAATTGCATTCAGAACATCTATTAATAGCCTAGGGTTTTCATGGGCCAAAAGCCCCCAAAAGAAATAAAAATAGAAAAACTAAAAATCTGCTGCGCGCCCCGAACCACGGCCGTGGTGGCCACCACGGCCAGGCCGTGGTTGATTCTGAGTTGGAGGTTTTGCTGCTGTCTTCAAACCACGGCCGTGGTGTAGACCACGGCCAGGCCGTGGTTAAGTCTGCTTCAAATTTCTTCAATTTCCTGGTTCCCACGAACCATGACCATGGTTGAGACCACGGGCAGGCCGTGGAGCCCTCTGGAATGGCCTTTTTTTGCACCTTTATTGCTATCCATTAAGCTCCAACTTCAAACATGCAAGCATTTCATTCAATCCAAGGCCAATTCAATATTAATCCTGCACAAGAACACCAAAAACACGGCAGTTATCCGAACTAAGGGAAAAACAAACCAAAAGGGAAACTAAAACGCCTAAAATGCTCAAGAATGCATGCAAAATAAGAACAAAACATGATGTTGTTTCACACACATCAAATCCCCCCAAGCTTAAGACTTTGCTTGTCCTCAAGCAAAAATTAAAGCCAAACCAAGAAGTGGGATCAAAAGAAAATAATGAATGAGGAACTCGAGAAAACAATATCCAAGTAATAGGCTAAGGCAAACAAAGAATCTGAGAGGTAATCAAAGTCAAGTCCAATTAGAGGCTAAGTTCTCAGAAATCATGCATCCTCACTGATTGAATCAAGTTCACTCCACTAACCACACTCAAAGTGTTTAAGGGTGAAAATAATACGCTCAAAATCCATCAAAGAAAATGCACTTCCATATGCTTGATAAGAAACCAAATTTCCACTAATAATCAGCATGCATGCAAGAATCAAAAGGTCTTTCAAGGGTTGTAATGGAGCCATGGGAATGATGTTAGGTAGGGTAGAGAAAGGAAAGTATACACAAAGGGCTCATCAAGATTTTCAATAAACACAAGAAATCCAATAGAACATAAATGGAGCAAAGACAATCTTTCAATCTAAAACATAACTCCACATTTCAAAGAATTTTCTTCCTTACTTTTCCTTCTCCTCTTTCTCTTCTTTTTCAAGCTTTCATCTCATGATGTTCTTTTATTTTATTTTTCTTTTATTTTTCTCTTTTTTTTTAAGGAAGAGGAAGAGGAAGCTCAAATACATATAATTCCCAATACAACTTTCAAACAACTTTCAAGCCCAATTCGCTCCATTTAATATTCTAAATGATAACCAACAATGTTTTAGCATAGGTATCAAGAAAACAAGTATGCAGTAAGCTCAAAATGGGCATCTAGAGGATGAAAGTGTAACAATTTCAGAAGGCCAGAAAAATACCTAAAATGCCTTAATCACATTCAAGCATGCAACCAAATATTTTGCCTCAAAAAAGTTTCAAATCAAGTTCTAGAGCACATGATCAATGAAGAATATCACTCAACACAAAGAATGGGAACAAAAATCATATAGTGCATATATCCCATATAGGCTCAAAACTCACATTTAGAGGTTTAAAAATTCAATGAGAAGCACAAATTCAGAGAACATTATGCTAATTATCAACTATCAAAAGATCACCTCTACTATCAATTAAAACAATGCCTGTTGCCAACTACATGAATCAACAAATTGGGTTCCAAATCAATACTATCTCAAAATCCTCAAAAGAGAGGGGCACAAGTTCAACCAAAAACCCAAGAGATATGATGGTGTGAAAATGCAACATAAAAATGCAATGCAAAACAAGACATGAGAATGCATGAAACTAATGAGAATGAAAATAAGAAAATGAAAATGAAAATACCCCCTCAAGGTTAGAACTTACATTGTCCCCAATGTAAAAATCTAAAATAAGAGAAGGGATAAAAGAAAAGAACTCACTGCGGTGGTGAAAAAACTTCTGGTGTTCAATCCATGGCCATAGAATTTTTCATGAGCTGGGTGTGGAACCTTCTGACTTCACTCTTCTTCTAAATTTAGCTTCAAGAAGGGGTCAAATCTAAACAAAATCTGAAAGATAAACATCAAAACAACAATCTATCACACAAAATTAAAAAAAAAGATGAAATAAAATAGAAAAACAAGATAACATGAGTTGCCTCCCAAGAAGCGCTTGTTTAAAGTCATTAGCTTGACTTTGGTCAGGTTTCTATGCTCAGGTGACATCTACGGAGTAGTGCTCAGTCCCCACTCCTTCAAAGTGTTTCACTCTCTGGCCATTTATCATAAAAGGTTTATGGCCTTCTTTCTTCACCTCAAGCACACCGTAGGATAAAATTCGAACAATCTCATATGGTCCTGACCATTTTGACCATAACTTATTAGGACAGAAACGTAGAAGCGAGTTATTAAGAAGAACTTTATCCTCGATGTTAAATTCACGCTTCTCGACACACTTGTCACTCTGCTTCTTAGGTCCTTCCTTGCAGGGCATAGCATCAGTCAATGATTCCTGCATACCTGAAAGCACAACACTATCCACAACATTAGTAGCATCTATGCGATTACATGAATTTGAGGAATTAGAATTATTTTCAGATTTAAAAACATCAAAAACTACTTCCTCATCATTTAATCGCAAAGTCAATTTCCCTTCGTGGACATCAATGATCGCCCTTCCAAAGTGGCAAGGAATGGACGCCCAAGTATGATCGGCATTATAGCATCAACTTCCATGTCAAGCACAACAAAATTCACCGGCATGTAAAACTTACCAACCTTAATGGGAACATCCTCCAAGATACCTATGGGGTACTTGACTGACCGATCCGCCAATTGAAGAGAGATAGTTGTGGGTTTCAGCTCACCCACTTCTAACTTCTTATACACAGAAAGGGGCATAAGACTAACACTAGCCCCCAAGTCACACAAAGCTTTATCAAAACTGGTATTCCCAATCAAGCAAGGAATAGAGAAGCTGCCAGGATCTTTGAGTTTAGGAGGTAACTTATTTTGGATTAAAGCGCTACACTCCTCAGTTAATGCTACGGTCTCATACTCCTCTAGCTTTCTCTTATTAGACAAAATGTCCTTAAGAAATTTAGCATAGGTAGGCATTTGTTGCAATGCCTCAGTGAAGGGTACATTAATGTATAATTTCTTAAGAACCTCTAGGAACTTCCCAAGCTGCTTATCTAGCTTGGCCTTGGCCAATCTTTGAGGAAAGGGCACTGGGGGTTGGTATGGCTCAGGGGGTACATACTTAGACACTTTCTCATTAGTCTCTTTTTCTTCTAAGGGTTGTGTCCAAGTTGTTTCTTTTTCTTCATCCCTCCCATCTTTGTCATTTTCCCCCTTTGCTTTGGAATCTTCTAGTTGCTTTCCACTTCTTAAACTCACAGCCTTACAATGTTCATTAGGATTTATTTCAGTGTCCGAAATTTCCGTGTGGTTTATATGAAGAGCTAGCTTGTTGGGCTATTTGAGTTTCTAACATCTTGTTATGAATAGCTAAATTATCAACCTTAGATGTCAAATCCTTAATAGCCTCACTAACAACTTGACCATGGTGCCTAAACTCTTCATTTTGTTTGGTTTGACTCTCTACAAAATTTTCAAGGAGAGTTTTGAGTTTAGACTTTGTACCTGGGGAATCCAATAGAAGGTTGAGCACTACCTTGTCCACTTGATTTTGATTGTTCCGATAGGAGAAGTTGGGATGAGACCTCCAAGGGATTGTAAGTCTGTGAATATGGATCATTGCGCACCTTTGGTGGAATGTCATAGAAATTGTGGCATGATTCCACTTGCTCCACCGGTGCACCATGTGAGGAACCCTTTTCAGCTTGGCATTCCGCACTCATATGTCCCTGAACTCCACAAATCTCACAAAAAATGTTAGCAGCACTTATGGCATTAGCACTAGCTTTTTCAAGCTTATCAAAATGTTTATTCAATGAGTCAAACTTAGCCATAATTAAACTAACACCATCTACCTCAAACTTACCTTCCGAGAGCTTTCTCGGGTTGTTACCTCTTTCACTGGCCCATTGGTGATGGTTTGCAGTGACACTTTCAATAATCTCATAGGCTTCGTCAACCTTTCGTTCATTAAAGCTCCACCACCAGTGCTTGAGTCAAGAACACCTTCGAAGAATATTCTAATCCATTATAGAAGGTGTGAACGATCAACCACTTCTCTAACCCGTGGTGTGGGCAGGCTTCCAGCAAAGCCTTATATCTATCCCAAGCTTCTGACAATGACTCTCCATCTTTCTGAACGAAGCTTGTGATTTGGGTCCTTAGGTGAGCAGTCTTGGAAGGTGGAAAGAATTTGTCCAAAAAGGCTTGCTCTAATTGATTCCATATGGTTAATGTATCAGTGGGTACCGATTTCAACCAAGCTCTAGCCTTGTCCCTTAATGATAATGGAAACAATCGGAGGCGAATGGCATCAACTGAGGCACCTTCAATTTTGAGAGTCTCATAGAATTCTAAGAACATCTCCACATGATCATTTGGGTCCTCCGAGGGTAAACCTCCAAACTGGTTCTGCCTTATCATAGAAAGTAAGGCGGGAGGTATGGTGAAGTGCTCTGGCTTCAATGTCCGCCGAGCAATTCCAGATCGCAAACCCCGAGCATTAGGGGCTGCATACTCCTTTAAAGGTTTGTTATCCTCACCGCGCCATGACAAATGTTGGTTCGGATATTTCTCTCACTCTTTGCCTTCGTTGTCTTCTCTTTCTATGAAAAGTTCTTTCAATTTAGAATAAGCTTCAATAAGAGTCTCGAAACGTCTAGTACTTTGCATAAACCAGAGAAATTACCTGCAAAGAGTCAAAGAGAAAACAAGAACGTAATAATATGGTAAAAAGAAAAAAAGAAAAAAAAGGTTTAAAATAATTAAATTAAAAATTAAATTGATATTCAAGAAAAACACAGTCCCCGGCAACGGCGCCAAAAACTTGATGCGTGAAATCCGCAAGTATACGGTTTCGTCATCAAGTAATAAAAAGATCGAATCCACAGGAACTGTGTGTATGAATACCAATTAATTAATTAATTTAATTAAATTAAATAAAAGGAAATATGATTGTTGATTGATAAGAACGTAGTAACAAAACAATTAAATAAAAATCAAGAAAACAGAATTTAGAACAAAAACAACAAGTTATCAAGAAGGGGGTTTTCAGATTTAATAAAGCTTCCAAGATTGGGATACCACAATGATACAAGACAAATCCTAATTGACAACCCTTTTATTAAATCTGAAATTCAATTGAAGGTAAATTACCCAAAATTAGTTAATGTTCTCTTTCAAGATACAAGACCCGTGCCCAATTAAACCAATTCCTACTTTCGTGGTAATTGAATTTAAATTGAACCCATTACGCTTTGTGGTAATTCATTGATTCCTCGAAAGGCTAAAACTACTCTCGTGATTTAGACCTTAAGTTCAATTCTAATGGTTCCAACACTTAGGTTCACCTCTCAGTACGTCCCTAAATGCCTATGAGATGCAAATAAGTGGCCAACAAATTCACATGAATAAAAGCAATAAGAATTGAATCAATGAACAATCAAGATTAATAAAAGGGGAAACAACGTCAATTCATCATTATCAATGTATCAAAGGACATTGCCCAATCCTAGAAACAAGAGTAACTACTCGACATAGAGAAGAAGGAAACAGTAAATCAAACTTAAAAACATCCCAAACCCAGTAACAATGGAAGAAGAAGAAGAAGATGAAGAACCCAAGCCTCCTCTTTTCCTCCTTTAGAACTAGGTTTTAATCAAAACTTGAATACCCTAATTGCATTCAGAACATCTATTAATAGCCTAGGATTTTCATGGGCCAAAAGCCCCCAAAAGAAATAAAAATAGAAAAACTAAAAATGTCTGCATACCGAACCACGGGCCAGGGCTACCACGGCCAGGCCGTGGTTGATTCTGAGTTGGAGGTTTTGCTGCTGTCTTCAAACCATGGCCGTGGTGTAGACCACGGCCAAGCCGTGGTTGAGTCTGCTTCAAATTTCTTCAATTTCCTGGTTCCCACGAACCATGGCCATGGTTGAGACCACGGGCAGGCCGTGGAGCCCTCTGGAATGACCTTTTTTGCACCTTTATTGCTATCCATTAAGCTCCAACTTCAAACATGCAAGCATTCCATTCAATCCAAGGCCAATTCAACATTAATCCTGCACAAGAACACCAAAAACACGACAGTTATCCGAACTAAGGGAAAAACAAACCAAAAGGGAAACTAAAACGCCTAAAATGCTCAAGAATGCATGCAAAATAAGAACAAAACATGATGTTGTTTCACACACATCAATAACTCAACCTATCAAATATACAACTCAAATTGAAAAACATGACTCCTACTCTTCCCAAACTTCAAATCTACGCAGACCCTTATTCTAACTTGCATTTACTATTTGAATCAGAAAAGCGCAATATTGTAATAAGTCAACAACTAGTTGATCAAGCATGTACAATGAATGGAACCTAAGAAGTTTAGTAACTTAATAGCTTATAAGTTATAACTTAATATCACTTTTCAGTATTTGTAATAGCATTGCAGAGAGAGATTTCCAAATGGAACCACAGTAGGCCAATAAGTTATTCAACTATTTTTAACAAGTCTCTTTCAGTTATTCAATGCTATAGTTCAGATATAATTTGTAAGATTACTACTACCTTTCTTAGACAAATTCTTATTCAGCACATATATTAATTAATATTAGCTTACTAGGCCAACCCACCAAATTAGGATGGTACTGAGACTAAATTTAACAAAGTCCATCTCATTCAACATTTTGTTGAACAATAATTTAACTTAATAATATTAACTTGAACAAAGTCTCAATTATTTTCATCTCTTTCAAACTACTATTTCAATAATTTAGTCTCAACTACTACTTCAAGAGGTTCATCTTGCTCAAATTCTTACTCAGAAAATATCAATTATTGATTTGGCATTTTTCTCTAGATTATTTACAAATTCACAAAGCAAAGAAAGAGGCATATAGAGAACCAACCCATTCCTATCATTACAAATTACATAAGAAAGTAAGAAACAAAACCTTAGCATACCCCAAATAACCCAACACATCAAATATACAACTCAGATTGAAAAACATGACCCTTACCCATAAACAACCTATCTGATTTTTTTAGTAGTGAGATGAGGGCTCGAAAGCCACGGCATCGCCAAATACCTGTTAGTGTTTCCTCACCCATAAACAACAAAGTCACTAAGATGAAACTTCACTTTTACATTGATACCTATTTGGTTACCCAGAAAACCACAGAAAAAAAAAAAACAAATGAAGAGATGGTTAGGCACACCTGCCATGAAGAATCCGACACTTAGAAATAACGCCTTCATAGATTTCAGAGCAGGAATTGTAGGTCAACTCCATGGGGGACCCTGAGATACGGAGAAAAGGTCTTAGAAGAAATGGAATTCTAGGAAATTGTAGAGAAAGGAGATTATAAGAACAACAGCAGCAATGAGGTAATGCCAGATTGGAATGAGAGAAAGAGCGCTTGGAGCATCGAGGTGCGAGTCAAATCTCTGTGGCATAATAGTATATCAAATCTTTGTTAGTTAGTGGCATAACAGTGTATCAATACTGACACTTTGGGTCTCTGACAGAGATGACAAGCAATCAAGCATAGGTCAGAGGGGAATGCCAGCACGAGTGCAGAGAAGAAGGTGGTGGTTCTGCACCGGTGGGTGGTCGCCTTTTGTGTCGGTGGACCGCGAATTACCTTCTATGCATGGTGGTCGTGAGTTACTGTCTTCAGTCCTACGCTGGTGGTGGTAGGTTGTGGCTTGGCTTGGTGGATGTACTGTTGCCGTTCTCTTCTACTAAGGTTTAGTTTTCGATTTTGGGGATTTTTTTATTTGGGTGCGTTCAATTATTGGGTTGCTGAAAGAAGAAAATGGAGTGGCTTGGGCTACATTCGTGCTCAAAATTTTACATTAGAAACAGAGACGGATCTTTCATAAAAAAAGATAATTTTATTAATTAAATTACATAAATTATTTAGAAATGGAACACATCCATCTCTAAATATATTTGACTTTTTAAAATATTTATTTGACCAAATAGAGACGCAATTAGAGATGGATAATTCAGAGATGGGTAAATTATGTCTCTAAATTCCATCTCTAAACATATTTGACTTTTTAAAACATCACATTTACTGAATAGAGACGAAAAAATATGAGATGGGTAAATTTTGTCTCTAAATTCTGTCTCTAACTATATTTGACTTTAAATTGACCAAATAGAGATAAAATTAGAAACAAAAAATTTTGAGATGGATCAATTCTGTCTCTAAATTTCGTCTCTAAGTTTTAAATTTTATTTTTCCTCTCTAATTCATCAAATTTGTCTCTGTTTCCGTCTCTAAATTCTATCTCTAAATCAAATTTTTTTGGTAGTGCATGTTCAAAAAAGAAATTTCGGGTTGAAGTTTGTGGATACTAACCATCAATAGGTAAATATCTTCACAAAACCTTCAAATGAAGAAATATTATGTTTTATTAAGAAAAATCTTCATATGTCTTCATTTGATCAATGTCTTTATGTGAATTTTTCTCCATCATTGTTGGTTATGATTATATGTGACTTAACTGTTAATAACTGAAATTACATGATATTATGAATAGTTGTGGGCATGAGAAGGATCCTAAGATGAACTACCGAGCATCAGGAGACTTAAGCAAGTGGAGTGAAAGTTGAGTAGAGTAGTGAGCAGAGTAACCGTGTCACCCTCCTCAAGTCTAGCACTTCATTAAATTTTCAAACGATGAGTTTTACCCAAAATTCAAAAAAAAAAAATCCACCTAATCAAATGACTAGAACTTCAACGGTAATTTTTTTTTAAATGTCCATTAATCATGTTTTCTCTCTCTTTATATACTTATTCCATATCACTTTCACTCCCACACAAATCAATCACTTCATCTCTCTCTCTAATTTGAAAACTCATCGCTTCTTCTCTACCCAACTGTCTGAAACCCTATCCTTGCTTCCACAATTCTTCAACCTTCATCTCTATCTTTTAACCCCAATAACCTTCCACCATGAGAATCAAGTCTGTGGCAAAAAAACATTCAAAGGAGATAGTGGAATCCTTGCTAGACAAAGAGTGGATTGTTGCGTCAAAAACGATAGGATCAGAAACTAAATCAGACCCTTTACCACCAATGTCCATTGTGCCCAAAATTCTTGGCACAGGAAAATGGTGAAGGTCTCAATGCTTGATGGTTGGTGTGGTGAAGTCAGAACCACCCAAGAAGAAAGCAAAGGTGGAAACAATTAAGAAAGTAGCAAAAAAGAAGAAGGACATTGCTTCATCTTCCACGCCATCATTGTTTGATTCCAATGAGATTGAAATATAATATGAGGAACGTTTTAGTGGCAAAACTATGGTTCCTGGATGATTAATCTCACTGACGCAACCTCGGGTTTTAATGTGAAACCAAATATCAACCATCAACACTAGAGAAGATTCTTCAAAATCTTTAAGAGTGCACCTCAAGATGGTGAAAGCCTTTTATGCTGCTGTAGAAATAAAGGAATATCCATTCTCTCTTTCATATACTCTAAATAGAGTGAAAATGTTTATGGATGAAGGGAGCTTCGCCAAAGTAATTGGAGTTAAGGCTAAAGGTAAAAGATCTTCTATTAGCAAAGTTGACAAATGAGATATGAGGTTTGGAATAAGGATGTAATGAGTATTTTGTTTCTTGATAAAGAGCCTATTCATACTACCAACAAACGGATTGGTTTGTCCAAGGTTGTTCATTCCCTGTGCTATCACTTAATTTTGCCAAGGGTAAGAAACTTTGATAAGGTCATTGAGTAGGACATGGTGGTTATGTACCATTTGAAGGAAATGAAGCATCTTAACCTACATTTCCTGATTCTAAATCACATGAAAGCATCCATAGAGAACAAGAAGATGAATATTAGTGCTCCCTATGGAATGCTACTTACTTTGGTGTTTAAACACCATGGTCTCAATTTGAACAATAAGGACTCAGAACTTGAGGGGCGTAGGTACACAAGCTAGAACATCAAGTAAATGAAGATATAAGAAAAGGTGCCATTTGACCAAGGATCAGAATTGAGGTCAAAGAGTTTACATGATCATCCCTCAAGGCCAAGACAAGTAAAAGAATAGGCCATTGAAAGCAGAAAGAAGAAAGAAAAAGAGGAAAAGGAAAAGAGAAGAAGGAAACGAAAAAGAAGGAAGAAAAATAAAAGAGCAAGTTTACTATGTAGGGTGAAGTCGAATCTACTCAAACCAAAGTGGAGTTTAGTCATCAATAGAACCAATTCATGATGAAGTAGCAACAGGAGAAGCTAGTGATGCACTAGAGAAGACTGCTAATGAAGTTGCTTAGCACGCTGACATTTTCATTGCCACTATTATGACCTAACTTCAAAGATCACCACATATCCACGATACTCACCTAAGGGAACTAATGAAGAAGGAAAACAAGATAAGGAGAAAGAAATAGCTGAACTTGGAAAGGAATTAGAGAAGGAGAAGGAAGAAGTAGGAATTGAAGTAGAAAATGAAAAAGAAGAAGCTGTGGAAGAAAAAGAAGGAGAAATTGAAGACCAGAATAAAAAGGAAACAGAAAAAGAAAAAGATGTTCATAAGGCTGGACAAGAAAAGGAAATGGCTAAGGCTGATTAAGATTTAGAGGTTGATCATCAAGGAGAAGAGGTTGAGAAAGATACTCAACAGGAGAAATAAGCACCCACTAAGCAGTCTCTTCACCCTGGTCAGGAGCCTACTCAAGGTGATAGACCACCCTTCTCACCCCTAGATTCTACTCTCCTCATCTTGGATCACAAGTCTTTGATACCACTACACCTCATATGGTTGAGCTTGAATAAAACTACAAGGCCCTTGGGTTGGATGAGCTTGATGAAGATATTAGTGGTGCTTTAATGAAAGGATGCTCCATTGGTTCCTTTTTGAACCAATTGGACCAAGAGAAGAATGAAGCCATGATTGGCTATGCTCAAGCACGCACAGTTGAGAAAAGCGACACTCACCAAGGCTCTACTTAGTAGCAAGCACAGGCTGCTACACCATCCAAGCCCGCTTAACATATATCACTCTAAAAAAATCTAAGTTGCGAATGTTGAGGTGAAAAGTGAAAAGGATGAGGAGGACCAATCTGACCATGAAGAAAAACTATAAGAAGTTACATAAAGAAATAAAGGAGGTCCATAATACTATTCATGAGCTTATGGATCTATTCCTCATGTTTGAGGATTGGTGGGAACACAAGTATGAGAATGAACAGTGCCCTAAGACAATCAAGAGGCCACACTATCCTTATCCTGCTCGAAGGCAAAATTTCTGATACATATTCTTTATCCTTTAGCACCTCAAATCATTTTGATGAGCCTACTCAGTAGCATTGATGATGATTAAGATCCTTTATCCCTTCATGTGCTTTTAGTATTTTTAGTTATTTTTTTCTTATTAATGACAAAGAGGGAGTAGGATAGATATTTTGAAAATATTAAATATTGTTGAAGGAATTGTGAGTAGCAACTTGTTGCTGACATGTACTTAGCTTTTGTTGTAAATAAAGCTATGGAGCTTTGCTTCCTAGATGGTCAAGTCATCAAAGAATCTACAACAAAATGGCAACCTCCATTTGTACTATTCATTTTTACTCTATCACCAATATAATTAGCATCACAATAACCTGCTAAATCAAAACTTGAACTTTTCTTACATCACAAACCAAGGTTAGATGTACCAAAGAAATATCTAAAGATTCTGTTCACAACATTAAGAAGAGACTCTTTAGGATTTTCTTGAAATCGGGCACATAAACCAGTAATAAAGACTATGTTAGTTCTGCTAACAGTTAAGTAAAATAAGGATCCTATCACACCCCAATAGAGCTTACCATTTACTATGTTACCTTGCTCATCTTTATCAATGACAATAGATGGGTGCATTGATGTAGTCATTGGCTTTGCATTCTCTATATTGAACCTCTTAAGCAAGTCCTTGGTATATTTTTCTTAGTATATGAATATACTGGACTTGTCTTGTTTTATTTGCAAGCCAAGGAAGAACTTTAACTACCCCACACTAATCTCAAACTCATTCTTCATGAGGAAATTTCACTATAAATCATTTGTTGACAATTTTCCTTAATTCAGCCATCTTAAATGATGAAATTTCGCCACAAGTTATGGCAGAGCAAGGCTTGACAACATGCTTTCCTATTTTATCCTAGATTCTTTGAAGATTATAAATAGGGGGAAAACCAAGGATTAGAAGAGCTGGAGGCAGAGGCAGAGGCAAAGAATTCACTTTGGAGGCCAAGAGGAACTCGCCATTGAGGACATCCAAGACTCTTCTCTTCTATGATCTCTTCATGATGTTTCTTCTATCTTTTGATTTGTTTTGTGCTTTTATTGGTATGAGTAACTAAATTCTCTTATTGATAAGGTGAAAATGTAACTTGGTTTCGATGATGATGTATTTAATTTTTTTTTATTTAATATAAGCTTCTTTTTATTTAATTGAGTAGTTATCACTATTCTTAATGCTTTTGTGAATTAATCATGCATAAATTAGTCTTGTGGGTTGTGTAGAAAATTAGAAATTTTGTGCATGACTTAGACCATGTGATAAAAGCCGTAATCTTGACTATCTAAGAATACAAGTTATTGGCTATGTGGGTTTTGCTTGAGACTTTATAGATCGCATATGCCTTTAATTTTTAGGATGCAATTAAGAGATTAACTGAGTTTATAGGATTAAAAAAAATTGATATACAAAGGAATTGAATATTAGTTAAATAAGAGAATCTCCCTATCAATTGACTAATTAGAACTTGATTAGGTTGGAATCCTGAATACTAGTCCAAAAAACCAAGTAAAATTAGATTCCTAGCACCTTTATCATTATGTGTTACTCTCTAATTTGCTATTGTGGTTTCTTTGCCCTTTTTAAGTTATTTGATTTGCCTTTGTTTTGCCTATTTGCTTGTCTAGCTTTGAAATTCTCTTTGATTCATTTTTTTTTCTAGATAGTAGTTGGATTAGTGAAGTGGTAATTGGCAACTCAATCTCCATAGGAATGATACTTTCTCATCACTCTATCACTTTTGCGATTTAGCGCACTTGCCAAATTAGTCAACAAGTTCTTGGCGTCGTTGTTAGGGATTGAGTGAATTGGTCAATATCATTTGTACCTAGGAAGACACTAATCTAGGCACCATTTTATTTTGTTTATTTTTTTTAATTTTTATTTTCTAATTTAAGTGTTTATTGTGTTTTGTTTTATGTGAGGTATTGTTGATCTAAATTCTCTACTCTTTTTTACTAAAAAAAATCTCTACTCTTTGATCTAGGGATTGAAAAGATAGCAAGGGCAAATAGAAAATTAGTAAACGAAAGAAAGGAAGGCAAAAAAGGAAGCCATGGTAGAAGAGAAGGTGCACTTTGTGTGAATATTCTACACCTACTACTAAAAGGTGTAGTACAAGCATAATGCATCCCTCTATCCAAGCGAACAACTTTGAGATCAAACTTTCTCTCTTTATCATGGTTTAGCAAGATCAATTTGGGTTAAGTGATCTAGATGATCCAAACTCACAAATCATGAATTTTCTACAATTGTGCGACACCATCAAAGTTAATGGGACAAGCAAAGATGCCATTGAACTTGGGTTTTTCCATTTTTCTGAAAGGATAAAGCTAAGAATTAGTTACAAGCTTAACATCAAGGAAGCATCACTATATGGGATGATTTGGTTAGCAAATTCCTTGCTAGATCCTTTCTTTCATCCAAGTATATGAAGATGAGGGGTGAAATCTCATGTTTCGCTCAAAAGGAGGCCGAATCACTATATGGAGCATGGAATAGATATAAAGAGTTGCTAAGAAGATGTCTCAATCATGGCTTTGAAGGTTGACAACAAATTCAGATTTTGTACAATAATTTGAACCCTACTATGAGATCTATGGTGGATGTATATGCTGGTGGTTCTTTGAATACTAAAACTCTCAAAGAGGCTCAGTAATTGATAGAGACTATGGCAACTAATGAGTATCAAATGCCTAATAGGAGATTTATGGTGAAGAGAGGAGTGATGGATCTAGACATATTAAATGCTCTTCTTACTCAGAACAAAACATTTTCTCAACAACTATTAAACCTTACTAATAACTAGGTCAAATGCAAGTCAGTGCAGTGAATTCTAATCCTCCATCTTTGGTATGTGATTTTTGTGGAAGTAGTCATGTTTGTTACCAAGTGGCCTCAAACTCAAGAGGGAGGTGAATTGAGTTTATGAAATATTTTCACAAATCTTTCGTAAAATGTTTGTTTATCAATTTTCGTTGAAGCTATTGGATAATTGAAGTGAATAGATAAATGAGATTGAATACGTCACTCACAAGTTAAACAAGTCAAAATGAATAACATTCAAGCAAGCATATAAAATAAATGCACAAATGTAAAGAGATAGGGTTGAGAGAATCAAACACAAGGATTTATCCTAGTTCAGCCACCCCTTGTGACCTACGTCTAGTCCTTAAGAGAACCACTCGAGATTTTCCACTAAACTTCAAGCTTGAATGGGTGCTTGAAAACCTTTACAGATTGGAGCACTCAACAACACCTAGAGATACCTCACCCTTGTGCTTTGAGCCTCAAAACAGGGATGCCTCACCCTATACAACCTTTGAGGGATACCTCACCCTCTTTACACCTTTGAAGGATACCTCACCTTCTTCTCAACAAGGGATACCTCACCCTTTTTCACTAGAGGGATACCTCACCCTCTTTACACAATAAACAAAGTGTTTGAATGATAGAAACTCTCTTAAAGAGTAGATTGACATAAATTGAAGCTCTAGCAATGCCCCTTTTGAATATCTCAAGTTTTCTCACAAAAATAAGGTAAAAACATTTTCAGAATTTGATTATCGTATATAAGTGTTGGATTGATGTTCTGAATTGAAGGTTAGCTATTAATGAAGCCCCAAGGGAAGTATTTATAAGATATTGGAAGAAAGGAACCGTTGGGTAGCATTTATGGCAACATTAAAAGCTGTTAAAATAGTCGTTGGGCACTGACAAATTTGTGGTAATAGATTACACAATCCAAAATTTATTACATGGCTGTTCCAACATGTTCTTGGCTTTCTGGTCACTTGGTAATCGATTACCAGCTTAGTGTAATTGATTACAAGACTTCTGACTTGCTTGTAATCAATTACCATTTCCATGTAATCAATTACAAGGCTTCTTGAACATGTTCTTACCTTTCTAGGCTCATTGTAATCGATTACCAGCTTGATGTAATCGATTACAAGGCCTCTGTTTGCTATGTAATCGATTACAAACATCGTGTAATTGATTACCTTAACATTTGAACACATTTTTCAAGTCCAATTGAGTATGTAAGCTATTTCTAATACTTAGATCACTGGATTAAACATAAATGCCTTCATGAATATTGAATCCAAGATTAAAATCAACATTTCTTGAAAAAACATGTTTAACTTTGAATTTACAAGCTGATTTTGAAAACAATATTTGGCAAACCATTTGAGAATCATTGAGATACTTAAAGGGCATTTTACATTGATATTCTAAGACCTATATCTAATATACCTCTTTAGATCTTGGTATTTATCTTGATCTTGGTCTTCATCTTTGGCTTTGTTATCATCAAAAACCTATTTGATATGCTACAGGATATAAGCATTCACAATGTTAATAGCACATGTGAAACTAGTGATTTAGGTTCAATATCTCAAGAGCAGGTTAATTACATGAGAAATCCTTCAAGACCTAAAATAACCAATATTATAACACTTATAATCTAAGATGGAGGAATCACCCAAATTTCTCATGGAGCAATCAAGGAGTGCAACAAAACAATATAGCCAATAAGGCAAGATAGTTCTTTGGGAGGCTGCTATCAAAAAACTCTCCTAGAAAACATTCACCTTTGTCCAGTAAACCTTAGATTTCATGCAGGAGACAAGAGCTAATTTCAAGGATCATGAAGCTTATAACCAAAAATTTGGAGATTCATATGGGACAATCAGCCCAAATATTGAGTAGTAGACAACCAACTTCATTTCCTAGTGATACCATCACTAACCTAAAAAATGGCCCCAAAGAACACCCTTCGAAGTAGTAGAAAGCTTGAAGAGAAAGTAAAGAAGCCTATGGAGGAGGTTATTCTAGAGTAGGTAGAGGAAGACTCTTCCTTGGGTCAAGGTTAAAGCAAAATTCTCCAACAAGGGGTGAAAGAAAAAGAAGGAGCTTGACTGGGATAAGCCTTATGTCCCATCACCTTATGATAGAGTTCTATATCCTCAGCTATTAAAGAAGAAAAACCAAGAGTAGTAGTTTTCTAAGTTCCTAGATGTGTTCCAAAAGCTACATATCAACATTTCATTTGTAGAAGCTCTAGAACAAATGCCCCGATATCTCAAATATATGGAAAAACTTTTATCAAGGAACTGGAGGATGGCATCACTGTGGAACTTGCTAAAGAGTGTAGTGCTATTTTACCAAAGAAGTTGCCACTGAAGATCAAGGACCCCGGTAGTTTCACCATTCCTTGTGATACTAGTGCATGATTTTTAGGAAAAGTATTTTGTGATTTGGATGCTAGTGTGAACTTAATGCCATTATCCATTTATAAACAACTAGGTTTAAGAGATCCAAAACCCACCTTCACCATGCTGCAACTTGTTAATAGGTCACATTTATATCCTCGAGTTATGGTAGAGGATGTGCTTGTAAAGGCGGACAAATTCTTTTTTTTTTCATGAACTTCTTTATTGTAGACATGGATGAAGACCACCATATTCCATTGATATTTGGAAGGCCATTTTTGGCAACATTCATAACATTGATTGATGTACCTAGAGGTGGACACATTTTAAGAGTGGATGGAAATCAATTAACTATCAATGTTTTTGCTAAGTCTTCACCAATATCAGATCTTTGTGCCCCAATAATTGTGTTAAATATAAGTCTCACAAGGATTTGGCTAGCAAGGTTTCTTCACCAATAATTGATGTTGACCCTCTCATTTCCAAGATTGTTGAAAAAGAGAAGGATCCTCCCACTGTCTATGATTAATTACAAAATGGTCCCTCATCTTCGAAAGAGGGAAGTAGTTATCCTCTTTCTCTTACTTTAAGTCACTTTGATCAATTTAACTTACAAAGTCAAGCTTGGGACTATAAATAAGTGTTTCTTAGGAGGCAACCCACGTTTTCTTTACTTTTTTCTCTTTAGATTTATTGGTTTTGGTAGTTTTTGTTAGCGTTTTCTTTTAGTTCACTGTCATGCTTAATATGTACAAATGTGTCCTTATATTGTTTCTTTAAGGTGGTAGGGTGAAATGTGCAAAAGGAACAAGTTTTATGGTTGTTTATGCAAAAATAGTGAAATCAAGTTTGCGAGGGGAGTATTCTTATCTTCAATTTATTTATTTGGGTGTTGATTATGAGTGTGGAATTATGATTTATAAGTGCTTGGAAGATTTCTTGGTTACAAATTTTGGGATTTTAGTGTGCTTAAACAAAGAATCACACTTATGTCTTTTGACACAAGGCATGTGATCTCTTGATCCTATTGTTATGTTTAACAAAAAAATACATGCCCCCTCGTGTCTTTTGACACAGTTCAAGTGATTTATGCTGACAAAAGAGCTTAGTAACAATAATCACATGCCCACCCCATGTCTTTTGACATAGGGCGTGTAATTTCTAGGAAATTTCCCCTTTTCAAACAGAATACCACACAACCCCCCGTGTGAAATCACACAGGTCATGTCTTTTATACAAAGGAAAAAAGATATGTTACAACAATCACATGGCTAACCTGTGTGAAATCACACAAGCCACGTGATGCCTAGATATTTCAAAATGTTCAACATAAAAGACATGACCATCTCTATGTCTTTTGGCACGAGTCATGTCTTTTGGGGGTGCAAAAACATGATTCTTCCTTTTTCTCTTGGGTCCCAAATATGCTGATGATGCTACCTCTTCTTTTTTCCCCAATTCATTCTCTCTTCCTTTGAGAATCACTGAGGACAATGCCATAAGTATGCTTGTGGGTATTTGGTGTATGCCCCCCACGGTTTGATCAGTTCAATTTTTTTAATTGATTTTTACTTTTTTTTTTGCATTTTCTTTTTGTTTTTGCATTTCTTTTTTATTTTTTGTCTTATTTCTACTTCTTTTTGCCATTGTTTCATTAATTATTAATAATTTGGCTACTATTCTTTAATTTTGTTTTGTAGTTAATGTTGAGTTGACTTAAGTACCTTTCTAAGTCTTGTGCCTTTGTAGGGAGATATATATAGTTGTTGGCCACCAAAAAAATTTTCTTTCTTCCTTTAGTTTTTTTATTTCATTTTTTTATTTTCATTTAATTTTAATTTTTTCATCTTCATCCTATATCCATGTTAACTCAAGCATATGCATGATTTAGCCTATTTTGAAAAGATAAGAATTGCTTTAAAAAATGATTAAAAGTTAAGAGAACCCAATTCATGTTAGTTTAGGACTATGCTAGCTAAATATTTGTTCTTGATTGTCATGCATATTTAATTTTGGGCATTGGATTTTTCTTTTGCATAAGTCCCTTAAACCATTGGCAGAATTCGTGTGTTCCTAGAGAAGGACTATGTGTGCCAAAATTGAGTATCTAATTGCCTCACCAGTCCTAGAACAATTCCTCTACATCCTTTCGAGGTGAAATCCTAGTATGCGTTTAAAAGGAAATGATCTAGGCATTCTTTCTTTAACCGCATGATGACCTTAGACCACCCATATATCATCATTATCCCTAGGAACCTCATTTGATCCTTTTATTAGTCTATTTTTTTCATTAACCCATATTCTACTTTTACCCTTAACCTTAAACACTTACCTAACTTTTTATAAGAAATGATTGAATGTGGAAGAAAGGGACTCATTAAGGATCCAAGTGAGATAAAAGTTGAAGAAAAAAGGGAGAAAAAGGAAAGAAAAGTTGAACTCAAGCATGAAAAAAAGTTAAAAAAAGAAGGAAGAAAAAATAATAAAGAAAAAGAAGGTCTACCCAATGTGTTGCAAAGAAGTAATCTTGGGGGTGGAGGTGAATATTCAAAAAAATAAAATAAAAGAGAGAAGAAGAAAGGAAAAAGTAGGTGTGCTAGCAATTCTAAATGAAGTTTCCCTTTTGCATATTGCATCTTGATTCTTGATGTGTTGTAAACTTTCTCGTCATGATTCTCTCATATTTGTTATTTCCTTTTCCTTTTCTTTGTTTTAACCTTCATCCTTTGGCACCATTATAACCCTTATAAATATCTTTTGATCCTTTGAAAGTGTGCACTACATTAGTGGAGAAAGAGGTAGTGGTTTTGCTTATGAGATTTAGGATATACATACATTCATAAATTTAATTATGTCAAGGAGGTGTTAGAGATAGCTTTGTGTGCATAGTCTTATCCAAGTGCATATGGATTCAAGGTTTTGTTTGTGGAAAATTACTTAAGTTAAGTTGATTGCACATTGTTAAATGTGTATGCTTGATTAGATGCTTTGACTTCTTGGCATTTGAATGAGCTATTCATGAATATAGATTCTTGAAGTTTCCTTGAGAAGTTTGAATTGTAATGCTTATGATCTTTACAAAAGAAAAACCCCTGGTATGAGTTTTTAATGTTTATTTATTATTTGAGGATAAGCATTTGTTCAAGCTTGGGAGTATTTGATGTGTGTGTAGAATCCACATATTTTATACTTGTCTAAACATGAATTTGAGTGCTTTGAGAGAAAAATTATGCCACATATTGTTTATATTGAGTGGGTTCTTTGTGCAAATTAAATTAAACACGTTTTATTGTGTTTTCTTGAAATTTAATGGCTTTTGTGGAAGTTTGAGCATGATTACTAAAATTCTGATGAAGAACATAAAGACTTTGTTGCAGTGTTTTGAACATAACTTTTTCTATTGACCTCATATTGAACTAATCTTGGTGGCTATGAAAAGCTGAGAAAAATTCCTATGACTTTAATGAAGACATTGTAGCCCAGTTCATGTGCTATGAGGGTGAAAAATATCATGGAACTGATGAAGTTTGACCAAGTCAAAACAGCATTCCTAAATTTTAGAAATCAATATAGATCTTTAATTAGAGTACAAGTAATCCTTAATTGGTGCCTAAGCAATATTTTCATTCATTGCAAGAATCTCATGAAGAAGATTTATTATAATCATTATGGAAGATTTGTTTCCTAATTCATAGAAATCAATAAAAGTAAAGGAGACAAAAGATTTGTTCAGATGTTATTTAAGGAAACTTTTGTTGTCAAACATGTTTCAGTAAAACAGGCATACCCTCCACAAATATGTGATTTACTTGATTTAGATGCCGTTTGAAAGATAATAAATAGATCTACAAATTCTCTGTTCACAACTTTCCCTAAACTAGTCATTTTAAATGAGAAAATCTCGCCACAAGTTATGGTAGGACATGGCTTGACAACATGCTTTTCTATTTTGTCCTCAATCAAATAACTTTTTTAATTTATTAATGCATAAAAATGATTTTTTTATACCATTCAAATAAAATAGATTATTTTAAAATTACTTTTCATCTAATATATCCAAATATAAAACTGAATCTATTATAATCAAGGGCTGAAAGTAGAGGGAAATAACTCACTTTGGAGGCCAAGAGGAGTTCACCATTGAAGACATCTAAGACTCTTCTCTTCTATGATTTCTTCATAATGGTTTTTCCATATTTTGATTTGTTTTGTGCTTTTATTGCTATGAGCAGCTAAATTATCTTTTTGCTAGGATGAAGATGTAACTTAGTTTGGATGATGATGTATTTGAAATCTTTTGATTAGTTTGGATAATGATGTATTTGAAATCTTTTGATTTAATGTAAGTTTCTTTTTATTTAATTGAGTGTTTATCACTATTCTTAATGCTTTTTGTGAATTGATCATTTACAAATTGATCTTATGGGTTGTGTAGGAAATTAAGAAATTTTTGCATGACTTAGACCATGTAATAAATGCCATAATCTTGACTATCTAGGAATACAAGTTATTGGTTGTGTGAGTTTTGCTTAAGACTCCATAGATCGCATAATGCTTTTAGTTCTTGGGATGCAATTAAGTGATTAATTGGATTTCTAAGATTAAAAAGAATTGATATACCATGGAATTGGGTATTAGTTAAATTAGGGAATCTTCTCATCAATTGATTAATTAGAACTTGGTTAGGTTGGAATCCTAAATACTTGTCAGAAAAACCCCGTGAAATCGGATCCCTAAAGCCTTTATCATTACGTGTTCCTTTATAATTTGCTATCACGGTTTCTTTTCCATTTTCAAGTTATTTGGTTTATCTTGTTTTGCTTTTCTTATAGTTACTTATCTTGCTTTGAATTTCTCTTTGAATAAAATATTTTCCTAGATAGTAGTTAGATTTGTGAAGTGGTAATTGAAAACTTAATCTACATGGGAATAATACTTTTTCGTCACTCTATAACTTTTGTGATTTGGTGCACTTGCCAAATTAGTCAACACTTTGCATTTCCTTTATTTTTTTTCCTAATTTAGCCCTGATTCCTTACATGGTATCTGTTCTATACTGGGATTTGGACCTCAATAGTCTATGTCCAAGAATAATAAGATAATTACTATACACAATGGACAAAAGGAATATCCCTTGCCATGGGAAATAGGGAAAGTCAACCCTTGACAAGGAAGGTGCCAAGAAGCTTCCTCTTACCACTACAATGAAAATTTTGTCCACATCACAACTTGGTACTCATAACACTCATTCCTCTATAAATTGGGCACTGTAACTTCATAGAAAGGATCCTTTCTCTTATCCTCTACTCTTGGAGCCCTAGTTTGCTTGAGCGTTAGAATGTCTTTGTAGGTACCTAACCTCCTTGCACTAACACTCTAAGGAGTTATTAGAGTGGAGAACATTTTGTCTAAGGAGCTTGCACCACCCCTAAAGTCCAAGATAGAACATTGGACTCCTAAAGAAATCCAATGATAAAGCTAAGTTAGAGGATCTTGGATCCCAACTTAAGCTATTTGTTAAAGGGACATTGAACCCCTAAAGCAATCCAACAAAAAAAGCTAAGTTAGAGGATCTCAGATCCCAACTTAAGCTGGTTGCTAAAGGGATCTCAGATCCCTAAAGCATTTCCTACCAAAAAGCTAAGTTAAAAAATCTTGGATCCCAACTTAAGCTATTTGCTAAAGGGGCATTGGACCTCTATAGTAATCCAACGAAAAAATTAAGTTAGAGGATATCAAATCTTAAATTAAGCTAATTGCTAAAGGGATATCAGATTGAGATGCCTAAGGCATTTCCTACCAAAAACCTATGTTAAAGGATCCTATATCACAACTTAAGGTATTTGCTAAAGGGACATTAGACCCCTAACGTAATCCAACTAAGTTAGCTTATCTTATATCGTAACTTAAGCTAGTTACTAAAGGGATCTCAGATCTTTAAAGCATTTTCTACTAAAAAGCTAAGTTAAAGAATCTCAAATCCCAACTTAAGCTATTTGCTAAAGGGACAATACCTATAAAGCAATCCAGTGAAAAGGCTAAGTTAGAAGATCTCGGATCCCAACTTAAGCTATTTGTTAAAGGGATCTCAGATTGAGATGCCTAAGGCATTTCTTACTAAAAAGTTAAGTTGCAAGATCTCAGATCCCAACTTAAGCTTTTTGCTAGAGGGGCATTGAACCTCTAAAGCAGTCCAGCGAATAGGATAAGTTAAAGGATCTCAGATCCTAACTTAAGCTAGTTGCTAAAGGGATCTCGGATCCCTAAGGGATTATTTGGGAGTAAGGATTATAAGGGAAATGGAAGGAAGTGAGGGGTTTGGAGGTTAGAAACCCTTGTTTGAGAGTTTTAGAAATAAGAGGGAAGAGAAAATGGCATTTTTGGATGCCCTCTAAAACCCTCCATTTCAATTCTCCCAAATTAGGGGTTTTTGTACGAAATTACCCATTTATCCTTCTTTCCAAATCCCCAACCCACCACCCACCAAATGTACCACCACCGTGAGCCAAACCACCGTGCGCCGTCCACCATGCCAAACCACCGTGCGCTGTCCACTGCGCCCATCAACCCGAATTGCACCACAACCCACCTTGCGCGCACCACCACTCCTCCTCCCAATAGCCACCGTTGCGTCCCACGGAGCTGCCATTCGTGACCGGACCTGCTCCGCGTCAGATCCACTGATCCGCACTGGCCAGCACCTCGGAGCTCCACTGCATCACGCGACCTCCGCCTAGACTGAACCGCACGAACCCGCACCCGCAAACCACCGTGCCGCCTACCTGGTTTGACCTAACCGCGCGCATCGTACTAGATCCGTCAAGCTCCGTGCCTCCCAACTCGGTTCGCCACTCCGAACAGACCACGTCCCACTGACACCAGACCATATCCGTCAAGCTCCGTGCCTCCCAATTGCGCGCACCGTACTAGATCTGTCATCTCTCTCACCCCTATTGTTGCGTTTCAACAAGGTTTCAGACCTCTTTTGATAAAATGGTAAAAACATATCCTAAACCCTCCATTTTCTTCCCCTCATATATTTCACACTCTCAAATAAGGAAAAGGTAAACCTCTCATTTTCCTTCCCTTTCTTCCCCTTTAAAACCTTCCCTTTCCTTTCCATTCAAACTCCTAAACACAGCCTAAAGCATTTCCAACCAAAAATCTAAGTTAGAGAATTTCGGATTCCAACTTTAGGTATTTGCTATAGGGATTTCATATCTCTAAAGCATTTCCTACCAAAAAGTTAAGTTAGAGGATCTCGAATCTCAATTTAAGCTAGTTACTAAAGGGATTTTAGATCCCTAAAGCATTTCTTGCAAACAACGAAGTTAAAGGACCTCAGATCCTAGCAACCAAAATAAATTAGGGCAAAGAGGAAAGGTCACAGGAAGGCATTGGACCTTCTGAACACAATAACAAAGGAAAGGAAAATCATACAAGCAAGGAAGAAGAAAAAAAGAAAGAACTGTAAATTACCAAGACTGTAACATCCTGAATTTAATGACCATAGTATAAACTATATTATACTAAAGTGATTAAATCCAAGAATGCTACTTACAACAACTAAACATTTTCATATATAATCATAATGCAAATACAGATAATATGAGCCACGAATTTGACAAACTTACATAACTCGTATATTATCCATAATTACAAAAACATGTACAAATCTCATATACTAGGCCTCTCAAGGCTCATATAATACATATTTTCAAAAAGAACATAAAACAACCCTATATTAATTTTTTCTATCTTTGCTCTGTCTTCACGTCTCGTAAGTCTTCCTTTTCGCTGGAACCATCATAGAAATACACACATAGGGGGTGAGAATTATACATTCTTAGTAGTAAGGTTCATAAATAATATAATAGTTCCAATCATTTTGGAGAAAAACACTTTTAGTTCTCAAAATTGATAAATAAATACACTAGAAAGGTGGCAAAAGCCAAAACCGTTTCCTTTCTCTTCCCGAAATAGACTCCCAATTTTATAAGTTTGTATAAAACCTTATTTTATCAAATTATAACTCACAGATCAACATTTCAAAGAATAGCAATTGCCCATACAATTGCCATGTATGATTATGTTATGATTAGCAACCGCCCATACAGTTGCTATGCACAGGCTTAGTGATGCCTTATATTCATGCCTATGCAATAACCTAAAATGAATGTGGATAATGTCATGATTCCTTAGACTTATCAAATAAACTCATCTTCAGTCCCACAGGAAATGTATGGTATGCATGAGCCTTGAACAGAATAAAGGAACCTGGTTCTACAAGTCCTGAGCAAGCACTGGAACCCAGTTCCAGTCATTTCATAGGGTGTGAGGGAATAAACCATCCTCAGCTCATCACTATGATATGGAAGGAATGTTAACTCTTCACTTACAATGATATATGATCACCCAAAACACATGAATATGGAAAACAATGATGCTAATTGCTACAATAACTAGTATACTAATTGGTTTACAATCCATAATCATTAACAATGAGGACTCTATCCTCAGCAACATAATTATGAGATACAATGATGCCAATTAAGACTAACTAGCATGCCAATTGATTTACACTCATAATCATATATGTGAATTACAATGATGTCAATCACTGCATAGATAGCATATTAATTGATTTACATCCATTATCTTAAATTGGATCACAATGATGCTAAATATCTCCATAATTGACATACTAATTGATTTATATTCAACACACAACACTTCATTAAATATGCCTATTAGAGTCTCAATACTCATAAAAAGGCATATAATAAAGGTCCACACAAGTCAAGTACTTCATTTTAATCATATAAGAAAAATGCCCTCAAAAGCTAAAATGGGCGTCTATACACTCTCCATTAGGTGCTTAGGCGCTCAAGTGGTAGAGTCTTCCTTGCATTCTCTTGTAATGGGCGCTCAGATGCTCTTTCATAGGCGTCTAGGCACTAGCTGCAAAGTAGCATGCACAATCTTACTGGGCGCCGAGTGCTCAGGCACTTCATTAAGGGCGCTTAGGCGCTCGATGACAAAAAACAAAGTTCTGCAAAATTCTACAAAACTGCCACTATTCCCTTAAGGAATAATGGAGTTTCAATCACTTAAGCTCCAAATTTTTAAGAAATTTCCAACCTCCAAAGTGATCCAAAAACTCATCATACCTCAAAGTATCATCCATCATCATAAAACCCTAAAATCCCATTCCAAAAGCACACTATTAATTTGTTTTCTAACAAAAATCAAGCCAAAACCCCAATTTTCACCCTAGAAATCCATTTCTTTCATCAAGAACTTCCAAGAACCAAATGACAAAGATGGAAGAAAAGAGTGAAAGCAAGGTTTTCACCCTACCTCAACGGCTAGAAACGAAGTCATTGAGAAGCTCTTCTCCACCTTTATCCTCTTCCTTCTCCTTGATTGATCCTTTCCTTGGATCTTCCTTCTTTTCTTTTCCTTTGCCCTTGCCTGCTGTAACCGCGAGAAAATAGATGAGAAAATGAGAAAAATATCTCATTTTGGATGCCTAAATAGCCAAGGCAATAGAAAAAGAGATGTGTGCTCTTTGGTCACTTAAGTGACCACTAACAAATTTCAATCTGTTAAGAATACTCAGATTTTGTCAAAACCAATTTTTCTTACTTCTAACAAATCCAAAATATTTTCTAAGATTCGATAAAAATCTTATTTCATCATTTTCACATTTTTTCATATCTGCTGGTAGTCAATCCAGTATTAAAACACACATTCAACATGTTTAAAAATGTCAAATTGACTCCGATTGATCTCAAATTTTAACTATAACATCTTCCACACATTTGTGACTTAGAAAAAAATTCTCTACATTTATTTCCATTAGCTAAGCAGTTTAAGTCACTTCTAGAGCTAATAACAGCTATATTCATCACATAGTATTATAGCAAAGTGCCTAAATGTGCTCAAAAAGCAACAAAATTCCACAAGCACATTAAGTATGTATTAGGGTACTTTTGTAACCATGTACAAGCCTAACATGTTTTTCCTAGGATGTTACAAAGACCACCAAGGGCTAATCATTTATAGAAAAATATAAATACCCTTAAAAGGGCCATCGACAAAATTAAAAAGGAAAAAGAAATAAAGAGGCTTAGGAGTCTGGGGCATCTTCGGCTACATTATTTTCCACCGCAACATCAGCATTAGCATTCCCAACATCGTTTTTAATGGATGCATGGTCAACAATCTCCTGGTTGACAACCTCTTTCAAGTAATCAATGCCCTTGAAGTCAGTGATCATCGAGTAGAAGACAGAGACCTGGGTAAGAGCATTGAGGAAAGATTCCTTAGTGGAATTCTCCTACTTCTTCACTAGCTCTTTCTTCTCCTCAACCCAAGCTAACTTTAAAGCTTCAAGATTTGTAACCTTCTTCTTAGTCGCCTTCAGCTTGGCCTACAAGTCATTCACCTCCTTGGCTTTCGCCTCTAGGTTCTTCGCCTTAATCTCAAACCCCTTGGCCTCGGTCTTATAGCCCTCCACCTTGATGCCTTCATCCAAAAACTTTTGGTCTACGACCTTCATCTCATCTCAGACCTTATCAGAGTCTTCACCAGCTTCTCCTTCTCAGCCTCCAACTTTGAGACCAAGTCTTGAGAGGTCCAAAGGTTGGCTTCTAGCACGGTGATCCGCTTCATGTCCATGATGAACATCTCCAAGTACCAGATGATGTTGACTAACTACATGTTTGTCTTCTCTGCCTTCAAGAAAAAGTCAGAGGGTGAATATTGCTTCAAGACTGCAATGTCCTCCTCGGACCTGAAAAAGGCATCCACATGGCCACTAACATCAAAGGAATTACTCCAGACGTTATATCTTAGAGTGTCTTCACCCATGGCAGATCAAGAACCCAAGTCTCACTAGCAGAAGTCTCCACCATAGATGGCAGAGCTAGGGCAACCGTAGTCTTTTTCAAATGACTTTCGCTTGCTTGCTCAGAGGCCTTGAATTTGTGAGCAGGAGCAAGGGATAGGGCATCGAAGTATCCAAACCCAACATCTTCTATCCCTTGCTGGTTGTTGGCCTCCTAGGCCCTAGAGTCCATCTTGGTGGCTTCTGAGTCAGTCCCGGTCTCCTTCAACATTTTCTTTAGCTTCGACAAACCATTGGGAGGAGCCATGTTATTTGCAAAGAGACAAAACAAAAATAATGACTTTAGAGATACATATAGTAATGATGGGAACCTGTAGAACATAGACAAAAAGCTAAGTTTTGGGAAAACAGTGCATACTTAATGTTACTAAGTGGCTTCAAGACTCAAGAGGATGAATGAATTGAGTATTTCAAAACTTTTTGCAAATAAGCCTCTTTTAATTTTCGTTGAAGCTATTTTCTTTGAATTGAATGGATTTATGACAATAGCAAGTTCTCACCCAAGTTTAGATAAAATGAATGAATGAAAAAACTAGCAGCAAGTATACAAAATCAATAAATAAGCTTGAATATAAAGAGATAAGGGATGAGAATATTACAAACAGAGATTTATACTGGTTTAATCACCCTTGTGATCTATATCTAATCTCTAGGATTATCAACCTAGGAGTTTCCACTATTTTCAAACTTTACAAGATTCTTGACAAACCTTTTACAATATTTAAGCTCTTCCTACAATTCAAGGATCATTCACCTCTTGTGTAGAAGTCACTTAGTTTCTCAAGGGATCCTCCACCCACTCAAGTGTTTACAAATAAATTGAAATGAAATAAGCTCTATTAAAAAGTAGATATACAAATTGAATTTCTATGAAGCTCTCTCAAAGATATATCAAGATATTTCAAAAACAGAGCCCAAAAAATGAAAAAATTGATTCAGTAATTAAATACTTGGAATGATTTTTTAGAGTGTTAGTTAGTTGTAATAAGTGTCTCAAGACTTATATTTATAGCTCTCTTTGAAAAAGATCTGTTGTGGTTGTTTTTATCTAGCATTAAATGCTCTTGAAACTAGTCATTGCTAGTTTCTGACTCATGGTAATTGATTACCAACATATAATAATTGATTACCATATGTTCAAAACGTGTTCTGGGCTTTTCTAGGTAGTGGTAATCGATTACCAGGCTATGGTAATTGATTAACAAGCTTTTGTTTGCTATAGTAATCGATTACCAAGCTTTTGACTTGTGAAAAACAAGTTTCCATATGCTTGTAATCAATTGCAAGCTCATGGTAATTAATTACAAGCTTCCAAAAATGCTTGTAATTGATTACTAAGCTCTTGTAGGAGATTATAATCATCCTAGAACTTATTTTTGAGCCCAAAATAGCTTAGTAAACATTTTTAACTTAGAACACTTGGATTTTTCAAAGATTCAAACATGATTTTCATGATCCAAGGTTAAAACAACATTTTGTGAAAAACTTCCCAGATTTTATCAACCACTAACTTAAAAAGGATTCTCATGATGATCTTTTTTCAAAAACATTTTAAAAACATTTTGAGATATCCTAGAGTGCTTCTCACATAAAGATCCTAAGTCCTATAAACTATACCATTTAAGCTTCCTTTGGACTTAGTCTTTTGGGTTAGATTTGTTATCATCAAAACCTTTATGACCTTCATGAATTAAGCATTCACACTCAGGAAGGCCTCAACCTCCTTTGGATCCTAAGTAATTAGCTTGGATCACTTAAAGTTCTTATTCTTCTCCGCAATCTCTATAAGAAAATGGAAGGTATATTGGTTATCCTCTGACATCCAAGTCCATCTAATATTGAGCTGACTTCGACATCTAAAGTTCTGGTTCCCATAAAGGTTGACCCTAGGTTCCTTGTTGCTGTTAAGGTAGAATGGAAGACACTGAAAGTCACCTTGAAGAAGGTGTCTTTAAAGTCCTTGAAGGACTTGTCAAAAAGTTTGAAGACTTGTACCCTTGGTGGCTCCAAATGGTGATCCATGATAGTTTTCCACTGTCTATGGTTACGAGGACTCCAAACATATAGAAGAAGACATCCACGGGGAGCGAAAAGTCAAAATGGTTGCACATAATCTAGAAAAAATCAGATGAAGGCCCAAGAGTCAAGGTATAACTACAATAAGGCTACTTGAATGGCATTGAGAACATCCTCTAGAATTGGATGAACAGAAATTGGATCCCGAGCCAAGTGAAGAATGTTTCATACATGTACATAAAGTGGGACCTCGATATCTGTTATCTACAGATCCTCTCATTTTGGTTGTAGAGGAGCACTATAAAATTTTCCTCTGGAGTCCTGTACTGAGTCATGTCCATGTACTCTCAGAGGGCCTTCACCTAGTCCATATTGTTGACCACATAGCATATTCCCAAGGGCTCGTAGTGAACCCACTTATAGAGATCGATGTCAGGGGGCAGTGGAAACTTCTTTTGCCACTCATCCAGCATCAATTTCTTCTTGCCCAATATCTCAGTCAATAGATTATGAACAGGACCTGCAGAGATAGAAGATCCATCAGAATCGCTACTAATAAGCCTAAGGTACCCTTCTATTTCCTCCCTGATCTCAGAGAATGGACGATACCCAGGAAGGATATCCTTGAGCTTAGCGTGAAACGTCTGCTACCTGGAGTCTTTTGAAACTCAAAAATCTCACGTTACCTCAATACCCCAAAAGCAGGAAAACCCTTTAAGGCCCTCCTCCACCGTGCATGATGCTGCAGAGGTGGAGGTTATTCCAAAACCTCTAGAGAAGTTCCCTTTTCTCCATCGCTTCCTATTTCCTTCACTATAACCATAAATGATAAAATGGAAAAAGAAAGGGAAAGATGAGGGTACCTTGGAAGGAGGAGAAGATGGTTGGTGAAGAAGAACAGAGCAAAGCTATAAACTATTATGCACTGTGGTCTAAGAAGCACTAGGTTTCACTGAAGAAAAGAAGTGGAAGAGGCGTTTCTAGAGAATTTGGGAATAAGGGAAGTAGAAAGTGAAAACCGCTTCCCCTCACCCTTTATTTATAAGAGACACCCAACACCAACTACCACCATGCTAAGGGCAATTTGGGAATCACATTAAATTTCAAATTATTACTAGGCATGGAAACCAAGTGTTGGCTACACGCTCACGAATCCTAGGAGGCCCATAACAAAAGGGTTACTATTACACAAGCAAAAGCACATTAGCATAGCAAACGGAACATTCCAAACCAACCAAGCATCGCCCCCTCGTTTGTCTCGGATGACTTCCACCATGGATCACAAAAGGGATCCAGCATCGGATATCCCAAATTCACAATCACGAAGCAAATCGTGATCTAACATCAACCTCTCACCCAATTTCCGTGTCCCATAGTCAATAGAAAAATTGTCTGACCTTAGCGTGCCACAAGCATAAGCCACCTATGTCCCATGGTCAAGAGCGAAACACCTGGCTTTGGGGGCACACAAAGTGCAAAGTGGTTTAGTCCACAATCTCGACACAAATCCAAAAAAGTCAGAGCTTGGCACTCTAATGACCATCAAAACACCTACTTGGGGTAGTGTTCCATATTGGGATTTAGGCTTCAATGAGCCAAGCCCAAGAATAATGAGACAATAACTATACACAATGGACAAAAGGAATGTCCCCTACCAAGGGACATAGGGAAAGTCAACCCTAGGTAAGGAAGGTACCAAGAAGCACCAAGAAGCTTCCTTCTGCCACTAGGATGACCATTTTGCCCCTCATCACAACTTGGTACTCACGACACTTACTCCTCTATAAATAGGGCACTGTAACTTCATGGTATGAATCCTTTCTCTCATCTTCTACTCTTGGAGTCCTAGCTTACTTGAGCATTAGAGTGTTTTTACAAGTACTCAATCCCCTTCCACTAACACTCTAAAGAGCTACTAGAGTAGAGAACATTTTGTCTAAGGAGTTTGCAGTAGCCTTGAAGTCTAGGACAGAACAATATCAGAGCTCAACATCTATGTAGAATCATTAATAATATCTATACAATCCATTGTAAATCAATTTGTGCTTCACATATTCTCTAATTGAATATCAATCAAACTGAATAATGAGAATTTCTTGCCCTGGAAACAACAAGCTTTAGTCATAATCAAGGGGTATGAGCTCCACAAATACATCAAGGGTGAATTGATACCAAAGACGTTTGCTTTATAAGAAGATGAAGCTGGTGGAAATTTAAGTGAAGAATATATCCATTGGGAATAGCAAGATTAATTGTTATTATCATGGTTACTCTTTTTGATGAGTCAACCTTTCATAACTTGGATGGTTGGGTGTGAATTTTCACATCAAGTTTGGAAGAAACTAGAGGAATTGTTCGCTTCACAGATTCATGCAAAGGTTAGACAACTCAAGATTTTTCTGTGAAATACAAGGAAAGAATCACCAATGAATGCATCTCTTCTTGAAATTAAGAAAATAGTTTATACTTTAGCTTTAATTGGGTCACTAGTAGATGAATTTGATCATATAAAGTTCATTTTGGATAGCTTAACAAAAGAATATGAAGCATTTGTAATAGTAATCACCTCATGAACACATCCATACAGTGTTGGACAAATTGAGGCTCATCTCATGGCACAAGAGGAGAGAATTACATCAACCCCTTTTTTTCTGTTTCTGATTTTGTGAATCACCATCCACTTGAACTTGTATACATTGACATTTGGGAACCAGCCCCCATGAATTCAGTAAATAGGCTAGATATCACCTTCATTTTATTGATTTATACTCTAAATATACTTGTATAAATTTGTTACATAGCAAGTCTCAAGCATTTTCTGTGTTTCTTAAGTTCAAACAAATGGTTGAACTATAGTTTGGTACTAAAATAAAGGCTATTCAAACAGACAATACAAAAAATATTTGATATTTTCTCTTTATCTAGCCTCTAATGGTATTACTCATAGATTGTCATCTCCTTATATTCATTAGCAGAATGGTTGTGTAGAATGGAAGCACAAGCATTTAATAGAAGTAGATCTCATTCTGTTAGCTACCTCCTCTCTCTGTCTTCAATATTACAGAGAAGCTTTCCTCATTGCAATTCACCTTATCAATTCACTTCCCATACCAATTCTTCAAAACCAGTCCCATATTGAGGTTCTTTTTCATAAGTAATCAGTCCTTTAGAGTTCTCGATTATACATGTTACCCCTTCATCAGGCCATATAATAAAACCTAATTGGATTTAATGTTAAATCTTTATGTTTTTCTAGGCTATAGAAGTACTCAAGGGCTATAAATGCTTATCCCTTTCTAGTAAAACCTTTATCACACCTCAAGTGATTTTTAATCATTCTATCTTCCCTTTCAAGACCTATCCATACTTGTTTCTCTCTTGGTCTCCTTCCTCTTCATTACTAGCTCAAACTACTATTCTTGCCATTCCAATTCTCTTTGAGGATGCCTTATATGCATCTGGATAGTCTAGGTCCACTACTTTACTTCAATTTATTCCTATTACTGATAGTTTGACCGAGTGGGTTACTGTAGACCTATCTAATTAGAATCCCTTACTTACTAACCAGCCTAAACCAATTAATAATATTGATGACCAAATAACTTTACCTCAGTTCACCTCATCCTTTATGGTTCCTCATTTTAATCATATTCCTCATAACATTCATCCTATGACCACTAAGGCCAAGGCTGGGATTTACAAACCTAAGGTGTTTTAGGTTGCTCTTGAGCCAGCCTCGATAGCTTAGGCACTCTCTCAACCTCATTAGAGGCAAGCTATAGTAGATGAATATGCAGCCTTGATGAAAAAATAACACTTGACATTTAGTTGAACTGCCTTTTGACAGAGTTGATAAAGGTAGCAAATGGGTTTTCTTAGTGAAATGTAATCTAGATGGATCAATATAAAAGGATAAAGCACGACTGGTTGCTAAGGGGTTTAATCAAAGACTTGGTTTTGACTATAGTGACACTTTTAGTCCTGTAGTTAAACCAATTTCCATTCAATTGGTTCTTACTTTGGCTTTATCAAGGGAGTGGCCGATTAAGCAATTGGACATCAACAATGCATTTTCAAATAGAGGTCACCAAGAGGAGGTCTACATGACCCAACCACATGGATTTGTCATTGGTGAAAACAAGCTGGTCTACAAATTGGACAAAGCATTCTATGGCTTGAAGCATGCTCCCTATGCTTGGTTTCATAAGTTTTCTTGTGCTCTCAACTCTTTAAGCTTCACAGCTACTAAAAATGATGTGTCCTTGTTCATCAAATTCACTCCTACTTATACTATTTTGGTGCTTGTTTATGTTGATGATATTATAATTACAGAGTTCACAACCAGAGATAACTACTCTAATTCACATAATGAATTCCTGATTTACTCTCAAGGACCTAGGTCCTCTCCATTACTTTCTTGGAATAGAGGTGAAAGCTACCAAAGAGGGTGGTTTACATCTCTCTCAATCCAAATATCTACTTGATTTGCTCTTAAAAGCCAATATGGCCAACTGCAAACCATATCACATTCCAATGAGAGCTAATCTCAAGCTATTAGCGATTGGTAGTAACCCCTTTTAAGATCCAAGCTTATATAGATTACTAGTTGATAGCCTTCAATATATCACTGCTACTAGACTAGAATTTAGTTACTATGCCAATCTGTCAATTTATGTAGAACCTTCTAAACTCTCATTGGAAGGTTGTGAAATAGATCTTTAGGTACTTCAGTGCCACCTCTACCTTTGGTTTGCATCTTCAAAAGTCTCCACATTTGTATCTTACTAGTTTCAGTGACTCTAACTAGGGATATGACCCTGATGACCGTAAATCCACCTCAGGTTATTGTGTCTATTTGGGATCCAACTTGATTTCTTAGTCCTCTAAAAAGCAGCATGCAGTATCCAAATCAAGTACTAAAGTTGAATGCCGTAGTTTAGCCTCTTTGGTAGCTAAATTCACCTAAATCCAATCATTTCTCAATGGCTTGCGAGTTCCTATGTCTAAACCTCTTAAGGTGTGTTATGACAACATAAGTGTTGTATTGCTAGCTAATAATCTCGTTCGAATGAAACATTTTGAGTTTGTTCTGTATTTTGTTTGGGAGAGGGACGCCATCCAGAAGTAGATTGAGATCAATCATTTTCCCTCTCATTAGCAGGTGGATGACATTCTCACTAAGGCCATCTCCAACTCTCATTTTGCAGCTATCAGGAGCTAACTTAGAGTTAAGGACTTTCAATTATTGAGTTTGAGAGGGGATGCAAGGGAAAATGGTTAAATGATTGATATTACAATTAGCAAGCTGTTAGAGATTTGTTACAATAGTTAAAAAAGTAGTTATAATTTAGTTATGTACAGTGGTGAAAGCTACACTATAAATGTCTTGAATAGTATATCATTACACAACTTAAGCAATCACAATTGTGATCACACTTTTCACTCAAGAATCTCTCTTTTCCTTTTTCTTTTTCTCATTTTCTTTGCATTTCTTTTATTTTCTTTCTCTTTCCCAACATGGCCCTGATGATCTGCCTATTATATATCAAGGTGGCTGTGAGACCATGCTACACCTCGTAGTTTAGTGTATGCATGTATATGTCCAACAAGTACTTTCTCCTTTCGAAAATGATATTTGCACATAAAAATCTTTACATCGTTTTGTACTTTACTTATTTGAGAAAATAAAGGTAGAGTGTGTGTTGAAATGTGTTTTTTTTTCTTATTTTATCATTTAAAAAAAATAATGTAAAAATAATGTAGTATTATTTATGTGCACATATCATTATTCTTCTCCTTTAATACTTAACTAACCATCTTCAATGCACAAGTTTTGTTGAGTGGTGACCGTGGATGGAATCTTTGACAATGAGAGAAATTATTGCTCCATGTAGTCACACTTACATAAACACATGCTCTAGAAAGATCTTTATTATTGATTTTGAACATGCTTGCATAAATTTCAAATAAACCAATTTAAATCAATGTTGAGTGTTTTTGTGAAATATGTATTTATTACTATTACAGGGGCATATATAATAAAATTTCTCTTGACAATGTGGCTCGCGGATCGAGTGTTGATTAATCTATCGGAAGCTGCTTCTATCATTACATGGGGTAGTTGAAAAATCAGAATGATTGGATATTAATACCCTTTATTAATTTTGGATATGCTAGAAAGAGCTTTAGTTCTGTTATGAAGTTAGCATTTTCTTTTAGAGGTCTAACGCCTATTATGAAGTGGGAAAGAATTTGCTAAAATGGAGGTAAAAAAGTGTTGATGCCACTTGAGTTACAGTTCTTGAGCACCATAATAATAATGGGTGATCTTTCATTAAAAAGAAAATGAAATTGACAATCCCTATAATCCCAAGGGCTTAATTTACCGTTCATGTAAACATTCGGTTACATGCTTGAATAATATCCATGGTCAAAGTAAACTTTTAGGAAGCAAATAATTTCCTTGTGACTAGAATTAAATTAGTAATAAAAATGAAAGAAAAACTAAAATGTCTAGAGAACTATTTTATAAAGCGAATACAATAAACATTATTTGCAAGGAAGGTGAAATCATACCAATCAAGTTGTAGAAAATAGAAGATGCTGCTTTTAGCTTTTTCTCCTTATTTTATAGCCGTGGTTTCTTATTTTTCCTGTTTCGTGTTTAAGTGGATTATGAGCTTCCAATCAGAGAACTTATCTTTCTTTTTCCAATTTTTTCAAAAGGAAAATTCCCTCTTGAAGGATGACCCTTTTCCACTAAGCCCTTTCAAAACCATCCCTTTAAAGAGCACAAAATTGTAGAAAAGGAAACACCAAAAATTATAACCACAACGATATTGTTTCAGAATTTATGATGCTTAGCTTTCCTGCTGACATAATCAAGTAGCAGTCCAACATATTAGAAAAATGACGGATAATGCAATATCAGCAGGATTAAAAGGACAGCTTGGGTTTTAACCTAAAAAAAAATGGACAGCTTGGGTTGGCATGGCCTTAATGGTTGGGAACTAATAGGGCCATATCAGTCGGTGGGTCGGTTCTTGCTCCATTCAATTAGATAAAAATTAAAAAAAGTGGCTTAGAGACACCAAAAAGAGGGATAGTAGAAAGCTGTGGATTGGAAGAAGGGAGTGGAGGTAAGGTTGTGTTTGTGAATTGTGACAGTGAGTGCCATTTCATATTCTCACTCTCCAAGTGGTGGGGATATATTATTTGAAGTAAGCTTGAATTTAAAAAGAGAGAAACAAACAAAATTTTAACTGTGATTCGCCAGGTTATGACTTCAAAAGGTTCCCAAAAGCACAGAGCCAACATGTTGAATTGATCCCTTTCCACTGTCTTTTGTTTTTTTTGTTTTTTGCTTTACAAAGCTCTAACCAATACTATATCATCATCATTATCATAATTGAAAATAACTTTCCCGAGGGGTGTTTTAAATCATCAAATTTGGTCATAATTGAAAATCACTTTCCCGAGGGGTGTTTTAAATCATCAAATTTGGCACCTATTATTACATGTATATTGTAGAGTAGTGATTTCATTGAGGCCACTTATTGGAGTAACGGCACTAAAAGACCTGATTTTAGCAAGGTGCATTATTTGGTCGTAATCATAAATTGTAGAATCTTTGGCTACATCCGAAATGTAAAATAAATATGGCATTTTGCTATCTTATGGCGTTGGAAGAATTGCTTGTGCTTGTTGTTAGGCAAAATAAGTGGGGATTTCACTCTTAGGGAAATTAAAACTAACTTTGGATTTCTATATTTTGCTTTTGGGTATAATAAGTCAGAGATCCTTAACATCAAACATTAAAATTCAAACTCCAACCATATAACCATCTTATTAATTAAGGGCTATCATTTTAGGATTCAAATCCTCTGCTCCATTTTTTTTTCTCATTTTTTATCCCCTAATTGAATATTAACAACTCATTAAAAAACTTTTAACAATTAAGAGAGAAGTTATTGACAATTAAGAGATAGAATTTTTTTTTTCTAGGTTGTCATCATTGAATTGGAGTACAGAGAAGGGGGACAAAGTATTTCAATCCATCCTTTTATCACTTCCACATTTCCTTTCATACAAGCACTGGTTGTATGAAATTTTCAAAGTTCTATATACATATGGTTTATTGGTTGCAAATTTACTCTTGTAAAACTCGAGTGAGGGGAGGGGCGAATTAGAAAAGACAAAAACATATATTTAGGGTGTCCTTTATTTTCTTTTCCTTGCTACTTCAAGTGTTAAGGTTTCATCAAAGGCATCCTCTGCCTACTTTGAGAAAGCAGCCTGTGAGCATCTAGATAGGTGAATCACCAGCCAAAATATGATACAACTTATCTTTATTCTAGATTAAGCTTTGATGTCATTTCTTCTATACATTAGTGACTTTTAATGAGAATTTGGCTCTTCTTTATTCAGGAAAAAGGGAACCTTCCCCTTTCAAAACCTCCCCCACAAGTTGAATTCAGGACCATCTTTTCTTTTAGAGAGGTAGAAAGGAGAGCCACAACTTGTTTTATAAGTCAAGCAAAGTACACAGCATGAAGTTCAATTCAATTGGCCATGTGAATGGTTAAGTAACTGCCAAACTTTAAAGACTATTCCTGTGTCAAATAACCAATCTTAGAATTACAGGAACGGAAGTTGGAGTCACTGGATTTTGCTCAGCACATCTGATATGAATCCTAAAAGCTAACCTGATAAAAAAAAATTGAACGAATGTACAATATAAGGACAAGTTCAACGAGAACCTCTCATCATAAATGGTGTTGTCAAAGGGAAGTAACAAATTTAAACATTTGATATAATACCCAAAAAAAGAAAAACAAATTAAACATTTGAAAGGCTTCAGTTGACTGGCTTGTGCAAAATGGATTAAGCTTGCCTTCTCTTTTGGCCATTGACAATTTGTATAACAAATTGAGAAAAAAAGAGTCAACATATATTATGGCCATTTTACGCCTACGTATTCCCTTCTTAATGTTGGTTCCAACCTTACAACCACTTCATAAAAAACGTATAAGGACGAAAACTTATTGCTTTTGCCGGCATAATTGTATTACCTAACAAAGAGCAACTCCACCACAGAAAAATACAATTTGAGAGAATTATGCAGCAACCCATGTGTGAATTAGTGAAGATATACAATAATAAAGCAAGGACAAGATGCTCAATTACTTGTCAAGAATTTATTTAAGGGACCCAATGTAGTTTCCTTTCTTTCACTGTATTTTCAGACCAAACAAACGAAGCATTAGTTTGCCAACCGCTAACCTGTGACTTAAGTGCAAAAGTGCCTCTGAAAATAATGCCAAGCCAAGCTGTCCTACTTACTTGGGGTTGAAATTTGAATCCTTCAGCACAATTTTTGTTGCTTCTCTTTTCTTCTTTTGAAAACTCTCTTCTTTGCTAAACTATTTTATTGCTGTGTGCCATTCTTTTTATGCACAAAAATTAAGGCTTTGCCTTAGGTTCACGCCACAAACATCATGATTCCATGCCGCTCTTACTAAGCCAAACACACTCAAAAGCCTCCCACTACCTAAGCTGTGTTTGTGTCTCACTCTCACATGTGATTTGCTGCCCTTAAGAAAGACGCTTAGGACTTTACTTCCCCCATTCTTCTTTTGCCTTTAGCCTATTTATAAATTCAACTTTGGTCCCATCTAATGTCTACTAGCCACCAGATAAGGCAGCAACATCTCCTGGTGTGTCTCACGAGACTTGGGAACTTAGTGCCCACAAGTAATTTTTGTTTATGTTTAAAAGTTCAGTTTTTATTTTTTTCCTTCATGAAGACCAAACCGAAAAACCTACACAAATTCTTAATTGTGATCAGTAGTTAACTGATTGTGATCTGTACCAGGTTAAAGGTTGGTGTAAACCTCTTTGGACAAATGCTAGCTCACTGCAACAGCCTCTTTGATGCATTAGAGAGGAGAGTGGGTAACTGCAAGACACTTAAATGCTCAAATAAGAAAGGGTATCAGGATGTAGAGAGTAAAGGAAAAAGGTTCTTCCTAGAGGTTAATGTAGCTATTTATAGAGGAGAGTAACTTGAGAATCAATAAGCCTTGGGGACAAATTACTCCTTTTAGGTGCCCTATAAATATCTTTGAGAAAGTTTCCTAGGATTTTTCTCATATGGTGTGTTGGCCAATAATTGACATTTATTAAGGAATATTTCTTTAATGGATAACGATGGTGATATCCTCCAATGATTAGGTGCCCCATCCAAAACGCTACTCAGGATTGTGCCCAACTCGGTGCTTTGATGGTTGTCATAATGCCGAGCTCTGTCTTCACTGAGGTTTTGGTCTGCACTTTGTGAGCCCAGGATTGTGTATATTTTTGGAGGAGTTCCATGGTAATGCTCGCTTAGCTCTTGGCCACGAAATTTGTGCTATTTTCTGTTAGGGCCAAGAAAACTTATTTGTCCATTTGTTAACTGCAAGTGCACGAGTTGCGCAAGTAATAAAATGATGAGTATAGATATTGTTCCCACGAGGATAAATTTATTTTTAATGCTATGTATTAATAGATATCTTACCTAATTCTATTTAAGAACATAAAAATAGGGGAAAGCAATTAAACTAAAGACTAAAAAATAGTAAAGATAATGGTAAGAGATTAGAGAAATCCTTCTTCACCCTTTACTTCAACCAACAACATGCAATCCTCTTCATAAATATAAATGCAATGATTAGGTTAGCTTGAGAATCTACATTAGCTAAACGCTTATATCTAGGTCATCTAACCATGGTTTCAATTACGTAACTCACTAAGTGTCCTTAAGAGCTAACACAAAATCCACTCTTTAAGGTCTATTCTCAAACACGTGCTATGCATGGCTAAGAGGTATATTTCTATCCCATTAGCAAATCAACTCATCCAGCCATTGGAATAGAATCGAACATGCATCAATCATACATACGATCTCAAACCCAAATCCCTACATCTAGGTTCATTGGACTTTATCAAATCAACTTAAATGTTGGCAAACACTCAAGAGCATTAAGAACAATATGATTAAACAAAATCAAAGATCCACACAAACTCAGAGAAGAACAAATCATTAATATTCATAAAAAGGATTCAAAGTCATCCCTAAATACAGTTGCTACATCATTGAATACAAAAATACAAATTAAAATACATGTTCAAGAAATGAGGAAGAGAAAAGAGCAAAGGGGGAAAGAGAAAGTTTATGGATTTCACCATTGAAGCTTAGATCCTCCTCTAATGGAAAGAGAGCTTCCATCCTTAGCTCCCCAAGCTCTATCTCCACCTCCAATGGAGGACCCAACCGCAGCCTTTAACCCTAAAAAACTAAAAACCTAAAAACCCTAAGAGAAAACTAAGAGAGAGCGAGAGAGAGCGTTAAAAATAGAATAAATAGACTCAGTTCGCCGATGCGCGCCACGACGTGAACAAGCCCACGCTGCGGCGTGGAGCCCGTGTGCAAGAACACGTGGTAGGCCGTGTTCTTCTCTGACTTGCACTGGCTGAAACTATCACGCCGCGGCATGCACATGTTTGAGCCACGACGTGGAGCTCTAGAATGCCTCCTTGGCTTCTTTCCTCCAATGTTGGGCCTTGACTTGCATCAATTTGTCTCTTTTGAGCCCTTCTTATATTAAAGCAAACACTAAGTTAAATATAATTGCAAATCTACTTAATCAATCAATAAATATGCACAAATTACTCAAAAACATAAAAAATAATCTCCAAATAGAATTCCACAAATATAAGCATAAAACCTTCTAAATATGCATAAGAACAAGGACTAAGCATGCCATGAAGCACAAATATGGGGCATAAATAACTACATTTCATAGAGTTATCATTTTTCCTTGGCTTCGGAATGTGAGCTTAGAGCACGAAGACATGATTGTAGCTTTGACTTTGAGATTATAGATTTTGGATGCTCTGTGGTACTCGTGCTTTGTCGTAGTCCAATCTCAGGTAACCTAGGGTGCACCATTGGTGCAACCCATAGCTTGTTTGAAATGCTTCTTGTAATACCCTAAAACTATCACTACCAGTATATCCAGATTTATACAAAAGTAATCAAATTTAAGCACGTCACTACTATACTAACATTATTCTTTGATACTCAACAAACTATATAATTATGAGCCTTGTGAAGAAAAGTACTATATGTACATATAAATGGAAAGTTTATTCCATACACACTAGTACATCAGTGTACATATAATACAAACTAAGCTTTATCAGGTATAAGTACATAGGACATATTTATAAAGCCACTGCATATATATAGGAAGCAAGCAATGGTCATAACTAGTAAATAATTCTATGCTACATCACATCTATATTTCTACTCTTTGAAATGATCCCACTATGGAATTATCATGGAAATAAGAGTACAATGGGTGAGAATTTTAAAATCCTCAGTAGGTATACATAAAACATGACATCATAATAACTCCAGTTGCTTCAAAGAAATAAAATCATATAGAAAGGTGGCAAAGGCCAAAAGGGTTTCCTTTCGCTTCCATAGGCACAAATTCCATTTTTATCATTAAACAATAAATTCACAATCAACCATTATATCTAAATTCAACATATCACCAATAGAACATAGATTACATCATCAATATATCAAACATGAGTCATAACTCATAACTTACTATCACTAGAATGCTCACATTATCTCATAATGCAAACATTCATTTTCAAGCCCATGATCTATGTAAATAACATTTTTCATAATGTTATAATAGTGTTCAATCATGTGTAAATCTCTTTCTAGTGCTCATATATAATAATCTTTCTAGGCATATTCCTAGGAACTTGATTCCTTATATCACTTAGTAGGGTGAGAATGTTACCTCCTCACATTACCGGTAATCCTGGCCACATTTGATTAGGAAACAAAATGAGAAGTCTCATATTAGGAATTTAGGATCAACTTCCCCATCAAGATTCATCTCTTGAAATCCATATTGATAAGGAAACTAATGAGAAATCCCATACTAAGAATTTAGGATCACCTTCCTTATCGAGGTTCATCTCCTTAAATTCGCTGGCCAAAAGATTTACACATCTTACTAAGGTTACAATACTAAGGAATAGCAAGCATGGATCACCTCTATTCAAGGATCTTTCCAACATCTTTTAGTTTGAGCACATTCATATCAATTCAATTCTAGCTCAACTTTAACAAATTAATGGAGCAAATCATCATTCCTAGTACCCCTTCATAATCAAAACAAGGGTACAAATAAACTAAGTGCACAATATCATTACTTTCAAATAACCAAGTGCACCATATCATCATCATACATATAAACTAAGTGCGTAATTATATCACTTCTCAAGTACACAAAGTGCACATTTATAGTATAAGTCACTTCATTTAGTGAACTTAATCAAATCTCTTCATATTGTACAATATGGAACTCCATTTACTCAAAGCAGGAGTTTGATAATCAATTATCACAGTTTAATAATTGATTATCAACCACCAATGTTCTCAATCTTTAACTAGATAATTGATTAGCACTCATTTCTAATCGATTATTGCTATCCAATAGTAGCATTTTGCAAGTCCATAATCGATTACCAACTCTGGCTAATCAATTATAACTAACTAATATATCATTTCAAAAAGGCATAATCGATTACCACACTTGGTCTAATCGATCATCTCACAAAAATAGCATTCTGGAAGTGCATAATCAATTAGCTCTCATGGTCTAATTGATTATCACTCAAATCCCTGCTATTCTGGAAGTTGATAATCGATTAGCTTTTGGCTCTAATCAATTATCACTTGCAAATACTGAGTTTTTTGGGTGTGGATAATCAATTAGAACCTTGCTTTAATTGATTATCTAGTGCATTCCAAACCAAAAAAAAAAGAGCAAAAACACAACAATTGCTATTTCTACTTTCATCTTATCAACTTATCATCAAAACTCAACACACACTCATAATTTCTAACTAATATCTAAGTGAAAAACCAATAAGAATCAATCATAAACTATTAAGGTTGTATGTGTGTGTGTGTGTGTATATATATATCACTTCAAGCTCATCAATCATATACAAACAACCAAAACATCTTAGAACAACCATAGGGAATTCTCATCAATTCAACCATGTAGAATTCAAGAAGCAAGGAATGATAGAGAGCATGGTAGAGACACAACAACCCCTACCTATACTTCTTTGTTATGATGTTTTAGTTTTCTTCTTGTTTTTCCTTTGTTTCTTCATAGTTCCTTCTTCTTCTTCTTCTTTCTTTTCTTTCTTTCCTGCTATATTACTTCTTTTCTTTCTTATCTCTATCTTTTCTCTTTTCTCTTTTCTCTATGCTACAGCCGTGTGAATGGAGAGAAAATGAGAGACAAAGTGAGACAAAGTCAAAGACGGTGGAGAAAGAAAGTTGGAGGGATAAGGATGTTTGATTTTCTTGACTAATTGGAAGTTGTGTATCTCTTAAGGATACTTTGATCTTCTGTTGATGAGTTTTCTATTTTCCATAAGTGTTAGGAAAAATTCTAGGACTTTATTCAATTTCCATACTCATTATTTAATGATTATCTTTATACACTATTAACAGTCACTAAGCTATAATATTCTTCCTGTGTGGTTAAAAAATACCAAACTAATTGAGTTGACTCTCCAAAATTCACCACAACTTATTCTAAATATTTGTGCTCTAGAAATAAACTTTTCATATTTATTTCCCTCATCTAAGTAATTTATGCTAAATTCTTAGCTAATATGATTTATTTTTCACATTTGGTATTATAACATTATACCTAAACTAGCTCAGAAAATTACCAAAATTAACAGATAATTAGCACAAGTGCTAATGAGCTTCTATAACAATTATTAAGACTAATAGGTTTAGGGAGGATGTTACACTTCCTATACTATGTTGACATCTTTTTGTCTTTATGCTAGTAGCTTGTTGCTACGTGGTGAGCAAAGGTGCATTCATGCGCAGCCATGCATAGGTGGTAGTTGGTGCTAACTCGTCCCTATAAATGCAAGGCGAAGGGAGCGATTTTCCACTTTCTTCTCCCCTTCACTCTCAATCCCTTTTTCTTCCCATTTTCTCTGTAATTTCCAGCCACCATTCCTATAATTTTCGGTGACACTTTGTTTCTGTTACCATTTTTGTAGTTTTTATTTCTCCAAAGGCTACTAAGCTATGGTTTTTGGCTTATCTCTCGAGGCTTTGAAGGAGCTTCCAGTTTCGGTGACTTGTGTGTGGCTATTGCAGCGGTAGTTCATTTTTCACTACTAATCTCCACTCCTTCCTCTTTTTCCCTTCGAAGGTACTCTCCCATTTTCCCTTTTCTCTTTTCACTTTTTATTTTTATAGTTAGGGTTAGGGAAATGGCAAGTGATGGGGAAGAAGGGCCTTCTCTAAAGCTTCTATTAAAAACCCAACCTCCGTTACGTCATGGGCTGCAAAGGGGGGCCCTAGGGGCATTTTTGCTCAACGGGTGCAGTGACTGCCTACTTTCGCTTAGATCTATGTTGAGAGTTGTAGGCAATATGAAGCTTTTGTTCTCAAGAAAATTTTCCAATCCCATCTTCTGATTTCCAAGATTATTGCAGAGGTGGAAAAAGAAATTAGGCAAATAAGTGATAGTATTGAAAGCTATTTAGCCTCTATAGGTTTTGTCCCTTTTTCCATCTTCTAAGGTCATGGGATTAAATAAGTTGGAGTTTAAAGGGAAGGTTGGAGAAGTCCCCACTTCCACTAGATAAGGATCTCTACCAATAGGTGGACTGTGAGCCCCTAGGGATACATTTCATTATCCATACTCAAGGGAATGTGAATAACCTCTGGGAGTATATGCAATTCACAATGAGCAGAGAATGGGAAGCTAACTTCATTTGTTCCCATACACCACAGATGAAAGAACTTATAGCTAAAGGCTTAGAGGGCATACTTTATGTACATGTACAAAATGTTCTTCTCCTATCTCGGTGCCTGACTTTCATTCACATCTTCCCAAATCGAGATCTTGCAAAAGTTAGAGGCTACTCCTTTACAGCTGTATCCCAATAGGTAGGCCTTCATACAGTCTTTTGAGATCGTATGTAGTCACTTTGGGTTGCTCACTTTCGTCAACATTTTCTTCTTTCTTTTCTCTATGGTGGAGTTTACTTGAGGTAGTGGGAATCCAGGGTGAATTTCCATCAGGAACCATTTGGGGCGTAAGTGCTTTGAGCCCTACAATAAGTCATGCAAGGATTTCAATGCGAGGCCCATTGTGTGCCCAAGGTTAATTCAACATTGACGTCAATGCTTCTATCGAGGTCAACACTTATAACGCTCTAGCATCTTGACTTAATTTCTTTTTATTTTGTGTTTAGATATGTAACCCTTTATAAGCCCATTTATTATTTGTATAGACATATGTTTCCCTTGGTAGGGTTTTTATCTTCTGCTATATATTTTTTGTTAATGCTCATTTTCTATTTTTAATGTTAGTTCTACATGGCCTAAGCTGGGATCCAAGGTCCCATACTTGGCTTTATAACTTCTTACTTAGGGATCCAATGTCCCTTGAGCCTAAGTTTGGATCCGAGGTCCTAAACTTGGCTTTTAATTCACGTTTAGGAATCTAGTGCTCCTTTATCCTAAGTTAGTATCTAAGGTCCCATACTTGACTTCTAATTCGCCTTTATGGACCCAAAGTCTCCTTAACCTAAGTTAGGATCTAACCTCCCATACTTGGCTTTTAATTTGCGTTTAGGAATTCAACGTCCCTTTTAGCGTTATTATAAATTCTAAATATTGAAAAACAAAGATAAAGTAAAGAAAATTGCTAAGTTGAATAGACATCTCATTCATTCATTGATTGTGCTAGATCATGGCTTTGTTACATTCATAATGGTTATAACAGTAACCTAACTATAGTACTTCTTCAAATTTCTTCAAATCAAAAGCGTGCCAAGACTTAGCTCCTAACCTACGAGGTTGATGATCTTGTATACTTTTTTTGTCTGATACCTCTATGATCCAATTTAGGCATTCCCAATTTGGAGTGAGTTTCCCTTCTCTGGCATTCCTTCCTTTGATGCCTATTTTTCTAAGAGCAAGGTCCCCTACTTTGAACCTTCGTGGAGAGACCTGTTTGTTGTACCTTCAAGCAGTTAGAATTTTGAAAGAGACCTCTCTAACATAGGTTATCTCACATTGCTCTTCTCTTAAATCTAATTGTTCTCGAAGGAGTTCATCATTCATGCTACTAGAAAAGTGTTCTCTTCTGTAGCTTGGTTCCACGATATTGACTGAGATCACTTTATAGCAATAAGTAAGCTTGAATGGGGTCTCTCCAGTGGTCGAGTGAGGGTTTATGTGATATGCCCATAATATGTGGCTCAGTTACTCAACCTATTCACCTTTGGCATCCTTGAACCTTCTCTTCAATCCTCAAAGGATCAGCCCGTTGGCCTATGAATTTTACACTGAGGTAAGTTGTTGCTTGATAAGAAGGGTGAAGCATATTTCTATAATCTTCTTATCAGGGAATTGGGTCCCATTGTCGGTGATGATGTACTCTAAGATCTCAAATTTACAAATAATATTTTTCTTCAGGAACTTCTTGACCCTTTCAATTGTGATGGTTGCTAGTAGTTTTGCTTCGATCCACTAGGTAAAGTAATCAACAATAGCCACCCAATACTTTGCTTGGTCAAATGCTTATGGAAAGGGTCCCAACAGGTCTAAGCCTTATCTGCAAAAAAGTCATAGAATAGAGATGGTAGAGAGCTCCTGGGGTGGTTCCATTGGGATGTTGGAGAGCCTCTAGCATTTGTCACAATTCTAAACATAGATCATCACTGCCAATATGGTAGGCCAAAAATATCCAACTTGTAGAAGCTAGAGATCTTACTCCAAAGTGCTGACCTTAGTATCCTTCATGAATCTCAACTAGGACATACTGGGCTTCATCTGGAGTAAGGCACTTAAGCAAAAGGACTGAAAAATATCTCTGATAAAGCTTATCGTCTACCAAAATATACCACATTGTTGTCTTGATGATTTTCTTAGATTCCAATGTGTTTGAAGGGAGCTCCCCACCTTAGAGGTATGCCATGATTTGTATGATCCAGCTGTTTCCCTTGTTCATCTCTATCACCACCTCGACTTCTACTATGCTAGGAGTGGGTAGTGTTCTTAGATAATGAACCTATTATTAACGAATTTCTTAGTATCGCTCAGTAACCACCTTGGAGTTTTACTCTCAAAGAATATGGTCTATCTTAACTTCGGAGAACCCTTCCATAAGTTACTTCACCTTCACCAAATATTTCTAAAGCTAGGGGTCTTTAGCTTGGTACTCCCCTAAGATTTAAAAGGTTACCAACTGCAAATCACTGCATAGCCTCACATTGCTTTCTTTGATATCCTTAGTTATGAGAAGTCCCAGGATCATTGTTTCATATTTAGTTCGAGTTTGGAAACTCGAACCTTAGGGATTCCTTTATTGTCACACCATTTATGTTCTACAAGATGATGTTGGCTCCACTATCCTTAGGGTTGGATGCTTCTTCCATATATATGGTCCATTCATTCCCTTGGTCAAGAATTAGACAATGAGCGAATTGAGATAAAATTATATAAAGCTTGTGCCTTTATAGCTTGGTGAGGGTCGTATCGGATTCTGAACTGTAATAGCTCAATGGACTAGGCAATCATTCTTCCTACTAGTTCAAGTTGATGCAACACCTTCCTAATAGGTTAGTTCATCCTCAAAACCATGGGATGACATTGGAAGTACTGTCTTAATTTTTGCATCGAGGTAAGTAATGTGAAAGCCAGCTTCTTCATCCTTTAATAGCAGACAAGTCCTTATAATACTTTGCTAACAAAATAGATGGGTTTTTGGTTTTTCTCCATCTATCTTATAAAGAACTAGCTCATCGCTTCTTTGCCAAATGAAAGGTATAGGTACAGTGTTTCCTGATTTTCTATCCTGGTTAAGATGGCTGGTGTGGCAAGCACAATCTTTAGGCTTTGAAAAGCTTCTTCGCATTATAGTGTCCACTTGAGATCATTTCCCTTCTTTAGGATCTTGAAGAAGGGTAAGGCCTTTTGCGCCGACTTGGACATGAATCTATTCAAGGTTGTGATCCATCCTATGAGTTGTTTGATCTCTTTAACACTGCTGGGGCATTGCATTATGATCACATGCTGATAATTGTCTAGGTTAGCCTTAATTTCCCGATGTGTCATCAAGAATCCCAAGATTTTTCCAACATGGATCCCGAAAGCTCATTTTTCTGGATTTAGCCTCATATTGTGTTTTTATAGTTACCCAAAAACTTTTTTGAGACTGCGTATGTGATCTCTTGCACTAGGGGTCTTTACTACCATATCATCAATATACAGCTTCATCACCTTTCCAATATGTTCTTTGAACACTTTGTTCATCATCCTCTGGTAAGTCTCTCCCATATTCTTTAACCCAAAAGGTATCACTTTGTAACAGTAAATGACTCTTTCTATGATGAAGGTAATCTTTTTCTCATCCTTTGGATGCATTAGGATTTATTTGTATCCTGAACAAGCATCCATAAAGGAGAAATATCAGTATCCGAAGGAGCCGTCTACTAGCTTATCTAAGTTAGGCAAAATGTAAGGATCCTTGGATAAGGCTTTGTTAAAGTCGGTGTAGTCTACACATATACGCTACTTCCCCGTGATGTCTTAACCAATACAACATTAGACAGCCAAGTGGTGTAGGTTACTTCTTTAATGAACCCGATATTAAGTAGCTCCTTGACTTGTTCCTCAATTGCCTTGTAGTGCTTTGGTCTCACCTTTCTCTTTCATTGTGACATCGTTTTGACATTGGGAGCAATCGATGATCGATGATAGATCAAGTTAGAATAGAGGTCGGGTATGTCTGCCAATGTCCAAGCAAAAATGTCTTTGTTCTACTGCAGGAACTTGATCAACTTCTCTTGCTCCTCCTTTGAAAAGCTCGCTCCAATTTTGGGGACTTGAGTGGGTTTAGGTTTGAGCTATACTTCAATAAATTACGATAAGGTTGTGGCCTCTTCTCCTTCATATCAATCTAGAGGTTGAGCTTAAACATCATCATGGTGGGAGATTCCTTTCCGTGGTAAGACCTCGCTTGATATCCAAAGTTAGATTCGAATCCTAGGAGCTCCAAGCTAACATTATAACAACTCCATGTTGCTGCTTGGTTCGCCTTCACTATTGCTACCTCATTTTTCTCTATAAGAAACTTCATTGCAAGGTGTTGGGTGGATACAACTACTCTAAAAGCATTTAGTGTAACGTTCCAAGACTAATTACTCCACGTATATCCGGATTAAAAACATGTAGGCTTAGGCATGTCATAGCTAAACTCTTTTCTTATTCTAGTAATTAACTATACAAATTATCTTTCTCCTATTCGATCCTGGTGAGGGTTAATTTCGCTCAAATGAAAAACATGATCAAATTCCTTCACTGATTTACCATTCAAATTTACTATTTCTTCCTTTATTGTACGTTTAGTGTCCTTTGAGTCATCTTAATAGAACTCTAGGAATTTATATATTAATCTAATTAGGTATCAAAAGAATTACATATTCTAACCTGAAATACAAACATAAACTTGCAGTCCACAAATATATATAACATATATATTTTACACTATCATTAGTAATCTACATAATCTATTACATCTGTATCAAAGTTTTACATATCAAGCCATCATAGGCATAAATACAACCCATGTACAACCACTGCATAATTATAATTACATAGCAATGGTCAAAATAATATCTCAAAGGACACTAATCACTACAAATAGCAAAATATGAAGTCTCTAAATGCTACCTCAGCATTTGTATTCCTACACATAAGGTAGATCTCATGCTAGAATTATCATGGAAAAGAAAATAACGAGGTGAGAATTATAGAAATTCTCAGTAATTTTAGTAAACTTATGTCATCACAATAATTTCAGCTGCTTTTGGGAAATTAAATTATTTTTAAAGTATTTCATAGAAAGGTGGCAAATGCCAAATTGTTTCATTTCTCTTCCCAAGGGCAAAAGTTTGATTTTTAGTCATTGAACCACAATCATATACTCAAATAGTATATAGATTTACAAGCTGTAACATCTTCCTTAACCTATTAGTTTTAATTATGGTTATAGAAGTGCATTAACACTAGTATGAGTTACTTGTTTCTTTTGGTGATCCTCTAAATTATAAATGTGGAGAATTTATTTCTAGGTTGAAAAGAATAGAATATGATGAGATAAATTTTGGAGAGTTATTTCAGTTAGTTAGGCATTTTTTTGATAATACAAAAGACTAAAATATCTTTAAGAAGTACAAAACACTCAAGGTTACCCAAAGTCAAATGATATTATCCTAATTCCTCCTTTTTTCACCATCTTTGACTTTGTTGCATAAATCACTCACTTTCTCTCATTTCACACTGCTATTAGCAACAGTGAAGAGGAGAATAGATGGAAAAAACAGAGAAGAAAGAAAAGAAATAAATGAAAAGGAGAAAGCAGAACATGAGAAAAAAAGAAGAGGAAGAAGTAAGAACTAAAGGAAGATCAAGAAAAAGGAATAGAACATCATCCATATGGAGTTGAGGTAGGAGGTTGTTGTGTTTCTTTTCTATGTTGTATCATTCTTTGCTTTTCGAAAACTGGCAAGGAATGGATAGAATGGAGTTTTCCATAAAACTCGAGAAAATTATGGTTCTGTGTATTGAGTTGTTTGTTTGATGAGACTTATGCATACATATGTATGAAAATGTATATGCATGAATACAACTACAAGAACTTGTTAATGATTTTTTCACTTTTTTACTACATGATTTATGGGATAAATTGTGTTTGTAGTAAAAGGGTTAGTATGGAAATAAAATGAAACAGGAAAAGTATTGTTCTGATGCACTAGAATACCTTTATGCTTTGTTCTATTTGAATAGGCCAAGAGGCTACTCGAATAGGACATCAGTGAATGTTCTAAGTTTGATGTGTTAGCTACTTGAATTGCATAATTTTGATGATAAATTGAGTTGATTAAGAGAGCTATTCAAATGACATATTTTCAAGGCTAATCGAATAGACTATAAGAGCTATTCGATCAACATAAACCAGATGGGCATATTATAGATGTCAATTGAATAAACTATGAGAGCTATCTAAATGACATAATTTTGATGTTAATCAAAAGATTATGGTAGTTATTGAACGACAGTCCAAAATAATATATTTTTAATGTTAATCAAATAGACTAAGAGAACTATTTGAGAAGGCCATTCCAGAATGGTGTTTTCAAGACTAATTGAATAAACTAAGAGAGTTATTTGAATGACATGTTTTAATTCTAATAAAAAAGGCATGAAGCTATTTTCAAGGCATAACCAAGTTAATTGTTTTCGATGTTGTTCAAAAAAAGGCTTAGAAAGCTGATTGAATAACAAAATTTAGAATGTCGTGACATTAGCATATCATAAGCACTAACATATAGATAAAGAGTGGATACGCACTCTGCCTAGGTCAAAGTAGCGGAAGGGAACTTTGTCGAAGAACATGACATTCCATAAGCACATGGTTAAAGAGTGGGTACGCACTCAGCCCAGGTTAAAGTAGCGGAAGGGCACTCTGTTGAAGGACATGACATTTCATAAGCATTAACATATTATATTTCATAAGCATTAATATACTACATTTCATAAGCACTAACATATTACATTTCATAAGCAGTTTCCATTACATGAGCACTAACACATAACTTCATATGTGATGTTCATTATATGTATTTATCATGAAAATGTATTATGATTGTTGTTGTTTGCGTAATACTATTGAGAATTTTTTAATTCTCACCCCTTATTTATTTTCATGATAATTTACAGATTGAAATCCAAATCCATCTTAGGAGAGGAAGTGAAGTTGGTAACTTAGTAGGGTATTTACTTTCGATTTTGTGTATTTTGTACATATACCGTGGAGGCTTATTTGTATCTATACAGATAATAATGTATTAGTTATTTATACTTAGTATTTCTGTAGAGAATCAAAATTCTTATATGTATAATTATATTATTCAGTTCGACAAATTCCTTTTTGAGGCTCTATATTTCGATATGTAAAGTCATTATAAAGGTTTTATGATGTCTAAAAGTTAGAAGTAACATGCCTAATCATGTTTACTTATGTATATTTTTGGATATACTGTAGTAATAGTAATTGGGATATTATATTATGTTATCAGAGCAGTTCATCTTGTTGAGCCAAGGTATAGACTGACTATGCTTTTGGCATGTTTCGATATTCCTATTTTATGTTATGCATTTCTTATCTCAAAGTGAGATGTACGAAAAGAATTGTATGACAACCTTAGGTATGAATGTTAATAGTTACTGATAAACTCAATATGTATTATTCTGTGTGTACATGAGATTATGGTACCTCCTAAGCGTACACAAAGAAACAAGGAGTCTGCCAACGAAAATATGGCAAACATGATGGGAGTGTTTCAGCAGATAGCAGATGCGATAAGGGTGCAAACCTATATCACCAATAGAGCACTCAAAAGAATGGAGACAAATCCACCTCCACATCTAGTCGAAGATGCAACAATTGTAAGGAACTAAAACTTCCATGACCTCTCTGGGTTTAGAATAGCAAATCCTCCATCTTTCAGAGGAGAATACAATCCAGTAAAGGCTGAAGAATGGCTAAGGGAAATGGAGAAGACCTTTGTAGTGATGGATTATACTGATGACCAGAATATTTCTTTTGCTTCCTATATGTTAAAGGAGGAGCCACAGTATTAGTGGACTAGTGAAAAGGGATTAATGGAAGCTACGAGAACTCAAGTTACATAAGAAATGTTTAGAACAACCTTTTTGGATAAATATTTCTTAAAGAATTTGCAAGATGACAAAGAAATAGAGTTTCTAAAGTTGGAGCAAGAAAGTATATCAGTGGGGCAATATGTAGCTAAGTTCGAAGAGTTCTCCAAGTTTTCCTCCTACTTTAGGTTTAATCTGGATGAGAATTGGAAATGTGTAAAGTTTGAAGCCGGTCTAAGGGATGATATAAAGAGAGCAATAAAGCCTTTTGAGATTAGGGATTTTTCCTCTTTGGTGAACAAGTGTAGAATCATAGAATCTAGTGACTCTAAATCTCAATTAGAGTAGAGGTCATAAAGTTTCTTGAAAAGGAAGTCGTCATATGATAGGGTTGAAGAGGATGCTTCTCAGCCCAAGTTCCCACAGGATAAAGAAAAATAGATTTAGAGTGAAACTTGGGGACCACAATGTGTAAAATATGGGAATTATCATGATATTATAGCTTGCAGATTGGACATGGTAGTATGTTACACTTGTGGTAGAATAGGACATTATACAAGGAATTATCCTCAGGGACCGGGAGAAAATCCTAATCCCAGACTATAAACAAAGGGGAGAGTCTTCACTCTGAATGGAAAAAGGGCAACATGATCTTCTAATCAGACATAGGGTAATTGTATAGTTAAAGAAAAACTTTTTAATTATGTTGTAAGACTTAGAAGCATTTCATTCTTTTAATTCTTGTGATTGTGTGAATCTGTTAGGTATATTGGTGTTTGGGTTTCCTTGTGACTTGTTGGTTTCATACGCATATTAATTTAGTAAAGTGTGAATGAGTTTTGTTTTTGGAAGGTATCCTTCTGTATGTATCAATAGTTGGAAACTCATTGGGATATTCTTAAGGGATTGGTACAAGTTAAGTTGTTACATGGTTTTTATATTCAGTAAGTTACTGTTATAGATTGAAAACCCCTAAGTTTTATTAGATAGAAATTAGAAATGATAAATTAGATACAATCAAGAAAGGTGAAATTCTTTTGAGTATGATGTCTAATAGAGGTTCCAGAACTTTTAATATCAGGACACTAAATTTTGAGGACAAAATTTTAAAAAGGAAGGGAGAAATGTAATATCCTCCCTAACCTATTAATTTTAATTATGGTTATAGAAGCGCATTAACACTAGTATGAGTAACATGTTTATTTTAGTGATCCTTTGGATTAAAAATGTGGAGAATTTATTTCTAGATTAGAAAAGAATAGAATGTGATGAGATAAATTTTGAAGAGTTATTTGAGTTAGTTAGGCATTTTTTTGATAAACAGAAGACTAAAATATCTTTAAGAAGTACAAAGCATTCAAGGTCACCCAAAGTAAAATGATATTATCCTAATTCCTCTTTTTTCCACCTTTGACTTTGTTGCATAAATATCTCTCACTTTCTCTCATTTCACACCACTATTTGCAACAGTAAAGAGGAGAACAGATAAAGAAAACAGAGAAGAAAGAAAAGAAATAAAAGAAAAGAGAAAGCAGAATGTGAGAAAGAAAGAAGAGGAAGAAGTAAGAACCAAAGGAAGATCAAGAAAATAGAATAGAACACCATCCATATGGAGTTGAGATAAGGGGTTGTTGTGTTTCTTTTCTATGCTGTATCATTCTTTGCTTTTCAAAAACTAGCAAGGAATGGATAGAATGGAGTTTTCCATGAACTCGAGAAAATAATGGTTCTGTGTATTGAGTTGTTTGTTTGATAAGATTTGAGCATACATATGTATAGACATGTCTATGCATGAATACAACTACAAAAACTTGTTGTTGATGATTTTTTCACTATTTTACTACATGATTTATGGGATAAATTGGTGTTTGTAGTAAAAGGGTTACTATGGAAATGAAATAAAATAGGAAAAGTGTTGTTTTGATGCACTAGAATGCCTTTCTGCTTTGTTCTATTTAAATAGGTCAAGAGGTTACTCGAATAGGACATCACCGAATGTTCTAAGTTTGATGTGTCACTTATTCGAATTGTATGATTTTAATGATAAATTGAGTAAATTAAGTGAGTTATTTGAATAGTATATTTTTAAGGCTAATTGAATAGACTATGAGAGTTATTCGATCGGTATAATTTAGAAGGGCATATTATAGAAGTGAATCGAATAGACTATGAGAGCTGTTCGAATGACAAAATTTCGATGTTAATCGAAAGATTATCATAGTTATTAAACGATAGTTCATAATAACATATTTTCAATGTTAATTGAATAGACTAAGAGATATATTCGAGAAAGTCATTCCAGAATGGTGTTTTCAAAACTAATCGAATAAACTAAGAGAGTTGTTTGAATGACATGTTTTCCATTCTAATTGAAAAGGATGGAGCTATTTTTAAGGCTTAACCAAGTGAAATTATTTTTGATGTTGTTCAAAAATGGCCTTAGAGAGTTGATTGAATAATAGAATTCAAAATGTCATTACATTAGCGTATCTTAAGCATTAACATATGGCTAAATAGTGGGTACACACTCTTCTTATGTCAAAGTAGTGAAAAGGCACTTTGTATAAGGATATGACATTCCATAAGCATACGGCTAAAGAGTGGGTGCACACTCAGCCTAGGTCAAAGTAGCGGAAGGGCACTTTGTTGAAGGACATGACATTTCTTAAGCATTAACATATTATATTTCTTAAGAATTAACATACTACATTTCATAAGCACTAACATATTACATTTCATAAGCATTAGTATTTGCTATTACATGAGCACTAACACATAACTTCATATGTGATGTTCACTATGTATATTTATCATGGAAATGTATTGTGATTGTTGTTGTTTGTGTTATACTACTGAGAATTTTCAAATTCTCACCCCTTATTTGTTTCCATGATAATTTACAGATCGAAATCGAAATACTTCTAAGGAAAGGAAGTGAAGTTGGTAACTTAGTAGGATATTTACTTTTGATTTTGTGTATTTTGTACATATGCTGTAGAGGCTAGTTTGTATCTATACAGATAATAATGTATTAGTTATTTATACTTGGTATTTCTGTAGAGAATCAAAATTCTCATATATATAATTATAGTGTTTAGTTCGACAAATTCCTTTTCCAGGCTCGATATTTTGATATGTAAAGTTATTATAAAGGTTTTATGATGTTTAAAAGTTAAAAGTAATATGCCTAATCTGGTTTACTTATGTATATTTTTTGATATACCATAGTAATAGTAATTAAGATGTTACATAAGCATATCAACCAATAAATCATAGAACTCATCAGGAATATATCATCATATAAATCATCTCACATTATCCTTAGAATATCTACAATTAGCTTAAAATGTAAATATTCATTATCAAATCTATGATTTATATATCAATTCCCAAAAGATATGCAAATATTCAAGCAATGCTAATAATATTTCATATAATGCTCATTAATTATTATCTTTCTCAACTTATTCCCCAGACTCATGTCCTTTTATTTCAAATAGATAGAGAGGGAATGTCGTTTCCTCACACTACGTTGGTAGGGAGGGAATGTCGCATCCTCACACTACCAAACACTCGATGATAGTCTGCTTATCAAGTTGGTGCATTCAGCCTATACGTAACAGTCCTTCGTTACATAGCACTATCCCAAGTAACCCTGGCCAAATCTAGAGAGGGCATGTCTCCTCCTCAATCTAGAGTCACAGGTAGATAGGGAATGTCACCTCATTAGTCTACCAAATATCTAGGATCACCCTCAAGTATGAGGATTATTTTCAATACCAATCACTTGCTAAAACAATCAATGGGCTACCCTTCATAAGTGAATAACATCTAAGGATCACCCCCAGGTATGAGGATCATGTCCAATATCTTTTAAGCTTTGAGCACTTTACATTTCAATTCAATTTTTAGCTCAACTTTAACATTGTGAAGGAGCATGTAACGCCTTGTTTTGGGAAGGAACGTCATATTATCATTTACAATACAAAAAATAAAAGTATAAATTAAGACCCGATTCATTGTATAAATATAAATTTACTTGGTTGTAATCGTGTGGTTAAATTAGCGAGTATTTTTTTGTTACAATTAATAAAATATAGTGACAAGACATAATTGCAATGAAGAGTAAGGTAGAAGTAAAGCATACATCATATCAATATACATGTACAATGATATATCATTATATTAAACTTGTTTGGTTACAGCGCCCGATATACAAAATGTCAAATTATATATATATGCCTTAAGAGACCATAAATATATAGCCCACCAAAATAATGAAACATCAGGCCCCCAAAATGAATACTGATAGCCAGCAGTAGCTATCGATAATATTAGTCCCTAAGAGGAGAAAAAATCGTGTCAGGATCCTCCTCGGGTTCCTCCTCAGGTCTTCCTCATCCGAGGAAACCTTCATTGGAGCCACCGAGTTACGGGCCAGAGCTCGAGTAGTGGAGAGGAAAGAATCCTCCTGTGGAGTGTAATAACGATCACCCCACATCTCCCTGATGGGCAAGTAAAACTCTAAACGTAAACTGGCGCTGTAGGTGAAGATGGGCGGATCATGACGCCCCCAAGCCAGTTACACCATCACGTCCCCCTCGTAGATACAGCGATTAGAATTAAGGTTAATGTGCCAGCAGTCTGGACCTCCGAGGAAGGTTAAACGCACATAACCCAAAAATCTGCATAGGCGTGCCGCCATGATCCAAAAGTAGGTGCTAGTCGCGGTCGGGCCAGAAGCCGAAAAAGTCGTGAGCCTCACCTTCTTCGTCGAAGTCTTCGATGGAACATAAATACAGATAGAATAATAGAAATATAGGAAAGAGGTAAAACATCCTACCATCATTACCAATTATGGCAGTAAGAAACGAAATGGCGCAAAGCGCCCACATAGCATTTCAACAGTAATAGTAATAAGCATTGAATAATAGTAAACGGTTAAGCAGTTCCAGGCAATTATATATTAGTAAAGTAACAGTTCCAATATGCCATAAGAATTAGATTCCAGATAATATATGGACTCACTATGCACATGCACACAACATCAAAATCCTACTCAATGGAGCTAGACACAAACAGTCAGAGAGAAAGATCAGGAGACATATCTGCAACTCGGCTGTCGCGGCCAAAGTGCTATAACTCATCAGTTTATCCACGTGCACATCAAGGTATTGTACAAACATTCTACACTAGATTATGATATAGGACAACGTCTCGGTTCGGATCATCGGTGTATTTGCATCGGTTTGCCCCATGGACAGAAGAGCTACCAACTATCCATAGCGAGGTACCCACACTTCGACGCCCCCAAGGTCAACAGTATGACCTATACTAGTCTACTAGCACCCGCACTAAGGTGTGTTCAATCTCCTAGGCAACATGGCCTTAACAACAGTCCAATGGACTTTCACAATGCATGATGACTCAATGCATAATCATGTATGTTTATCATTACATACTTTTCCACAATATGCCTCGGTTGGCCAAAGTAAGTATCAACACATCATTGGTCCCTCACATGGACCCTCAATATCATATCATCGAAATTTAAATGAAATAATACATTTTCAAGGTTTATTATGAATTCTCACTTTAGTGTAGCATTTCTTACAAAGTTTGTCTCTAGAGGAATTCTCTTGATTAATTGAGTTCTCTATTGTAAATTTATTCATACACACTTAGAAAATTATTCTAAGGGTCTCAAGGTCTTATACTCTCTTATTCTTTCTTTAATTAAATTACTCTAAGTTTTATGGTAAAATTTCATTCTTGGTTCTTTCCAATTTATGAATTCCTAAATAAATTCTAATTGTCCAAATTAGTTAAGTTCCACTTCAATGTAATGTTTCTTATGAAATTCTTTTCATTATTAGGTCCTTACTTTAAACTTAGTTATATTTACCTAGAGAATTATTTCTAAGGTTTTACCAAGTCTTGTAGTTCCTTATTAGTTCCATAGGTCCAAAGATGTTTCTTAGGTCATCCAATTGATTCATTCCCATCACATTATTAACTACATAGTTTCTTAATTAATTAAATGTCAATGTTATATAAAGTTACATAATTTATTTCTATTTAGCCCTAGAGGCCGTGGGCCTCTCTATGATTAGGGGTTCCAATTTTCATCCTTTTTATTATGTGTTATCCTCTAGATTAATCATGTCTTCATCTTGTTACAATTTTTCACCAAGAACACCCACTTTTTGGGTTCAAGGCCATGAGTCTCATGGAAGAGGGCAAGGTCATATTTGCTTCCATTCAAGATTCCAATCCATCCAAGCACATAAATATACATATTCAACCAACCCAATAACTCTAACAAATTTAGAACAACACATAGTCATAAAAGTCATACAATAAAGAATAACCCTAAATAGGATTTCTCACAATCAATCACAAAATAAGGTTCCTTACTACAAATAGAGGTTGAGGAGGAGTATCTTCCTCTTACCTAGAGAAGAAAACAAGTAATGGAACTCCCTTAAAGCTCCATGAAATTTTGGATTCACACTAGCACAAACCCTAGAAATTTCAACCTCATCAAACTAATACCAAAGCTTGAAAAATAAGAAATAAATAGTCATAAGGAAGACCTCAAAAATGAAAATGGAAGAATAGTTAGGAGAAAATAAGAATCTCACCCAAAAGTTCCAAGCTTGAAGCTTGAAGAAGAAGATGGTGAAAATAGAACCTTTTCAAGAAATCACCAACTAGAGATGTGTTTAGATGATGAAGGAGATTAAGAAAATGTATTTGGTTGAACATTTTGTGATGGTTAATTCAAATTGGAGGGGCTGGCCGTGTGGGTGTGTAGAGAGAAGGAGGAGAAAAATGAGAGGAAGATGAAGCTAGAGAGAGAAGTTAATAGAAAAATGAATGAACTTTTAGGGTTTTCTTTTTGAAATTATAATAGGTTAATTAATTAGGAGAAGCACAAATTTTTGGCTCCAAAATGGGTGCAGCTGCAGTGTGAGAGGAGGAGAGAGAAAGGTTAGTAGCTTCCTTGAGAAGCTTGGCAGCTTTTCCAATAAAGAAGATGTGATTAGACATAAAGGAGATTGATTACCTTTAGATAAGATAAAGTAATTAAAATAATAAGGTAATTAGGATTTTACTACAAGCTATTACCCAATGGATAATTGTTATAGTGAACAAAGCTAGTATTAATTATCCATCGAATAATATAGCGTATCGTAAAATTTTAATTAACGGTACGTACAGAGATTTTATTTATCAGATAAAATCTCAAAAAATATAAATCTCGTAAACTGTGTCTGGCCTCGGATTTAGTAAGATCCCCCGTCGATGCTTTCATGGTTCAAAGTTTACTAGCCTCAGGAAAAATATTTCGTTTTCCTCGGCTCTGCTCAGTGCACACGCAAAATGAGAAATATACTAAAATATTCAACGTTTCTAGAAAAATCCAGAAAATTTTTCAAAAATCACAAATATTGGAAAAAGACTATTCATGATGAGACAAACAATTTTTGGGGTGTTTCACTGACTTTGCTCAGTGTGCATGCAAAACGAGGAATATATTAAAATATTTGGCATTTCTGAAAAAATCTACAAAAATTTTCAAAAATCATAAATATTATAAAATGATGATTTATAGTGAAACAAATAATTTTTGGAGTGTTACAACTCTCCCATTCTAAAAAGAAATTTCATCCTCGAAATTTTCATACCTTAGAACGGTTGTGGATGTTGCTCCTTCATCTTGTCTTCCAGCTCCTTCATCTTGTCTTCCAGCTCCCATGTTGCATCTTCGGTCTTTTCGTTCTAAATCACTTTCACCAATGAGATTTCCTTTCCTCTGAGTTGTTTCACTCTCCTATCTTCAATCTTTACGAGAGGTGTCTCATAGGTTAAGTTCTCTTTCAATTGTACTTTATCATTTACTAAGACATGGTTCGAGTATATTTTCGTAGTTGTGACACATGAAAGACATTGTGAAAGTTTGAAAGAAAAGGTGGTAGGGCTATCTGGTAAGCTACTGGACCTATCCGGTGAAGAATTTGGTAAGGTCCAAGAAATTTGGGAGTGAGTTTTCTAGATTTCAGAACTCGGCCTACCTTAGTCATTGGTGTGACTTTCAAAAACACATGCTCGCTTTCCTCAAACTCAAGAGGCTTCCTTCTTTTGTCCGCGTAGCTTTTCTGCCGACTTTGAGCCATCCTCTTCTTTTCCTGAATCATCTTGACTTTCTCAGTTGTCTGCTGAATAATATCTGGTCCAGCGGTAAGATGCTCACCGTCTTGGTACTAACACAGAGGTGTTCGGCACCATCGTCTATACAGAGCTTCATAGGGTGCCATCCCTATGCTTGAATGAAAACTGTTATTGTAGGTGAACTCTATCAACGGTAAAACTTCATCCCAACTTCCAATCTGTTCTATAGTGCAAGCCCTGAGCAAATCCTCCAACGATTGGATTGTCCTTTCCGATTGCCATCAGTTTGTGGATAGTAAGCAGAACTTAATCGTAGCTTTGTTCCCAATGCTTCTTGTAATCTTTGCCAAAACTTGGAAGTAAACCTTGGATCCCTGTTAGAAACGATACTGGTAGGCACACCATGTAGTCTAACAATCTCACCGATGTGTAGCTGGGTCAACCTTTCCATATTGCATCTTATGTTGATCGGCAAGAAGTGTGCTGACTTCATTAGTCGATCAATGATTACCCATATTAAGTCATAACCCTTCCGGGTCTTCGGCAATCCAACCACAAAATCCATCGCAATGTTGTCCCACTTCCATTCGGGAATAGATAGAGGTTGCAATAATCCTGACGGTTTTTGATGTTCCACCTTTGCTTTCTGGAAAACCAGATAAGAAGACACACATCTGGTAATATCACTCTTCACCCCATGCCACTAGAATAACTTCTTTAGATCCTGGTACATTTTAGTTATTCCTGGGTGCATATTCAACTGGCTCGTATGAGCGTGCTCAAGAATATACTTCCTTAGCTCTTGATCCCTGGGTATACAAACCTTACCTCGGAACCTTAGAATTTCATCTGTTCCTTCCTCGAACATTGTCTCATTGCCCTGCCTCATCAGTTCTCTTTCTTCTTGTAAGAACTTATCAATCTTCTATTTTTCTCGGATGTCTTCCATCAATTCACTTGAAATAGTAACCATATAAGAGCGAGTTTTTCCCGGTTCTAATTCTATAAAAGACTATACATCCCTGAAATGTTCTATCAAATCTTTTTCCTTAATCATCATGGCTGATATACTGAGCATTTTCCTACTCAATGCAGCTGCCATGACGTTTGCCTTTCTTGGGTGATACAGAAGTCAGAAATCATAATCCTTCAGGAATTCTAACCACCTGCGTTGTCTCATATTCAGCTCCTTTGATCATATAAGTACTTCAAGCTCTTGTGGTCATTGAAAATGTTGAATGTCACTCCATACAGGAAATGTTTCCATATCTTTAAAGCAAAAACCACAGCTGCTAACTCCAAGTCATGTGTTGGATAGTTCTTCTCATGCACTCGCAACTGTCTCGAAGCATAAGCCACCACTTTTCCATTCTGCATAAGCACAGCTCCTAAACCTTGATATGAAGCATCACAGTAAACTTCGAAGGGTTCATTCGGATCGGGTAGAACTAACACTGGTGAAGTAGTTAGCCGTCTCTTCAATTCTTGGAAACCTTCTTCGTAAGCATCTGTCCATTTAAAAACTTGATTCTTTCTCGTGAGTTGAGTGAGAAGTCCTACAATCTTAGAGAATCCTTCAATGAATCTCCCATAATATCCAACCAATCCCATAAAGCTTTGGATTTCTGTCACTGTCTTCGGCTATTCCCATTGTAGAACTGCTTCCACCTTTGATGGATCCACTACAATCTCTTCCTTCGAGATCACATGGCCCAAAAACTTGACCTCATCCAGCCAAAATTCACATTTTGACAATTTGGCATACAGTTGCTTCTCCTTCAAAATCTGGAGAACTATACTGAGGTGTTCAGCATGATCTTCCTAATTTTGAGAGTAGATCAGGATGTCATCAATAAAGACAATGATGAATCTGTCCAAGTAAGGATGAAAGATCCTGTTCATGTAGTCCATGAAGATGACAGGTGCATTCGTTACACCAAACGGCATCACAAGATATTCATAATGACTGTATCGTGTACGAAAAACTGTCTTGGGAATGTCCTCTGCCTTCACTCAAATCTGATGATAACCCGATCACAGATCGATCTTAGAGAACACTACTGCTCCCTTCAGTTAATCCATTAAGTCATCTATCCTCGGAAGTGAATACTTGTTCTTAATTGTGACCTTATTTAGTTGGCGATAATCCACACATAATCGCGAAGTACCATCTTTATTCCGGACTAGCAACACTAGTGCTTCCTAGGGTGACACATTGGGTCTAACGAACTGCTTTTCCAAAAGCTCTTCCAACTGCTTCTTAAGCTCTACTAACTCTAATGATGATATTCTATAAGGTGTTATAGACACAGGACTAGCTCTCGGTACAAGGTCAATGGCGAACTCTATTTCCCGCTTCGGTGGTAAACTAGGTACACCATCAGGAAAGACTTCGAAAAACTCACTAACCACTGGAATTGCGTTCACATTAACCTCGCTCTCGACTTTCAAGGAAGACAATAGCATGTATCCCTGAGCTCCTTCTTTCAACAAAGATTGAACTTGATTGGCCGTCAAAAATCTAGAATCCTCATCTATGGGAAAAACTATGGTTTTACTAGAACAATCCAAAAGGATATTGTTGGAAGACAACTAATCCATTCCTAAGATTATATCTAATTGGGAAAAGAGTAAGCAGATCAAATCAACATAAAAGATTCGACCCTCAACAATCAATGGACAGTTTAAACAGACTTTGCTAGTAACAACAGGTTTATCAGTGGGGGTAGAAACAGTCAAGTCAAAAGGTAAGGTTCACACAGGTAAACTAAGTCATCGCACACAATCATATGAAATGAAAGAGTGAGTTGCCCCAGAGTCATACAGTACAGTTAAAAGATTACCTCCTATGACACCTTCTCCCTGTATCAGATCTTCAGATTTAGAGACTTCTTCTCCACTCATTGTGTACACTCAGCCCCCTGCCTGTGGCTTTGTAGCCCGTGCGGCGTTGACTGAAGGCTCAACCTTTGCTTGGTTGCAGTCTCTGGAGACATGTCTAGGCTTCCCACATCGGAAACATATGATTCCTTTAATAGAACAATCCCTAGTTAGGTGGTCCTTTCCGCACTTCATACATCTAGAAGGAAACGCCACATTCGGCCCGGTTCGGTTCCCACCAGAACCTCCACTAGAACCTTTACCCGACGTTTGCTATCGGTTTACCAGTGGTCTTGAATAAGGCTTCTTTTGGAAGCAGTTTGCGTTGTTGCCGCCTCTTCTTTGGAACTTGGTAGGTCCAAAGTTTTGATTTCTCGAGTCACGAGCTTGATCTAGAGCTTCCACTTGGCAACATGTGTTTAATAGCTCTGAAAATTAGTTGATTTTTAGGGTGAAAACTGCTCTCTTCACCTCATGCCTCAGTCCTTCTTCAAACTTGTGACATTTCCACACCTCATCTGGCTAGTGCTAGAAATACGTTGAAAACTTAGATAAGCTTTCAAACTTTGTGGCGTATTCACTGACGGACAAGTTTCCTTGCCTTAAGCTAAAGAACTCCATTTCCTTCGCATGTCTGGCACTCGCTGGGAAATATTTGACCAAGAACTTATTCTTGAATACCTCCCAATTAATGGCGTGACCCTCAGCTTCTAGCACTCTCTGTGCTCTACTCCACCAGTCTTCAGCATCGCCAACTAGCATAAAAGTGGCATAAGTCACCTTCTTATCGTTGGCATAGTTCATGCCTCAGAAGATTTTCTCTAGCTCCTTGATCCATAAACTAGCCTTTTCCAGATCAAATTCTCCCCTGAATTGAGGAGGATTATGGCGACGGAATTCCGCCAAATTTTATGCGTCATCTATAGCTTCGAGTTGTTGAGCAACTCTTTCTTGCTATTGAGCAGCTCTCTTCGTTTGTTGGGCAATGACTTCTGTCATTCGCTGCATTGCCTCTATTACTGCAGTCATGTCTCCGCCTTGTGCCATATCGTCCTTTCAAGTAATACTAGCTGAAACATACAATGAAGAATTAGATGTATCCCTTCAGAATACTAATCACAGAGAATTACACAGCACACACAAGACAGACTAAACCACAAAGACCCAAATAAAATATAAACCAGGGCTCTGATACTAACTTAATTGTAACGCCCCTTTTTGGGATGGAACGTCACATTGTCATTTACAATATGGAAAATAAAAGTATAAATTAAGACCCAGTTCGTTGTATAAATATAAATTTACTTGGTTGTAATCTTGTGGTTAAATTAGCGACTATTTTTTTTTGTTACAATTAATAAAATATAGTGACAAGACATAATTACAATGAAGAGTAGGGTAGAAGTAAAGCATACATCAAATCAACATACATGTACAATGATATATCATTATATTAAACTTGTTTGGTTACAGCACCCGATATACAAAAAGCAAAATTATACATATATGCCCCAAGAGATCATAAATATACAGCCCACCAAAATAATGAAACATCAGGCCCCCAAAATGAATACTGATAGCCATCAGTAGCTATCGACAGTATCAGTCCCTAAGAGGAGAAGGAACCGTGTCAGGATCCTCCTCGGATTCCTCCTCAGGGTCTTCCTCATTCGAGGAAACCTCCATTGGAGCCACAGAGTTACGGGCCGAAGCTTGAGTAGTGGAGAGGAAAGAATCCTCCTGTGGAGTGTAATAACGATCACCCCACATCTCCCTGGTGGGAAAGTAAAACTCTAAAAGTAAACTGATTCTACAGGTAAAGATGGGCAGATCATGACGCCCCCAAGCCAGTGACACCGTCACGTCCCCCTCGTAGATAGAGTGATCAAAATTAAGGTTAATGTGCTAGCAGTCTGGACCTCCGAGGAAGGTCAAACGCACATAACCCAAAAATCCATGTGGGCGTGCCGCCATGATCCAAAAGCAGGTGCTAGTCGTGGTCGGGCCAGAAGCTGGGAAAGTCGTGAGCCTCACCTCCTTCGTCAATGTCTTCGATGGAACATAAACACAGACAGAATAATAGAAATATAGGAAAGAGGTAAGACATCTTACCATCATTACCAATTATGGCAGCAAAAAATGAAACGGCGCAAAACGCCCACATAGCATTTCAACAGTAATAGTAATAAACATTGAATAACAGTAAACGGTTAAGCAGTTCCAGGCAATTATACATTAGTAAAGTAACAGTTCCAATATGCCATAAGAATTAGATGCCAGATAATATATGGACTCACTATGCACATGCATACAACATCAAAATCCTACTCCATGGAGCTAGACACAAATAGTCGGAGAGAAAGATCAGGAGACATGTCTATAATTCGGCTGCCGCGGCCAAAGTGTTATAACTTATCAGTTTATCCACGTGCACATCAAGACATTGTACAGACATTCTACACTAGATCACGATATAGGATAGCATCTCGATCCGGATCATCGGTGCGTTTGCATCGGTTTGCCCGACGGATAAAAGAGCTACCAACTGTCCATAGCGAGGTACCCGCACCCCGATGCCCCTAAGGTCAATAGTATGACCTACACTAGTCTACTCGTACCTGCACTAAGGTGTGTTCAATCTCCTAGACAATATGGCCTTAACAACAGTCCAACGGACTTTCACAATGCATGATGACTCAATGCATAATCATGTATGTTTATCATTACATATTTTTCCACAATATGCCTCGGTTGACCAAAGTAAGTATCAACACATCATTGGTCCCTCACATGGACCCTCAATATTATATCATCAGAATTTAAATGAAATAATACATTTTCAAGGTTTATTATGAATTCTCACTTTAGTGTAGCATTTCTTATAATGTTCGTCTCTAGAGGAATTCTCTTGATTAATTGAGTTCTCTATTGTAAATTTATTCATACACACTTACAAAATTATTCTAAGGGTCTCAAGGTCTCATACTCTCTTGTTCTTTCTTTAATTAAAATTACTCTAAGTTTTATGGTAAAATTTCATTCTTGGTTCTTTCCAATTTATGAATTCCTAAATAAATTCTAATTATCCAAATTAGTTAAGTTCCACTTCAATGTAATGTTTCTTATGAAATTCTTTTCATTATTAGGTCCTTACTTTAAACTTAGTTATATTTACCTAGAGAATTATTTCTAAGGTTTTACCAAGTCTTATACTTCCTTATTAGTTCCTTAGGTCCAAAGATGTTTCTTAGGTCATCCAATTGATTCTTTCCCATCACATTATTAACTACTTAATCTCTTAATTAATTAAATGTAAATGTTACATAAAGTTACATAATTTAGTCCTATTTAGCCCAAGAGGCCGTGGGCCTCTCTATGATTAGGGGTTCCAATTTTCATCCTTTTATTATGTGTTATCCTCTTGATTAATCATGTCTTCATCTTGTTACAATTTGTCACCAAGAACACCCACTTTTAGGGTTCAAGGCCATAAGCCTCATGGAAGAGGGCAAGGTCATATTTGCTTCCATTCAAGATTCTAATCCATCCAAGCACATAAATATACATATTCAACTAACCCAATAACTCAAACAAATTTAGAACAACACATAGTCATAAAAGTCATACAACAAAGAATAACCCTAAATAGGGTTTCTCACAATCAATCACAAAACAAGGTTCCTTACTACCAATAGAGGTTGAGGAGGAGTATCTTCCTCTTACCTAGAGAAGAAAACAAGTAATGGAACTCCCTTGAAGCTCCTTGAAATTTTGGATTCACACCACCACAAACCCTAGAAATTTCAACCTCATCAAACCAATACCAAAGCTTAAAAAATAAGAAATAAATGGTCACAAGGAAGACCTCAAAAATGAAAAATGGAAGAAGAGTTAGGAGAAAACAAGAATCTCACCCAAAAGTTCCAAGCCTGAAGCTTGAAGAAGAAGATGATGAAAATGGAACCTTTTCAAGAAATCACCAACTAGAAATGTGTTTAGATGATGAAGGAGATTAAGAAAATGTATTTGGTTGAAAATTTTGTGATGGTCGAGGCAAAGAGGAGGGGCTGGCCGTGTGGGTGTGTAGAGAGAAGGAAGAGAAAAATGAGAGGAATATGAAGGTAGAGAGAGAAGTTAATTGAAAAGTGAATGAACTTTTAGGGTTTTCTTTTTGAAATTATAATAGGTTAATTAATTAGGAGAAGCACAAATTTTTGGCTCCAAAATGGGTGCAGCTGCCGTGTGAGGAGAGGGAGGAGAGAGAAAGGTGAGTAGCTTCCTTGAGAAGCTTGGGAGCTTTTCCAAAAAAGAAGATGTGATTAGACATAAAGGAGATTACCTTTGGATAAGATAAAGTAATTAAAATAATAAGGTAATTAGGATTTTACTACAAGCTATTACCCAATGGATAATTGTTACAGTGAACAAAGTCAGTATTAATTATCCATTGAATAATAGAGTGTGTCGTAAAATTTTAATTAATGGTACGTACAGAGATTTTATTTATCAGATAAAATCTCGAAAAACATAAATCTCTTAAATTGTGCCCGACCTCGGGTTTAGTAAGATCCCCTGTTGACACTTTCACCGTTCAAAGTTTACTAGCCTCAGGGATAATATTTTGTTTTCCCCGGCTCCGTTCAGCATGTACGCAAAACAAGAAATATACTAAAAATATTTAACATTTCCAAAAAAATCCAGAAAAACTCTAAAAAATCACAAATATTAGAAAATAACTATTCATGATGAAACAAACAATTTTCGGGGTGTTTCACTGACTCTGCTCAGTGTGCACGTAAAATGAAAAATATATTAAAATATTCAACATTTTCAGAAAAATCCACAAAAATTTTCAAAAATCATAAATATTATAAAATGATGATTTATGGTGAAACAAATAATTTTTGGGGTGTTACAGAGCACATCACAATTCATCTTATAACTATATCGAGTGCACATTATCTTCATCATATAAGTATATCAAGTGCACATTATCATAATTTCATAAGTACATCAAGTGCACATTATCATCATTTCATAAGTACATCAAGTGCACATTATCATCATCTCATAAGTTTATCAAGTGCACATACATAGACATAAGTCACCTTACTTAGTGAACTTAATCAAACTTCATCACATCATATATTATAGATTGTCGCGATGGAGATCGGCGGCGGAAGTAGCAAACAAATATGGTAAAAATAGAAAATAGAGTCGCAACCAATTTCATTTGAATTAGGAAGAATTGAAAAAAAATTTCTTAGAAAATAATCTTTGAAACCAGATTGGATTCAGGAGTCGATTATGTATAAGGAAGGGTGGAAACTTAATCCATAACACACCTATCTTGAGATTATACCTTAAGTCAATTGTACAAATTTTTTATAACTCTTGAAAATATTTGTTTTACCCCTTTTTGTTAGAAAATAAACTAAAATAGAGAAATAATTTATGAAAATTTAATTTTTGACTTGACGGAATAGGAGTTTCACTCCTATGTATCCCCGGGTGCAATGAGGAACTCAAAATCATGTAGTTCTTTAGAAAATAATTGTGGGTTGGTTAATTTTAATTATGAAAAGAATTTTTGAATAGGAATTTTTGTTTGAAAACAAAATCATTCTTGCACAGGGATCAAGTTAGCACCAGACTTTTCAATAAACCTTTATGATCCAAATGAAATTGAATATAGTATCCGCTATTTAATTATTATCGTTACCCATTGCGTTGATTAAAAAAATGTTTTCTTTTCTTTCTCTTTTTAAAAAATTATTTGATCATGGTTCAGATAAAACAGATAATAAGCAAGACAAGAACCAAATGAAGAAATAAACATCCTATTTCATTTTTCTTTATCCTTGTTTAAATTTATTAATGTTTAATCATAATTTCTACTTTTTATTTTATTTTTTTCATTTAAAAAAAACTTTTTTTGTTAGTTTTCATGAAAACAAGTTTTAAAAGAAGGCAAAAAATGGAAAGAAAAAATGAAAGGAATCTCTTCACAAAGCAATGGTGCAAGGATGGCTTGTGGTGGCTGGGCTTGGTTTGGCCGGATCTGATGGTACGCAGTGAGGATGGTGGCCGATTGCTGGCATGCCTGAGTTACAGGGTGGAGGCGTGACGCAATGGCTCTTGGCTGCGAGGGTAGCGGTGTGATGATGGAGGATTCGGGTTCGTGCGGTGCTGGTCCAGATATGTGTTTTGCAGGGTGGTTGCGCGACACTGAGCGATAGTGGCTACTGGGTAGATGCATGGATCGTGGTGTTGCTGGGCGAATCGCAGTGGTGGTTGTAGTTCATGCTCCAATCTGAGTTGCAGGGGTGGAGGCCCAACGCAGTGATAATAGAGGAAAGCAGAGGTTGAGGGAGGCTACACGTGGACAGCCAACTATGGTGCTGCTTCACAGATTTGGCAACAGAGGCACGATGGGGATGGTGACTATGGGTCTGGTTCTGGGGCACACGATGGCCGGTGGTCTTGGCTTGGGATGAGAACAGGTTAGATCATTGACGGGGCTCAGATGTGGTGCTGTTTGGTGGATGGTTGTAGGCCATGATGGTTGGTTCGTGCATATAAGGTGCCTTATGTTTGGTGGATGAGGGCTGTTATGGTGGAGCTTCACGGTATGTTGATGGAGGTTAAAGGTTGGGTGGTGGTGCTTGAGGTGGGTCACGATTTAGGTGGATGTGGTAGGAGATGAAGGTGGTGGTTATGGAAGCATCACGGTGGTGGCTTGGTTAGAGGTGGAGTGGGTTGATGATGAAGGTTGATGATGAAGGTGAGGTGAGGTGGTGAAATGAGGATGATGAATATGGGGAAGGTGAATGAAAGGAACAAAAATTTACTAGGGCATTTTCTGTGATGGCTATGAGTGTAGGCAGAAAAAGTGTCTGAACTCGTGTGTGTATTCATCTGATTTTTTGTGTGTCTAAAAAGTATGGGGGTTATGAGTTTTTATAGGAGGAGATTAGGTTTAGAGAAATGGTGGTGGGATTTGGGATGGGTCTAATGGTGGCTGCTAGGGTTTCTTTGGGTGTAAAGTGGCATATAAGTTATGGGTTGGATAATGGGTTGATAGGTTAGATTATGATTTTATGTAAGAAAGTTGGGTCATTTTTTATTATCTTTATTTCCTTTTTTTTTCTTTTTATTTTCTTTCCTTTTTATTTTTTTATTTTCTTTTTATTTTTTAATTTTTTATTTTTTTTAATAAAAAGGTTTTAATGACCCAAACAAAATTGGGTATTCACAATTGCTCCTTTTTACTTGTTTCATACTAGATAAAAATAATTACCACAATTTTTTATTTTATCATTGTAAGGAATGAGTAAAGACATGAACTTGAATTTTGTTCGAAAATGCATAAGATGATACAAAAAGAAAAATAGATACAAAACAATGCAAGAACAATAAAATGCGACGAGTCGATGTGCTCAAAAGTAAATGACAAAAATTTAGAATGTAGAGAGTTGATGCACTCAAAAGTAAATGACAATAATTTAAAAATGCATAGAGCTAATGTACTCAAAAGAATTTAAAATGCAGGGAGCTGATGCGTTCAAAATAAATGACAAGAATTTAACATGTAGGGAGCTAATGCGCTCAAAAGTAAATGATAGAAATTTCAAATACAAAGAGCCGATAGGCTCAAAAGTAAATGACAAGAAAAGTAAATACATGGAGCCAATGTGCTAAAAAATAAATAACAAAAATTTAAAATGCATGGAGCTAATGCGCTCAAAATAAATGATAAAAATTTAAAATGTATGGAGTTGATGCTCTTAAAAGAATTTAAAAAGCAGGGAGTCGATGTGCTCAAAATAAATGACAGGAATTTAAAATGCAGGGAGTCGATGCTCTTAAAAGAATTTAAAATACAAGGAGCTGATGTACTCAAAAGTAAATGACATGAATATAAAATGCAAGGAGTCGATGCACTCAAAATGAATGACATGAAACCATTTGTGCTAGTTAGACTTGGATTTAAAAAAATATTTGAACCAACGACAACTCTAGAAAGCTTTACCAATCAAACCATTGTTCACGTGCTTTTCTTCATTGAACCCTTCGATTGGCTTGAAATCCTCTTGACTTGAAATCCTCTTGACTTGCTCTTTTTCCTTCTTCATTTTATTCTTTCTTCTTCTTCTTCTTTTTTGACCCCTCTTTTTTTCTTGGCAACAAAAGCTTATGTGGCTAGCATTGTAATAATTTTTTACAAATGCCGCATTGCAATATGTGCTTTGAGCTACTGAGATCTTTTATTCTAACTCAATCTTTGAAGGATTGTTGTTAGAATTGTCAAATCAAACTATTGACCTTAAATTTATCTTATTTGAGATATAACTTAATGAGTAAACATGCATTCATGAATGGACAGAAATTTATTGAATGAACAAACTTCCTTTCATTATTCTGGAAATCTAACTGTACATGAACTTTTGGTAAGGCGCATACTTGAAAATTGAAAATGAGGAAACAAAAGAAAGTTGCAAGGATTTTATAAAAAAAAAACTACCCCAGTATTGCTTCCTTGTCCCTCATCCAACTGATTCCCTGTAACTGCTTGATAACTCAACCGTTGTCTCTATTGCTACTTCCTTCAATACATCTTCTCCTTAATCCTTCAAAATCTTTGCCCCAGTATGGCCAATTGAACGTAAACAAAGTTGCCCCTGTGTAGCTAATCGAATACAAATAAAAATTGCCCCAGTTTGGTGAACCCTTCAAGGAGTTTCAGGTCATCTTCGTTTGAGATTTTTTTTATTTATTTGCCCTAACTTTTTCTTAGGCCGCCTTTTCGGGTTTTCAACCTAACAAGCCCTTTTTTTTTTTATTTATGAGCATGGAATAGAAAACTCGGAAGAGTGTAATCCTTTTGTCTCAAAATTAAAGTTAATGAAAATGCAACAAACCTTCATTGATCAAAATGGACTTTTTGAGGCTTGTAACATGGCTAAGGTTAAAGGTTATGAAAGGAAAGATATAAGACTCGAACAAGTGTTTAAGGGTTGAATGAGACTACGAATCCTTACTAAGCTTTGTCAATTGTCTTTGGCATTATCAAGAGCACTAACTCTTTTTGCTCATTTTTATTCTCTTACTTTTTTTCATTTCATCATTTGCCTTTGCTATGAGCCATTTCATTTTTCATAATCTTTTTTCTTTTTTTCCTTTTCTTTTTCTTCTTCTTTTTTTTTCTTTCAAAAATCAACCTTTTTTACTTTATGCTAACCCTTAGTGTAGGGGTGATCATTGTCTAAAGTTCTTTAAAGAAAATTTTCAAGCTCAAAAGGGGTAACAAGGGATAATAAAGATGGTAAAATTTAGTAAAGGATAGAGAAGGATGACCAATCTTTATTTTCAAATCATGATTGCTTATTTTCATAACTTTAATTTTGAGATAAAAAGATAGTGTACACCAAGTGATTACTTATTTCTTCTTTTTCAAAAATCCTACTTCCAATTGCTTGGTGACTTTTTCCTTGATCTTCAGGGACATATCAGGATGCATCCTCCTTAATTTCTATTTCTTTGCCTCAACATTCATGTTGATCCCCTCTACTTCTCTGAATATTCTAGTAATTTTTCAAATTTTTGACAACTTCTTCCTCTTCACCAGATCTAGGGCCTTCTTCATCAAATGTCACAAGGGAATCAATTGATGAGTTTTCGATGTCTCTTTCATAAGGTAAATTTTCTACGAAACTTAAATATCTAGAAAGTAATTTGTGAGGAGTTGGAAAGGTAAAATAGAGTAGGAATGACAAAGCAAGAATTATATAAATGGACTAACAATAACATGTTATACAAAAATGAAAAAAAAAATGATAAATACAAAAGGACAAGCCAAAGGTGCAACGAGGAGGAATGATGAATGAAAATTCATTTAGTTAATGTTTCAAATAACATAAATATACGCTCAAAACATAGTTAATCTTAAATATATGCTTAGCATAGTATAACCAGAAAATTACTTGGAAACAAGCATATCAATCATTAGTTTGGATTACCAGTTCTTCAATGGCTCCTTATCAGTAAAAAGATGGATTGCCTTGCACTCTTCTAGGCCTTCTTCACGCAATGCATTAATAGCGAGAGGGCATCGAGGACGAATGACTTCTTTAGAGGAAGCTACCCCTTGTCTAGCTTGTATTACTCCCAAAGTGAGCAATCCCTGAATTCAAACCTTAAAGTTCTAATAATTCTCAATTTCATGTCCTATTCCCCCATAATGATAAGCACAAGTTAACTTTTCATCGTACTTATCCTCTTCTTTCATCGTTGCAACTGGTGCAGTGATACTATAACCTACTTTCTTCAACCCCTCGAATATTTTAGCCATCGGTGTACGCAAGCTCATGAACTTTCTTGTTGATGACCCTTCCATCTCCAAAGCATTTATCCCACTATGATTAGGAATAGGATTATTAACAATACTGGGTGTAACACCCTCAGTAACATGTTAGGGTGGCAAACGGGTTACAAAGGTAGCCTAATGTTTAATTGACATGTGAGTTCAGTTTTGTGACAAACTGAGTTAGTTTAGGTACTAATTGCAACCCAGAAATTAAAAAGTACCTAAAATAACTCAGAAAATGGCTTTAAAAGCCAAGTTAAGGGAAACAAGTATGGATAACTTATTTCTAACTCATAAATGAGTTAAGTATGGTGCAGTTAAAATTTGAGAGCAATCGAAGTTCGTTTGGTATTTTTAGGTATACTGGTTGTGCTTTTAATGTCGGATTGAACCCCAGCAAATATGAAAAAATAAAATAAAGGTGAAACAAAAATTTAGATGAATCCCAGGATTTATTCTAAAGTTGTTAGAAGTTGAAAAACTTGAATTAGTGTGATTCAAGTATCCTTAGCAGATATAAGTTTCAGTACCCAAACTTAAGTTTCCAAGTTTGCCCTTTTCTCCTCATTTTCTCTCCTCTCTCTCACGAAGCTCCCAACAAAAATAGAGAAAGAAATAAACGAAGGGGAGAAAGAGAGAAAAGAGAAGAAAGAAAGGAGGAGGTGAGTAAGAGAAGAACAATGGAAGATCAAGAAGATCAAGAGGCTTCAAGATCTTTATCCAATCAAGAGGTAATGGATTTCCATTCATTTTTCCCTCTTTGTTCTTTTTGAATGGGGTTAGTGATTTTGAATGAAAAAATGGATTTGGAGAGTCAAATCCTAGTTCTTAACTTGGTTCTTGATTCTAAGGATTAAGTTAAGCTAGTTTTAGTTTAGTGAAAGCAAGATAGTCATTTATGACTTAAGATAATCCAATTTGGATCATTGAAGGAACTTAAAAAATAAGTTTGAGTTATAGAGATTTCTAGCCTAAATCTAGGCTTAAGTGAATCAATAGGTTGTATGAGAGTTACAACAAGTTTAGGGGCCTAGATTGGTGTTAGAGATCACTTGGAATCCATGATTTAGGGATTAGAAATTGGTTGGAAAACCAATTATGCAGAAAACTCATTTCTACAAATTTTTTGCTGCAGAATGGCACCTAGGTGCCATTTGTCACGCTTAGGTGTAACTTTTTCAATTTCAGTTTCTGATCCGACAGACAGTGTCACGCCTAGGCGTGGGAAAGTCATGCCTAGGCGTGAGACAGGGTAGAATCCTGACAGCTTATAGTTTTTGTAGCATAACTTGAGCTGTAGTTATTGGATTGACCTAATTCTTATTGCATTTGAAAGCTAAGATGTATAGGTTCAAGTGGTAGAAAATTCAGAATTGTAGAAGTTAGGATGTGCATTTGGTGCATCCATGAAAATCAGCATTTTTAGGTAAAAATTAAGGTATTTTTGGAATGGTTTGAACCCCAAAAATACTAGCAGCTTCTTTAATAGTTAGAGTTAAGTGCCATAAGGCCTAGATAGCTAGAGACTGGTTCCCTTAGGGTTGAACCTAGAGATTGGTTCCCTTAGGGTTGAACTTAGAGACTGGTTCCCTCATACAATAAGGTTGAACCTAGTGAATTGGATCCTTTATGAAATAAGGTTGAACCTAGTGAATTGGATCCCTTATGCAATAAGGCTGAACCTAGTGAATTGGATCCCTTATGCAATAAGGTTGAACTTAGTAAATTGGATCCCTTATGCAATAAGGTTGGACCTAGTGAATTAAATCCCTTATGCAATAAGGCTGAACTTAGTGAATTAGATCCCTTATCCCTTATGCAATAAGGTTGAACCTAGTGAATTGGATCCCTTATGCAATAAGGGTGAACCTAGTGAATTGGATCCCTTATTCAATAAGGTTGAACCCTAGCAAGACTTGGTTCCCTTAATAAAGTTGAACCATAGCAAGACTTGGTTCCTTTATTTATCAAGTTGAGCCTAATAGAACATGGATTAGTATATCCTATACTAGGCTTAGAATGAACATATCCTATGTCAGACTAAGGATAAGTAAGTAATAAGCCAGATGAAGGAATTCAGTTCCTAAAAATAGTTAAGCTACATGTATGAGCTTAGTGAAGGATTATATAGCTGTTAGATTATTGTTTACATAAAGTCAGAATGTGAACGTTCTAGTGGTAGTGAGTATAGTTTCACTTACCTAGTGCAAATCCAATGTTCGAAGTGTTATTCATTATAATGTGATATTTGTATAATACTTATATCATGATAATGAATAACTAGACTAGAAAAGTTAGTATAGTATATTTAGTTCCAGAGAACATTTATTTAGTATAAATGCTTTAGTACTAGTATTGGTTACTCATACTGAGAATTATATTTCTTATCCCTCTGTGTTTCCATGTAAATCAAGGTAAAAGCCTTACAAAAGGGCAACAATATGAAGTAACAGAAGAGCCAGAAGAGTTTAGTTTAAAGTTTTCATTTCAATGGTTATGTAATTTCTTTATATTTGCTTTGAGGTTGTAAATATATATATATATAATGCTTATATGTATGACTTCCATAATTATTTGTTTAAATGTTATGGATTAGTTGATGATTAAGTTAGAAGTAGCATGGTTGATGCTGGTTATCCAAGTATATATCAGATATACTAGGGTACCAGTATTAGGATGTTATATTGGGTCCATCCTCCTCTTGATTGTCAAGTTTTCCAAAAGCAACTAGCTTCTTTACTACAGTCTTAAAAGATTCATAATCTTTAATTGAGTGCCTTAGGATATCCATGTGGTATTTGCAAGTTAAATTCGGGTTATACCATGTTAGGAATGGTGGTTCTAAGGAACGTATAGGATTTATCGAGATAAGGTGAGCATCAAACAACCTTTGGAATAAGTCTACATTTGAAATGGATAATCTTAGGAAAGGGGGTAGATTTTGGAGATGGAAGTGACCTTGATTTTGGAAGTTTAGTCGAGGTTGTGGGTGGCTTGGGTAATTTTGCAGAGGTGCAGATGGATATCGGGTATAGGTTGGATGATTTGTACATATGGTTATGGTGTGGGAACATTGTTGATTTGGAATTGTGGAGTTGGGGTAATGTTTATGGTTAGTACAATTTGGTCGGGTAGGTAATAAGCAGGTGTAGGTATTTGGTATGGAAAATGAAGATTAGGGAATATCGAGGTCTGAAGGTCTATTTGTGTTGAACATAATCTACTTCAAGTTCTTTCTTTTTTGGCTATAATCCCTTATTAGGAGCAGCATTCTCTGCATTGCTAACTGGAAACTTCCCAACTTTGGCTAAAATCTCGATCATTTCTCGCGCAATGATCAAGTCAGCAAAATCTTTATAGACTACTTCGGCCATTGCTTGATGAAAGGGGTTCCTAAGAAATATGAACAGATCTTGGACAGTGTCAATGGGGGTTGAACTTGAGCCACCAAGGCTCTCCACCTTTGTGCATACTATTTGAAAGATTCCTTATTTCCTTTCTGCATTGAGCTCAACTATTCCTGGGTAAGAGCTGCATCCAGATTGAACATGTATTGATCCATGAATAGATCAACTAATTCCATCTAGCGAAAAATCTTAAAGTGGTCTAATTAAAGATACCACTCTAAAGCGGGACATGTAAGACTCTCGTGCAAAAAGCTGATAAGGAACTTATCATCCCTAGACCAAATAGCCATCTTCATTCCATAACTGATCAAATGAAATCAAGGATTGCCACTCCCATCATACTTGGCAAAATCAAGAATCTTGAAGTCTTTAGGGATCATGACATCTATGGTAGGACATAGTTCTTCAATTTTAAGAGGTCCATAAGCATTAGGGACCTTGATTGCCTTGATTTGTTCTTCCATTTTCTCCATCCACTCTTCCTTCATCTTGTCTTTCTCAGTCATGGCGTGACTATTCCTAGAGTGAGGCATTGTTGTTTGCCTTGGAATGGACACATGACGTTGTTCCCAAGTAAGTCCAGCATAAGTAGGAATTTCATTATGAGCACCTTCCAAGGTGTGATACCCCTCCCCAATAGGCATTACTATCGATGTCATTTGATGTGGTTGCTCATGAATCCCCACGATGATGCCTGGCGTTACAGTTGAGAATGTTGGGGTAGTTATCATGGAAGGGATCGGTGGCACACTTACACATGCCTAACCCCATTTGCACCCCTATTTCCACTGATTAAGCTGAGAGACTCTCTCACATCTTGCAGTATTGCTTCTAACCTTGCTTAGGTCTCAAATATCGTATTTATCCGCCTTGTCATTTTATCAACTTCCCTACTTAAATTTATCCCTACCTCAAGATTACTAGCAGCCATTGTTAACACTCCAGCAAGTGCACTGGTTCGTATAAGTAATATACGGAGTAAATATCGTTCCCACGAGGATTGAAGTTAACACAAAGTTTTCACCAATTCCACAACTTAGCTACAATCAACTTTGATAAAATTCTTTCAAAACAAAAAGTGTAAAACGAATGAAATTTACTTGCAGAAAATAAATCACAGAAATTATCAAAATTGGGGTTGCCAAATAGATAAAAGCGGTTAGGGTTTGATTTCACTTAATCTCCCATTGTGTAATGACAATCGATTTAATTCAAATCCTTCATTTATTTTGGTTTATGATTCAATCCTGAAAATAGTTCACATTCAATTCCTTGAAATATGAAACCCTCTTAAACCCACAAACATTAGTTAAGCCCTCAATTAAAATCTGCGAGAATAAGGATTTTATGTTTTATGGATGTTCTAAAATCACAAACTGATGAAATTCTATTCCTAGATATCCCATGAATACGTCAATTAGACCAAGAAGAATAGACCATACTCCATCTTCCAATTTTGTATAGATTCTTCATATAAAAATATATGTGATCAGCTACTCCACATATAAATCAATGATATAAAGCAAATCCAATTGCTAAACCATGAAAGAAAGACTTGAATTAATATAAAAAAGTCATTACATTATAAGTTGAGAAAGATCCATCACCCTAACCAAGAAACTTAGCAATTCATGGTGTAAACAAAAGAAACAACAAGAAGAAAAGAAAACACCTTAGCCATCTTTCATTGGTTGGTAAGCCGCTTTCTCCCTTTCTAAGGTTGTTTCATACTTGTCTCCCTATGTTCTGATGGCTGAAAAAATGATTTAGGTCATGATTAATGGGCTTTCTATTTTGATATGGGCACCTAGGCGCTCACTGGATAGTAACAAGACTCTGCATCAAACTAGTTCAGCGCTAGACACTGAGGTGAGAGCACCTAGATGCTAGGTAGGCTGAGAGCAATCCTGATTTTCTAAGCAGAGCACCTAGACACTGAGGTGAGAGCACCCAGATTTTAAGTAGACCGAGAGAAATTCTCTGTTATGGGCTTGGGAGCCTAGACGCCTAAGACATAGCGCCTAGGTGCTGAGTGAACAGATTGAATTCCCTTAATTTGCCTCCAAGAACCTAACTCCTCCATCCTTATATGCTTCCCTACAAAAACACATTAAAGTGGTGATATTCTTCTTCCTTTCAATCAATTATTCTTAAACACAAGCAAAAATAACTTAAATCCTAGTCTACTTTCATTATTGCAAGATACTTTGGCAACAAATAGCAAAAAGAGTAACTTGGGGGGAAATAAATCAACTTTTCACAACATAAAGCTATACCTTTTGCACACTCATCACTCCCCCAAACTTAACCTTTCCCACATCCTCGGGAAAAGTAACAAAATCAGTGCTGCAAAACATGAATAGAGAGTTTAGATCACCGAAAGATATAACTAAAAGGATCATTTTTCTCAAACACCACAACACTAAAAACAAAGTAACTTTGCATGCACACAAATTCACATGTGAATAGATTAAAACAAATTTGCTTTCTTTACTCAAGTGTTTAGGCTCTTTTATTTTCACTCATTCACAACATAAGCACACCTTACCATAGGCTTGGTTCCTCTCTACTAATCCATTATCCACACACATGCATGCCATAAGTCATTAAGTCTTTCATTCAAGGTTGTAATTGGGCTAAAGTGAGGGGTGGAATATATAAGGAATGGTCGGGTTCAATCAAAGGAGCTATAGATAAAAAAGAACTTAATTCTCTTAAAAAGCTCAATGAACTAGCACAAACCCCCCTTACTCAATCTTTCATACCCTATGTCCACATTTATTATAGTCCTCATTTTTCTATTTCTTTTCTTCTTTTGAATTTTTTTTTCACACCCTCTTTCACAATATATTCTATCTAACCCATCATTTCCTAATATACAAATTATGCACCCTTTTCATCCACTAAGTCAACAATGGTCTATTCACTCCCTTAGTTGGTTAATGATTCATAGTTTTATGCTTAAGGGCTATGTTGAGCTAAAAAGAATGGAATGGTGATCAGGCTCAAGGGGCTGCACAAAGGAAAAATGTATGAGGTTATCTTTTTGGCCAGAGGGTTATCAATCAAATAATGTCTTAATCATGCTTCATGTATGCATACATGCGAACAATTTCAAAAAGAGAGAAAATAAATTTTGAAAGGTATTCCTACGAGTGAAATGCATACAATCAAGAAAAGATGAGTGGAGGGCTGTGTCTCCCTTTTATGCATTAAGGCTCAAAACTCACTTCGGGTTCTCACCTACATGTGAATGGCACACACTAAGTTACCCTACCCTCAAAACTGTGGTGAAGAAGAGCTTACTCAAAGCTATTTCCTCAGTTACCTTGCTCCTTCTTCTTGATTAGCAACAGCTCAATTTTTTTTATATATAAAAGAAAATGCAACGGGAACTAATAAAAATAGGGAAAGGTCATATGAGCATGAAAACAGAGTCTTCCCCAAACTTAATTTCGTGCTTGTCCCCAAGCACTTAGAAGTGAACTCTAAATAAATTAGAAAAATAAAAACAAAAGCAAACAAAAAACAAAACAATAACAAGCAGAATAATAACGAAAGAAAATGACATTATAACACAATGACAAAGCAAACAATAAAAATAGAATAAAATAAAATGAAAGTGGAACTCCCCTTCTTAGGCTGCTGGGTATGGAGGTATGCTTATGGACACTCAAGCATCGCTACCTTCGCCATTGTCTCCATTAGTGTCCGCTCCTCCCTTATTCTGCGAGTCATCCTCAGGAAATTGAAGGCCACCTAGAGCATCGGGATCAACTTGAAGCTAGATGGCTAGGTTTTGCAGCATCCCCTCCAGCGCCTAGCTAGAGTGGACTATATAGCGCTCGAGATGCCGAATGCGTCTCTCTACTCCACTGGAAGATATTTCTTGTTATTGATGTGGTGGCCCGGTGGCACAAGCTCGAGCTGCTAGACTGATCTGAGTGGGGTCATCCTCTTGGAGATAGTGGTTAATCATGGCCACGTCCACGCCTGGAGTTGGCCTGATGGACACATCACCGCTAATTTCCACCCCAGCTGCCTTGCATAATTACGTGATGAGGCAGGGGTACCATAACCTAGACCTTCAGGTCCAACTCTATGCTAAAGTGTGAATGTCACACTAAATCAGCGATCCCACATTCACTATCTTCCTCGTAACAATAGCAAAAATAAGCAACACCCAGTCCTTTGTAACCTCTTAATGGTGAGAGTTCGAGAAGAGGCTAAAATTAGAGAAAATGCATCAGGCCTTAGGGATCAGGAACAAGTTGAACTTCTTCAAATATTTAGGATAATCTTGAGTGTCAAGCTCCCACTGGGCTCCCAATTTACATAAAGTTTGCACAACCCTTTCGGGGTTTAGCGCCTCTCTCCTCAACTTCGTGTACCCCAATCTCCAATATTGGTGGGTGTCTCAGGGAAGCAATCTAGAGCTCTCAAATCAAATGAAATGCGGTGACCCCGGACGTACGACTCATATTTATCATGCTCGTCACTATCTGACCAGTACGCATTCGCATAAAATTCTCGGACAATGGAGGATGAACCAACTTCCGACACCTTGCATATCTTGGACCAATTTCACCTTAGGATTTGATCAAAAATCTCATCGTAGGCACCGTCTCCCAATAGTATACCTCGTTGCGGGACAAACTGCCAATCATAGAGTATTTCATTGAGGCGTTTCTCATGCTCCTTAGAGAGAAATAGGTGAGAGTTAAATGACGCCTATCGGCGTGAGCTCTCAGGCTGGGAAGTGTGTGCATGCTTTGGTGCCATTTTCCTGTACATATAACACAACACAGTATGAGTGCATAGATCTAGAAATTCAGAATATATCACGTAGTACAATCCACCCATCATTTCACCACATAATGCAGGTATGCACATTTCACCACAGATACAGCAAATCAGAGAAAACATAAATCCAGATTGCATCAACACAAGTAGTAATACGTATGCTCCCACACAATGCAAGTATGCACATTTGAAATCCCATATACCCCTCTAGTCAGCAATAGCTAAACCATTTCAGATCCTCCAAAAAGAAACAGAACATAATAATGAACCAAGAAAATGTAGTTCAAATCCCATTTACCTATCTAGTCAGTAAACCCTCATGCAGAAACCATTATATGTAGATAATCACTCATAATATGCAACATTTCACTAACCATATAGCCAAACCAAAAAAAGATAGAAATTTCAAGTACCCATGGCAAGAAACACGAAATATTAAGGGGGAAAATGAAGAATACTTACCTATATTGCAAAAAACCCACAAAAAATCAAAACCCACAAGTGCATGTGTGACACTTGTCGAGATTATCAAATTTAAATCAATTTATAACCGATTTACCAAAACTACTTGTAGCATAAGGTAACACCGGGTCGAGCCCGTAGATCACTCTAATTATGAAGTCAGATTAAGAGGTTAATAAACAGGGGGGAAAAGTTTTGCAAGATTAAACAACAAAGAACAATTAAAATAAGTAAACAAGATTGAGAAAATAACCAATCCAAGAGAATTAACAAATCTTGATTTTAATCCATCCTTGATCTTTATAAATCCGTTCAACTATCAACCAAATCTTTGGTCTTAGATCACATCAAGATGCCTCTCAATGATCCATGGATCTTCTACTAGAAACGCTTCTAGAATTCAATTAATTAAGATTAGACAAATTAAGCATCCATCCAAAACTCAAATTAACTTGAAAACCAAGATCCAACCAAGCTAAATATTTCATCGAACACCTTTAATAAATTACTTAACCTCTGAATTCATCTCTTGGCACATGATAATTACGCAATTAACATATACAAATCCCAATCAAATTAAGCATTAAATCAGAATTTAAACAAGAGAAGAAAAGAAAAAGAAACTTGATTAATAGATGAACGTATAACAATTAAAACAAGATCTCAAGATTAATCATCAAGATTGTCAATCTCTTGGATTGATTAAAGAAGTTTAGCTCTCCATAGCCATCACCATTGAAGAACCTTCAAGAACCATGAAAAATAACAAAGAGAGAAAAGGAGAGAAAGAGAAGAAGAGAAATCTTCAAAATCAAAAACTAACACTTTTATTATAACAATACTTCTATATAGAAGCTCTACATGTTACAATGATCTGCATAGCCTCCTTTTTATAGAGGGTTAAAGATACAAAATGTCAAAGGAGGCTGAGTCATGGTGGTTGGTGGAGTAGATGGAGAAGGTGGAGAAGGTGGAGAAGGTGGAGAAGGTGGAAAATGTTGAATGACTTTTTGGTGAGTAGAAAATTCTGGAGATTCTTTCTCTCTGAAATCATGCAGCTCTAAAGTCATTGCATTCGTCATTTTTGAGCCAAGTGGTCTTCACAAAGATTGTAGCTCTGGATCTTAGCTTTCAAATGGCTCTGGTTTGAGTCCAATATCATTTCTATAGCTCTAGATATATTCAAATTACTGCACACTGCTCAGGCCCAGTCGCAGCTCCTCTGTTCTGACTTCCAAGCCCAATATCACCTCCAAGAAGTCTGAATCGGGAAGAGTGTTCAACATGAAAGTTGTATATTTGAGTCTTAACTATCAACCATCAAAATTTCAGCCTATTATACAACTTTCACTACGAGCAGTGTAATGAACAGTACACAAAGGTCATTCTGCCAGGAGCAACACGTTAGTTCTTGATTCAATGCCAATTTGAGCCATCCAAACATGTGATTGAGTCTTTGATGTCTTCATGAAGATTGTAGAGCTCTCTCTTATCTTTAAAATGACATAAGATTCACCTTAAACATCCACCTACAGCCCAAGATATGACCCAAATACAAGATTAGTGTAAGACGTAAATCATGCTGAAAAATTCAATTAAATTTATTTTGAGTTCAAAACATACAAAACATAACCAAACTTAATTTATTAAGTGCAAGGAGAGTGTAAATGACTAAAAATGAAGGCTTATTAATGCATCAAATATGTGAACATCAAATTCCCCCACACTTAGCTTTTTGCACTCCTGGGCAAAACACACAAAAACAAAATGAAAAAGACTCAAAAGTTAAACATTCTAAAAAACTCAATTTCTAATAATATTTAAGAATGAAGAGCAATTAATAATTCAAGTGATCAAAACATTTATGAGGTAACACATCTTTACATCTCAAATCAACAAGCAAGGAGACTTCAATTGAAAAGCATGAGTAAAGAATGATAGATCCTCACAGAATTCACTCTCAATCTCTCAAGTGTTTAAAAGGTAGGTATTACACTCAATTCAACTCATGAAAATTGCACTACCATAAGCTTGCTTATCTTCTACTTCTCCACTACTCAGAACACATGCACACACAAATCATGAGGACTTTATTCAAGGTTGTAATGGGGTCAAGGTAAAGGAGAAGGTAATATGGATATGACAAGTTAAACACCAAAGAGAATAAAAGAACATGAAAGCTGAGTTCAATTATCGATCATGAAAGTTCATCCCAACTTCATCTAATACAAATTCCCTTTACATATTATTTTCCCTTCCTTTATTACCTTGTTGACCCTTTTTTTTTCTTTTTTTCTTCTTTTTTTTTTCTTCAAAAAGAACATCATATATACATTTTTCAACCATTCTGCATGCACACCCCCACACTTGTTCATGAACTCATCCAATGACAAAGCTAATGTTCTCTTATTCCCTAAGACTAAGTAAGAACATGGTTTTTTTTTTCATTTAAGAAACATAATGAGTTCGAGACAAAGAATAATCAAATAAGCTCAAAGGGGTTAAGCAAGGGAAATATGCAAGGTTGGCTCATTTGGTTAAACTAGCTAATTAAGAAAGAGGGCCTCAATCATGTTCATGCATGCAAGTGAAATGTAGCTTCAAAAAGAATCAAAGCAAGTTCTAGAGTGATCATTAACATGAGTGAAAATCACACAAGAAAGAAGAGAATGGCATAAATGTTGAATCCATCCATTAGGCTCAAAATCTCACAAAGTATGCATCCATCAAACTCAATTCATCAATTCAATCATCCATCACCAAGCATATCAGTTCAAGAAGGAAGAAAAGTTATTCAATCATGCAATGAACCCTTTTTTTTTGTTTTTTTTTTAATAACAAAACAAAACAAAAAAATGCTAAAATCTCTTCCCCACACTTAATATAACATTGTCCTTAATGTGAAAGAGAGAGATAGAAAAGAGCAACACAACCTGATAAGAAGTGAATCAACGCCAAGCAGGAAAAGAAATACACTGTCAGTGCCACATCAGACCTCTGCCACTAATTAAGATGCGTCTCAAGAGTAGAATTACTCCTTACTCTGCCATCCTTAACCGGTTAGAAAATTACTGACAAATATATAAACACAATAAACATATTAATACATACATACATTTTTTTTACACAACTCTACACACGACAAACATAAACACACTTACTAAATTTTTTTTTTTTGGTCACACAACTATCCTTCCCCTCAACTAGATCATAACATTGTCCTCAATGTTAAAAAAATAGAAAGGAAAAAGATAGAGGATAGTACCTGTTACTGCAATTACGGAAAAGAGAAACCTCACACAAATATAAACAGAAACAAAGTACGATGAATAAAACTAAAGATAAAGGAAAGTCATAGATGAAGTGTCAAGTCACACTGTTGTTTCTTCTTTGCCTCCCTTGTTGTTGTCTCGCGCTTCTTCTTTGTCTCCCGACCAATCTATCTGGGGTACATCCTTGGATCGGGTTCATAAACAAAGGCTTCCAATTTATCAATTAACTCATCAACAAGTGGAAGCCGAGATAAGGAGTTATCTTGCGAAGGTGTGACAAATTTGTTCCACAAAGATAGTCAACAAAAGATAACAAATTATCAAAGAAATTATTAACATTCAACAAACCTATGGGTTTATGGTGGATGTTCGGTTAGACCAAGAAACAATTTGAAAGACTTCTTCCAAAGTACCAAAACCACCTGGTAAGGCTATGAAGGCATCGAGTTTTCAAGCATTGCCGTCATTCGTGCATGCATAGATGATACTTGAATTTCCTGTCCAATTGTCTTTCCAACAAAGTTCCTTCGAGTTAAAGGTTTAGGAATGACACCTAAAACTTGACCACCTCTTAGAAATGCAGACAGTGATACATGCCCCCATTAACCCAAGGCAACCTCCCCCATATACTACACGAATGTTCCTCGCAGTAAGTGTTCTACCAAGAGTGGTTCTTTGCGTTGATAAACTCTAAACTCTTCCCATAATGTGTCCCACAAAATACACAGATACTAACAAGTCTACGAAGAAGAAGAAGAAGCTCCCTCCATCTCTACACTCACACTCTCTCGTGAATGATTAAGAGTTGCGAGGAAAGTGAAGAAAATAGAGTGTTTAAATAGGAAAGAGAATAGAAAAAAAAAATAATAGCTCCTATATAGTAAGTTGGCTATTGTCATTTAGAAAACTTTTGAATTTTTTTTTTTGTTTTTTTGTTTTTTTATTTTTTTTGGTTTTTTTTAATGTTTTGTTTTGTTTTGTTTTTTTTAAATAATAAATGCATAAGATAATATATACTGATTATTGTGATTGTGGCTCACATCTTCCTCTCGGTTTTACGTCCGAAGCGGCTTAAACGCCTTCTATGAGTCGGGGATAGGCTTCCCATTCAATTTTCTTATAAATTGGCAAACACGATCTTTTTGAGTCGATTAGAAGACTATAACGCTCTTGCTCGTCCTTGAAGAGATTCCACAAACGAAGAAGTTCACGCTGCACAATTCCACAAGAATGCGTCTCAAGAGTCAATAAGATGTTATCTAATGACTCCTTACTCAGTCCATTCTTAATGAAGAATATTTTATCTTCTCTGTTTACAGAAACCATTCCCAAAGAACGACATCGCGTGTTGCAATTCCATCGTGCACACTTGTAACAAACGTGCATTCTTTTTGCTCTTCTCTTTTTCAAAAATGAACTTTTACCGAGACCAGGCATGTATCGGACAAATGAATCGGAAATTCACCAGCTAAACGAACCTTTGCTTCGATTATCTAGCGTATATCTTCTGGGATGCCCTTGTACATTAACAGTCTCAATCTCTCACACCTAGCTTTGTAAATTTTGGTTAGAACATTTTTATGAACAGAAGGGAAATACTTTTTTAGATTTGAAAGAATGACATCCATTTTGAAAGAGAAGAAATCAGTTATTATGGGAAACTGAAAGACAAACCGACTCGAGAGTCATGGAGTACCGTTATCCACCGTTTAACCGGGAACTGAAAGAACTGTAAAAAGAAGAAACAAATTAAAATAAATTCTACTCATAACAAGGATTAGAAAGGGAGATGGATTCTACCTCAAAAACTTGATGTTCCATAAATGGTTTGAGTCTTTTTGCTTTATAAAATTTGTTTTTTATTTTTTTTATTTTTTTTTATTATTTTTTTTATGCATCATTTATTGATTCCGCAAGTCATGCAAGTGCAATTTGCGTAACTTGGAAGCATCATTTTCTTTCGAGAAATGGACCCCAATTTTTGACAATGTTCGCAACTTTTGTAAAAAGTATAACTACCCTTGAATAATATGGCCAATGAAATCCATACCGCAAGATTTTTGCAAATTGTTTTCTTTGAAGAAAAATGACATCCACATGCTTCGAATGACAAAATTCAATAACACTACTTACCTCATTGTCGGGTACAAATCTCCAAAAGATTTGATCGGGACAATAATTGAACAAATATGGGTCAAAGACAATAGAAATTTTTTTTTTTAACTCAATCTTTTTTTTTTTTGTCCATTGAGGTGCATCTTACTCATCAAGTGGGGTAGACGACTTCTTGTAAGTGGACCTCCTCCAAAATATCCTCTTGAGCTCCCTCATAAAATGGTTTGAGGCGATGTCCATTGATTTGTGAAAGCTTTTGTAGTAGTCTCACTTGTAACCTGCATGATCATAAGGAAAAATCTTAGTAACAACAAATGGACCAAGCCACCTAGATCTGAGCTTTAGGGCATGAGTTTGAGGCGGGAGTTATAAAGGAGAACTTTTTGACCAATCTTAAATGTTTTTCTCATGATCTTCTTATCATGGAAGGCTTTAGTCTTCTCTTTATAAAGTTTGGAACTCTTATAAGCCTCCAGGCGGATCTCCTCCAATTCCTGCAACTGTAGCTTCCGCTCTATGCCTGCTTGATTTAGGTCCAAGTTACACCTTTTTACTGCCCAAAATGCACGATGCTCAATTTCCACTGGCAAGTGGCATGCTTTGCCAAAAACAATCCGATAAGGAGACATCCTAATTGGAGTCTTATAGGCGGTCCTATAAGCCCATAAAGCATCCTCAAGCCTTTTGCTCCAAATCCTTTCGTTAGGTTGAACTATTTTCGAAGTATCTGCTTGATCTCTCTGTTGGAAACCTTGGGCCCATTAGTCTGGGGATGGTAAGGTGTAGAAACTCTATGCAAAACTCCATACTTTTTCATCAAGGCTTCCATGCTTCGATTACAGAAATACGAACCCTGATCACTAATGATGGCTTTTGGGACTCCAAACCTGCAGAAAATATGTGATCTAACAAAATCCACAACAATCTTGGAATCATCAGTCCGAGTGGCTTTTGCCTCCACCCATTTAGATACATAATCCACAGCAAGTAAAATGTAAACAAAACCAAATGACACAGAAAAAGGACCCATAAAATCAATACCCCAAACATCAAATATTTCACAGAACAACAAAGGTTGTTGGGGCATCTCATTCCTACGAGAAATATTCCCTGTTCTCTGGCATTGTTCACAAGATTTACAAAACAAATATGCATCACGAAATAGAGTGGGCCAATATAATCCGAGTCCAAAACTTTCCTAAGCTGTACGAGTAGGTCCAAAATGTCCCCCACATGTGCAAGTGCATGACAAAAACTAAGAACAGAATCAAACTCATGATCAGGAATACATCTCCTAATGACTTGGTCACTACAAAATCTCCACAAATAAGGGTCATCCCACACATAATATTTTGACTCACTTTTCAGTTTATCAATCTGTGCCTTAGTAAAATGTGCAGGTAGTGCTCTAACAACCAAGAAATTAACCAAATCGCAAACCAAGGGATGTTACCTTGCATCTTGAAAAGTTGTTCATCAGGGAAGGCATCATGGATAGGAGAAGAATCTGCCTCTCTTTCAATCCGACTCAAGTGATCTGCCACCAGGTTCTCTGCTCCACTCTTATCTCTGATATCAATATCAAACTCCTGTAAGAGCAACATCCACCTAATCAACCTTGGCTTTGCATCGGGCTTTTTCAGGAGAAACTTCAAAGCTGCATGATCTGAAAATACAACCACTCTAGAACCAAGCAAATATGATCGAAATTTATCTAAAGCAAAAACAATTGCTAAAAGTTCCTTTTCGGTTGTAGTGTAGTTGGCTTGTGCAAAGATCTAAAGTCCTCGAAGCATAGGAAATGACATGAGGTACTTTTTGCCGACTCTCGTGCAAGGACGAGCTCCCAATGCATAATTAGAGGCATCACACATGAGTTCAAATGGGAGTGTCCAATCTGGTGGTTGGATGATAGGAGTGGTGGTCAAAGCTCCTTTAAGGCAATCAAAAGCCTCTCTCGCACTTGCCATCAAAATCAAAAGCAACATCTTTCGCAACAAGTTAGACAGGGAAGAGCCTTTTCTTTGAAATCTGAATGAACCGCCTTTGTAGAAAACTCGCATGGCCAATAAAGAACGAACCTCTCGCACACAAGAGGGTAAAGCAATTGGGAAATAACATCAATTTTAGCAGGATCTACTTCTATACCCTTCTGAGAGATGATATGGCCTAAGACTATGCCCTGTTCTACCATAAAATGACACTTCTCATAATTAAGAACAAGATTAGTCTCAATGCATCGATGCAAGACTCTATCCAGACTATCTAAACATGCATCAAAGGAAGAGTCATAGACAGTAAAATCATCCATAAACACATCCATGCAACTCTCTAAAAATTCAGAGAAGATACTGACCATACATCTTTGAAAGGTTCCCGGAGCGTTGCATAGACCGAAAGGCATTCTCCTGTATGCAAATGTTCCAAATGGACAGGTGAAAGTGGTCTTCTCTTGGTCTTCTGGGGCTATATGAATATGAAAATAGCCCGAATATCCATCCAAGAAACAGTAATGCGACTTGCCAGCCAGTCTCTCCAACATCCGATCAATGAAAGGCAATGGAAAATGATCTTTCCTAGTGGCCTGGTTAAGCCGCCTATAATCAATGCACACTCGCCAACCGTTCTCGGATTCTTGTGGGTAGGAGCTCATTGTTCGATTTGCAATTCCGTGATTCCGATTTCTTTGGAACCACTTGCACCGGGCTCACCCATTTCTTGTCGGATATGGGATAAATAATGCCGACTTGTAGACTTGGTCACTTCTTCTTCACCACATCCAGAATCGGGGATTTAGTCTCCTTTGGGGCTGCCTCACCGGCTTGGTACCTTCCTCCAATAAAATCCTATGCATACATGTGGAGGGACTAATACGGGAATGTCCGCAAGTGTCCATCCGATGGCCCGCTTATCTTCGCTTCAAAACTGCAGTAATTTTTCTTCTTGTTCGGGTTGTAGATTCCTAGCGACAATCATCGGCGACTTCTCACCATCTTCCAAATATGCATATTTAAGGTGGTCGGCAAAGTCTTTAGCTCTAAGGATGGGGGATGCACAATAGAAGAAAAGAAGCTATTTGAAACAAGTAACTCAGTGAACATTAAATTCGACATAATTTTGACTCATATTTTCATATATTTGCATCAGTCAAACAAGCACCTGCATCATCACTCACAACTGCATAAATCTCAGCACATGCAGCACATGGTTCAGTATCACAGTTAACACATATATCACAAGTGACAGAATCCAGAAAGTTAGTAATATCAGGGAATTCAACACTCATATCAGCATAAGTATCATCAACCAGCATTTCAATCACATCAACATGAAAAACTGAATGCTCCTCAAGGGGATGTCTCATGGCATCAAAAATGTTAAACTGTACCACATCTCCACCAAATTCCATAGAAAGGGTGCTAGCATGCACGTCTATCTTGGTTTTGGCTGTTTTGAGGAATGGTCTTTCTAGAATCAATGGAGCATGATTTGTTGAAGACTCATCTTCCATGTCCAGAATGTAGAAGTCCGCTGGAAAAACTAGCTCATTTACTCGCACCAACACATCTTCTAGCACTCCTGCAGGGTGAGCAGTAATCCTGTTTGCCAGCTGAATCACTATACCAGTGGGGTGTAAGGTACCAATGTTCAAAGACTTATACACTGACGTAGGCATGACATTAATAGAAGCATCCAAATCTAGCATTGCATGGTCAAACCTGGAATTACCTATAGTGCAAGGGATTGTGAAAGTTCCAAGATCTTTACATTTCTTTGGCATGCTTAGCTGAATCATCGCAGAAACATTTCTGCCCATACTGACTTTCTCAGTACCCTTAAGTCTTCTCTTGTGAGTACACAACTCCTTGAGAAATTTGGCATACTTGGGAATTTGTTTGATTGCATCTAGGAGGGGAATATTGATTTCCACCTTCCGAATGTCTCCATGACTTCCTTCTCTATTTCGCTTGCGCTATATCTGCTTGACCGTGTCACTGTTTGGGAAGGGTAGTGGAATGTTCAAGTCTGAATTCTCTGCACATTTCTTCTGGACTGGGGCATCTAGTTCATGTGAATTGTGTTGTGTCTGATCAATCTCTGGCTGCTGCAATGGGAGCTCTGGTTGTGGCAGACTAGGACTATCAATTTCTTTGCCACTTCTTAAGGTAATAGCACTTACATTGCCTCTTGGGTTACTGACTGTTTGTGAAGGCAATTGACTCGAACCTTGACTTTTCAATTCACTCACGATGGTGGCCAATTGCCCAATCTGAGTTTGCAGGTTCTGGATGGTGGCATTGACATTCTGCTGGAATTGAATATTATTTGTGGCCATTTATTTCATCAAATCTTCCAATGATGGCTCGGATGGATTGGTTGTAGGACTTGGCAACATAAAGGGCTGCTGCATAGGTGGCTGCACAGTTTGTTGTTGTCTGAATGCAGGTAGTTGGTATTTGTTGCTAGGACCTACAGCTTGGTATCTGAATTGCTGCTGCTGTTGGGGTTGTTGTTGCTGACTAGAATTCCCATATCTCAAGTTAGGATGGTCCCTCCAACCAGGGTTATAAGTATTAGAAAATGAATCATATCTTGGCTGTTGGGATTGCTGATATTGAGGTCTACTAGGAAAAATGCCAGTAGAATGATCGTTTCGGAAACGCGAAACCACCGTCTGAAGTGTGGGGCATGCATCGATGGGATGAGATGAGCAAGAGCAAATGCCACACACCCTTGCAGTGCTCTTGTACGTAACCTGGTACATGTTGTCCCACTGCTAATTGCCTCACCAACGAAGTCAATTCATCAAGTCTATGTTCCATTCTTTGTTGATCTACATGACACGATTGAACTTCATTAACTCCTCTGGTTGAGGTAAGGACTCTTGTGCCAAATTGTTGAGCATTGACTGCCATATTTGCTATCAAATCTCTTGCTGCAGTAGGGGTTTTATCCACCAATGCACCTCCAGATGCGGCATCCACCATACTTCTATCCATCGGCAGCAAGCCCTCATAGAAATATTGAATCAAGAGCTGATCACTAATTTGATGGTGGGGATAACTCGAACACAGCTTTTTGAATCTCTCCCAATACTCATGCAAGGTCTCACCAGTCATTTGCCTTATACCACAAATGTCTTTTCTAATGGCATTTGCTCTGGATGCGAGGAAGAACCTCTCCAAGAATAATTTCTTCATATCATCCCAACTCATGACGAACTGGTGAAAGGTAAAACGACCAATCCTTGGCTACATCAAGAAGAGAGAAAGGGAATGCCCTCAACTTGATATGCTCCTCAGAGATTCCATGTGGCTTCATGGTTGAACAGACCACATGAAACTCCTTTAAGTGCTTATGGGGATCTTCACCTGTAAGACCATGAAACTTGGGCAACAAGTGTATCAATCCAGATTTTAACTCGAAGTCAGCATCAAGATTAGGATATTGAATGCACAAAGACTGGTAAGTTACATCAGGAGCAGCAAGTTCTTTAAGGGTCCTATTTTGCCTGTTATCAGCCATGATTTTAGAATCACCTAAGATCTCAAGTGCACTTTCAGATTCAATGTCACAACTAAATTCAGACTCAATTCTTTCACTTAGCCTACGAGTCCTAATCAACCTATGCAATGTTCTATCAATCTCAGGATCAAATTCAAGCAAGATATCAGGATTAGACCTAGTCATGCGCTAATCAAAACAAAAATAAAATAAAATAAGTAAACAAGTAAAATACACTAGACAACTCTAAAAATATACCAAAATAAATCTAATTGACTAATGAAATGATTTTTTAAAAATTATAGGACTTGTACAGCATGAAAACTACACAAAAATGAAACTAAAAATTGCAATAAAAAATATTTAAAAAATTAAAAAACTGGTCTAAACGATGGATTTTGGAAAACCCAGGGGTGACCTCACAATTTATTGTGAGTCTTGTTTATTAGGCTGTTTTTCTTCAACTGACCAAGTTTCAGCTCATTCTGGGCACATTTTCTGTTAATACGAAATTCTTGTAAAATGACCGTAATCACCCGTTTACCTGAAATCCACCAAAACAAGCAACATAAAGGTTAGTGAGAGATTAGTAGTTAAATAAACTCTTAATAAGATTGAACAAAATCAGAATGTTCCCGCAACAACGGCGCCAAAAATTTGACACTTGTCGAGATTATCAAATTTAAATCAATTTATAACCGATTTACCAAAACTACTTGTAGCATAAGGTAACACCGGTCGAGTAGATCACTCTAATTATGAAGTCAGATTAAGAGGTTAATAAACAGGGGGGAAAAGTTTTTCAAGATTAAACAACAAAGAACAATTAAAATGAGTAAACAAGATTGAGAAAACAACCAATCCAAGAGAATTAACAAATCTTGATTTTAATCCATCCTTGATCTTTATAAATCCGTTCAACTATCAACCAAATCTTTGGTCTTAGATCACATCAAGATGCCTCTCAATGATCCATGGATCTTCTACTAGAAACGCTTCTAGAATTCAATTAATTAAGTTTAGACAAATTAAGCATCCATCCAAAACTCAAATTAACTTGAAAACCAAGATCCAACCAAGCTAAATATTTCATCGAACACCTTTAATAAATTATTTAACCTCTGAATTCATCTCTTGGCACATGATAATTACGCAATTAACATATGCAAATCCCAATCAAATTAAGCATTAAATCAGAATTTAAACAAGAGAAGAAAAGAAAAAGAAACTTGATTAATAGATGAACGTATAACAATTAAAACAAGATCTCAAGATTAATCATCAAGATTGTCAATCTCTTGGATTGATTAAAGAAGTTTAGCTCTCCATAGCCATCACCATTGAAGAACCTTCAAGAACCATGAAAAATAACAAAGAGAGAAAAGGAGAGAAAGAGAAGAAGAGAAATCTTCAAAATCAAAAACTAACACTTTTATTATAACAATACTTCTATATAGAAGCTCTACATGTTACAATGATCTGCATAGCCTCCCTTTTATAGAGGGTTAAAGATACAAAATGTCAAAGGAGGCTGAGTCATGGTGGTTGGTGGAGTAGATGGAGAAGGTGGAGTAGGTGGAGAAGGTGGAAAATGTTGAATGACTTTTTGGTGAGTAGAAAATTGTGGAGATTCTTTGTCTCTGAAATCATGCAGCTCTGAAATCATTGTATTCGTCATTTTTGAGCCAAGTGGTCTTCACGAAGATTGTAGCTCTGGATCTTAGCTTTCAAATGGCTCTGGTTTGAGTCCAATATCATTTCTATAGCTCCAGATATATTCAAATTACTGCACACTGCTCAGGCCCAGTCGCAGCTCCTCTGTTCTGACTTCCAAGCCCAATATCACCTCCAAGAAGTCTGAATCGGGAAGAGTATTCAACATGAAAGTTGTATATTTAAGTCTTAACTATCAACCATCAAAATTTCAGCCTATTATACAACTTTCACTACGAGCAGTGTAATGAACAGTACACAAAGGTCATTCTGCCAGGAGCAACACGTTAGTTCTTGATTCAATGCCAATTTGAGCCATCCAAACATGTGATTGAGTCTTTGATGTCTTCATGAAGATTGTAGATCTCTCTCTTATCTTTAAAATGACATAAGATTCACCTTAAACATCCACCTAAAGCCCAAGATATGACCCAAATACAAGATTAGTGTAAGACGTAAATCATGCTGAAAAATTCAATTAAATCTATTTTGAGTTCAAAACATACAAAACACAACCAAACTTAATTTATTAAGTGCAAGGAGAGTGTAAATGACTAAAAATGAAGGCTTATTAATGCATCAAATATGTGAACATTAATGTGAGCAAGAGAGCAAAGGACCAAGAGTGAGTGATGAGTGAAAATAAGGGAATAAGAGTGAGAGCAAGGGAACAATAGTTGAAATGTTGTGGGTGGGTGCCCTAGTGAGTAGGTGAGTCTCAGAGGAGAGGAATGTGAAGGGGAAGAGGAAAATATGAGTGAGAAAATGAGTGAAAAAATAGAGGAGTCCGCATTTTAAAACGCAAAACTACTCTAGGTGCCTTGCTATTTTTGGAGTGTCTAGGCACTCATTCAAATTTTAGTTATATATATATATATATATATATATATATATATATATATATATATATATATATATATATAAACGCTACATATGTAGTGCCTAAACACTGAAATACAAGTGCTGCTGGTGAGAGGAGGTGCCACGGGCACCCAAGCGCCCTATGTACAACGTCTAGATGTTGAACAGGTAGAATGGACGTGGAGTTGAGTGCCTAGGCACTCAGTGTACAGCGTCTAAACACTGAAGTGGCAGAATTGCACCTTAATCCTGAGTGTCTTGGCCACCTGGGCACTCAAGAGGTAGCGCCTAAACTCGGCAGTAAGTAAGCATAGAAACTCCTCAACCAAGTCCTTCTTCACCTAATTTTCAATCTAAATCAATCTAACAAACAGTAAGTAATAAAAATGAATAAGAATAAGAAAATATAATGAAAATAAAAGAAATAAAAAATTGAGCTTAGGTTATCTCCCAAGAGCGCTTGTTTAACGTCCCGAGCCTGACGTGCTGTAACAATTTATGGATCCTCCAAGTCGATGGATACTTTGCAATGGTCCAACTCTCCTCCAAAATACCGCTTCAACCTTTGACCATTCACCTTAAATCTCCTCCCAGACTTTGGCTCTGAAACTTCCACTGCTCTGAACGGAGAAACTTCCTCAACCATGAATGGCCCTGACCACCTTGATTTCAATTTTCCAGGGAACAGTTTCAATTTGGAATTATATAACAAGGCTAATTGCCCCTTCTCGAGGGTGCGAGGCATTATTTTTCTATCATGCCACTTCTTCGTCCGCTCGTTGTAGATCTGTGAATTCTTATAGGCCAAATGACGGAACTCATCCATTCATTCAGCTGCAACATGTGTCTCTCTCCTTTGCCATGTCAAAATTCAGAAACTTGATTGCCCAGTATGCAATGTGCTCCAACTCCCTGTTTTCTCAAGAATTTTCTTCAATTCCCTGTTATAGACTTCTACTTGGCCACTAGTTTGAGGATGGTATAGAGTAGAAATTTTGTGTCATACTCCATATTTGGCCAAGGCATCTTCGATCTGTTTATTGTAAAAGTGCATAGCACCATCACTGATAATCGCACGTGGTACTTCACGGCTAAGTCATTAATAACAGTGGGAATGGCAACAGTTATCAAGATATATTTATTGGTCATGGATGGTGGGAAAGGTCTCATGAAGTCTATCCCCCAAACATCAAAGATCTCTACCACTAAAATGCCTTGGAGTGACATTTTATTCCTTCTTGAAATGTTCCCCACACACTGACACCAGTCACGTCTCTCTATAAAGGCCCTAGCATCCTTGAATAGTGTAGGCCAATAAAGGCCACTTTGTAGCACCTTGGAGGCTGTCTTCTCTCCTTTGTAATGTCCTCTATAACCAGAACCATGATAGTACCATAGTATACTATTGAACTCTTCATTGGGAATGCATCATTGAATTATACTATCTGCGCATCAAGTACGACTCATCCCAAACATAGAATATAACCTAATGAAGGAATTTCTTCTTTTGCTGCCACAAAAAATCTTTCAGAATCATGTTTCTAACTTTGTAATTCGCTATGTCTACAAATGATGGCAATCCTTGGACACTCATGAGCTGTTCATCTGGAAATTCTTCTCTAATAAAAACTTGTGGTTTATCTTCTTCTCCTTCAAGCGACAGTCTAGAGAGATGGTCAGCTATGACATTCTCCACACTTGTCTTGTCTTTTATCTCAATGTCAAATCCTTGGAGTAGCAAGATCCATCTGATGAGCCTTAGCTTTACTTCTTGCTTGGTCAAAAGGTACTTCAATGCTGCATGATTTGTATACACAACAACTTTCAAATCTATCAAATAATAATGAAACTTATCAAAGGCAAAGATAATAGCAAGTAATTCTTTTTTAGTAGTCGTATAGTTAAGTTATGCACTATTAAGAATACGACTAGAAAAATAAATCACATGAAAGATCCTATTTCTTCTTTAGCCTAAGACAGCACCTACAGCATAGTCACTAGCATCACATATAAGCTCAAATGACGCACTCCAATTAGGTCCAACAATGACAGGTGCAGAAAATAATTTCTCTTTTACGAGATTAAAAGCATGCAAACAATTTTCATCAAAGTTAAACACTGCATCCTTTTCCAACAAATTACAAAAGGGTTTTGAGATTTTGAAAAATTATTTTATGAATCTTCGATAAAAACCAGCATCACCTAAAAAGCTTTTCACCCCTTTTGCATTTGTTAGTAGAGGTAAATTCTCAATTACTGAAATCTTTGCCTAATCCACCTCTATACCATTAGTGGATATGTTTTGTCCCAAGACTATACCTCCTCTTGACATCTCTGAAGTACCAAAGCAATGCTATTTAAACATGCATCAAAAGATGAACCAAATACAGAAAGGTCATCCATAAATACCTCTATGAATTTTTTAATCATATCAGAAAATATTGAAAGTATGCACCTTTGAAATGTTGTCAGCACATTGCACAATCCGAATGACATCCTCTAATATGCGAAAACTCTATAACGACGAGTAAAAAAGTTATCTTCTGTTGGTCCCCTGGGTCAACTAGAATTTGATTATAACCGGAATATCCGTCCAGAAAGCAATAGTAAGCATGTCCAGATAGCCTTTCAAGCATTTGATCCATGGATGGGAGTGGGAAGCGATCCTTACGGGTGGCATTATTCAACCTCTGATAATCAATGCATATTCTCCACCCCATAATTGTCCTTGTAGGAATCAACTCATTATTTTCATTTTTTGCAATTATGATCCCTCCTTTCTTTGGGACCACCTATACCGGACTCATACAAGCACTGTCTGAAATAGGATATATAATGCCAACATCAAGCAATTTTAACACTTCCTTTTGAATAATCTCTTTCATGGTTGGATTCAATCGTCTTTGAGGTTGCACAACTGGCTTGAAATTTTCTTCCATGAGGATTTTATGCATGCAAAATGATGGACTAATACCTTTCAAATCCAAAATGCTCCATCCTATAGCCATATTGTGTTCCCGTAGAATCCTAAGTAGCTTCTCTTCTTCCACCTTGTTCAATTCATTATTAATAATGACTGGGCACCTTTTCATCAAGTAATTTATATTTAAGGTAGGAGTGAAAAGGCTTCAACTCTAGCTTAACTGTCATTTCTTTCTCCTCCCTTCTCAAGTCCTCTATTTTTGGATGCTCATTTTGGTCAAGGGAAGGTTATGCTTCAAGCAGCCTTACAGGCTCTTGCCTTTCTTCGTCTAGCTCTTCCTCTTTATGGACTCATCATGGGAGATTATTATAGCTAATGGATCACCAGAAGTGTTTATGTTGAAGTCTCTGATGTCAAAGCTTCAATAACATCCATTCTCATGGAACTTTTTTTTTCTGCTAGATGTTTTATGGATTCAAAAACATTGAAGGTGACTTCCTCGCCATGCACCCTTAACATAAGTTCACCTTGCTGGACATCAATGAGAGCTTTCCTCGTAGCTAAGAATGTTCTTCCAAGGATTAATGGGATGCCCGCATCTGCCTCCATATCAAGCACCACAAAATCTGTAAGAAATATAAATTTATCAACTTTAACAAGCACATCTTCAACCACTCCATATGGATGCTTGATTGACCTGTCAGCTAATTGCAATGAAATCATGGTTGGCTTCACTTGTCCAATGCCCATCTTGCTAAAGATAAAGAGAGGCATCAAGTTTATACTCGCCCCCAAGTCGTACAAAGTTTTCCCAATCATCAAGTTCCCTGTATGACAAGGAATGGTGAAGTTACCTGGATCTTTCAATTTTGAAAGAAGTTTCCTTTGAAGTATGGTGCTGCACTCGTCTATTAACATAACATTTTCATCATGCTTGAGCTTTCTTTTGTTGGATAGGAGCTCCTTCATGAACTTGGCATATGTTGGCATTTGCTCCAAGGCTTCTACAAAAGGTATGTTAATTTGGAACCTTTTAAAGATGTCCAAGAAGCTCTCACGCTGCTTCTTCTTCTCTTGCTTCTTCAACCTTTAAGGATAAGGAATCTTAAAATAGGGATTTGTGGTCAGATCATATTCTTTGACTTAATTATTCCATTTTTCTATAACCTTACTGTCTTTTTGCTTGTCTCCTTCTTCAGCCTTCTTGTCTTGCTTGACTTCTTATTCTTCTATCACCACTTCTTCTCTTACACCAGTATTACTCCCTTCTACCACCTTACCACTCCTCAAAGTGTTGGCTTTGCAGTGCTCTTTCAGATTTGTTACCATGTCATTAAGTAGTCTTCCAGGTGGTCTTTCAGATAGTTACCTTGAGAGTTGTCCAATTTATGCTTCGAAATTTTGAATACTTGACTCTTGGTTCTTGAAATTTGATCTTATTTTAGTCATGAAGTTTGTCATTTGCTGCACAAAAGAGGATGTTTACTGTGTAAACTTCTCTAAGGCGACCTCCAATAGTGATGGTTGGTCTTGAGTTGGTGGAGTGTGAGGTGGTTGATAAGGAGGATGCTGAGCTCTCTGTCCCCCTTGACTATTCCATGAAAAATTTAGGTGTTTCTTCTAACCCTAATTATATGTGTTAGAATATGGGTTATGCTAATTCCTCTGTGCATTCCCCATAAAGTTAACCTGCTCCTGCGAAATTATTTGGTGTCCTTGTGGACCGTCGCACTTTCCATTAGGATGGTTAGCACTACAAAAATCACAAATTAAAGGAGGATTAGGAGAAGAAGTACTTACTGATGCACTAACCTGAACATTACCTAGCTTCTGAGTTATATTGGTGAGCTGCTGAGAGACAAGCTTGTTTTGTGCTAAAATGGCATTAAGTGTGTCAAGCTCAAGTACTTATTTCTTACCTATTGACCGCTCATTGCTTGTTTAGTAACTGTTCATTTCCATGACCTCAATCAATTGTTGAGCCTCTGCAACTGTTTTATTGTTTAATGAACCACCCGCGGCTGCATTTACCATTGCCCTTGTTCAAAGGGTCAGTCCATTGCAAAAAGTCTGAATTTGTATCTAATCAGGTAAGGCATGATGTGGCCATCTTCTTAGCAAATCCTTATATCGCTCATATGCATCATAGAGCTATTCTCCATCTTATTGAGTAAAATTGGTAATCTCACTCCTCAGTTTAGCAGATTTTGATGGAGGAAAGTATCTTGTCAAGAATTTCAAGATCCAATCTTCCCATGTGGATATGCTCCCCTGTAGTTGAGATTGGAGCTAACTTTTTGCCTTATCCCGTAATAAGAAAGGGAACAGTCTTAGCCTAATGGCATCTTCACTTGCAACATGGATTTTTATTGTATCACATAGTTGCAAGAAATTGGCAATGTGCACATTAGGTTCATCAAGCGGTCCTTCCCCAAATTGATCTTGCTGCACCAAATGCAAAAAAGAAGGCTTTATCTTGAAGTTATTTGCTTGCACAGTCAGTCTGACTATACTTGTGGAATAGTTATCAGGATTTGGCACTATATAGTCCCCAAGAGTTCATCGAGGCTGCGTGTTATTGTTGTTATTGTTGTTCCCCTCCATAATTGTTTTCACAATAACTTATGGGGGGTTATTTTTCTGAGCCCTTGCTATCTTTCTATTCCTTCTTACGGTCTTCTCAATTTCAGGATCGAATAGTAGCGAGCTCGGGTCAACTGTACCTTGCATCAGCCAAAATAGTCAACTAGTGAGTATTGTACTCAATTTAAGCAAAAATAAATAAATAAAAATAAAATAAAATAAAATAAAATGTAACCACAGTAATTTTATCAGCCACTCTCAAATGAGTTAAAATTTCAATCCCCAGCAATGGTGCCAACAACTTGTTAACGCTCTAGCAAGTGCACTGGTTCGTATAAGTAATATACAGAGTAAATATCATTCCCACGAGGATTGAAGTTAACACAAAGTTTTCACCAATTCCACTACTTGGCTACAATCAACTTTCATAGAATTATTTCAAAACAAAAAGCGTAAAATGAATGAAATTTACTTGCAGAAAATAAATTACAAAAATTATCAAATTCTGGGTTGTCAAATAGATAAAAGCGGTTAGGGTTTGATTTCACTTAATCTCCTTATGAGTAATGATGATCGATTTAATTCAAATCCTTCATTCATTTTGGTTTTCGATTTAATCCTGAAAATAGTTCACATTCAATTCCTTGAAATATGAAACATTCTTAAACCCACAAACATCAATTAATCCCTTAATTAAAATTTGTGAGAATAAGGATTTTACATTTCATAGATGCTCTAAAATCACATACTCATGAAATTCTATTCCTACATATCCCACAAATACGGTAATTAGACCAAAAAGCATAATCCATACTCCATCTTCCAATTTCGTATGGATTCTTCATATAAAAATATATGTGATCAGCTACTCCACATACAAATCAATGATATAAAATAGATTCAATTGCTAAACCATGAAAGAAAGACTTGAATTAATATGAAAAAGTCATTACATCATAAGTTGAGAAAGATCCATCACCTTAACTAGAGAAACTTAGCAATTCATAGTGCAAACAAAGGAAACAACAAGAAGAAAAGAAAACACCCTAGTCATCTTCGATGATTTAGAGGGATTCCCATTCTTCGGTTGGTTGGTAAGCCTCTTTCTCCTTTTCCAAGGTTGTTTCGTACCTGTCTCCTGATGTTATGATGGCTGAAAAAATGATTTAGGTCATAATTAATGGGTTTTTTATTCTAATATGGGCACCTAAACGTTGTGTATGGGGCGCCTAGGAACTCACTGTATAGTAACGAGACTCTGTGTTAGACTGGTTCAGCACCTAGTCATTGAGTGAAAGCGCCTAAATGTTAGGTAAGCCGAGAGCAATCCTAATTTTTTGAGCAAAGTGGCTAGACGCTAGGTAGATCGAGAGAAATCCTCTGTTATGGGCTTGGGTGCCTAGACGCCCAAGGCATATCACCTAGACGCCCAAGGCATAGTGCCTAGGTGCTGAGTAAATAGACTGAATTCCCTTAATCTGCCTCCAAGAATCTAACTCCTCCATCTTTAAATGCTTCCCTACAAAAACACATTAGAGTGGTGAAAATTCTTCTTCCTTTTAATTAATTATTCTCAAACACAAGCCACAACAACTTAAATCTTAGTCTACTTTTATTATTGCAAGATACTTGGGCAACAAACAGCAAAAAGAATAACTTAGGGGGAAATAAATCATTTTTTCATGACATAAAGGTAGATCTTTTGCACGCTCATCAGTCATTCTAGTCTGAGATCTTGTATTGTTGTGAACTTGGGTTTGATTAGTCTTTCTTTCCTAGGTCGCGAAATGCTTCCTGAACCAGTTTGATTTATCAAAACAAAATAACATTAAACAAACAATGAAATGAACTGAACGAGATGCATAAGATGAAATGAATGAACTTTGTGATGAAAACATTTTCTCTTGTTTATCTTTTTTCTTTTTAAAAAAAAATGCTAGGAATGCAAGATGATGTATCCTTTTCTCTTTACTTTTCTTTTTTCAGAATGCTAGGAATATCATGAAAATGCAAGATGGTGTATCTTTTTCTTTTTTTATGCTTTTTTTAATTTTAAAAAAATTCTAGAATGAATGATATGAGGAATAAATAGATAAAGAAGAATTTTTTTTAAAAAAAATGCTAGGAATGAAAATGCAAGATGATGTATCTTTTTTCTTTTTTTTTAATGCTGAATTTAAAAAAAAAAGAATACAAGAATGAATGACATGAGGAATAGATAGATAAAGAAGAATTTAAAAAAAAGAATGTTAGGAATGAAAATGCAAGATGACTTTTCTTTTTCTTTTTTTATGCTGAATTTTTGTTTAAAAAAATGCAAGAAAGGATGACATGAGGAATAGATAAATAAGAAGTGCACTCCCTTCGTGTCCTATTTAGGTGGAACCTAAGGGTTGGATTTCCTTAAGGTCACGACTCTAATTTTGGAGGCTATTATGTTTAATCTATCAATGCAAGATTTTTCAGGATGAATCTAGACTTCTAAAAAGTCATAGTCCCTAGATTGTCCCTATCTCAAAAGACAAGGACCCAACTCATGAATTAATCACAAGTAGGGATAAACCCTCTCAATATGACTAATCCATGATACTAGTAACCCTCAATAACAAAAGTTGAGACCCCTCCTATTCCTCGGGTTCGCACAGACTCGGGTATAGAGCCCACAAAGTGTGTGAGGTAAGTGACAGTGACATGTGTGAGGAAGCATACAAACTTGTACAAAAAATTAAAAAAGATAAAACTACTCCCCAACTTGTAAAAACATACATACAACAGTCAGTCAGCAATCATCTACCCTAGAGTTTCAACAATTAAGCACAAAATAAATATATATATATATATATATATATATATATATATATATATATATATATATATATATATACACAAGTAAATCATGTCAAAATAAACACAGAATAATGTTATCAAATATTTACCTAAAAGTACTAGATAAAATCTATTTACAAACAAATAAGAAAAAAAAACAAAGACAAAAGAGATAAAACAAATAAATAGAAATTATTAATAATTTGCACAACTAACAACCACAGGCCTGACTCTCCAAGTATCCCCAGTGGAGTCACCATTTATCATGACCAAGATCAGTGACGGGAGCAGCGAACAAATATGGTAAAAATGAAAAAAGGAGTTGTCACCAATTTTATTTGAATTAGGAAAAATTAGAAAAAAACCTTTCTTAGAAAATAGTCTTTGAAACTAGATTAAATTTAGGAGTCGATTATGTATAGGGAAAGGTGGAAACTTAATCCCACAGCACCTCTAACGCACCCGTCTTGAGACGGTACCTTAAGTATATTGTGTAAATTTTTTATAACACTTGAAAATATTTATTTTACCCCTTTTGTTAAAAAATAAACTAAAAAAGACAAATAATTTGTGAAAATTTAATTTTTGGCTTGATAAAATAGGAGTTTCACTCCTACGTATCCCCGGGTGCAATGAGGAACCCAAAGTCACGTAGTTCTTTAGAAAATAATTGTGAGTTGGTTAATTTTAATTATGAAAAGAATTTTTGAAAAGGAATTTTTGTTTGAAAACAAAATCAAACTTGCACAGGGTTCAAGTTAGCACTAGGCTATTCAATAAACTCTTTTGATCCAAATGACTTTGAAGATAGCATCCGCTATTCAATCATTATCATTGGTCATTGCATTGATTAAAAAAGAAGGTTTTCTTTTCTTTTTTTTAAAAAAAAAATATTTTGTCATGGTTCACATAAAATAGATAATAAGCAAGACAAGAACCAAATGAAGAAATAAAGATCCTATTTCATTTTTTTCCTTTTTCTTTATCCTTGTTTAAATTTACTATTGTTTAGTTATAATTTCTACTTTTTATTTTATATTTTTTCATTAAAAAAACCTTTTTCTTTTTTTCATCAATTTTAAAAAAAAAGTTTTTTAAAAAAAAAGGCAAAAAATGGAAAGAAAAAATGAAAGGAATCTCTTTGCATAGCAACAATGCAAGGATGGCTTGTGGTGCCTGGGCTCATTTCGGCCATATTTGGTGGTCACGTGGCCGCGGTGAGGATGGTGGCTAGTTGTTGGCAAGCCTGAGTTGCTGGGGTGGAGGTGTGACACAGTGGCTCTTGGCTGCAAGGACATTGGTGCGACAATGGAGGAACCGAGTTCGTGCAGTGTTAGTCCAGATCTGCGTTTTGCAGGGTGGTGGTGTGACATTGAGCGACGATGGCTGCTGGGTAGATGCGTGGATTGCAGCGTTGTTGGGCAGATCATGATGGTGGCTTTAGTTCATGCACAGATCTGAGTTATAGAGGTGGAGGCGCAACGCAGTGATAGCAGAGGAAAGCAGAGGTTGATAGAGGCTATGCGTGGACAACCAGTCATGGTGCTGCTTCACGGATCTGGTAGCAGAAGCATGGTGGGGATGACGACTGTGAGTCTGGTTCTGGGGCACACAGTGGTTGGTGTTCTTGGCTTGGGATGAGAATGGGTTAGATTGTTGATGGGGCTAGGACATGGTTGTGTTTGGTGGATGATTGTAGGTCCTTGTGGTTGGACTAAGCGTACGAGGTGGTTTGTGTTTGGTGGATAGGGGCTGTTATGGTGTAGCTTCATGGTGTGTTGATGGAGGTCAAAGGTTGGGTGGTGGTGCTTGAGGTGGTTCATGGTTTGGGTGGATATGGTAGGAGATGAAGGTGGTGGTTATGGAAGCTTCACAGTGGTGGCTTGGTTAAAGGTGTTGCTAACCCTTCTCAAATTTAGAAGAAAAAAATGGTGCCTGTTTCCCTCACAAATCAACAAGGAAAATTTTTGTTGCTATTTCATCGCTATAGTTTGGAAATTCATACTAATGTTAGATCTAGTACAACTAATATCTGTCGCTAATCTCTCGCTAATTGCCCTCGCAATATCCCTTGTAAATCCCTCTCTAATTAGCCTCATTGTTCCCTCAATAATTTCCCTTGCTATTCCCTCGCAAATCCCTCGCTAATTTCCCTTGCTATTCCCTCGCAAATCCATCATTAATTTCTTTATTATGATTTCCTTGTCATTCCCTCGCTAATCCCTCACAAATCATTTTTTTTGGTCAATTTAAAATATAAAAAACTTAATTTTTAATATCCAAAATACACCTATATAAATTTCTCAATCAAGACAAAAATCTAACAAATAAATTTATGAAAAGTAACAAAATTGTTATACAAATAATCCTAAATAAGGCTACTAATGATTCAAAATTATATAAATAGTTCAAAGTTATACAAATAGTTCATAAAATGTCGTACAAAACAAGAATAAAAAGAATAAGTAATCAGTCTAAATTTGCTTCGTCTTTGACATCATCTTCTCAACCCTCCCTAGTTATTTCACCTTGTGATGGTGCTTGTGAAGCAGGATTTGCTTATTGGATCATAGATAGAATGGGTGCCAACATAAGGATTAGTTGAGTCTCGACAAAGGAAGTCATCATTGTTGACATCGCTACAGCATAAACAGAAATTTCTATCTTCAGTTAAATAAAAATATTGATAAGGTGGCAACAGATTAACCTCATTATATACAAACATGATTTACCTTCAATCATAAATTAATTAATTTTACGACAAAAATTAATAATATTGAAGGCCCTTAAGCTCAAATATTAATCATGTTATTCATGTTGCTATTATAGACAAAGAAAAAGGAAAAACTAATTCATTCCCCAGATAAGGCAATTGTTTAATGAACACAAAATGTAAAATATGTTCAATGTTGTCATTAATGTCTAAGCAGAAATTGGCTAGGGCCAAAAAGCCCACAAGACAAAAAAGCCCACAGGGCCAAGTGGGTTAGGGCTAACCCATGGGTTAAGGCTAACCTATGGGTTAGCCCACAAAAAAAATTAATTTGACCTATTTATTTAATGGGCTGGCCTTAGCCCACCCTTGGGCTGACCCATTAAATAAATATCTTCCACAACTAAGCCTATTATTTGGAACTAACCTACTTAAAAGAGCTCAAATCCTTTACTCAACTTAGTAAAAAGACATTATAAATTAACATCAATCTCAGCCAAACTCACACAAATACAGTATTCAAAACAAGTAACAGAACTATAAACCATATATATTAGTAACTATCACTATTAGAAATAATAGAACCATATATATTAATAACATCTTCTACAAGCTTCTTGCTACCTGAAACAGGAGCTTCAAGGAACTGATCACCTTTTGCTTTGATTGCCTACAAAAATCAAATTTGTCAATGGCAACTTATCTGGAAAGAATTCTTTCCATTTCCATTTCCATTTCCATTTTAAAAGTTGATTATGTAAAATGCAAACCACCAGCTTATGCATGTGTCACGGGCAAGCAAAGATATTATGCTACAGTGAACCATTGATTCATACATAAAGCACATAGCTGAAGACAACTAGTAGATATTCTAATATTACACAGTGAAAATCAACAAATAATGTAGTAAGAAACCACCAAAGGCATCAAAGTTCTTGATCATCCTTCACTAAAAAAAATCCCTTGCACCCTCTCTGCCTCACACCACATAAACTTGTGTACAAACCAACCCAAATCAATACCCAATAACCACTATCCATATGAACACAGTGTGAGGAATGTAAGCACAAACTTAGAGGCAAATGCTACAAAATGAAAGAAGATCCATTACCTAATAGGGAGTCCACGTTATATGCTCCTCTCCTCTATGATAGTCATCAACTTCATTTGCACTTTTCCCCTCTTTTTAACTAATATTCCTCGCCTCTAGAGCTCCACCAACATAGAAAACACTCTAGCATTTGTAAATACGTGATTTGGTGTCAAATCCTTACAACAAATATAAACCTCATCTACAACACTTGCTATCTTGTCTCGAAGATTAAAAATAAAAAATAAAAACTAAATACGTAATATTGGCATTGCCATTATTGGCATTGCCATCATCAGCCACTTTTCTTTTAATGGTTAATTCACTTTTATTTCAGCATATATATGAATCAAAATGAAAGTGGGTGACGAAACCCACAACGGTGGGTGGGCAAAACCCAAATTAAAACCCACAGTGACCAAAAATAGAAGTGGCACCACTGACAGAATTCTACATCAAGTGTTGTGTAGGAGAGGTTTTACACCACTGACATTGAGTTTGTAGTGTATTAGAAACAATTCTGTATCAAGCGACAAAGACTAGGATGAGGACTGGTTATCCAATTCTAAAGGTAGCAATTCAACTGTAATAACAAAACTGCAGATCTTGAAATAGCCATTTCCACATTATATGGGTGCACTCCATGACAATAAAACTTGTAAGCGTTAAATTTAAAGAGGAACAAATTTATAAATGCCTTTAGAAATTCAATTTGAAGAAGAAAGTTCAAAAAAAGTAAAATAAAGAGAGAATCCAAGTCCTTGGGCAGAAGCAAATTTGATCAAAACTCCAGTAGACATTAAATTCAATTATTTAACTTAATAGAGGATTAAGTAATGCCTGTAGTCTTCTTCACAAAACATGTTGGTATTTAAAAGTACCGAGAAAGCCACAATTGGAGTGTGCAGTGAACTGCTTCAATTCCATATGGTTGTCGAAAAATTCTAGTTCGAATGCTTTCTAAATTTTTTTTAAAAAAAAATCAAAGGAAATACTAAATTTCCAAAATCCTATTGAGAACTAACCTTCGTGGCAATATAGTTGTACATAGAGACAGAGATATTATGGGTAGTGAGTGATGGTGGATGAGGTGCTGCTATGAGTATGTGTTTATGGGTAGTGATGAGTGCAGTAATGGTGTTATTCAAGGTGAACTAGGTGCTACTTTAGTGCAAGGACATTGCAAGTTTGGATGAGTCAAATAAGGACATTTTGAAAATCTAATCACAAAAAATAAGCACTATAAACACCATTATATGCTAGACTTATAAAAAAATCTCAAACAAGCAGCTCCTAGTTCTTGAAACAACAAAACCAACTATATTTATCAAATGAGAAACTAGACCCTCATAAAGTAAATAAATAAGACAAAATAATTCATGCATCATAACAGATCTAAGTAAACCATATATCCAAATAAACATGTGATCAAAGTGAAGAAAAATTTAGTATCAACAGATTCAGAAATTTGAAGAAAATTTTAGACATGAAACTAAAAAGAAACTTGCCTCAATGACTAGTAATATGAACCATCAAGCTGCTGCCTTTTTTTTGTTCATCCCAGCATGAGTAAACCAAAGAATGGGAACTTAAAGCTTGATGAAGTGGCAAGGGAGGGAAGAACACCATATGAGGCTGTCTAAGTCGAAAGAAAATCACCACATGAGAGCATGAACCTTAAGCACAGTAAGTCCCAGCTTCACTACTAATAACAGAAAGTGGCATAGGCGTGGCACTTCCATATCTTGCCACAGCATAAAAAGTACCAGTAGACTGCATATAAATAAAAAAAAAGATACAAAAATTCAAAGCATTTCAAGATGAGGATAAGATGCATTGTTAAATGATTTTTCAGTTTTATATGGTTTTTATTATGAAAAACTAGTGAATAGTGCAGTTGCATTGCACACCCGCATAATCATTGAGAGACATGGGATTCTATTAAAGGGATATAGTGCCTGCCTCAGAAAGAGAAACAAAAGAAGCAACCATCATAGCAAAAGCTTCCCCAGCATTGAAAGTAGGACTCCCCCATTGGAAGGGTCAAGGAAAATATACCATGCATAAATGTGAACATTTTAAATAAATTGAAGATGCAGGAAAAAGTGAACTTTAGGCCAAGCTACTTAAATCCCTAAAAATATGTAGAATAAACAAAAAGGCCAAAAGTGGTATATCTTATTGGGTTATGCTATATACGCAGCACTTTTATAAATGCAAAAATCATAATTAAGCAGCACTTTATAAGACATACATGAACAATCAAAAGTATATACTTTATGATCACCTGAATGTTTCTCACGATCGTGGAAAGCAAAAATCAATACAGAACCATTAGAGTCATTGTTATATATTAATTGAAATGGAAATTAAACAACCAGGAATGAGTAATCAAGAATAAAGAACATGTTTTGATAAGTAATAACATGTCTTAATACAAACTCAGTCCAATACACAATTATGCTAAGATAAAAAAAATAGCAGTAGAACAAATATAAGAAAATGTATCCCCTTCAATAAGAGCAATATCATCTATTACACTATATACCTATAAATGCCTAATTAATTTAAAATTTGATATACATGATTATCAAAATAATATTACATGATTCAATGGTTGGTTGAACTAAATTCACATTAAAAAAAAAAGAAGTCAACAACATAAGTGCGTAAGATTTACTCCACACAGTTGTATGATGCTATTTACCTGTTTAAAAATTAATTACTCTAAGAATATGGTAAGAATCACACAATCAATTTCTTTTGGTACATAGATATATTTTTGAGTCATCATAGAGCTTTATCTTCATTCTTGATAGACATAGTGGTGGTGGAGTACCAGCAATATTGCCATGGGACATGGAGAAGATTACTGATAGACAAAAATGTGTATAAGGAATAGGGATCTAAACTTTGCTGGTATAGTGGAATTAGAAAACTTGAAGATGAGGAGGAGATTGAAAAATGGAACTAGAAATTATTCAGAACGTTTAGCCCAGAATGTGAAGTAAATAGCTATTGAACTACCATTAAAGGATAATATTTGTGATAGATTAGTCTTGATGAGGAGTTGAACAAAAATTTGACATTGAACAATAAGGGAAATGTGAAAGAGTTGGCTCTAAATATTGATAAAAGTATCAATAGTTACACAAATATATACAAAATCAATTAAGTTTGATAAAGAAAACAAATCACCACAAAAGGAAGGGTGATTTGTAAGAATTTGATTTGTAACAAATCACTAACAAGTTACAGAATCACAATCGACAAGTCAATGATAGCATAAGTTTCAATAAGAAATTTGTAAGAATATTTGGACAACAGATATCCAATGTAAATTAAAAATCTAGGCCAGATATCAAACTCATTAAATATTATCTCTTGAAAAGGAATTATTGAAGAAAAATAAAGAATCAGTGAATCACATTGCAAGTATAAGGAAAATGACTAATTGTCTAGCATTATCATTAATCAAATAATATAAATAAATAAACACAGATCAGTATCCAAACTTCTACACAATCTAGTAAAAAAATTCTCCCCCAAAACAAACCTATCATTCATAAAACTCAACAACCCACATAGCTAAATAAAAAAAAACATAAGGAGAGTTTCCATGAAAAAACTATATACCTAATCAATAGAAGAACAATGAGCGGCTGAGCGTGAACCAGAACCAGAACAATGAGTGGCTAACCACGAACTAGAATTGAAAGCGCGAATGAGAAACAAAAACTTGGAGCACGAGGGGAAGCAACCAGAACAGTGAGCATGTGAGCATGAACCAGAATTGCTAGCATAAGACGAAGCAACTAGAATGCAAAAGGGAAGAAACCAGAGCGCGAGGTGAAGCAACCAGAATGAGATGAAGCAACCAAAATGCGAGAGTGAAGCAACAGGGCGTAGTAATTTGGGGTTAGGGTTTAGACGAGTGATTTGGGGATTAGAGTTAAGATGCGATTTAGGGATTAGGGTTCATCAATTTTGATTTCAAAAAGTGAGAATGTGTAGTGACTGATTCCTGAAAGCATAAATTTCATTCTTAGGATTTTATTCTTCTCTTTATTTACTCGTTTGTATTAAAATTTCAATTTTAAAATTTTACCAAGTTTTGCGAGGGATTTGCGAGGGAATTCCCTCACTAATTCCCTCCCTAAAAAATCATTAAACTGATACTTACATTAGCGAGGGAATTTTCCCTTGCTAATATATTTAGCGAGATACTTTTATTAGCGAGGAAAAATTTCCCTCGCAATTCCCTCGCTAGAGCAGTCAAAATAGCCTAGCCCACCCCATCTAGCCCCAGCCCATGTGAACTAGGGCTAAAAAGCCCATAGGGCCAAAAGTCCACAAAGGTAAAAAAGTCCACAGGGTCATGTGGGCTAGGGTTGGCCCATGGGCTGGCCCACTAATAAAAAAAATTGACCCTCCTATTTAATAGCTGGCCTAACCCACCCCATGGGCTAGCCCACTAAAAAAAGTTTGACTACACATGACTCTTTCTTATGGACTTACAAAAATCAGAGATTATATAATAAATTTTTCATTCCTAGTATTAACTGCACAATATATTCTTCACTAAATCAAAGAACTTGAGAATTACATAAAACAATTAAAAATCAGTTTGGAATTAATATATGGTACACTGCTCATCCAAAGGAGATATTTTAAATCCTTAATCAAAGTTTTATCAATATTCAACATTGAGTGACAAAAGTATCAATATATTTTCAAGGTACAAGACTTCATAGAACTAATAAGAGGAATTGAAACAATCCCCACATCCATAGTAATACTTAAATTAACACCAATCTTAGCCAAACTCACACAAATACAGTATTCAAAAGAAATAACAGAACTATGAACCATATATATTAGTAACTATCGCTATTAGGTAGTCATTAAAACTAAAATGCTCCATTGTTGATGTCATAAATTGGAACAAAATAGTTCAAGACCTTTCTCTTGTTTAACCATTTTAATTCAACATTACTTGTATCATAACTATAGTATCGATAAATTTCAATAAACAAAGTAACATGACCAACACGCTCAACTAAGTGTCTAAGAAAGAAAAGTCGTAATACAGTAACAACATATGCAATCCATTTTCCAAGCTCTCCCCTGCATAGCCATGAAAATAAGTAGAATGATAATAGAAAGGAAATTTAATATTAGACAAAAATAATGGTACAAATTTGATAACAATAAAGCATGATGGGCTAATCACTTGAAGATGCTAAAAATTAACGAAGGTAAGTTGAAGAAAATGTATGGAATGAGTAGTGATGTAAGAATGTTTGTCTTTTGGCTTCTGTGATCCAAAATCAAGAAAAAATTGTAGAAAACATATTAAAATAATCAGTGAAGTCATAGAAAAACTCTTGTTTCACCAATGAACTTTTGTAAGTTGTAACTTAATTGGTATTGTCTCAAGTTTTTTAAGACTTAGGGTAATTATGTATGAAATTTTATCTATCCTATTGGTTACAGCTTTGAAAAACGAAAGGAAATTTGAAGTCAGGATCCTCCCTACTTATGCTTGGTTCTAATAAACATTTTTTTCTATTTTGTTGTGCTATTTACTGTCTTACACAACATTGACTTCTATGTACAAAACACTGATAGGGTAAGAGTTTGACATTGAGAAGTAAAATTTAAAGTGTACTATCGAAACTTTAAATTTTATATATTTTGACTTGAATACAAATTTTTTTCAATATAATAATAATAATAATAATAATAATAATAATAATAATAATAATAATAATAATAATTAAATACACATGCTTCATAAGCTTTAAGGTGAGTTTTATCAAATAAGATAGATCTCTTTCAAAAACCCATTTACCCCATACTACCATGCAAGTTATGTTTTCTTAATCATCTATAGCAAGAAGTGCAATCCTAGTAGCACATTGATGCACAATTTTTAGTTTCAACTGAGTCTAAAACTTGATGCGAGATTAATTGTTGCATTGCGAACCCAAGTGCTCAAGTAATAAATTTTTCGGGAGTCTGAGGTCGATCCACAGGGAATTGTTGAAGATTAATTAAGGTGAAGTAAATATTTTGTTACTATGGTAAAAATTATTTACTTGGTTAAAAGATCCACTCTTGGTAAATAAAGTAAAGGTAAGATTAATTTCTTTTATAACTCAATTAGAATCTTCGCAATATGGAGGTTCCAATCGAAAAATACAACATTAAAAATTCATTTAAAATAATATACGTAATTATATTATGTTTCCTAAAAATATTACCACCACTTATAAATGGGTTAAAACATTCATTGTGCCAATATTTTGTCTACAATAAATCAAGAACTCCTCTTTACAAAGATGGTTTCTAAATTATAAGAAACAAATTATAATACGTATAATGGTTACTAGAAAATATAAATCATTTAAGCACAAGAGAAGAATAAATCTAACCTTACTTTATTACCAGGAGCTTCACCCTTTCACTCAAGTAAAATGAAACTTAGTTACTCATAGATAAGAAGAAAGAAAGAGAGAAGAAGAAGAAGAAGAAGAAAAACATGACTTTAATTTAGAACAAAGGAAAATTACTACAAGAAAACCTAGAAACAAAATGACATCATTTTATTAACTAACACCTAACACATTTCAATGATCTGCCAAGGACCCATTTTATAGAGGATTAGAGATACAAAATGATAAGGGGGCTGAGTCATTAGTGGGTGGATGAGTGGGAAATGAGTGGAAAATGCCAAATGACTTTTGGTGAGTGGAAAATTATGGAGATTCCTTGTCTCCGAAATCATGCAGCTCTAAAGTCATTGCATTCATCATTTTTGAACCACGTGGTCTTCATGAAAGTTGTAGGCCTGGATCTTATCTTTCAAATGGCTTTAGTTTGAGTCCAATATCATTTCTATAACTCCAGATACGTTTAAATTACTGCACACTGTCCAGGCCCAGTCACAGCTCCGCTGTTCTGACTTCCAAGTCCAATATCACCTTCAAGGAGTCCGATTATGGAAAAGTGTTCAACTTGAAAGTTGTAGATATAGGTCTCAACTATTCATAATCAAAATTTCAGCCCATTTGACAACATCTAGCATGAAAAATAGCATGAATAGTACACATAGGTCAAGCTGTTAGGAACAACACTCTAGTTCTTGCTTCAACCCTAATTTGAGTTATCTACTCGTGTGATTGGGCCTTTAAGGTCTTCATGAATTTATAGAGCTCTCTCTTATCTTTAAAATGCCATCAGATTCACCTCATTTGACCACCTACATCCCAAGATATAGCACAAATACAGAAATAACGTAAGACGTAAATTATGCTGAAAAATTCAATTAAGTCCAATTTGAGTCCAAACTAACAAAACATAATCAAAATCAATCAATTAAATACATAAAGAGTGTAAATGGCTAAAAATGAAGGCTTATTAATGTATCAAATATGTGATCATCAAATTCTCCCACACTTAGTTTTTTGCACTCCTGGGCAAAACACACAAGACCAAAACTAAAAAAAACGAAACAGACTCAAAAGTTAAATACTCTAAAAGACTCAATTTCTAATAATATTTAAAAATAAAGAGCAATCAATCATTCAAGTAATCAAAACAGTCATGAGGTAACATATCTTCACATCTCAAATCAACAAGTAAGGATAGTTCAATTGAAAAGCATGAGTCAAGAATGATAGATTTTCACAAGATTCACTCTCAATCCCTCAAGTGTTTAAAAGGTAGGTATTTCACTCAATTCAACCCATGAAAATTGTACTACCATAAACTTGCTTATCTTCTACTTCTCCACTACTCAGAACACATGCACACACAAATCATGAGGACATTATTCAAGGTTGTAATGAGGTCAAGGTAAAGGAGGAGGTAATATGGATATGACAAGTTAAACACCAGAGAATAAAAGAACATGAGAGCTGAGTTCAATTAATAAGCATGAAAGTTCATCCCAACTCCACCTACTACAAATTCCCTTTACATATTCTTTTTATTTCCTTTATTACCTTGTTGACCCTCTTCTTTTTACATTCTTTTTTTATTGATTTTTATTTTATTTTATTTTTAACAAAAAGAACACCATATATACATTTTTTTAACCATTCTGCACACACACCCCCACACTTGTTCAAGAACTCATCGAATGACAAAACTAATGTTCTCTTATTTCCTAAGGTCAAGTAAGAACATGATTTTTCATTTAAGGCACATAATGAGTTCGAAACAAAGAATAGTCAAATAAGTTCAAAGATGTTAAGCAAGGGGAAATAGGTCATTTCTAATGCTTTATGTTGGCAGGAATCAGAGAATTTCTAAGAAGTCATAAGAGTACTTGATATCATATTGAGACAACATGCTGCTAAACAAGGCTGACTATTTGATTAAAGTAGCTATTTCAAGAAAAATGCCTCAATCATATTTATATATGCATATGAAAATGTAGTCTCAAAAAGAATCAAAGCAAGTTCTAGAGTAACAATTCCATAAGTGAAATTCACACAAGAAAGAAGAGAATGGTACAAATGTTCAATCCATTTATCAATAAGCTCAAAATCTCACAAGGCATAATTCTATCAATCTCAGTCCACCAATTCAATATCTATAACTAAACATGTGATTTTTAAGAAAGAAGACAATTAACTCAATCATGCAAATTTTCTTGAATTTGAATTGCTACTTCCACACAAACTAGTTGTCTACCCCAACTAAGATGTGTCTCAAGAGTAAAATTTACTCCTTACTCTGCCATCCTTAACTGGTTTAGTAAGTTACCGATAAACATATAAACACAACAAACATATTAATACACACACTTCCTAATTTTTTTTTGGTTTTTTTTTATACAACTATCCTTTCCCCCAACCAGATCACAACATTGCCCTCAATGTTAACAATTAAATCCAAATTGAAGAAATAATCATCAATATACATCAAAGAAATTATTGGGACAAAATTAAACAAAGTAATGGGGAGAAATCACATATCCGAAATGCTTAGACGAGAAGAGAATAACTACATCTTGACAATGGTTAGCAATGACAAAAAAAAAGAAATAAAATAAAATAAACAAGCATGCAAACATTTTTTTTTTGGGTTCTTTTGTTTTATAAAAATTTTTTTGTTGGCCGACACTATTTACATCCCCATACAAATGCTCCGAAATTTGGGAGGCACTTAAGCCGACTCAATAAAAACACAAAATAATAAAAACTTACCTCAACTTTGGTAGACAAGATCGTCTACCAAAGTCTCTGCTACATCTGGATCCTTCAACTCAAGTTATAGCTTCAACCGTTACCATTTACCTTCTTCCAAATTAATTTTATAAGAACAGACCAAGGGACGAACACTTTTTTTATCAGTAATGCTCCAACCTTTTTTAAGAAACTCCTTAAACTTTGGTTGCCATGCCTGAGTGTCATGATCTTGAGTTTTATCAAAAATAGTAGACATATCAACTACATCAGAGGGATTACCGATAGAATCAAACTCAGAATTGACAAGAAAATTCTCAAGGGGATCAAAATCATAGGTTGTAGAAACTCTCATATCCATGATTGAGTCAATCATGTATGTCTGGTGGCCCTCGTCATCATTTTCTGGCTTAACAAGACTTTTTGTCACCTCAGGTTCCTTGGGTAGCTCAGCATCACTACTATCTTGATTCTTTTCCACATCCTCTAGCTTATTCACACTCAAGGAGTTCATCACTTTGGACACTTGGCTCTTTATCTCCTTACTTTCTTCAACAACCTTTTCATTCCTAAGAGTTATCACTGACTTGACTTGATATATTTGTTGGTTTTCTAAATTACTATCATTTAGACTGTATTGACCCTTAGGATTTAGTTGAAATTAAGAAGGAAATTTTTCTTTCTCGTGAATGGTGAGTGCAAAAGAAAGTTTAGCAAGATTGTCTTTTATGTCAATCATAACTTGAGTGTTTTGATTAATAATAACATCTTACTTTTCCATGAATACATGCAATGTTTCTTCAAAGTTATTCCTGTATGGTGAGACAAAAGGTGCATATCCTTGAAAATTTTGAGAGCCCTGTTGTGCCTGAGGAGGTAGTGATTGCATGAATTGTGCCTGGTTGTTGTTCCTCCAACTGAAATTCGGGTGATTTCTCCATCCCAGATTGTATGTATCTGAAAAAGAAGAAGTGAATGACTTTTTAAAATTGTTCATTGCATTTACTTGCTCATGCACAACTTCTTTAAAAATAGGAATTTTTGGACATTCATTTGTTGAGTGTCCTAATTCATCACAAATGCCACAAATTTCTTCATTTTGCACAGATTTGATTTCTTTTACTTTCCCTGATTCTATAGCTTCAATCTTTCTAGCTAAATTAGCAAACCTTGCATTTAGATCTTCTTCTTGACTAAGATGATATTTTTCTTTACTAGCATTTGCAAGGTTAAATCTAATTGAATTTTTAGAATGATTAGTACCATGGCAAGATTGAGAATTTTCAGCCAAATTGTCTAAATAGTCTAAAGCTTCTTCAAGTTCTTTATCAAGAAATTCACCATTGAACATTGTTTCAGCAAATTGTTTAGTTTCGGGTGTTAACCCTTCATAAAAGAAGCTTATAGTGCGCCATTTTTCAAAACCATGATGTGGGCAAGAATTCAACAAATCTTTAAAACGTTCCCAACTTTGAAAATATGCTTCATTTGAATTTTGAAAAAAAAAATTGGATTTGTCTTTTCAAAGCATTGGTATTATGTGTTGGAAAAAATTTCTTCAAAAACTCACCTTTTCTTTTCATGTGCCAATTAATCTTGGTTTCAAAGTATTACGCCAAGTTTTTGCTTTATCTTTCAAAGAAAAAAGAAATAATTTAAACTTAACAATCTCTTCAGTGTAAGTTTGATCATGAAAAGCGGTACATACTTCCTCAAATTCTTTTAGATGTAAATATGGGCTTTCAGATTCTAAACCATGGAAATTAGGAAGTAAAGAAATCATACCTGGCTTGAATCTAAAATTGTTGGCATTGAGTGGAAAGATAAAACATGATGGACTAGAATTTCGAGATGGTTACAAATACTCACGCATGATTTGCAACGGTGGATTTTCATGTTCATCATGCACACTTTCGTTTTCAGTCATTGTGCTTAATGTATGTGATTGTGATTCAAACAAATCAATATGTAAAGTACCTGGATTAACTCTAACCAAACGACCATAATTTAAATCACGATACCAATTAAGCATAAACAAGTAACTTACAGTATAAAACAAAATGTACAAGCTAGCAGTATAAATCTTCCATTAAATATTAATAAAGGTGTGGTATAAACCAACCACCAAATAAGTTAAAAAGCATAAAAATTAAAAAATTAGTATACAGATAAATTAAAATGTTAGAAGCAGAAAAAGTAAAAAGTTAGATAGTTGATAAAGTAAAATGTTAGATAGTTAGTAAGAGAGTTAGTAAGTTAGCAAAAAAAAAAAAAATGACGAGAAAATAAATAACAAAAAAATGAAAAAAAATAAATACAAAAAATAAAGTGCAAAAAGTAAATTACGAAAAAAAAAAAAAATAAGTAAAAGGGAGAGTTTCCACTAAGTTAGTAAAGTACAAAAAAAAAAAATAAAAGGGAGAGATTTCCCCACTAAGTTAGTGCGTAAAATAAAAGAGAGAGGTTCCCCCACTAAGTTAGTATGCACAGAAATTAAAAAGGGAGAGGTTCCCCCACTAGTTAGTATGTTAGTATATATACAAATTTTTTACACCAAAAATTTAGTCTTCAAATCAAGTCCCAGGCAACGACGCCAAAAACTTGATGCACAATTTTTAGTTTCAATCAAGTCTAAAAACTTGATGCGGGATTAATTGTTACATTGCGAACCTAAGTGCAGGTTGTCTCAAGTAATAAATTTCTCGGGAGTCCGAGGTCGATCCACAGGGAATTGTTGAAGATTAATTAAGGTGAAGTAAATATTTTGTTACTACAGTAAAAATTATTTACTTGGGTTAAAAGATCCACTCTTGGTAAATAAAGTAAAGGTAAGATTAATTTCTTTTATAACTCAAGAACTCCTCTTTATAAAGATGGTTTCTAAATTATAAGAAACAAATTATAATACGTATAATGGTTACTAGAAAATATAAATCATTTAAGTACAAGAGAAGAATAAATCTAACCTTACTTTATTACCAAGAGCTTCACCCTTTCACCCAAGTAAAATGAAACTTAGTTACTGATAGATAAGAAGAAAGAAAGAGAGAAGAAGAAGAAGAAGAACATGACTTTAATTTAGAACAAAGAAAAATTACTACAAGAAAACCTAGTAACAAAATGACATCATTTTGGTAACTAACACCTAACACACTTCAATGATCTGTCAAGGACCCCTTTTATAGAGGACTAGAGATACAGAATGATAAGGGGGCTGAATCATTAATGGGTGGATGAGTGGAAAATGAGTGGAAAATGCCAAATGACTTTTGGTGAGTGAAAAATTATCGAGATTTCTTGTCTCCAAAATCATGCAGCTCTGATGTCATTGCATTCATCATTTTTTAACCAAGTGGTCTTCATGAACGTTGTAGGCCTGGATCTTAGCTTTCGAATGGCTTTTGCTTAAGTTCAATATCATTTCTATAACTCCAGATACGTTCAAATTACTGCACACTGCCCAAGCCCAGTCACAGCTCCTCTATTCTTACTTCCAAGCCTAATATCACCTTCAAGAAGTCCGATTCTGGAAAAGTGTTCAACATGAAATTTATAGATATAGGTCTCAACTATTTATCATCAAAATTTTAGCCCATTTAACAATATCTAGCACGAAAAATGGCATGAACAGTACACATAGGTCAAGCTGTCAGGAACAACACTCTAGTTCTTACTTCAACCCTAATTTGAGTTATCTACTCGTATGAGTGGGCCTTTGAGGTCTTCATGAAAGTTATAGAACTCTCTCTTATCTTTAAAATGCCATTAGATTCACCTCATTTGACCACCTACATCCCAAGATATAGCCCAAATACAGAAATAACATAAAACGTAAATTATGCTAAAAAATTCAATTAAGTCCAATTTGAGTCCAAACTTACAAAACATAATCAAAATCAATCAATTAAGTACATGGAGAATGTAAATGGCTAAAAATGAAGGCTTATTAATGTATCAAATATGTGATCATCACACATCCTAGCATCTACCATGTAAACAAGATGTAATTTGTTTGATAACATAACTTAATTCAGGTCCACAATGTTCACCATTCAAAAGCCATGTCATTCTTAACAATTTTTGTCAACGCTTCTCAGCATGTAAATTACAAACAATCAACCATCAACATTGAACATAAACTAGATATGACAACTAAATTTTGCTGCAAACACGTTCACTTGACACAAACAAAAAACATTTTCTAATTTTCAAAATGAACCCACAACTTAAATCCAATCTTAAAACTTCAAAGTTAATTCAGTTCAATGTCTAATCATCTTTCTCAAATTGTAATGGGGACTTCTAAAATGTGACACACATATGAAATAAACACCAATTGAAAACCAATTTCCTCTTTTCTAGACTAATTCAAGGCGAAAATGATTATAAGTCAAACTTAGCACACCGCCAATATAAAACAAAAGAGACAAACCGATAACAATAATGCAATTTCAAGCACTTTTGGATCTTTAGATGTCACAAATGCTATCTTTGATTTCCCAGATTCTCTGCAACAAAAAGACGCAAGCATCCAACCATAAATTTGATTGCTTATAGCAAGCATGAAGAAATAAAGTTAAATAGGTGCAACATCTGAATCCAAAGCATAACTTTTTTTCAACCCACAAAGCAAATTCTAATTCTAAATAGCAAACATTGCACATAATGTAATTCAACATAAAACTAAAGCCTACAAAACCCCCTTCTCTCTTTCTTTCTCACTCTCACGCACACAAACAAACCATAACAGAATAGAACCAAGTAACCAACAATGAGATTGAGAACCCAATGGCCTCATCATCTCCTCCTCTCCCTCTTCTTCATCGCAACCGCATTCTGCAATCTCCATATAACCAACACCACCAGAGACAATTGTGTAACCATCGGCAACGACGGCGGCTCCACTGATTTCATCTGAACGAATTGCAACACCACGCTCTACCCTAATTTTTGCTACACCTCATCCTCTCCATAACGAGCTCATACTCCATGTGAGGGTGACCAAGTGGGAGCTCCGGTACTGGTGGCGGATGGCGGCTCTAATGATATGCTTCAGGCACTACCGCATTAAATAGTAATTAGAGTGAATTAGGGTTTTTTTAGGGATGAAAAGAATTTGGAATTGAAATTATGATAAAAAATGATTACAAAAATAAAAAGTTTGAGATAGGGACTGACCCATCATACAGCCCTCCCCTAACCCACTTACAGGTGGAGCTTTATGGGTTAAGGGCCAAAAAGCCCTACTAGTGAATAGGCTAATAAAATAAATGACCCCATGCAAGGTTTAGTGGGTTGTCCCATGGGCTTCAACCCAGATTGACAGCTTTATCCCTCGTTATTTAGTAGCTCTTTCCACCTTGCATTTATTTTTAGAATTTAGCGAAGGATCAATTTTCCCTTACTAATCCCTCAAAAATCTGTCACTAATTAGCAAGGGAATTGCAAGGGAAAATTCTCTCGCTAAAATCTGTCGCTAAATAGTGAATTTCTTGTAGTGGATTTATTGCCAAGAGATTGGGCTTCAAATAATTTAGGACAAACTACCTTCAAGAATATAATTAACCATTAGCAAAGATAGAGTCAATATTCATCATTGTGGGTATTTTAATGAAATCCTAGTCCTAGGCCTTTATAACTTAGTTGAATTTTATCCCTTTTCAATGTATTTGCTTGATTTATTAATTAATCTTTTTTCTTGCTTTTAAATTTTTTTATTTTAATACTCTTGATCGTTTAGATAATCATTATTGTTGAGAGAGTTAGTAATCATATCGATTCTCATGAGATGATCATAATTTACTACTTGAACAATCAGTGCGCTTGCGAAAAATTCATAACAACTACCATAGTAGGAAGTTTTTCAGTGACTCTACATAAGACCTTTACATACTATAATGTGTCTTGTGTCTCAAACCATCCCTAAATGCATACTTCTATATGTCTTTTTCTTACTCTTGAGTGTAGTTATACCACTAAGAGTAATTGTTGTTGTGTTTTAGGTTGTAGCATTTAGCTATGCAATAAAATTGATGTAACATAAGTCTACTATTTGCTTTATTTAATAAAAAAATTATCTTTTTTAGTAGAAAAGTTGGTGGAGAAAGAACATACATAAATTTGGCCGTTTGAGTAAAGAGATTTAAAAGTTGGTGGAGAAAGAACATACATAAATTTGGCCGTTTGAGTAAAGAGATTTAAAAATTGAAGGATTTATAAGGTATATTCTTTTTAAGTAACATTCTCTTGCATATATTATTTACATACTAGTTGGAACATGTTTGGATTTCACATATGATCCTCTGTTTGTTTCAGGATTGTTGATTTTTGCTAATAGATGCTAAGGAAGTATTTGGTAACTAATTTATTAATTTATAAATGGTCGAGCTGATTTTTTTTAACAATTTTAGCATAGATGCTATTCACATTCTAGTTTACAACTTTGTTTTATGTTTTGGTTTGCATTATAATACTTTTTTTTTTTGGAAAAGTAGTGTCTGTTTGAATTGATCATTCATACCTATAGTAGCATGCCTATGATCCTCATAAGTATTCTAAGATATAGTCAATACTTGTTTTAAAATGCAAATTTTTTTTTTCATTAATAACATAGAAATCACGGGGGTTGATCAAAATTGGATGTATAATAGACTAGCACCAAATCAAAAAGGGTTAACAGATGAGTTTATAAGAGTCGTAAAAGAGTTTTTGTCATTTCCATTAAGTCATGGAAATTTTGTGTCAAATGGCAAGTTAAGGAGTCTTGTTCAAGGTGTGATAATGGATATTTTATTGATATTGTGATTATGAAGCATCACCTTTACAAGTTTAGGTTTATGCCTGAATACTACCAATGAATCTCACACGGGGAGCCCTATGCACCTATTGGTAGTTTTGGGCAGGATAATAGTGTACATCTTGAGTCAATGGTCGATAATGAACCAACAAATCCATATTGTACAATGGTTTTGGATGTTGTTGGACCAAGTTTCAATGTTGATTCTAATAAATATGAGGAAAATCCTCCTAATAAGGATGCTAAGTAATTTTATGAGATGTTTAAAGCAGTAGTAGAGCCATTATATAATGGTTGTAAAACACATACTCCATTGTCAGTAATGTCAAGGAAGTTAAACATCAAGTCTGAGTTTAACATAAGTGAGAATTGCTTTTATCGTATTTTATAATTAATGAAGGGGTTCTTGCCAGAGAATGCAAAGTTGCCCAATGATTTTTATAGGACCAAACAAATGGTTAAAAAACTTGGGTTAAGGTGTGAGAAGATACATGTATGCATAAATGGTTGTATGCTATACTACGATGGAAACAAAGAAGAACAAAAGTGCTTAGTGTGTGGTCATCCTCGCTATTAACCGAATATAAATGGTGATGTGAAGCAAAATGACATATCTTATAAGGTATTATATTACTTTCCTCTTACATTAAGATTGAAGAGATTAGACATATCAACAAAGATAACTAAAAACATGATATAGCATAAAGAAACTCATTAAGAGTCGGTGGTGATAAGCCTTCATTGTGATGGAAAGGCATGGAAGTACTTTGATCAGTGTCACCAATCCTTTGCTGCTGAGCCTTGAGATGTTAGGGTAGTTCTTTCAACTAATGAATTTAGCCCTTATGGGCAACTGACACATCCTTATTCTTGTTACCCAGAAATTGTGACACCATGCTGTCTTCCTTCGAAAATATGTATGGATACACCTTACATGTTCTTACTCTTTTGATTCTTGGGCTAAAGAATCCTGGGCAAAACATTAACTAGTACTTATAACCTTAATCAAGGAATTAAAATTTTTGTGGGAGGTTAGTGTGGAGTCTTATGATTCTTTTAAGAAGCAAAATTTTTAACTATAGGTTGCATTTATGTGGACTACAAATGACTTCCCTAGTTATGATATGCTATCTCTGGTTGGAGCACACATGGTTTTTTGTCATGCCCTTATTGTGTGGAGTTAAGCAAGGTATTTCACTTGAAGAAAGGACAAAATCCAACTTTCTTTTATTGTCATTGTCAATTTCTGCCAGCTCATCATTCCTTTTGTAAGGATATAAAGTCATTTTACAAAGGTAAGGTTGAGAAGTCCACTCCTCCACTAATAACTTATAGGTGATTGGACCAAACAAAGTATATTTTGGGACTTGTCTTATTGGCATACAAACCTCATTCAACATAATCTTGACATGGTGCATATTGAAAAAAAATGTGTTTGATAACAAATTCAATACTGTGATGGATGTTAAAGGGAAGATAAAGGACAACATAAAAGCTAGGAAATATTTATCAATGTATTGCAATCATCCCAATCTTGAATTGAAGGTTCAGGATGATGGTAAGATTGTGAAGCCAAAAGCAGTGTACATATTACCAAAGGAGCAACACAAATCAGTATATGAGTGGGTCAAACATTTAACGCTCCCTAATGGTTATGCTTCAAATTTATCTAATTGAGTTGATATACAAGATTACAAGTTATCTATGGTGAAAAGCCATGATTACCATGTGTTCATGGAAAGGCTGATGCCAATTGCATTTAAGGACTTGTTGCCTGAACCAATTTGGAATACCTTAACTTAGATAAGCCTATTTTTCAAAGATTTGTACTCAAATGTGCTCGAGTAGAATGTATGAAAAAATTGGAAGACAACATTGCAGTGACATTGTGCAAATTAGAAAAAAATATTCCCTCTTGGAATTTTTACTCTATGAAGCATTTGTCAATCGATTTACCATATGAAGCAATGGTTAGTGGTCTAGTTCAATATTAGTGGATGTATCCATTTGAATGGTTAAGTTCTTACTCTTTGGCTAAATCTTAACTAAATTTGACAATGTTAATAACTTGTGAAACATTCCATCATGTAGATTTTTGTATAACCTAAAGAAGAAGGTTAAGAATAAGGTACATGTAGAAAGTTCAATTTGTGAAGCATACCTTATTGAAGAAACTTCAACCTTTTGTTCTCATTCTTTGGAGCCTCACATACAAACCAAACTAAATAAAGTTAGCCAACATCATGGTGGTGGATGGGTTGATGCACCAAATGAATGCTTTAGTATTTTTACCCATCTAGGATGCTCAACTAGAAAAGAGCAAAAATGGTATTTGACATATGCCGAATTAAGTGTAGGAACCACCTATGTTCTCTTAAATTATCAAGAGTCTAAACCCTTTGTTGAGTAAGTTGACGTTATGAAGTCTAATAGTTTGAGTAGTTGCAACTTTAATATCACATCATTTGAGTAATTATGATGTAGGATCTTTGAAGAAGAACTAAAGAAGAGTTCAAATAATGTTTCTAATAAAATAATAGAGGCTAAGATAAATACTAAATTTTGCATCTTGGTTCAAGTCATATGTAAGTTTCTTGTAATTAACTAATATTATAAGCATTTCCAATATTATTTAATTCACTTCACACTCATCTAATTAATAATTTCTTATAAGTTTTTGATTTAGCAAATGGTGTTACTCATCATAGTATAAAGGATTTAGCATGGGGTCCCTTTAGAGAGGTGCACACATGGCCCCAATATTGTGTAAATAGTTATAGGTTTCACACAATTATCCACAACTCAAATAAATAAAAAATGAACAGTGGTGTGTTCATAAGAAGGACCACTTCCTTTGATGAATATCTAAAAAATGATTATTATGGATTGCTGGTTGATATTATACATTTAGAGTACCCCCAGCCGAACCTCTCAAAGAACTACTATTTTATTGTTCAAGTGTGAGTGGTTTGATCCCACGGTGCACAAGTATTATGGTTTGTTTGATATTAATCACAAAAGAAGATTCTTGAAGTATGAGCCTTTCATACTAGCTCATCAATCTCAATAGGTGTACTTCTCATAATATCCTAGTATAAAAAGAAAGATAGAATTAATTAGTGGGTAATATGCAATATCAAAGCTAGAAACATGATTGAGTCTCCTGATATGGCTTACCAAGAGGATGAGATGTCTATTCATCTGAATTAATATTAAATGGTGGACTGTTTGCCTTTTTTTGTACCACAAGTACACGGGTCACACAAGTAATAAAATGATAAGTAGGATATCGTTCCTATGAGGATACGATCTATTTCTAATGCTAAATATCAACCAATAGCTTAAGTAATGCTATTCAAGAACATTCAAATAAGGAAAAGGGTGTGTATACCTTAACTATGAAGTAAAAGACTTAAATGCTGTAAATTTGGAATAAAATATGTAATCCTCTTTCACCCCTACTTCAATTGGTAATATGTAATCCTCTTAAGCAACATAAAAGAAAAGGGTTTGTTAGCTTGAGAAACAATTTTAGTTAAAAGCCTATGTCTAAGTTAATTAACCATGCTTTATTTTCCTAGTTCACTATGTTTCCATGAAAGCTAGAGCAAACTCCACTCATTAAGGATTATTCCTAACACTTGTTATGCATGACCAAGGAGTATATGTGTATCCCATTAGCTAATTAACTCACCCTACCATTAGAATGAAATTAAACATGCATCAACCATATCCATGATTTCAAATCTAAATCCCTATGTCTAATTCAATAGATTTAATCAAATCATATTAAATGTATGCCAAACAATCAAGAGCATTAAGAGAAATATGGTTAAACAAACCCAAATCGTCTATATTAACTCAAAGGGTTACAAAATCACCAATATCCATAGAGGGATTCAAAAAAATCCCTAAATATAGCTTAGCTATCCATGAAACATGAAAATCTATCAAAAATAATCATGTTCATGACAAAGGAAAAAGAGAAGGTAAAAGGAATAAGAAGGAAGCTTAATGATTGTTGATCCTTGAGGCTTGAATCTTCCTCCTTAAAGAAGATGGCCTCCAACTTTGCTTCCTTTAGCTTTTTCTTTATCCAAAAATGAAGACCTAGCTACTGTGTTCTCTCTAAATATTCTCCTCGTTGAATGCTCTAAAAATCTTATATATAGGTAAAATTTTAAGTTGCGCGCCATGGTGTGCACATGTTTGCGTCGTGGTGTGCTTCACTTCTAGGTTACAGTGTCGTGGCATGAAGATTGTTGCACTGCGACATAAAACTCTCAAGTTTAAGTGCCAGTAGGGTTGATGCACCACGCAGCGGTGAACTCCTTTGCACCACGGCATGCTAGTCTCAGGTTTCAATATACAGCAGACTGAATGCACACACTGCGGCATGAACATACTTGAGCAGCGCACGTGAGTTGCTAAATTGCACCTTTGGCTTTCTCTTCCATTATTGATCCAAATCATTCACAAATCTGCTTGTTTGGAGCCCTTCCTGCAATAAGAAAATCACCAAGTTAATAACAATTGTAAATCCACTTAATCACCTGAAGAATCAGTAAGATTTTCTCAAGATCATATAGGAAGATATCAAAATTGAATTCGATGAATATAAGCCTAAAATATTCCATATATGCTTATTAACAAGGACTAAGTTATCTATAGAGCATAAATATAGGGCATAAATAACTACATTTTTTAGAGTTATCACACCCCTAAACTTGGATTTTTGCTAGTAAACTCCCATTGATAACTCATGCTTAACATACATTTAGCAACTATTATGAACTTCATTTTCACTTAAACCACAACCAGTGTGCAATGATGGTATAATCCCTCAAAGAATGCTAATGCCTCACAATCAACTCTACACATACACAATCTTTAGTATGCTAACATTCAAGGCCTCAATTTATGCAAATCACATCTCCCATAATCATGCAACCTAAACTTCTCCTAATCAAATCATACACATCCTGATAATTTTATAAGCATACAAATATATGAATCACATAATTCACAAGATTGTTTTTAAACTCTCTCTCTCCACTAATGTAAATCACACATTATTGAGGATAAAAAAGGACTTCAACAGCTTGTAATGTAAGGCCAGTGGTCATGGGCAGATAAATAAAGAGGGAAAGGATTCAGTGCAAATATTGAGAAACATAAACATGTTATTTCAAGACTTGAGCCTCCAAATGGAACTATTAGGGTATTCAAAAGTGAAAGAACAAAACTCTCTAGAATCATTCAATGTTTTTTGTATTTCTCGTTTCTTATTTCTTTCATTTGCTTGTTTTATTTTTAATTTTTTAATTTTTTAATTTTTCTTTTACAAAGCAATGCTTTTTCTTTTACTACATTGGTTTATTTAAGCTCATTTGGTAATTGAACAAGCATTAATACCCCTATTTACTGGACTCACTTTAAGAAATAACATTTTATGTACTCAACAAACATTAAAGGTAAGATGAAAATGTAATGCTTTCACATGTATGAGAATGGTTAACATGGTAGGGAATATGAAGGTAGTTGAAAAACATACAAGGCCAAACATCTATAAAGATTCAAAGGGGACCTAAGGATACAATCTTATCAGGGTAAGCTTGAAAGGCTCAATCGGTCCAAACAATGCCCTAATCATTTCCTCAATCACGCATAATCTAAGATTTCGCTTCAAGAGAGTTGAAAAAAAAGTTCAAGGATAACTGAAATCTCTACATGTACATTCCATAAACTTTCTCTAGACATACACTTATATCATTTTCAAAGTTACACATGTATACGAGTGGGACATAAACCATGTATAAAAAGATACTAGATTGTTTCAACATGCTTCATGATCGCACCAGGTTTCACTAAAAGATGTCAAATTATAAACATTTCTATCATCAATCAACCAAAACCACATTAGTGATTTGCAACATGCAATGCATTCCAATAGATTCGACTTTTCAAATATGTATTAAAAAAAATTCATGCGCACAATGTAAAAAGAAAATTGAATTTATATCAACATTAGCCAAACTCAATATATAAACATGGTAAATGATGACTATCAATATTGCATACTTTAAACATCAAAATAGTTATACATTAAATATTATAATATCCTAAAACATATTATAACACTCTAAAACACACCCTCAAACTTAAAGGAAACAATGTCCCCACTATAGAAAATTATAACACAGTCATATAAAAAATGAAAGAAAATGCCCTATATGCAGCAGAGCTACTCTTCTACATTAACATCATCCTGCTAAATGGGCTTCCCTCTCCATCTCCATCATCTGCAGCCTCAGGATCTTGCTTCTGTATATGAGGGTCAGCTTACACCTCAAGAAGGAACTTTAGAACTGAAAGTCATCCATGGGGAGTTCCATGCGCTCTGTCATCCACCTCTAAGTCTGAATGGCGTAATGGTACTGCAAGTCTATAAGGCAGCTAGACATGCTATCTTGGCCTCCATCTATGTACGCCACTCTACACCAGGTGGAGGGGCAGCTCTGGGCTCTCGGTGAGCCTGTCTCTATCTCGAGGGTACTGGGGCTGGAGTTGCTCTTAACCTCTCATTGATGTAATTAATGAGAGGCTATTTTACATCAGAAAGATCCTAGTCCGCCTACTACTGGACATGTTGTTTGGCATAGAGCGCCTGAATAAGAGAAGGAAAGAAGAGGCTCATTTACTTCTACATATATCTCTTAATCTAGTCATGAATAATCTAGGCGATATCAATGGAGTAGCCCTCAACGATGGCGTATATAAGGAGCGCCCGGTCTCTGGTCACCTCCGACATGTTCGCAGATAGGAGGAGGCGGTGAGAGATGAAGTGGTACCATACCTTTGCCTATGGGGTGAAGCATAATCGAGGGAAATTCCATGGCCTTTGTGTCTGTACACTCACATTCCAGACCACAAGCTAGCCTGGGTTGCAGATCCGGGTTATGACCCTTCTAAGATCAATGCCCTCCTCTACCTCCCAGCGAAGGAACTCAGTATAGTCACATATCTCTGAGGGAGTAGGCAGGCTCAAGACCGCTCTAATTGCCACAGTGGAGTAGGCAATTATGCGTCCACGCACTCTAGCTGTAGTAGTCCCCTGCTGAGCAAATGTCGCGTTTGTATAGAACTTGTGAACAATTGGAAGAATGGCAGCAGACTCTGGGTGTTTGGTAAAAACACCTTGGTTGTGGTGGCTGATGAGCCTCTCTATCTCTTGATGGATGGCCTTAGTGAAGGTGAAGCCACGCTCAGGAATCACTGGTCTGGTGACAAATACAGTGTATCTCTAAGCAGTTATCGTCGATATAAACCTCCTCCTATCAAACTGAGGAGGGGGAGAAAGCTCTCTGTTACGCTGACTTGTGGATGCTCTCTGGAATTTGGGAGGCATTGTGTATGAGGTATGGTGTACCTAAACCTATCAAAACATTCAAAATGTCAAAATTGAGCATTCATAAGCTTGAAAACATGTAAAACAGATTAAATATGCACATAATAAGGGAACATGTCGCAGCATGCATGAACATTCAAGGTCATGTCACGACATGAAACAAACAAGCCATGACATTCGAGCAAAATTCAAGACTACACCGCGACATTCATAAAAATTCAAGCTTACGTCGCAACATGAAGGTGTCGTGTCGCGACATACATAAACTTTCAAACATATGCTGTGGCATGACATGAGCCACGCCGCGGCTCAGGGATGAACATCAACTAAAAATCTAGGGCGGTAACAGGGACAAGTCACTTTCATGCATTCAATGCAGAAATTTAAATAGTTTACCATGCAAAAACATAAAACCTCATACCCTAACAACAAAACAAATCCTACAAACAACAACAACAACAACAACATAACAAAATACAATAGAAAGCAAAATAAAATGAAAATAAAGGCATGATAGCAAAATAAACTAAGTTAAATCACTACATACTTGGAAAAGATGTGCGGGAATGTAGATGAAAGAGTGAGGAAATAGGAAAATCGAGAGAGAAATAAAGGAAAGGTAGAGAAATAAGAGAACAAAGGAGAGAAATAGAGGAAAGGCAAAGAAATGAGAGAACAAGGGAGAGAAATAAAGGAAAAGCAAAAAGTCGCGGCATAAAACCTAATTTGCTGAGAACATCACGACGTGCATATTCCTACTCCACGGTGCGCATTAAATTGCCTCATTAATATTTATTTAAATGTTTATCATCATTATTATTATTATAATATTTTTACAGGAATGCCACAGCGTAGCAAGAGGTGCACCATGGCGTGAAGAAGCTTGCGTCATAGCGTGAGGAGTCTATCTGGATAATTCAGCAGCAAACTCCATTTTGCTGCCATTACTGCTTCCTAGAGGTCTCCAACACCTGCAAAATTTGTCTAGATGGTTAAATTATAGTATGTATAACCAAAATATAACAAAACCACAAAATCAAAATACTACATATACAAGACAAAAACTAAAAGGTAAGAATTTTGGTTCCCTCCCAAGAAGGACCTTAGTTATAGTCCCAGCAGGACTTTGAAGATTTCATGATGGAGGGGCAAAGGTAGGTGAGGTTTTGTGTCTCTCCACCTTATCACCTAGGTAAAGCTTGAGTCTCTGGTCGTTGACCTTAAAAGTTGACTTTGAAACTGGGTCTTCAAAGGTTACGACATTATGAGGAAACACTTCCTAAACTAAAAATGGACCTGACCATCTGGATTTGAGCTTGCCAGGAAATAGTTTCAACCTCGAGTTGAATAAGAGCACCTTCTGACCTGGTGCAAAGCTTCTCGGGGTAATGTGCTTGTCATGCCACCTCTTCACCTTTTCCGTGTAGATCTTAGTATTTCATAGGCTTGTAGGAGGAATTCATCAAGTGCATTCAGTTGTAACAATCTTTTCTCCTAAGTAGCTTCACAATCCCAATTTAATCTCTTGATGACCCAACAAGCATGGTGTTCAAGTTCAACAGCAAGGTGGTAAGCTCATGCCAAAGACCAATTGGTATGGAGACATGCTAAGCAGAGTTTTATAAATAGTGGGGTAAGCCTAGAGAGGATCATCCAATTTTTTAGACTAATCATTTCTAGAAGGTGTAACAGCCCAATATTTGCTACCCAAATATATTGTCATATAAATGAATAACCCAATATTGACCCTGCTACTACTAACATACATCAACATTTAACCCATGTCATTTATACATAATGAGTAAATATGGAGAGCCACGATAGCAAAAGTTATATATATACATCACAGCCTCAAGGGCATACTGTTATACATAACCTGAAACAACTAAGCAAATATAAAACATTTATATATGCTCAGCCCAAAACAGCATCTATACTATGCTAATCTTCATACATCTTCTTCTTCCCTTTCGAAGAACTTGCACCTGGATTTACATGACAACACAATCGGGGTGAGAAAACATATCTCAGTAGAAGTATTCCAATACCAACATATATACATATATGTACAATCAGATAATATCATAATTATCAAGTTGACACTTCAATCATAGAAGCAACAACACCTCATCTCAATAACACGCAATCGTCCATACAATTACAATGCATGAAAATGTCATGATAGCAACCGCCTATACAATCGCCATGTTATGCTTAATTATGACTAATGATTATGTCTATGCAATTTTCTAAGTATGGAGGTGAATAATGCATGATACCACATCCAGGACCTCCAATCCCATGGTAATGTCATGAATGCATAAAACTTGAACAAAGTGATGGAAGTCCATCCTTTCATCCATAACCTTGAACAAGCACTGGAAGTCTCATCTAGCATACATCATTATCCTAGAGGACATCTCATCCCCCCCGAGTAGCGAAGTCTCATCAACTACAAGGTTATCGACAATGAACAAGGAAATTCATCCTCAATACTTCACTATATTAGGAAGGATACAATGCGCCTTACCTGATATAGAACACTCACTTTCACGAGGCTCACACCTTTTAAAAAGGCAAATCACACTATTAAGTATATCATCATGTCTAATTAACTTCTCATAATTAGCATTAAAAACCTCAATAGGCTTCACGAACATCTCATGCAATACAATTACTAATTACTTCCCATAACTAGTTTTCGCAATTGATTTATATGCACTCCAAATTCATTTCACAAACAAATCATCAAATACTTTTAAAAGTACCTTATCACTCTTAAAAGAGCACACACAAATAATTCCCACACTTAGGGAAACTCAATTCCTCGATCCATCACAATACAAATTATATGTATATATAGCCACGTCTAATTACCTCCCGTAATTAGCATTTCAAGTCAACTTGAATTAATACATTTGCACTTCATCAATTACTCCTATTAGAATTTCAACATACTCTACTAGGCATAAACAAAGTATCCTAGCAATTAGGAACCTCAAAACATCAAAATAGAAATTCTGATGAAATCTGCTCTAGGCACCCTAAAAAGGATGTTTTTCATAAATTCACCAAAAGTCCATCTTAACTGATAAAATTCTGAAATTTTACAGGTAGATAGCCTTATGTCTTATCTTTCAAATGCAATAAGAACCAAGTCATTCCAATATTTGTAGCTCAATTTATGCAACAAACACCACAGGCTGTTTAGTGCTATCCCGTTTGTGCATGCTGCTGGACTATGAACGCCCAGGCGCCCAAACTCTGGTGCTTAAGCGCCCGAACACCAGAAATACGATCTGCAGAAGTGCTTTCTGCATAATTGGTTCTCCAACCAATTTCTAACACCAAATTTATGGGTTCTAAGCATTATCAAATCCTAATCATGATCTAAAAACATAATGGAATCATCAAAATACTAACCTAATCCATCTACTCAGAATCATGAACATGGTTCAATCCTCCAAAATACTCATTTACTAACCTCAAACTCCATGAATTTCATGGATGTTCCTAGGTGTAAAACTAACACCCTTAAGTTGATTAAGCTCCATCCTAACCAAACTTGGCCATTAAAGGCATCAAACTAGCAAGAACATGACATAAACTATCCAAAACCCATATCTCATCCAACCACAAACTCTTGAGAAAAGATGAAGATGAAGATAAAGAGAGTTGGTTATGAAAGTTCAAGCACCCCTACCTCAAGGTCAAGATGATGAAGCAAGACTTTCACTTGGATCCTCTCCTTGGATGGTTGATCCTTCTCTTGGTTTTTCTTCCTTTGGTTTCTCCTTCTTCTCTTTCTTCCTTTTCTCTTCTTCTTTCTCACATTTTTAGCCTCACTGTTCTGCCTTCAAAATATCCCCACCGTGGGATATTTCAAGAAGAGAAGTTCCTTTTGAATTCTCTTGGTTGGGTACTAAAACTCCGATCTGCTAAGAACACTCAGATTTCTCCAAATCCGATTTTGTAGCTTCCAACAGATTCAAAATAAATACTAAGATTCATTAAAAATTCCATTTCACCAAAAACTGATATTTTCATATCAGGTAGGGGTCAATCCGGCATTAAAACACACAACCAGTATGCCCAAAAATGTCAACTAACTCCGAAAATTCCCAAACTTTAACTGTAGTACAGTTTCCACATTTGTGACTTGGAAACAAACTCTCCACACTTATTTCCACTAACTAAGCAGTTTAAGCCACTTCCAAATCAAATAACAGCTATATTTCTCACATAGTGTTATAGCAAAGTGCCTAAACGTGCTCAGAAAGTCACAAAACTTCACAGACATGTTAAGTAAGTATTAGGCTACCTCTGTAATCATATACAAGCCTAATATGATTTTCTAGGGTTTTACATTCTCCCCACCTTTTTATAATTTTGTCCCCAAAATTGGTTTACCCTATTTTTAAAGTTCTAATAACTGACATACAACCACAGATATAATCCAATTTTAAGAAAACTAAGATACTAAGCAAAGTTACCAAATTTTTCAAAACCAAGAGATGGTGATGTCTCCTCGCCTCGTACAACATAGACTCTACCCCTAGCGATTGGTCCATCTTCAGTCTTGTTCTCTTGCCCCTAAGAACAACTCCTGGCATAGTGTCCCTTCTCTCTACACTTATAACAAGTTATTTGGTTCCCCCAACATACCCTGTTTCTGTGATACCTACCACACTTATTGCAAGTTTCTTGTCGATCTTCTTTCTGAACTTTATGGTCTTTTTCTTGTGGGTGACTAGATTTAGGATTACCTTTCCCATTTCCGCCATCCACTTTCCTCTTCTTTTGAAGAATTTGTAATTTCTGCTCTGCCTGAATTTGGAGATTTTCAGACTCCACAATTCTACACTTGTTCACCAAGGATGAAAAATCCCTAATTTCAAAAAGTCTCACAAACCTTCTTATATTTCCCCTCAGCCCGGACTCAAACCTGACATACCTCCAGCTCTCATCCAGATTCTGCCTAAACTGTGAAGAAAACTAGGACAACTCATGAAATTTTACCTCATATTGTCCAACCGTCATGTCCTCTTGTTAAAGATTCAAAAACTTTCTCTTTGTCATCTTGTAAACTTTTTGGAAAATATTTCTTCAAAAAGATCCCTCTAAACACATCCCACGTGATCAAAGTCCTTGCTGTCTCCAGCAGCCTTCTGGTGTTTCGCCACTATTGTTCTGCTTCCCCTCTCAGCATGAAGGAAGCAAAAGAAACTTTTTGCTCTTCAGAGCAAACCATGACCTCATAGATCTTCTCTAATTCGGTCAACCACTATTCTGCTTTAATTGGATCACAATCACCCCTGTATATCAGAGGATTCATATTTCTGAATTCCGCAATGTCGAGAAAATTCTGATTTTTAATCACTGGAACCTCTTGTACTGGTGGTGGTACAGGTGGTACTTGCTGCTGAGGTACCAACCTCTCTAAAACTCTAGCAGTTGCCGCTGCTTGTTCGGTCTGCTGCCTCATGGCATTGGTCATTGCCATCATAGCTGTAGCCATCTCTGTACCTTCGTTATCAGAGTCTCGATTCCCTCTCCCACGTGGTCGCCCTCGCATTGTCGGTCGCCCTCGTGCTACCATAGTCTTCTGTAAACACAGAACAATCCATATTGAGTTAGCTAGACTCCATATCATGTAACCGTGTCACAGCAGCTAAAGTAAACATCTCAAAGGCAAAACATACAATTCCACCTAAATAATCACATGTAAGAGATAAGAAATGCATACCCATCATTACACATGCATAAGCATAGTCAGTCCATACCCCGGCTCAATAGGATGAACTGCTCTGATACCAAAATGTAACAGCCCAATATTTGCTACCCAAATATATCGTCATATAAATGAATAACCCAATATTGACCCTGCTACTACTAACATACATCAACATTTAACCCATATCATTCATACATAATGAGTAAATATAGAGAGTCACGATAGTAAAAGTTATATATATACATCACAGCCTCAAGGGCATACTGTTATACATAACCTGAAATAACTAAGCAAATATAAAATATTTATATATGCTCAGCCCAAAACAGCATCTATACTATGCGAATCTTCATATATCTTCTTCTTCCCTTTCGAAGAACTTGCACCTGGATTTATATGGCAACACAATCGGGGTGAGAAAACATATCTCAGTAGAAGTATTCTAATACCAGCATATATACATATATGTACAATCAGATAATATCACAATTATCAAGTTGACACTTCAATCATAGAAGCAACAACACCTCATCTCAACAACACGCAATCGCCCATACAATTGCAATGTATGAAAATGTCATCATAGCAACCGCCCATACAATTGCCATGTTATGCTTAATTATGACTAATGATTATGTCTGTGTAATTTTCTAAGTATGGAGGTGAATAATGCATGATACCATATCCAGGACCTCCAATCCTATGGTAATGTCATGAATGCATGAAACTTGAACAAAGTGATGGAAGTCCATCGTTTCATCCATAACCTTGAACAAGCTAATCGGAAGTCTTGTTGATACCTAATTTTATCCATTTTCTTTATTTTTGTTTTTATTTATTTATTTAATTTAATTTCTGTTGTATGGGTCAACCAATGGCCCATTTCTCTTCTCAACCCATAACCCATTTTCTCAACTCTTCCCCTTCCTGCTGCTACCACCGAACCATCAATAGCTTGCATTGATTTGGATTAAAGCTTCTATCAGTTTTTTTTTTTCCCTTTGGCATTTCTACCATTATTTCCAATCATTATCTTGCCTGTTTGCATTTCAAAACGGAAAAGCAAATTGATTGTGAATGTCAATCAAAGCAAGAATAAAAAGGGGGATTAAATCATTCAGAAGGAGGATATAATTCAATCATTCAGAAAAAAAACCCATGTGAAATCACAGAGCTACACAGACGAATTCTTTTCCTGACCAAAGCCCACACCCTTCATCTTCAACCTCCAACCTTCACCATCACAAACCTCGGCCTTCAACTCACAGCCTCCATCTTCACCAACACCAAGCCACCCGGTTAACTCACCCTCTTCAACCTCAAAAACCTCTTCACACCACCATCACCCCTTCATCTTCTCCTTCACGACCCATCCTCAAGCTCATCACCCCACAACCAACACCCACGTAAAACCGTGACCAGCCTCCCCAAACGCACCAGCCGTGACGGCCCCAAACTCGCCAGTCCGACGCTGCGCTGGTCCAAGACGTCCAGAACCCCGCCGTCCAGCCGTTGCCACCTGACCAGATCCAGTACCGGCGCCGGCGTTTCTTCTGTTCCATCGGCACCACTCACGTCGCTCACCACCGAGCTCCCTATCGCCGCTCAAATCTGAACCTCCGCTGCCCCGCACCGTCCGTCCCTCTGCTACCCGCCGCTGCACCGGCTCCACCCAACGTGAACCCCGCGACGCCGCGCCCCCCACCTTGTCCTAGATCCTGCGCCGGTGAACCTTTTCCGGCCGGCATTGATCAACGGCGCCGCTCCCTCCTCTGCATCACCGTGAGTTCTCCCTCTCCCCCTCTTCTTCTTTCTTTTCATTTTCGTTTGCTAATTTCTGAGACTAAAGTCTCTTGTATCTTCCTGTGCATTTCACCTTTTTTTTTTCTCTTTCTGTTTTGTTTGTTTGATGGACTTCAGCCCATTTCTTTTTTTTCTTTCTTTTTATTCTATTTTACTAAAATAAAGAAAAGGTGTGAAATAAAAAAGATCAAAACATGTTTTGAATTTTAAGATTTAGTACTTGTTTGACCATATTTATTTTATTCAATAATATGTTTTATATTGTGTTTTGTGATTAATAAAAAATAAATAAATAAATAAATAATCATAAATAAAAAAAATGTAATGAAAGTGAACTTGTGATTTAATTTGATCTTATTATAGTTTGTCTGTCTCTTTATAATTTGTGAATTTATCTTATTAATTAAAATGACCGATGACGGAAAAATTGGGAGAGGATCGGAGCGCCGATCGATTACACTCTTCCTAATAATCTTGAGGTTTTATATTAGATTTTGCCAAAAGCAAGACGAGGTCTAATCCCCACATAAAAATTAAAATAATTATGTAAACTAAAATACAACTTTTTTTGTAAACCAAAATAAAACTTTTTTTTTTGTAAAATAAAATATTCAAATAAAAGTGAACGATTTCATATAGTTTCAACATCATAGTTGTGGTGAATTAAAGTTTTATTTTCCATGAAGACATTTTTTTTTTTTTTTGGAAATTACTACAAAAAATCTCATTGTGCTTTTTTTATTTTATTTTATAAATAATATTTTTATTTGGCCATTTTATTTTGAAAATTACTTCTCTTCAAAAAATAAAATTTTGATTCACCACTTTTATATAATGTTGTAGACTTAGAATTTGTTCCAAAATAATGGCTATTTAGTCACCCATTGCTTGTCTTAGTCATTTATCATTCTTGATATTATACTTGACAAAATGGGACATGTCAAAATAAAAATAAAAAATTCTCTTCTTTTAGTTTTCAAAGGACCAATTTAATTAACTTGCAAATAACATTAGATTAAATAGGTAACCGTTCTTAGAACGGACGGTGTAGGGTGCTAATACCTTCCCTACCCATAATCAACCCCCGAATCATGAACTCTGAAACGTAGACCATCTCTCAGGTGTCCAATTGCACCATTCCATTTAATGGATAAAGCGATTAGTGGCGACTCCCAACACCCCGAGGTCATTTCCTCCTTCTTTCTTTTTATTTTGGCGGCGCCCTTCGGGACGGTTGCGACAGCTGGCGACTCCACTAGGGACAGCTAGAGGGTTAAACTTTTTTTTACTCTTATGTGATTTGCTGTTTAATTATGTTGGTCCATTTTTATTTTATTTGTTTATTTGTTATTTGTTTCATATTATTCTACATTTTGTTTGTATTATATTTATTATATTTCGCTTTGTAAATAAGTTCTCTCATGTACACTTCCACACACAAGCTCTCTACCCGAGCTCAGTACCTTGTAGGCTTAGACAAGAGGGTGAAGTAGTGTTGCTTTGTGGGACCGTTGGTCTCCGTTTAGGCACATGAAAACCCTCGCTCAAATTGAACTCTTTCCGCTTGTAACCTATCATGGGTGAGGATGGAGGACCCTTGCTAGCCAAAGTGTTGGTGACAGCAAGGGACAATTTGGGGACCTTTTGTCCGATAGGGATCTAGAACCAAAGCTCTCACTTATAGATATAATCTTAGAGCTACCATCGTCCATAGAACTTATCTGTGAACGGGTACCAAGATTAGGTACCCTTTTCCTCTAACATATGAGGAATTTCTGTTTGTCTTTTATTTTGTAGTTGTTAACTTTTCTTTTATCTTGCATTTGCATATGTGGTCCAATCCTGTGAAGATATCGATAAACCTCAAGCATGAATAAGGGAAAGATGACTCTAATGTCTGAGGTGGCAGAGAGTATCAGGGTTGTCGGTGAAGAGTCTGCAAGAATTCAAGCCAAGGAAGGAAATAGTTTGCGTCGCGAGGATGTTCCTTTACCTCTCTTAAAGGGGAGCCATGACTTTGAGCAAAACGACCTAAAGAGGCTCCGTAATATGTGGTGTAGCATGAGAAGACAAGAAGAGTTCAATAACAAGTATGGAGATATTGCAGCTCTCATGTTCATCACCCCTGACCTCCAAATGTTGAAAGCTATGCTCCATTTTTGGGACCCCTCATATCAGTGTTTTACTTTCCAACAATTTGACTTGGTGCCCACGATTGAGGAGTATGCTAGGCTTCTTAATTTAGACGACGTGCAAAAGGACAAAGTGTACTCACATGACCCTAAGAAGACGCCGAGAAGGATGCTGTCCAAATTGATAGGGATTCATGCCAATGAACTGGACAAGTACATGGTGGATGAAGGACGAAGTCTAGATTCGGAGTTCTTGCCTAGGCTGGTTGAAGCTCAAATTGATCAAAGGTTTGGTTTGGTAGCACTAGCCCTTGCTATTTATGGGTTAGGAATTCTCCCAAGATGGAAAAATCAAATAGATGGACATGTGATCAATTTGTTCGAGCAGATTGAGCATGGGGTACACCCAGCCCCACCAATTTTAGCCGAGACAATTCGATCTACGAACTATCGCCGAGTCCATCAAAAAGGAAGATTTTGGGGATGTGCACCATTACTTGCAAAGTATGGATGCTTAGTCATATGCCAACGTTGAAGTGCTTTAACCATCCAGAAATTGATCAAAACAAGTATGTCATACCTAAGCACCATTTCTCTCTATATGGTCGTGACAATTGGCCTCCCGAACTCCGACGATGAGGCAATGGATCAGTTTTTTCATGGAAATAAAAGAAGTGGTCTGGAGGGCCAAGTGGTTTCCTCACACTTATACCATATATAAATGTGGAAGCAAACCTTGGGTTCCACTTATTGGCCCATGGGGAGTAGTGGGCTATGCTCCAGCTATGGTCCGAAGACAAATGGCATCTCGCAATTCATTCCAATGACTCATGGACTGTCCAAATTTGAATTCTCATACGGCGATGAAGGAACCAGTCATAAAATAAAAGAAGTCATTGAAGATTGGAAGGACACAAGAAGTGTGAAGCCCGGTCTCCCATCGTCTGAAACGACACCGGAATACTTAATCAGCGAGGCTAGTAGGAGGAAGGGGTTTCTTGCTCCCAAGGTACAAGGTCCGAGTTACCAATGCACCAATTTAATGAACCCAATGACTACTATGTCAAAGAGAGGGCGGTACGAAATCATTTATCGGTAGTGGACCACTGAGAGAAGGTCCTTGGAAGATCAACTTAGCACTACAAAAAGAAAAATCCAAAGTCAAGAACAAATGGCCTCTAAAGATATTGAAATAGAGAGGTTAAGGAAAACATGTCAAGCCCTCGAAACAATCATTCGGGGAAGGATGGTCAACTTCAAGAATTCAAGAATGAAGTTAAAATCTTGAATCAACATTTGGAAAAGCATGTTGAATGGTCTACTTTCTTGGAAAGTAAGAAGAATCGGTTAGAGGATGATGTTCTTTTCTTGACTAATGAAAAGAATTTCTATCGTAATGCAAGCCAAGAAATGGAGCGGAAAGCTGAAATGGTTCTTGATAATATGAGGGAAATCTCCAACCATTCAAGAAAGAGGGCAAGAGAAATCATCAAAGTGGAAGCCAAGCTAGCACCAGGAGAAAACCAAGATATTCTGACTCGGGTTAGAAAGGACCTTGATTTCCTAGGAAAATTTCACTGAAATTAGTTTCTTGGTCTAGGAATGCTGATGTAATCTTGTTTTGTAAAGCTAACTCCTCCATCTGACTTGAGGAGTAGCAAAGATCAATATGTGTAAAACTCTCTATGACCATAGAGCTTTTCCCTTTGAATAAATAAGGTTTATCGATATCGCTTGCTACTTTGGATCATGTCTCTACATGTATAGTTTTATTTTTGTTTTTATTTTCTTTTCCTTTTTCATGTTTTCTAATAAAAAAAAATGAATACAGAAAGGAAAACTGTCTCTACGACACCCATATAGGACTCGCTCTCAATCAAGAGTCATGGATGAACTGGGTCAGTCACAAGAATAGTTGAGAAGTGAAGTGAGTCAGCTAAAAGAACAAATGGCCAAGATCTTGAAAATTCTGGAAAAAATGAAGAACACAGAGGGGACTCCTTCAAAGGCAAATGATGATCCTTCTGCCACACCTGCTCACCCGCCCTGCTTTACGCCAGTTTCTTGGCAATATCCTAGTGTCACCTCTCAAGGGACCATGATGCCACTCACAATTTACTCAAATAATCCTAAAACACAGGCATCTTCATTCCCACCATATGGCCTTCCACCTGGTTATGTGCCACCATTATCCACCAATATTCCTGAGGGCAGTGCACCGACAGTCCCAATGAGTTCAAACCCTCTCTAAGGATCTCAACCAAATACCAGTGAGATTCCTCAGTACCCGGTTTCTATTCCACCTTATGGCATTTCTCCTGGTTTTATGCCATCCCAAATTACCAACCCTCTTGAGAGCGGCTCATCATTGGCAATACCTACTTCAGGGCCACAAGGCTCGACTCAGGCCCAACCTCCTTTCTACATGCCACAGTTTTTTCCCCATAAAGTCGCTGGAACTTCTCCGCTGAACCCTTCAACTGAAGGTATTCAATCCAAGGGAAAATTAGAAGTTCTGGAAGAAAGATTGCGAGCTATAGAAGGAGCAAGTAGCTATAGTCTTCTGGAAGCCGCAGAGCTCTGTCTTGTCCCGAATGTGGTAATTCCTCCAAAGTTTAAGGTCCCGATTTTGAAAAATATAAGGGAACCACTTGCCCAAAGAATCATCGACCATGTACATCCGCAAGATGGCATCCCATGCTCATGATGATAACTTGTTGATTCATTTCTTCCAGGATAGCTTAGCTGGGGCAGCTTCTAATTGGTATACACACCTGGAACGTGCTCATATACGATGTTTCAAGGACTTGACTGATGCTTTCTTGAAGCAATATAAGTACAACATCGATATGGCACCAGATAGGTTATAGTTACAAAATATGGCTAAGAAAGAAGCTGAAACCTTTAAAGAATATGCTCAGCGATGGAGAGAGATAGCTGCTCAGGTTGAACCCTCATTGACAGAAAGAGAAATGGTGGTGACATTCATTGACACCCTCCAATCACCCTTCTATGACAAAATGATAGGGAGTGTGTCGTCGAATTTCTCAGACATGGTCATTATTGGGGAAAGAATTGAAGGAGGAATGAGAAGTGGAAAGATTGCTGAAAGCTTAATGGGGACATTTAGTGCCAAGAAGCCCCCAGCAGGGAAGAAAAGAGAAGAAGAAGCCCATGCTGTGACTTTCGATCAAAGGAGTTTTGCCCAAGGGAGACATAGCCAGACACCTGTTAACCCTCAACCATCCTTCCAACCTCCCTACATGCCTTACTATCCATACATTGCTAATACTTCTCAAGCTCCATACCCTCAACCTTATCACCCAATGATCCCTTATCGTGCACCGTCTCCTATCCCAAATCAAACACTCCCTACCATGCCATATCAACCAACCCAACCATGGGCCCAAAATCCAAATACCAACCAAAGAAGACCGCCAGCTAACCAAGAAAAGAAACCTGTCCAATTTGACCCAATTCCCATGACCTATACTGAACTGCTACCACAACTCTTCCGAAATTCCTTATTGGCTCCTTGCCCAATGAAGCCATTGGAACCTCCCTACCCAAGAGGGTTTGACCAGAATGCTAAATGCGAGTACCATGCTGGGGCTGTAGGTCACTCAACAGAAAATTGCAGAGCCTTGAAGTTCAAAGTGCAAGACTTGATTAATGCCAAATGGTTAAACTTTAAGGAAAAAACTCCTAATGTAGGCCGCAATCCCTTGCCTGATCATGGAGGTCCAGTAGTTAATGCCATAGAGAAGTCTTCTGGACGATGCCTCATAAGTTAGGTAGCTGAGGTGAAAACTCCCATGAGAGTAATTTTTCAAGAGTTTTGCAAATATGGGTTGATACAAAACCAAGCTGAGATAAAAAAGGTCAATGAAGATGAAACTGTGTGCAAGATCCATGGGGAAGTCGGGCATTCTATTAAGGAATGTGATGAATTCAAGCAGATCCTCCAAAGTTTGATGGACAGTCACCTAGTGCAAATAAGCAATCAGTACGATAATGGTGACGTCTATATGGTCAAGGAAGTTACACCTCCACCAGTTCAAGAGGCTGCCAATACCTATGCAACGCAACCAATCATAGGGCAAGCTCCAGGCATACCAAGGCCATTGACGATTCATTATAGTAAAGAGGTGTCTCCGCAAGTCTCTTTTGGTCGGAATCCTATCACTATCCAAGTGCCGACTCCTTTTCCCTATAAGGATACCAGAGCTGTGCCTTGGAAATATGATGTGCAAGTCATTGTAAATGATCTCCAGGACAATCAAGTAAAAATTCCATCAGCTATCTCTAGCATATCTGGGATCGGTGGAATGACTCGGAGTGGTCGTATTTATACACCTGAGTATTTGCGTAAAGACCAAGTGGAGGAAGTGGAAAGAATTCGAAAAGGGAAAGGCAAGATGGGGGAAACTTCTACTGAAAAAGCCTTGAAAGAAAAGGAAGAACCAAAGGCAACACAGCAAGAGGTCTATAAGAAAGAAGTGACCGAGGAAGAAGCTTGTGAGTTCTTAAAATTCATAAAGCAAAGTGAATACAAGGTGGTGGATCAACTGAACCGCACCCCTGTAAGAATATCACTCTTATCTTTATTAATGAACTCTGAGCCACACAGGAATGTGCTAATGAAAGTGCTTAATCAAGCCCATGTTTCTCATGACATAACGGTTGACAAGTTGAATGGCGTTATCAGCAACTTCACAGCAGATAATTACATCACTTTCACCGATGATGAAATACCCAATGAGGGAAGGGGACATAATAAAGCACTTCATATCTCAGTAAAATGTCAAGACCATATCATGGCTAGAGTACTGATGGACAATGGCTCTTCCTTGAATGTGATGCCAAAGTCAACACTCTCCAAATTACCTTTTGATGGGTCACACATGAAATCAAGTGCGATGATAGTAAGGGCATTTGATGGCACAAGGAGAGAAGTCATAGGGGAAATTGAAATACCAATTCAAATTGGTCCTTGCACTTTCAACATACTCTTCCAAGTAATGGACATTGCACCATCATACAGTTGTCTCTTAGGACGACCATGGATTCATTCTGCTGGAGCCGTGCCTTCCACCTTGCACCAAAAAGTCAAATTCATAGTTGATAACAAGATGATTACTATCTTTGGTGAAGAGGACCTACTAGTGAGCAAGCCGCTAGACACCCCTTATATTGAAGCTACAGAAGAGGCTTTGGAGACTGCCTTTCAAGCACTCGAGGTTGTCAATACCATTTATATAAAAGAAGGATCTCCAATTCCTAAACCGCAGCCTTCTGTTGCATCTGTAATGATGGCTAAAGTTATGCTAGAAGGGGTTATCAAGCATGGAGAAGGGCTGGGCAAGAAACGACAAGGTGCCACAGGACTTTTTCAACCCTTTGAAAACAAAGATAGATTCTGGCCGGGGTACAAACCCACCAAGGCCGATAAGAGGAGGATAATGGAAGAGAAAAAGAGAAAAGGTGGCTCGCTTGGAAAATCGAGAACCTAAAGTGAAGGGAGTCCCCATCTGTGATATACTACAAAGCTTCCGGAGTGCGGGAATTGTGTTCGTAGACCAAGTGACCGCAGTTGAAGATGACGATTTTGTCAGTCATACGGACCTGGTGTATGCATGTTCTTCAAATACAAGACTCGACAATTGGGAGATTTCCGAGCTTCCCATAACCTTAGAGTCTCTTTCAAAGTAATTTTATAGTGCTTTTCCTTTAGCTCTGCCCAAGACTTTAGGATTTCCATTTGTAAATGGGCTCACATGTTCCCTTTCCAATAACTGTTATTAATAAAATGCATTTTTGAGTTCTCACATTTTTCATTCCATTAGCTTTCATCCCTCCATTATCATGGCCTTCTATTCATTTCATTTTTCTTGTGTCAACATCACTTATTGCAGATCTGAAAATGACTCTCTTGAAAGTGACAGTGTCAATATCTCATCATATAATTTTGAACACCCTGTTAATCATGCTGATGAGGATAATGAGGATGATTGGGAAACTTCACCTGAGTTAATGAGATTACTTGAACAAGAAGCTAAAGAAATCCAACCCCATGAGGAACCAATTGAAGTAATTAATTTGGGGACTGAAAATGATAAGAAAGAAATCAAAATTGGTACCTCGATGAAAGAGAATGAGCATAACAAGTTGATTAAGCTCTTGTTTGATTATAGTGATGTTTTTGCATGGTCATACCAAGATATGCCTGGGCTAGACACTGACATAGTTGAGCACAAATTGCCACTAAAACCTGGGTACCCTCCGATTAAGCAAAAGTTGAGACGAATGAAACCTGAGATGTCCCTAAAAATCAGAGATGAAGTAAAAAGACAGTTTGATGCTGGATTTCTTGCAGTTGCAAAATACCCACAATGGGTTGCCAACATTGTTCCTGTCCCAAAGAAAGACGGGAAAGTCCGAATGTGTGTAGACTATCGAGACTTAAATAGGGCTAGCCCTAAAGACGACTTCCCGTTACCTCACATTGATGTTTTGGTGGATAACACTGCTCAACATTCATTTTTTCCTTTATGGATGGTTTCTCGGGATACAATCAGATCAAGATGGCACCGAAGACATAGAGAAGACCACATTCATCACTTTATGGGGAACCTTCTGCTACAAAGTGATGCCTTTGGTTTAAAAATGTGGGGCAACGTATCAGAGAGCTATGGTGACATTGTTCCATGACATGATGCACAAAGAAATAGAAGTTTATGTGGATGATATGATTGCAAAGTCAAAAACAGAAGAAGATCATATAATCAATCTGCAAAAGCTTTTTGAGCAATTGAGGAAGTTCAAACTCAGATTGAATCCTACAAAATGCACTTTTGGTGTCAGATCAGGCAAACTATTGGGGTTTGTGGTGAGCCAGAAAGGAATAGAAGTTGATCCTGACAAGGTTCGAGCAATATTGGACATGCCGGTCCCTCGTGACCGAAAAGGAAGTTCGGGGATTTTTGAGAAGGTTGAATTACATCGCTCGATTCATATTCCAGCTCACAGCAACATGTGAGCCGCTCTTCAAGTTGTTACGCAAGAATCAGCCAGTCAAGTGGAATAATGATTACCAAAGAGCCTTTGAAAAAGTCAAGCAGTATTTACAAGAACCCCCAGTTTTGGTGCCTCCAGTGCCAGGAAGACCTCTCATTATGTATTTGACGGTTCTTAATGAGTCTATGGGTTGCATACTGGGGCAGCATGATGAATCCGGTAGAAAAGAATGCGCCATTTATTACTTAAGTAAAAAGTTCACCGATTATGAGGCAAAGTACTCATTGTTAGAGCGAACTTGTTGCGCCTTGGCATGGGCTGCCCATCGATTGAGGCAATATATGTTGTGTTACACTACTTGGTTGGTGTCCAAAATGGATCCTATCAAGTATATCTTTGAGAAACCCGCTCTCACTGGGAGAATCGCGCGATGGCAAGTTTTATTATCGGAGTATGAAATTATTTATGTCACCCAAAAGGCAGTTAAGGGAAGTGCCCTTGCAGATTATCTGGCTAACCAACCTATAGAAGATTATGGGTCGATGCAATGTGAGTTCCCTGATGAAGATATAATGGCTCTGTTTAAAAATGAGGATTCCTCTGAAAAAGGAAAATGGACTATGTGGTTTGATGGAGCCTCTAATGCACTGGGGCATGGCATTGGAGCTATTTTGATCTCCCCTGAAGATAAATTCATCCCAATCACAGCAAGGTTGTGTTTTGACTGTACTAACAATATAGCAGAATACGAAGCGTGTGCTTTGGGTATTCAGGCAGCAATAGAATCAAAAGCAAAGATCTTGGAAGTATATGGGGACTCTACCTTGGTCATTCATCAACTAAAAGGAGAATGGGAGACCCGGGATGCTAAACTGATTCCATACCATGTTTACATCAAAGAATTGATCGAGCAATTTGATGAAGTCACTTTTCATCATGTTCCTCGAGAAGAAAATCAGTTGGCTGATGCTTTGGCCACACTGTCATCAATGTTCCAAGTAAGTCATGAAAGGGACCTACCACTTATAAAAATGGAAAGTCGTGATTGTCCTGTATATTGTCAAGTGGTTGAAGATGAGCCTGATGGAAAGCCGTGGTACCATGACATCAAATGTTTCATCAAGAATAGGGAGTACCCTGCAGGTGCTTCAGAACATGACAAGAGGACCCTGAGGAGGCTCGCAATGGGTTATTTTCTGAGTGGGGAAATACTTTACAAAAGAAATCATGATATGGTGCTTCTAAGATGTGTTGATGCAATGGAAGCAGAAAAGATTATTGAAGAAGTACATGAGGCTCCTTTGGAACTCACTCCAATGGACATGCAATGGCAAGAAAAATCCTAAGATCTGGTTATTATTGGTTAACCATGGAAACTGACTGCTTCAATCATGTGAGGAAGTGCCACAAGTGCCAAACATATGCTGATAAGATCAATGCGCCGCCAGTCCCTTTGAATGTCCTAGCAGCACCATGGCCATTTTCCATGTGGGGTATGGATGTCATAGGACCTATTGAACCTAAGGCCTCAAATGGGCATCGCTTTATCCTTGTCGCGATAGACTACTTCACCAAATGGGTTGAAGCTGCTTCTTATGCCAATGTGACCAGGAATGTGGTGGTCAAGTTCATCAAAAGAGAATTGATATGTCGTTATGGTCTACCGAATAAGATCATCACTGACAATGCAACCAACTTGAATAACAAAATGATGAAGGAAATGTGCGAGAATTTCAAGATCCAACATCATAACTCCTCGCCATATCGCCCAAAGATGAATGGGGCTGTTGAGGCAGCAAACAAAAACATCAAGAAAATCATCCAAAAAATGGTTGTGACATACAAAGATTGGCATGAGATGCTTCCATTTGCTCTGCATGGTTATCGCACATCTGTCCGTACCTCAACTGGGGCAACTCATTTCTCTTTAGTTTACGGAATGGAAGCCGTACTCCCTATTGAGGTAGAGATCCCCTCATTAAGAGTACTGATGGAGACAAAACTGGAAGAGGCCGAATGGGTCCAAGCTCGACTAGATCAGTTGAATCTTATTGAAGGTAAAAGGTTAAGCGCACTGTGTCATGGCCAAGATTATATCAAAGGAGGCTTATGAAAGCCTATGCAAAAAAAGTGCGCTCTCGACAATTTCAAGAAGGAGACTTAGTGCTCAAAAAGATCCTGCCAATTCAAAAAGATCACCGTGGAAAATGGACTCCAAATTATGAAGGACCTTATGTCGTGAAGAAGGCTTTCTCTAGAGGGTCCTTAATTCTCACAAAAATGGATGGTGAAGATCTACCACTTCCTGTAAATTCGGACGCAGTCAAGAAATATTATGCGTAAAAGCACTACTTGTCAAAAAAAATAAAAGAAAAAAAAAGAAAAGAAAAAAAAAAAAGGGATAACTATGGCTCGCTAGGTGGAAAACCTGAAAAGGCTACCTAGGCAAAAGTTAGAGCGACCTGGTAGGTTGAAAACTCGAAAGAGCGACCTAGGCAAAAGTTAAGGTCTAAAATAAAATGACAATAGTGCTTGATATGACAAAGGAAGTGAGACCTGAGCGGTTGAATCTCCATGCCAGGGAGAAGAAAATCTCTGCTTTAGAGCAAACTAAGTTTCCATATTGGGGCAGGCCAAATGATCTCAACTGGGGCAATCAAAGTCTTCATAGGCTGGTTAACGGGTGTTCAAAATCAGGTATGCAGAGGATTGACGCTGATTACGATAAAGGGTTTCATTGGAAGAGCTGAAGGCCTTTGCCCTTATCATCCCTCTGTAAATTTCATGTTGATGACCACAATAATACTTTCTTTTCACCATTCCCATTTCAATACAATATCGTCATGTTTTTACCTTTGCCTCTTCTTTGACTTAATATGCATTTTTCTAATAATCATATATTGGAATGTGAAATGTGACATTGATGTCCGAGCATTAAGAATTGCTAATGATTTGAAAGGTATGGGAAACACAATGATTCCTGATAAGAGTGTTGATAAAAGAGAAAGGACAACCAGGTCACCTCAAGGGTCATCTAAAGAGTTTTCCTATTGCTCTTGTGTGTCACATCTAATGCACACTTCAAGGGTCATTCTGGTTGGACATTTCAACCATCGGCTGAATAGACAAATGAAAGGATGCCATTAAATCCTATTCCAGTTCATCTTTGAAAATGATTGCAATCATGTCCTCAAGGGTCGTGGAGACAAAAACAAAAAACAAAAAAAAAACAAACAAACAAACAAAAAAAGAAATTTTTTCATACTCTCATACATTTGAAGCATGCATTGCATAAGTGCATTTGTTCTCATTTTGCTAGCCTTGACCTACAAAGGTCCAAGTTGCTGTTTACCTTTTTGGGTCCCTGCACCCATTGTATTCTCATTTTTGGGCCCCCGCGCCCATTGTGTTTTCCTTTCCGGGCCCCTGCGCCCATTGTGTTTTCCTTTCCGGGTTCCTACACCCTTGTTTTCCTTTCTGGGCCCCCGCGCCCATTGTCTTTTAGTTTTTGGGTTCCTACACCCTTGTTTTCTCGTTTTCGGGCCCCCGCGCCCATTGTGTTTTCCTTTCTGGGCCCCTGCGCCCATTGTCTTTTAGTTTTTGGGTCCCTGCACCTATTGTGTTCTCGTTTCTGGGTGCCCATACCCGTTGTTATCGGGTCCTCGTACCCATTGCCTTTAAGTTTTCTGTTAAGCTTCAACAGATACCCGACTCCGTAAGCTTCTTACCTTATTTTTTGTTAAGCTTCAGCGGATACCTGACTCTGCAAGCTTGTGGGTCCCCGCACCCATTGTTTTATATTTTCGGGTCCTCGTACCCATTGCTTCTTTGTTTTTGTTAAGCTTCAATGGATACCCGACTCCGTAAGCTTCTTACCTAGTTTTTTGTTAAGCTTCAACGGATACCCGACTCCGTAAGCTTCTTACCTTGTTTCTGTAAAGCTTCAGCGGATACCTGACTCCGCAAGCTTTTTACCTTTTTCTGGGTGCCCGTACCCGTTGCTTTTGGGTCCTCGTACCCATTGTTTATGTTTTCGGGTCCCCGTACCCATTGCTTTTAAGTTTTCTGTTAAGCTTCAATGGATACCCGACTCCGTAAGCTTCTTACCATGTTTCTGTATAGTTTCAGCGGATACCTGATTCCGCAAGCTTTTTACCTTTTTCTGGGTGCCCGTCCGTTGCTTTTGGGTCCTCGTACCCATTGTTTATGTTTTCTGGTCCCGTACCCATTGCTTTTAAGTTTTCGTTAGCTTCAACGGATACCGACTCAGTAAGCTTCTTACCTTGTTTCGTAAAGCTTCGGCGGATACGACCGCAAGCTTTTTACCTTTTTGGGTGCCGTACCGTTGCTTTTTGGGTCCTCGTACCCATTGTTTATGTTATCGGGTCCTCGTACCCATTGCCTTTAAGTTTTCCGTTAAGCTTCAACGGATACCCGACTCTGTAAGCTTCTTATGTTGTTTTTGTTAAGCTTCAGCAGATACCTGACTTTGTAAGCTTTTGGGTCCTTGTACCCATTGTTTTAAGTTTTCTGTTAAGCTTCAGCAGATACCTGACTCTGCAAGCTTTCGGGTCTCCGTACCCATTGCTTTGAAGTGTTCTGTTAAGTTTCAGCGGACACGTGAATCCACAAGTTTTTACTGTCTCATGGATAAAATTGAATCAATTCCCTTGTTTTTCATTTATTCTAAATGTAAAACAAATGGGGGCAGCTGTTGATACCCAATTTTATCCATTTTCTTTATTTTTGTTTTTATTTATTTATTTAATTTAATTTCCTGTTGTATGGGTCAACCAATGGCCCATTTCTCTTCTCAACCCATAACCCATTTTCTCAACTCTTCCCCTTCCTGCTGCTGCCACCGAACCATCAATAGCTTGCATTGATTTGGATTAAAGCTTCTATCAGTTTTTTTTTCCCTTTGGCATTTCTACCATTATTTCCAATCATTATCTTGCCTGTTTGCATTTCAAAATGGAAAAGCAAATTGATTGTGAATGTGAATCAAAGCAAGAATAAAAAGGGGGATTGAATCATTCAGAAGGAGGATATAATTCAATCATTCAGAAAAAAAACCCACGTGAAATCACAGAGCTACACAGACGAATTCTTTTCCTGACCAAAGCCCACACCCTTCATCTTCAACCTCCAACCTTCACCATCACAAACCTCAGCCTTCAACTCAGCAGCCTCCATCTTCACCAACACCAAGCCACCCAGTTAACTCACCCTCTTCAACCTCAAAAAACCTCTTCACAGCCACCATCACCCCTTCATCTTCTCCTTCACCGCCCATCCTCAAGCTCATCACCCCACAACCAACACCCACGTAAAACCGTGACCAGCCTCCCCAAACGCACCAGCCGTGACCACCCAACACCGTTTGGCCCCAAACTCGCCAGTCCGATGCTGTGCTGGTCCAAGACGTCCAGAACCCCGCCATCCAGGCGTTGCCACCTGACCAGATCCGGTACCGGCGCCGGCATTTCTTCTGTTCCATCGGCACCACTCACGTCGCTCACCACCGAGCTCCCTATCGCCGCTCAAATCTGGACCTCCGCTGCCCCGCACCGTCCGTCCCTCTGCTACCCGCCGCTGCACCGGCTCCGCCCAACGTGAACCCCGCGACGCCACGCCCCCACCTTGTCCTAGATCCTGCGCCGCGAACCTTTTCGGCCGGCATTGATCAACGCGCGCCGCTCCCTCCTCTCGCATCACCGTGAGTTCTCCCTCTCCCCCTCTTCTTCTTTCTTTTCATTTTCGTTTGCTAATTTCTAAGACTAAAGTCTCTTGTATCTTCTGTGCATTTCACCTTTTTTTTTTTCTCTTTCTGTTTTGTTTGTTTGATGGGCTTGACCCATTTTTTTTTTCTTTCTTTTTATTCTATTTTACTAAAATAAAGAAAAGGTGTGAAATAAAAAAGATCAAAACATATTTTGAATTTTAAGATTTAGTACTTGTTTGACCATATTTATTTTATTCAATAATATGTTTTATATTGTGTTTTGTGAATAATAAAAAATAAATAAATAAATAAATAATCATAAATAAAAAAAATGTAATGAAAGTGAACTTGTGATTTAATTTGATCGATTATAGTTTGTCTGTCTCTTTATAATTTGTGAATTTATCTTATTGATTAAAATGACCGATGACGGAAAAATTGGGAGAGGATCGGAGCGCCGATCAGATTACACTCTTCCCAATAATCTTGAGGTTTTATATTAGATTTTGCCAGGAGCGCCGGCGAGGTCTAATCCCCACATAAAAATTAAAATAATTATGTAAACTAAAATACAACTTTTTTTTGTAAACCAAAATAAAACTTTTTTTTTTGTAAAATAAAATATTCAAATAAAAGTAAACGATTTCATACAGTTTCAACATCATAGTTGTGGTGAATTAAAGTTTTATTTTCCATGAAGACATTTTTTTTTTGGAAATTACTACAAAAAATCTCATTGTGCTTTTTTTTATTTTATTTTATAAATAATATTTTTATTTGGCCATTTTATTTTGAAAATTATTTCTCTTCAAAAAATAAAATTTTGATTCACCACTTTTATATAATGTTGTAGACTTAGAATTTGCTCCAAAATAATGGCTATTTAGTCACCCATTGCTTGTCTTAGTCATTTATCATTCTTGATATTATACTTGACAAAATGGGACATGTCAAAATAAAAATAAAAAATTCTCTTCTTTTAGTTTTCAAAGGACCAATTTAATTAACTTACAAATAACATTAGATTAAATAGGTAACCGTTCTTAGAACGGACGGTGTAGGGTGCTAATACCTTCCCTACCCGTAATCAACCCCTGAATCATGAACTCTAAAACGTAGACCATCTCTCAGGTGTCCAATTGCACCATTCCATTTAATGGATAAAGCGATTGGTGGCGACTCCCAACACCCCGAGGTCATTTCCTCCTTATTCTTTTTATTTTCGCGGCGCCCTTCGGGACGGTTGCGACAAGTCTCATCTAGCATACATCATTATCCCAGAGGACATCTCATCCCCCCCGAGTAGTGAAGTCTCATCAACTACAAGGTTATCGACAATGAACAAGGAAATTCATCCTCAATACTTCACTATATTAGGAAGGATACAATGCGCCTTACCTGATATAGAACACCCACTTTCACGGGGCTCACACCTTTCAAAAAGGCAAATCATACCATTAAGTATATCATCATGTCTAATTAACTTATCATAATTAGAATTAAAAACCTCAACAGGTTTCACGAACATCTCATGCAATACAATTACTAATTACTTCCCATAACTAGTTTTCGCAATTGATTTATATGCACTCTAAATTCATTTCACAAACAAATCATCAAATACTTTTAAAAGTACCTTATCACTCTTAAAAGAGCACACACAAATAATTCCCACACTTAGGGAAACTCAATTCCTCGATCCATCACAATACAAATTATATGTATATATAGCCACGTCTAATTACCTCTCGTAATTAGTATTTCAAGTCAACTTGACTTAATACATTTGCACTTCATCAATTACTCCTATTAGAATTTCAACATACTCTACTAGGCATAAACAAAGTATCCTAGCAATTAGGAACCTCAAAACATCAAAATAGAAATTCTGATGAAATCTGCTCTAGGCACCCTAAAAATGATGTTTTTCATAAATTCACCAAAAGTCCATCTTAACTGATAAAATTCTGTAATTTTATAGGTAGATAGCCTTATGTCTTATCTTTCAAATGCAATAAGAACCAAGTCATTCCAATATTTGTAGCTCAATTTATGCAACAAACACCACAGGCTGTTTAGTGCTATACCGTTTCTGCATGCTGCTGGACTATGAATGCCCAGGCGCTCAAACTCTGGCGCTTAAGCACCCGAACGCCAGAAATACGATTCGCAGAAGTGCTTTCTGCATAATTGGTGCTCCAACCAATTTCTAACACCAAATTTATGGGTTCTAAGCATTATGAAATCCTAATCATAATCTAAAAACATAATGGAATCATCAAAATACTAACCTAATCCATCTACTCAGAATCATGAACATGGTTCAATCCTCTAAAATACTCATTTACTAACCTCAAACTCCATGAATTTCATGGATGTTCCTAGGTGTAAAACTAACACCCTTAAGTTGATTAAGCTCCATCCTAACCAAACTCGGCCATTAAAGGCATCAAACTAGCAAGAACATGACATAAACAATCCAAAACCCATATCTCATCCAACCACAAACTCTTGAGAAAAGATGAAGATGAAGATAAAGAAAGTTGGTTATGAAAGTTCAAGCACCCTTACCTCAAGGTCAAGATGATGAAGCATGACCTTCACTTGGATCCTCTCCTTGGATGGTTGATCCTTCTCTTGGTTCTTCTTCCTTTGGTTTCTCCTTCTTCTCTTTCTTCCTTTTCTCTTCTTCTTTCTCACGTTTTCAGCCTCACTGTTCTGCCTTTAAAATATCCCCACCGTGGGATATTTCAAGAAGAGAAGTTCCTTTTGAATTCTCTTGGTTGGGTACTAAAACTCCGATCTGCTAAGAACACTCAGATTTCTCCAAATCCAATTTCGTAGCTTCCAACAAATTCAAAATAAATACTAAGATTCATTAAAAATTCCGTTTCACCAAAAACTGATATTTTCATATCAGCTAGGGGTCAATCTGGCATTAAAACACACAACCAGTATGCCCAAAAATGCCAAACTAACTCCGAAAATTCCCAAACTTTAACTGTAGTACAGTTTCCACATTTGTGACTTGGAAACAAACTCTCCACACTTATTTCCACTAACTAAGCAGTTTAAGCCACTTCCAAAGCAAATAATAGCTATATTTCTCACATAGTATTACAGCAAAGTGCCTAAACGTGCTCAGAAAGTCACAAAACTTCACAGATATGTTAAGTAAGTATTAGGCTACCTCTGTAACCATATACAAGCCTAACATGATTTTCTAGGGTATTACAGAAGGACTCACAATTTTTTCCAGAATTTTCTTCAACTCTCTATTAGAAACCTCTACTTGTCCAAGTTTGTGGATGATAGGTAATGATTACCCTATGTGTCATCCCATACTTAGTAAGTAAAGCAACAAAATACTTGTTGCAAAAATGTGATCCCCCATCACTAATAATAGCTCTAGGGATGTCAAACCTTGTGAAAATATTCTTTTTAAGAAAGGTAAGGACCACCTTAGAGTCACTAGTAGGTAGGGCATAAGCTTCCACCTACTTTGATACGTAGTCCTCTACTATAAGAATGAACTGGTTTCCAAAGGATGATACAAAGGGGCTCATAAAGTCTATACCCCATACATCAAAGATTTCCATTTCCAAAATAAAGTTCAAAGGCATCTCATTCCTTTTTGAAATATTTACAGTCATTTGGCATCTATCACACTTAACTGTAAAACAAGTGAGAATTTTGAAATAGAGAAGGCCAATAGACGCATTAGGAGAGAAAGTGCATTAGAGTATATGCATACTTGGGTGACTTAGCCTTGTATTTAGAGAGTGAGTTTGCTTACAAGGTAGGAAGTATCTAAAGAGATATTGTTTAGATATGATTATGATTGGTAGTTATAAGGAGATAAGATCTCAAAACTTCCTCACTTAAGAGGGATTTAGTTAAGATAAGATGCTCAACTTAGTAAGCAAGCAACTACTCATTAGGGTCACGCTAGCAAGGGGCTGCTCATATTGGGCTTAGATCTAGAATATTGTCCAGAGCAATTCTTTTTATATGGTCAGTGATATACCACGGCAACATATATCCTATTTAATGTATTAACCAAGCCAATAACTCATATGGATGAAATACAAAGTCAAGAGTGCCAAGGAGCAAAGAAAATCAAGTGTAGGTCCTGGTGTCATCTCCAAATCTCCTCCCAGTACAAATGAGGCTTGAGTAAACCTGCAAAGGTTGTTGGCTCATGCTTCTTTAGATTGTTTGCATCTTATCCCAATAAAAACCATTGACAATAACTAAGTAGTGTATACAGAGCTTTCATAATATGAAGTTAAATGTTCAGCAGTTAGGGTAGAGGCATTCGGAATAACAATTTTAAAATGAAAGCTTTGTATAGCTTATGTGTGATGAAGTACAAGTCCTTCATATGGCTTCCACAGAGAATCGGCCACACTCCTCAAGAACTGATATTCTGGATTCAAAACCTTCAAGATTCGTGCAAGAGTAACTTGAAGATAAACAAATGAGAGTGAATGATTTTGAGGCCAGTGAAAGAGAAATAGCCAATAGGGTAAAGCAAAATAAGATTGTGAATTTGAATTTGAAATTCAAATGAGGAGAAATAAAAAATAGCTTACAGAAAGAAAGAGATGGATATAAATTGGCTAGCCAGGATTTTGAAATTTGAATGTAGATGAGCGATAGTGCAACTTGAAACTGTGAAATCCAAAGAAAAAGATATAGGTGACAAATGGGTTAAAAGTTAAAGCAGCTTCATCTTACCCCAAATAGAAAAATTTGGGAAGAATAAGAAAAGCTTAGAAGTGCAGAAAGTCAAAATCCTCCCAGTCCACGTGATGTTTAGTGAAGCCAACTTTCTTCCATTCCAGCATAGAGCACACATGTTGATCGATTAAACATGATACGTTCACATTCTCAAAGGCAAGTACACAAGGAGTAACCTTACACGCGGGAAAAGAGCTTGTGTTCTGAAACGGATTCAGAGAGTACCTGAAGTAGGCAGTTACGGTGGTTTCTTCTTTGAGCAGTAGCTGAGCGTATTGCGTAGGGGGTGGGTACCTGCAAAGGGACTCCAATGCTCAAGTCAGGCACTGCTCAAGTAGGCTTATGAGATTGGGTTAAAGGTTCCCTTCTTAAGATGACTTAACCGTGTATTTATAGAGCGTATACAGAATCTTAATGGGATCTTTACTGAATGTAGGTAATTCAGGATTAGTATCCTGATGAGGATCATCTTTCCATTATTATAGGATACATCCCTGTAAATCTGGAATTAAGATATGGAAAGTATCTAGCCATCAAAGATAATTATGAGTCCTATAATATCATAAGTTGATGATTGGCAGTTACGGATATTTAGGCATTCATCCTCTGCATGAATCTATTATTCACGACATCATATCCCAACACCGCAAAGGGGCCATAATTCATGGTCTGGAATACGTTGTGAGTCTTCCTCTATGCCGGCTAGGAAGAGTCCGGTAGTGTGCATGTCGGGTTGATCCCATGGAGCGGGATCCTAGATCATGGTCCAGAATAGTTGCCCCCAGCTTGGCTCTTGGATGAGACAGACCAGAGTTAAGTTTAGAATGAATTAACCATCATATGGCTAACATGGTAATTCGATGGATATATGTTAGATCTCGGGTTATTACCAGTGTCCATTTCCTATTCAGTTATAAATAAAGATCACTGCTCCCAAGTAAGAGTACTAGGAATTTCTGGAGATATATTCAACGTAAATTCTGAACATGATCTCTGGTGGTAACAGTCTGCGATTCTCTAGGAAACTGATACTTGTTCTTTATTGAGGAGTAGCAATCTGTCAAAGAAAATGTCACTTTCATATGAATTTTCTCAACTGCTCCCTATCTTTGTGACCAATCAGAGGTTAGAAGCATTTATTTTAGCTGACTTCATGAGATCAGGTCACCTTTTGTAGGACCAATCAGAATCCCTCATGTATGTTATAAGTAGAGAATACTTCTTCGTGAGCTAGCATTCCCTTCTTTTTCATTCTTAAGTAGAAATGATTTCTTCCAAGAGAACGAGTGTAGCTCTTTTTTCATTTCCCGTATTTGCGAAGAGAGCTTCATCATCTGCAGAGATTATACTCTTATTTTTTCCAAAGTTCTTGAAGATGTTTGATTTTCCCCGAATGTTCTTTCCTTTTGACAGGGGCCTTTCTTTCTTAGCGTAAAACTAGGTTGCTATGCATTTAGAGAGACGGAAGCCTTTCTCTCCTAGCGTACAGGGCAGTGTCTGATCCAACGTGTCGCTAGGATGAGACAATGCCTTCGTCCACTATTGTATGAGGACCTGACGGAGCACATCGTTCTTTTCTCCACCTTCTTCCGGGCTATTTGAAAGCACCTGGCCGGTCTTTTTCGTAGTACGGCTGGGAATGCAAGGATGCCGGGTCAAAGGAAGGAAGGATCCCCTTGGAGTAAATAAGGGTGGTCTGCTTTCTTTAACTTGCTTTCAAGGAAGCATCAGGTATCCGCCTCTGTCATTATCCATTGAGAAGGTGGGGGGGAACGAGTGGGCGGAGTATTTCTACTTCGGAGTGGCTTCAATCTGCTCCGGGGTGGAAAGGCCGCTGGAGCTGCTCTGTAACTTGAGGCAACTTAGAATGATTGATGTCGGCAGAGGATTCCTTAGCTAGAGAGGTCGTACCCCATCCAACAAGTGAGAGAAAATTTCGGTCTTTAGTTGCATCACGGAGAAAACGGTGCAAGGAACTTTGGTATTTTCTCCGGGATTATGATCTCGATTTTCCAATATTCTTCAAAGCCAATCCACTTTTTCAAGAGACCGAGGTTTGGAGATGTGGATGGGGTATGATTCAGGCAGCCGGAGATGTTTGCCCCCTTTCCCGGGCTACCTTTATACATTCCATATCTCAATATTTTCTTTTTCCTCTTTTTTGGATGTATGACGATGTATGGAATGAAGATGATTCGATAGGATTTATATTCTCTGTATTTGTTTTGTACTTTCATTATTTTTCTGCTGAGGTAATGCTGCCGGGATGAGTCCAATGCTTATCCCGGTATAACCCCGTAAAGACATTACCGGGGTAGGTCCAATACTAACCCGGCATAATCGCCATAGAAATTACACCTCGGCGTTAGTTTGTAGTCCGTGTTGTCAATAGTCATTTGAAGCTAGGATTCGCGGTACAAGCCTAAGTTTCTCTTTTAACATTTGTACGATGTTTTAGGTCACTGCGTAACCATCCTTTCAACTGCTATTACAGCTGTATGGGCCACGTGGTGCGATTTCATCAGAGAGATGTGCCTAGAGCTCCGTGCGCCATGATGAGCACCTTTTGAACTTGCGATGGAGAGGACAGAAATGTCCCCTAACTGTTCAAACCTTTATAAATAAGAGTCAAAGGTTCGTCTTCCTTACTTTACCGTTTTTGGCCTCCTTCACTGAAAACACCATGTGGTAAAAGCTTTGGCTCCTTTGGGTGCTTTCAGACCATTCGTAACTTCTCCATTGTTCTGGCACTGCTTCTCTATTGTTCAAGCACTCTGCCTTTACATAGTAAGTAGCTTTCTCTCAACCCTCTTGTTATTTGTGCTTTCAGAATGTTAATAACTTTTTAAGAGTAAAGTAACTTTGCATTTCTAGTTTTGCTTTCCTTCAAGTAGACCTTAGTGATTTAGGTATATTTTGTCATGTTACCTCCCTGAAACACCATCTTCACCGCGCCATGCGCGGCGGAGGAGTTCCCCTGAATACTTTATTTCTAGTGGGATAAGAGGTCGGTAGGGGAGGTTTGAATTACTTCGCTCTCTCTATGTCTGAATCTATGAAATTATTGATTTTGACAGTTGCTTACCGACTTCTTTGGATGTTCTCAGGATTTCCATGGCCAAAAGGGAAAAGGCAAGAGTTCAGCCCCCACTTCACAACGTCCGTGACCCAGCAGAGGATGAGTTAATTCGAATTCAATGAGGTCCCGGGCTGGTATACCCATGGGTGGTGGAAAACGTATGGAATCGTCGGTCCAAGTTTTCAAGCGAAACCGTACTCCGAGAATCCTTATTTGCCTTGGAGTTAACCATGAACAAAGGTTGGGACAATGAATTCCAAGTCATTTGTCCAGACTGGAGTGAGAGAGTGTGTTCCTGCCGAGAAGTCGGTTCATATTTTATGTTCCTATATGAGCCCCTTTTTCTCAAGTTGGGGCTTAGAATGCCATTTTCTGACTTTTAAATGGCTGTCCTCCGTACTTTTCATGTGGCCCCATAACAGATCCATCCTAATGGTTGGGGCTACATCATCTCGTTCGAGAGATTTTACCGGTTAATGAGCCTTAAGTGCTTAGTTAATACATTTTTTTTATTTTTATACAAGAATAAACACTCAGAGGACGGTAAAGCAAACAAGTTGGCTTGTCATCCAGTCACAGCTTGGTCGTAAGTCCTTCGATGTTTTTGAAGAAAGCTTCAAAGGGTTTAAGACTGCATTCTTCAAGGTAAAAGCCAAGGAGGGATGTCAACTATTTTTCCTCAAACCGGACGGGGAGCCAGAATTTCTGCTTTACTGGATGCAAGGCTGTTGAGGTGTACCTCTCAGTTTAATTGAAAAAAAGGAGGGAGATCTTGACCCCAAGGAGCTCAGGTCTGTCAGGTTCATAACCCGGTATACCGAGAAGCACGAGAACATCAATATTAGGGATGTTCTTTGTACCTCTGGTGATGATCTTCTTTATGCTTTATTAGGTAGGAATTAGGGCGTTATTACCCGTAGTATCCCTAGGTGTTTGCTCTGTCTTCATGTATCAATGTTTCATGATGTACTAATTGTACTTGTTTCTGTTTTCTTTCAATTAGTAACATGACTTCTGGGTCTTCCATGGTTGCCCTGCATTCTTCAAGAAACCGGAGGAAGGGGAAGAAAACTGCGGCTTCTTCCTCCACAGCCGTCCCGGCATCCTCCAACCAGGGCGTTGTTATCGGAGAAAAAGATTAGACGGGTTCCCCTACCTAAAATCTTAAAGGGAGAAAAAGGCAGGCTATCGAAGAACCTTTTGAACATGATGAAAAGTCGTCGGAAAATGGTGATAAAGAAAGGGTGGATTTCTTACCAATCATCACGGGGCACTTCGATCTCGGCCCCTTCATAGCTGGACGATTTTTAAGCGGCGAGGTCAGACAGTATATTATCGAGCAAGGTCTAGCCCAAACCTTAGCTGCACTTCAAAGGTAAGCTCTCTGGGCGGCGGCTGAGATCCGTGTAATCGAAGAGACTATTAAGGATGCTGACAGGAAGGTGTTAGAAGAGCTGAAGACTTTGAAGAAAGAGGAGGAGGAAGTTAGCCAGAAGTTGACCGCGTCCCTAAAATCAAACGAGGATACTCGGGCAAGGGTCATCGAACTGGAGAAGGCATTGGCGGACTCTGAGGCTGCTAGGAAGACCGAGAAGCTTGAGGCCAGCAAAAGCATTAGCACACTGGAGGCCGAGGTGGTTGAACTCGAAAAGGAGGTGGAGGAGCTGGACGCGATATTTGGAAAAGTCGGGGGAGAGCAATTCCAGAATGTCGTGGCGCAAATCCAGTATTTTAATCTCGGGGTTGCCCTTGTCTTGGAGGGCATTACCCCGGATAAAATCTTTCCTAACAGCCGACTTGTAGCTGCAGAGGAGTTAGCCGCGAGTGCTCCTGGCGGTAACCCGGAAGTTATTCAGATCCCGGAAGGAGAAAAGACCGGCGTTTGAGCTTTGTCTTGCTTTTTTCATTTCTTATTTTTTGCCCCCTGCATGGGGTTTTGTTATTTGCAAGGATAATTGCCCCGTGATTGGGGTTTTATAATTAATTACTTTGTTTCGCTGTTTATTCTCATTTTTCATGGTCTGACTTGGGTCCAACGCCTATTTTTATAGTCGTTTTAATAGACTTAGAAAACTGTTTTTCATAGAAAACCATGGTCCGGGATCCTTCACTCATACCGTTGAGTGGATGGCATTCCACTTGACTTAGGTGGGAATAATGCCTTGGTCTGTAATCCAACGTTTATAACAATCAAACGTCATGAAATTTTAGACTTAGGCAAAGTAAAACCTTAATCCATATTCCAGTGCTTGTTGTGGGAAGCGTTTGGAATTGCAGATATAGGTAAGAGTAACGCCCTGGCTCAGGGTATTTTACGCCAAAACCCTTTTACCTCAGGCACTAACATTATTTAACCTTGCCCAGGGTAGGTACCCTAATAATCATATAGATTTTGGGACCCCTTCTTGGTTTAGGTATCTGAATAACTATTTTATTGATGATATTGGGAGGACCAAAGTCCGTATAGAGCGTTTTTATTCAAAACAAGGACGAATCAAACATAATTCTACTAGCCGGCTAAGCCACTACGGGCATTTAGCTATAGTATTTTCTTAGTTTATCCGCATTCTAATAATTCTTGACCAGGGTTCCGGATAACGTTTCTAGGGTGTAACCTCCCTTACCTGTACTGGCGACGACACGGTAGGGGCCTTCCCAGTTAAGGGCTAATTTCCCTTAGGAGGCATTTTTTCCTCCTATGTCGACTCTCTTGAGTACTAGGTCGCCCGGTTGGAATTTTCTTGGGACCACTTTCTTGCTGTACGTGGCCGCTGTCTTCTGCTTAAGGGTGGCATCCTGTATGTGAGCTACGTTTCTTCTTTCTTCGAGCAAGTCTAGGTCCTCTCTGATTAGACCGGGGTTGCTGTAGATGAGAACTGTTGCTAGCGCCAGCTGGGCTCCCTAATCTCCACCGGGATCATGGTTTCGTAGTCATAGGTTAATTTGAATAGAGATTCTCCCGTGGTGGAATAGGGAGTGGTCTGATATGCCCAGAGAACATGATCAAGTTGCTCGGCCCACTTCCCTTTGGCTTCATCTAGCCTCCTTTTTAAGCCTCGCACGATAATTCTATTGGCGGCCTCGGCTTGTCCGTTTGTCTTGGGGTTCTCAACGGAGCTGCAATGGTGCTTTATTTTCAACCCGGCCAGTAACTCTTCGAAAGTTTTATCTTTGAACTGGGTACCATTATCTGTAACGATAGATTCCGATATGCCGAAGCTGGTGATAAGATAGCGCCAAGTAAACTTCTAGATTCGTGCTGAGGTGATAGTGATCAGAGGTTCGGCCTCGATCCATTTAGTAAAATAATCTATCGCTACCACCAAATATTTAAACTGCCCTGGGGCCTAAGGGAACGGACCCAAAATATCCATACCCCACCTGTAAAAGGGCCAAGGAACCAACGTCGTGAATAGTTCTTCAGAAGGGGCTTGAAAATGATCTGCATGGCGCTGACACTTGTCGCACATTTGAACGTGTGTTTGAAAGTCAACTTCCATTGTCGGCCAATAGAATCCTGCCCTTAATACTTTTTGGGCTAGGGCTTTGCCTCCTAAGTGGTGACCACAGCTTCCTTCATGAACTTCCGCTAGGGTGTATTCTGCTTCCTTTGGGGTTAAGCATTTTAGAAGCGGGACGAGAAACCACGTCGGTATAGGCGGCCGTTGTAAATAATGTATCTGACCACGGTCTTTACTAATCTGGAAGCCTCTTTCGGGTCTGATGGTAAGTTTCCATGCTGCAAATAGCCTAGTATAAGGGTGATCCAAGATGGCTGATGGTCCTCAACTTGGGATATACTATGATCCGTGATGGAGGGTTGGGAGAGAGTTTGTTAGATTACAAACTGGTTATTGCCGGGGCTCTTCTTGCTGGCCAATTTAGACAGAAGGTCTGCTCTGGAGTTCTGTTCTCTTGGGATGTGCTCTATCTTGACCTCCTCAAAACCTCTCAAGAGTTCCTGGACCTTACTCAAGTATTTCTGTAGGAGGGGTTCTTTAGCTTGATAGTCACCTCAGATTTGGGAGGTTACTAGCTGGGAATCACTGCAAAGTGTGATCCGCGTTGCCTCCATATCCTTTGCCATTAGCAGACCAGCGATGCAGGCCCCATACTCGGCCTGATTGTTTGAGGTCGGGAATTCAAATTTCAGGGAGTGCTCCAAGGTCAATCCCTCTGAATTCTCCAATATCACTTCGGCCCCGCTTCCCTTAGGGTTCGATGATCCGTAGGCAAAAATGGTCCAGATTACTTTTTTAGGGTCGTCGTTATCTGGTGTGAGTTCCGCTAGGAAGTCGGACAATGCTTGGGCTTTTATTGCAAGTCATGGTTCATATGTAATCCCAAAATCTAAGAATTCGATCGACCATACAATCATTCGCCCGGCCAGATCTGGTTTATGTAGCACCTGCCGGATGGGTTGGTCCGTTCTTACCACCACTAGGTGGCATTAAAAGTATTGCCGAAGTCTTCTTGCGATGATAATGAGCACAAAGGTAACTTTCTTGACTTTTTAGTACTGAAGCTCGGGGCCCTGGAGAACCTTACTTACAAAGTAGACAGGCTTCTGTCCTTCGTCAGTTTCCCGGATCAAAACTGAGCTTACAGCCTCATCATGGACGGATAGGTACAAGTAGAGTGTTTCCCTAGTATCCGACTTCATCAAAATAGGAGGGGAGGACAGGAGATTTTTTAAGGATGTGAAGGCGTCCTCACATTCTGGGGTCCATTCAAAACTTTTCCCCTTCTTGAGCAATTTGAACAGGGGGAGAGACTTGTGAGTGGCCTTGGCTAAGAATCTTGTGAGGACTGCTATACGCCCCGTAAGCTGTTGTACTTCTTTAACATTCTGGGGACTTCTCATGTTGAGGACGGCTTGACACTTGTCCGGATTAGCCTCGATTCCTCGATGAGTTAGCATGAACCCTAAAAATTTACTGGCCTAGACCCCGAAAGTGCACTTCTCCAGGTTCAACCTCATGTTGTACTTTCAGAGTTGCGCGAATACTTCCTCAAAGTCTGCCGTGTGCGATCCACTATGTGGGGTCTTTACTATCATGTCATCTATATAGACTTCTAGCATCTTTCCCACTTGGTTTTCAAAAACCTTGTTCATCATCCTCTGGTAGGTGGCTCCTGCATTCTTTAGGCCGAAAGGTATGACCTTGTAGCAATAGCTCGCCCTGTCAGTAATGAAAGCAGTTTTGTCTTTATCCCCGGCATACATGGGAATCTGGTTGTACCCGGAATATGCATCCATGAACAAGAGCCATCTAAACCCCGAGGAGTCATCCACTAATTTGTCCACATTAGGGAGTGGGTATGGACCCTTGGGACAGGCTTTATTCAGGTCAGTATAGTCTACGCACATTCTCCATTTTCCATTGGACTTCTTTACCAAAACAACGTTGGAAAGCCATATGGTATAGGAGATTTCTCTGATGAAGTTACCATTTAGTAGCTCTTTAACTTGGTCTTCAATGACTTGCTGCCTCTCGGGTCCGACCTTCCTCTTCTTTTATGCGACCGGCCTGGTGCCTTCTTTAATTGACAAACAGTGGCAGATAAAGGTGGGGTCGAGTCCGGGCATGTTGGAGGAAGTCCATGCGAAAAAGTCCTTGTTTCTTAACAAGAGTTCTGACAGTTTTTTTTTTCGCCCAGATGAGCTCCGATCTTGGTAACCTGTTCTGGGTTGGTCCCGAGCTGAAGAGATTCCAGTTCACTTTCGGGCTAGGGCTGAGTACCCCGAATCTCTTCCCTGACATCCAACTCGGTCATTAAAATGTTAACCAGGTCGATGGCTGGGGTGGAGACGGCGGGTCTCTCCCTCTGGGGTACTTTACAAATCTTCAAGCCCTCATTGTAGCATTTTCTAGCAGTAACTTGGTCGCCTTTTACGGTGACGACGTCATTATTCTTATTGAGGAACTTCATCATGAGGTGGGTGGTGGATACCACTGCTCCAAGGGCGTTGAGAGAAGGACAGCCGAGGATAATGTTATAAGCCAAAGGGCAGTCCACAACCAGGAACTTTACCTTGACAGTCTTGAAGAGTTTAGTTGATCCGAGGGTCAGGTAGGTTTCGTAATATCTGACCGGGGTGATTTTCTCACCGGTGAAACCCGTCAATTCTCCCACGTGGGGAGTCAAGTCGGATTGTGGGAGCTCCAACTTCTGATAGAGATCTAGGAACATAATGTCGGCTGAACTCCCTTAGTCGACGAAAATTCGGTGAACCTCAGCATTGGAAATTACCCCGGAGATGACGAGTGGATCGTCATGATCTGGGATTATTCTGCCGTAATCTTCATCTGAGAAGGTGATGAGAGGCGCTTTTCTGCCCTCTGGTTATGTCCTTGGTTCTGAGTGGACCACGCTAAAAACTGCCATTCTAAGGGCTTTCTTTCGAGCTCCATTGGAAGATCCTCCTCCGGCAAAGCCACTGGTGATAGTATGGATCGTCCTATTGGGCTCGGAGCGATGGTCATCGTTATCGACGGGGGGAGCATCCTTGATCTGATCCTGTCGATCGCTGTTATCTCAGCGAGGTGGAGTCCGGGATCTTCTCCTAGGACTTCTTGTCCTTCTTCTGCGCGGAGGGGACGGACTTCGACACTAGGTACGTCTGCTGCCTCTATGTCTATTGTCCCCCTCATTATTTTGTACACGAAAGATATATTGCTACCAGCATTCGGCCTTGATTAAGAATTCGATGGCATCGCACAACTAATAGCAATCTTCTGTATCGTGGCCATAGGCCTTATGCCATGTGCAATATTTGGAGTGATCTTTTTGCTTGTGTTTCTTGATAGGAGGCAGTATCCGGACGTTCTGAAACTCCATGTGTATCACTTCCCTTAAGATTGTTTCCCGAGGCATGTTCAAAGGAGTGTAGTCAGAGTAATTCCTCTGGGGAGGGTTGCCCTTTAGGGGTCGCAACCTTGGTTGGGCTTTTGGTGAGAAGGCTCGCCTTTGTCCCACCTCTTATGGTCTTCTATTGCCTCCTCCAAGTAAACATACTTCTCGGATCGTTTCTGGAAGTCGGTCAGATTATCTGGTTTCTTTTTTTCCAAGGACTTGAAGAACTCGGAGCCTATCCGGAGACCGCTTCTGGCATAATGCAAGGCTATTCTGTCTTTAAAATTTTTTACATTGGTACAGGCAACCATGAAATGCCTAACGTAATCCCAAAGGCTCTCGTCCTTTCCCTGGCGGATCTTAGCCAGAGATTCGATGGATTTAGATTGTTCCTTGCTTGTGGTGTATTGTAGCAGAAAACGCTGTTTAAAGTCCGACCAGTCCGCGATGGTCCCCGTGGTTGGCTGGTAAACCACTTGAGGGCTCCCTTTTTGAGGGAGAGAGGGAAAGTTCGGCACAACAATTCCATGGATCCACCATAGAAACATAGGGACTGCTCTCATAGGCATTTATGTGTTCCTGGGGGTCCGTGGTTCCGTCGTAAATTTCTAGGTTAAGAGGAAACTTGAAATTTCTCGGGACTCGGAACTCCATGAGTTGATCGGAGAAAGGTTGTTCCATGGTTCCATAATTCTAGTTATTATCCCCAATATTGGGAATTCCATTATCGTCATGAGCCTTCCTTTTATTATTTTCCACGTCGGTCCGTCTGTCACGACGGCGCGGCCTTGGTTGGTTTTCATGCATGGCACGCTGCATGTCTTCCAGCCTCCTGAATTAGTCGTTGAGCAAATCCATATGTTGTCGCAACATATCTTGAAACTGGCATTGGGAACCCCGAGATTGATATGTGCGTTCAGAGCGGGATGTACGATCATCAAACTCATTGTTCGGGATTCCCAGACATTGGTGTACCGGAATCCTGCGCTCTTGAACGCTCTGGTCACCTCTCTGGGCTGGGAATTCAAGTCTTTCCCTGACAGAAATCCTACGTGATGGGTTAGGAGACTCCTCTGAAAAGAAGGTTGAGTGCCCATCATGTCGGCTTCCTGATCCGGGTGCCTGATTTCTCACAGCGGAGGTTTGAGCCGCAAGTGGAGGCAGTGGTAGTGGTGGACGTTGCATGTCAGGGTCCTGTCTCTAGTTGACAGAGGTTTGTGCAGCGTCTATTCTTGAGTTTTGCCTCATATTCACCATGATTGGGTGGGATTAGAATTTTAAGGTTCCCCACAGACGGCGCTAATGTTCTGAAACGGATTCAGAGAGTACCTGAAGTAGGCACGTTACGGTGGTTTCTTCTTTGAGCAGCAGCTGAGCGTATTGCGCAGGGGGTGGGAACCTGCAAAGGGACTCCAACGCTCAAGTCAAGCAGTGCTCAAGTAGGCTTATGAGATTGGATTAAAGGTTCCCTTCTTAAGATGACTTAACCGTGTATTTATAGAGCGTATACAGAATCCTAATGGGATACTTACTGAATGCGGGTAATTCAGGATTATTATCCTGATGAGGATCATCTTTCCATTATTATAGGATACATCCCTGTAAATCTAGGATTAAGATATGGAAAGTATCTAGCCATCAAAGATAATTATGAGTCCTATAATATCGTAAGTTGATGATTGGCAGTTACGGATATTTAGGGATTCATCCTCTGCATGAATCTATCATTCACGACATCATATCCCAACACCGCAAAGGGGCTGTAATCTGTGGTCCGGAATACGTTGTGAGTCTTCCTCTACGCCGGCTAGGAGGAGTCCGGTAGTGTGCATGCCGGGTTGATCCCATGGAGCGGGATCCCGGATCCCGGTCCAGAACAGCTTGTATTTCTTACCAAGGGTTGAAGGGTGGATATTGTTGGTGCAAATTTTAGCGTACTAAATTGTTCAAATAATATATTGATAAATAATAAGATGTTGATTACACAAAGAAAAGTAATTCATCAAATATTGAAATTACCAATTTTAACATTATTTGAAAAAACAAATTTTTTTAGAATTAATTATCAAAAGTAAAATTAAAATAAAATAAAATGAAAGAAAATAATGCTAAAATATTGGCTTACTCGAAAGAGAGCAAACTAGAGCATTCAATTTTAGCTAGTTAACCAAATACAACATCTAGTTCTTACTGTTCTAATTTAATTTTCTTGATTGAAGACCGAAATTCTTATTTTGTTTAACACTCTTTTTCAAATTATGTCAAACTACCTTTACCCACTAACTTGCATAATCTCTTAGTGCAATTACAGAAATAAAGGTTTATTAAACTTCATGGATTCCCAACAAGGTTACACAAATTGCATATACCCTATCTCTAACTTTCGCTCAATTTATGGTGTTTATTATAAGAAGCAAATATCATAAATTACATCTCAGTTCATTATGAATGTCCAAACAATTGAATGGTGATCAAGCATCCAAAAGTATTAAGAGCAATAATAAATACTCAACCATGGAAAATAAAATATGGAATAACAAGAATAAAGAAAATTGTATATTTGTAACTCGACTACATCTCAGTCTTAGTAAAATAAAATTGGTTCATGAAATAGTTGTATATCCAAGATTGAAGGTCGACCCGGTCAGAAGGTCGAGTAACCGGGTCAACGGTCTGACTGTGAGTCAAGCAGTTGAATTAGAAAACCCGAATAAAGAAAAAAATGTAAAAAGAATATTATATGGTAAATATTTCATATAAAAAATATTATACAAAAATTATTTTTTTATGAAAAAGGTATTATATGATATCATCAAACTAGTTTTGATAATAGTCTTACATTAAGTTTAAATATTGGATTAGTTGGATAATAATATATATATTAAAAAATTGAGAACATAACCTAATAGGATTATGTAGTTTAATGCCATAATACAATTTATCACAAAAGTCTTTTATGTACCAAGTTCAAATATGAAAAGAAGCTTTTTTTAAGTTTTATTTAAAATATAACATGGGTCAGATTAGTACAAGTGAGTCACCCAGATTTGACCAAGTCAATAAGAAAATCTGTGATGAGTATGAACCAGACCGGTCTAGAGACCCGGTCACAAGTTTCCTAGTCCAACCGGTCGAACCGATCCAAGTCATAAAACTATGGTTCATGATGTAAAAATCAAAAACTTAATTTATAATCAAAGAGTTCATGAAAGAAAAACCTAGGGGTGTCCACCGGGTTGGGTCAATTCATGAACCCACGAATTTTGACTCAACCCAATCCATAAAACGTGGGTTGGTTGGGTCCGTGGGTTGGGTTGGAAAACACTCCAACCTACAAGGTACGAGTCGGGTGGTGGATTTTGAAAGTGTCGACCCATGCAAATCCAACCCACCTAAGTAGGGTCTTTTTTTTTTGTAAAAGCCATTTAGCCACAATGGTAATTTATGTTATTTTTTCCATGACTTTTCTATACGGTCAATTAAGTTTAGATGTAAGCATTGTAGTCACATTGAGAATGTGACCAAGAAAATAGTTATTAGAAACTCATAAAGCATCTGACAAACCAATGCGATGAAAATATAACTGATCACTTGAATGACAAATAGTATCATGAGAAAATTAGAAATAAAGTAAATGATTATGTCAATTCATATCCTATATGTGATAACATTGACTTCAATTAGCTAATGTGATTTGTTATTTATAACTTTTAGGACATGATAACTTGCTTTAGTTTATTTTATATTTATGTCAGCTTAATAAGACATTTATAACATTGACTCGTGTTCCTAAGAACAAACTCTTTGAAAGGATTAAAATAACACAATAAACATAGAATTAGAATTGTGGATTGCATATATTCATGTTTATTAACCAATTAAAGGGACTAAATAACTCAAACAAAATAATTTGTTTGTTTTACTAACATTTCATAACTGGATGAAAGATCTTAGAAGAGATTCTCTACTTATTAGAAAAATTTACATGGTAATAAACCTATAATGCATTTCAAAAAAGTTAGAGAACAGAAGCAGGGTGTAACACCCCCTCCAATTGGTATCACATTCATACCAACTCCTTATAATTAATTACCTAAGTTATAAAATATTTAATATCATTTAAATACAGGTTTCAAAATTTCTTCTTCACGCATAACATAAACTTTACTGAATTAGAAAAACATAAAATATAAGAACTGAACAAACTATATTTTTCGTACATAACATAACTTAATAACATCTTCATTACATAAGACTTATGTATTCTAAGCAACATTTAATTACCATATAACAACTCGACCTGGCTTAAGCCAAAACACCTGGAGAGTAACGTTCTGAACCTGATCCTCTCCCGAATCCTCTAAAGGCACGTTCTCTGGTCAGAATTTGTCTCTTTGGACAAGAGTCCGAGCAGTTGACTCCGTAGAGTCTTCACTAGACAAACAGTGAGCAATATCCCATAGTTCTACAATAGGCATGAAAAACTCTACATGTACACAAGCAGCATTATATGTAATAGTAGGGTTTCCATGGTAGGTATCACTCTGGGATAGAGTCACCTCTCCTATATAACTAAAATGTTCAGTATCTGAGTCGACATGCCAAGCATCAATGCCATCGTGGAACTGCGCTTGCATATAATCAGAGGAATTCCTCCTTGCAGCCATATTGGTCTTCACAAACGTAGGCATAAAAATAGAAACAAACAGAACGATATAGCAAGGAGGTGAGATCTCCTACATCAATACTAGTATGGCAGTAAAGAAATGATACGATCAATAACGTTGTTCCATACACACAGTCCATAGAATAATATAAATTCAGCAGATATATTCAGAGCATCTAATAGATAAATAATCCAATAAACTTGCAAACGCAACATCAGGCATAATGATAACACCACAATCATATTTTTCACAATAATATCTTATCACAACAGTATAAATGCAGACTATGCATATGCACACAGACCCATTCCTACTCCATGGAGCTAAACACAATTTCGGAGAGAATATTCAGAAGATATGTCTGTCACTCGGCTGTCGTGGCCAAAAGTGCTATATTTTATCAATTTATCAAAGTGCACATCAGGCATTGGACAAGACATTCTACATTAGATCGTGATTAGCGATAGTGTCTCGGTCCGGCGTCGATGTGTTTGCATCGGTCTGATCCACGGCATAAGGGCGCTAATAACTGGCCATTGTGGAAAACTCGCATCCCGACACCCCCAAGGTCTACACTTGACCTACACTACGACCATCGCACCCACACTTAGGTGTAAATCAATCTCCTAGGCATAACATCATGCCTTAACCAATAAGCGAACACGTTTTTCTATGCATGATGTATGATCCAAATACATATACTGTCATTAATCACACAGTATTTTATATTCACACGCCGTCACTTGGCGGTATTATTTTTTTATTCCACATTATCAGGCCCACCACGATAGCCTGACAGCAAACTGCTGTTTACGCTCAATCGCGTAGCGATGTTATCGTATTTTCACAATCGCGAAATATTTTTCTTACATTTTTAAATCGCGTAAAGATTTTTCATCATTTTTTAAATCGCGTAAATATTTTATCGCATTTTCTCAATCGCATAGCCAAAAATTACTATTTTTTTTTAGTCGCATAAAGATTTTTCAACGTATTCTTGATCGCGTAAAATATTTCTAACATGTTTTAAATCCAAAATACGATTTTTCTCATTTAATACCAAAAATTAACTTTATTTTCATTATATGCATAATGGTCCTTTTATAAAATAATATTTACATAATAGTCTCTCTTTAAATAATATTTCAAAGTAATCCTTCTTTAAATAATATTCTTAAAATAGTCCTTCTTTAAATAATAATTTCACAATAGTCCATTTTCAAATAATAATTTCACAATAGTCTTTTTCAAATAATAATTTCACAATAGTCCATCTTTAAGTAATATTTTCAATATAGTCCCTCTTTAAAGAATATTTTCAATATAGTCCATCTTTAAAAAAAATATTTTTGATATAGTCCTTCTAAAAATTAGTATTTCTACTATTTTTCAGAAAATTGTGTTTCTTTAATTTACTTGAGATATTACAGTTCAAAATTTCCTAACGCACTTTAAAACTCATAGGGTGAGCTATACGTCAGTAAATTTCAAGTATTAGTATTTATTTTACCGTATAACTTAATTATGCCAATTTAATTCTAAAAAGCATATTACTTTAATTTTAAGTTCAAAGTCTAATAAATTAATTTCTTACCATATAAATAAAACACCTAAATCTACACTTAACAAAATAAATTTGGATCTAATTTATTGATTTTGGCATCTTGGCCGAAATTCAAATATATATGTTTCATAATTCATTCTTTATTTCTTTCTATCATTTATTCTTTATAAAAACTCTTGATTTAATTATTTATCACAAAGCCAATTAATCCTTGATTAGGAAAACAATTTAGGATCCTTGAACCCCTTTTGTGGTGTGGAGGCCGAATGCCTCATAGGTTCTTTGAAACCTTCATACACATTTTCTTCATGTGATTCACATCCTAAATTACACAAGTATCATCATGCTTTCAAATTCATACAGACAAGTATATTATCAAAGCTATAAGCATATTAAACACACATGCAAGCATATTTCAAAACCAATGACTTATCAAACACAAACAAAGAAAGCATAGAGAATCAAGTGAATAAATCCTTATGGATTTTTCACCACAAATAATTCATTTCCTCACACAAACACATAGTTGATGAGATTAATATCTCTCTTACCTTAAGGAAGACAACAAACTTCAAGCCTTTCCTCCTCTTGATTTCATGTGGCACCAAACAAAACCCTAATCAAACTTAAACAAATTCTAAAGTCATAAACAAAGCTTAAGAACAAAGAACCATGGATCAATCATGGTCTAGAAAATCAAAAATCCAACTTAGGATCAAAGAATCAAAAGATTACCTTTGGAGTAGTAAACTAAAGCTTGGTTTTTGATGCACTTAGAGAGAGATTTAGACAAAACTCACTAAAGGAAAAGTGTTTAGGATGATGTTTGGGTTTAGAAAGTAAGGTTAGATGAAATTATAGAAATGTGGAGGTTGATTTGGTGGGTGGAGGCCGTGAGCTTCACTAGAGAAAAAGGATGGAGTTCTTTGGTTTTCTTTGAATGAGAGAGAATAGATAAAAAAAAGTTTAAGTCTCAAAGTTGATAGGAAATGAAAATGAAATTGTCAAATGTGTAGTGCATGGTCGTGTGGTTAGTATGTAGGAAATATCAAGGATTAATTATGATGATAGAATTATCATCTTGAGTTCACATGCAAAGCACATGGCTTAGGTCACACCATGGTCATCAAGTTGTCATATTAGAAGCATCATGAACTTGGTAGAATGGCCTCTTGGCCGTGTGACTCAAAGAAGATAGGAACTAGTTTTATTTTAGTTATAACTCCTAGTTACACCTTAATTAAATAATTAGTTCATCTAGTTTCTCTTTAACTAATTTGGTTAGGATTTCTAATTACATTCTAATTAATTAGTTACATTATTATGTCATTGTATAGGTCATGATTATGTCATATGTCTAGATAATTTAGATATTTATTTAGTAACTAACTTCTAATTATTTAGTAACTAAATTAGTTCATTTAGTTACTAATTAAGCTATTAGGGTAACTAAGTTAGATTATCTAGTTTCTCAACTAATAAATCTAACCATTAAAATTAACTTCATCTCCTAACCATTAATTAAATCTAAGGTGGACATCATAAGCTTCTTTATCAAGATTACTCTCACACCATTGATTAGATCAATGGTGATGATCTAAGGTTTTTTCATCAAGTTTTTCATCCAATGGTTCACAACAAAGTCCAAGTCACTATATTTGACCAATTCCTATTGGTTAGTCATAAAGCTTAGTAATGATGGTTCATGACTACCCTTAAGATATTTAACTTAGATATTTTTTAATAGATATTACCCAATGGACAATAGCTACTGCTATTATTACACAATAGGTAATGAAAAACTCAGATAAAGAAAATCTCAGTCAACTGTTCTCGGTTTCGGGTTTAGTAAGATCTCCCGATCCTGCCTTGGCAGTTCAAAATTTTCTGGTCTAAGAAAAATTTTTATTTTTTCCGAACCCGCCTCAAACACACATATAACTCAAAATAATATTAAAATAATACAAACTCGAGAAAATTTCACAAAAATTCTCAAAAATCATAAAAATTATAAAACTCACATATTTTCAAAAAAAATGGAATTTGGGCATATATTTCAAAAATAATATTAAAATAATCAAAATAATATTAAAATATTCAAAATAATTAAAAATTCTCAAAAATTCACAAAAACTCTTAAATATTATAAAACTTATTTATTTCAAGAAAAATGAAAATTGGAGTGTTACACAAGGTAGAAGAAGTTTTCTTACAAGTATTTAAGTTATGAATAGCTTTATTTAATTTATTTCAAACTTAGTAAAATTTGTTAGTTGTTAATTTGTTATGTACTTATTGACTTATGGTATTTAGTTTATTTGAGATTGAGACCTATTATGTTTGAGTAAGGTCGGTTGAGACTTATTGTGTTAATTTGGTATATTAAGACCTATTATGTTTAAGATTGAGAATTATGGTGTTAATTTGTTAAATTTTGTATATTAACTTTTTTTTCATGAATTTTTTTTAAAAAAAATATGCAAATTCACAGGTTCGACCCAACTTAACTCACTATTAAGCGGGTCGAGTTGAGCAAAAAAATCTTCTTGACTCAACCCAACCTAACCCATTGCTCCGATGAGCAGGTCGGGTCCAAAAATACTACTGAACCCACCAAACCCACCAGCGGACACCCCTAGAAAAACCAATATGAAGCCCTTTTCAGTAGTTTCATTGTGAAAATCCCACTCATGTCGCGTTCTTCTTTTCTTTTCTCTCTGTCCACAATGCTAAATTCCTCGATCCTTCTTTTGAATGATGTGGTGCTCTCTATTATTTGGAAGCGTTTAACATACTCCAAACATTATTTGGAGTATGATACTCCACACTTTTCCACCTATCATATCAGGTTTCCCACATTTTATATTATTTTTATTATAACTTTTTGTTATTTATTAAAAAGACCTCATTTATTTTATTTTTGCTTATAGGTCCTGCTTGTTATGAGCCACCTTATTCCACCCCTCAACCACCAATCGTCACCCATCAGAGCCACCTTACTCCGCCGCATAGCATCATCATATAGAAATAAAAGGCCTTTTCTGCTCTCTGTAATAAGAGTGTAGGTCTATTCTTGCTTGTGGCTTTGGCTTTTTATCTGTGCATATACAGTTCTTGGGTAGTCAATGACAAATATTTTTTTTGGGGGTTCTATACTCTTTTTTCCCTTCTGCTTTCATGAAAGTTACCTTTTTCGACATTTCCAAGTGTCCAAAGACATCAAAGTTTTATGGGTGTTTGTGAGTGATTCAGTACCCAGCGTCCTCAATGGAACCAAAACTGCTGCACCTTCATTCAAGTTGTTGTTAGCTCACCATTGACACCCAAAATGCGACCCAAACACCTTGAACCCGTTACGCAACTACCTCAGCCATCCAACACCAGACGCAAATCACCGCTGGCCCTATCTTCACCGGCGAGTTGCACAGACTAACGTGCACCATCGCTCACCACCTCTATTGGATCCATCCTTAACTCAACCCCTCATATGTAGAGACTCGTTTGCAAGGGAAATTCTTGTCTATACTTGGAATACTTAGTTGGGTGCATCAAGTTAATCTGGACTTAATATTTTCATAAATTTTTTGTTACACGATTAATTTTACAAATATCAATAAAAATATTAAATCTTGATTAACTTGATATACTCAACTATAGTGCTCCAAATTTAGATAAGAATTTTTTCATTTGCAATTAAAACAAATAACATAGTTGACATCCCCCTCCAAGTTATCCATATTCACTCAGTTGTAGATCATTTTTTCTGACAAATCAACGGTTTATTTGATGTGGAGTATGGGTACTCCAAATTTTTTATGGAACATGTGAAACGTTTCCCTATTATTTACCGCTTTGTGTCACCGTCTTCAATTTTTCAACTCACACCTCACATCCTTAGGTTTTCACTTCAGTTCATATGGGCACCGTTTTGATAAAAGAAAAAGCCCAACCACGTAACTCTTTGATTCATTCAAGCACTGCCCATCTTGCAAGCGAACCGTGGGCTCATAGCCTTTATTTCATTGGACTTCACGTATATGGCCATTGTTCATGAGCCTGATTCAAGAAAGACAGATTGGCTTTAAATTCAACAATGCTTGGAGTTCAACCCCTTTTCTTTTTCTTTTTTTTTTTTATCTTTAACGCACAGAAATGTAAAACTTTGACATGCAAAAAGATAATTTAATTAAATAAAAATTCAAGATCAAAGAAAAAATAATATAAATCCTATTTAAAAATAATATGAAAATATAATAAGAATAGGATTATCAATTGTCACTTAAGGGGCATGCAAAATTTATTTATTGAAAAAACAACAAAATTCTTCAAGTAATTGCACACAAAATTAATAAAGGAACCACATAAGTTTATTATTGTCATTCCAGCATAAAAAGTTAACCCACATATGGAAGGGAAAAAGAAAGGAGAATTACTGAAAAGGACTAGTCGAAATGTGATTATGTAGTTATAAAATGAATTTAGTTTATTAATCATATTTTAACCATCAATGTTTAAAGTTAAATAACGTAATTTAAATATGATTATTTGATAATTAATAATGAAGCTTATATCTTTTTAAATAATAAAAAAAGCCGACAACCTTCTTCTCTTTTCGATAACTCCCATTTGTTTTTTCTTTGGGTCATATTTTCAATACTGCCTAGAAGAGTAGAAGTTAAATCAGTGTTTCAAATTCATTGTTGGGCTAAGAGTACCAGAGGTCATCGGAACCCAATTTTGAAGCAGATTCAATGGGTCAAATGACTATTGATGGTAGAGTTCATGAAGAACACATATTTGTGCGGCCATTGAAAGCCCAGGAGCCAAGGGCAAGAACCCTACTAGCCACTAACTTTGGGCCTCTAAGGTTCCCAAAAATTTAGTTCACTTCAAAAGTCAGTTCATGAGAAGAAAAAGAGTAAATAAGTAATTTAGTTCATAAAATTTTCATTTATTTTCATTTACTTGTAATTTACTCCCTAAATTTATTTATGTCTTGATGTTTAATTTACAAGACTTATATCAAGTTGGTTCTTTTCAAAGATTAAAGTGAGATATAAGAAAGATTAATATAATATAAGTTTTTTAATGTATTGTTTGACATTTCTTAAAAATAGTGAATAAAAATTTATTTATGAACATTATATAACAAATTGTATAAAAGATTTATCACTAAAATTTTTCATTTTTTATTTAAAAAATACAAACCAACTAAATAGTATCTAGACCATAATGAAACTAAGGCTAAGCCTAACACCCTATGGACAACCCAACTCACCTGGACCCGAACTCGACCCATGTATCCACCGCCCAACTCCCTCTCTGAACCGAACTTGACACAAACCATCATGTCCTGCCCATAGAATACACAAGTCATTTGACTTACTCGACCTAGATGCGACCCCTACTACTTGAATCGCAAAGGAAATATCTCATATCAGAATGGATACATGGCTTAGCACCATTGGAGAACACTAGAATCGAATCTGCTATAATCATTACCAACGATCATAGGGTATATATTATGTACTCGCAATTTGTCACTGCGACTATAAATAGGTAGTGGTTACATCATAAAAATTGATCTCTCTCTCTCTCTCTCTCCTATATATTACTGTCACCTTGTTCTACCATTAACTTGAGTTTCAGAGTGCCTTATAGTTGCCCCACCACCACTACACTGACTAAGCTTGGAGGTTATTTGACATCTAAACCACCATAAAGACCACTCACTGAGAAAGAGAAAGGAACAATATTAATATGGATTATTCTCATAATATTTGAGTGATTATTCTCATAATATTTAAGTAATACTCAATCAATAAAATACACGATAACTCTTCTTTTTCAATTATGTGTACTCTTTTTTTTTCGTGTGATTTGTTACTAGCTAGCATATTGGCTAGTATTATGTATTTATTATTTTTTATTTTTTTAATAATAATAATAATTAACATTAAAATTTAATTAATAATGTTAAAATAAATAATTAGTCTATAGTTTGTCTAATTTGAATTTTGATTTTGATCCCTATAATTTCACATTATAGTTTTGGTAAAATTATAGGACAATTATAGAGACCAAAATTTAAATTGGGTGAAACTATAAATATTAATTATTTATTTTAATAATAATAAAACGTATTTGAAGTGTAACTATATACTAAGAACTTGAGAAGTGTTAGAAGATAGCAAATTACACATTAGCCCCATGAGGTTTTGTCTATTTTCACTTTTTATATATGATTTTCATTCTGTAAAACATAACCCCCTAAACTATGAAAAAAAGTGTAAACATGTGTTTTTTTTGTCAATTGTAGCAGTGGGATACAATCCTTAAATACTCAACTCCCAAACACGTGCAAATTGTCATAGTTAAATTTAATAGAAAATATAAGTTTACACTTTTTACTAAAGTTTTAGGGGATTGTGTTACAAAATAAAGTTTATATATAAAAAGTCAAAATGTGTTAAACCTTAGGGAGTAATGCATAATTTACCCTTGAAGATAATTTATTAAAGAGTAAGAAGTATTACAATTTTTTTAAGTTAAATTATAATTTTGGTCCATATAGTTCTACTCTATTTTAATTTAGTCCCCATAATTTTTTATTTTCAAATCAGTCATTACACTTACAAATATTTTAAAAATAGTTCATATTGTTAACTTCTATTATAATGTACTTTTCTAGATGCTCCATTATTTTAAAAAAAAACACTTGGTACGTTTTCTAGTAAGTAGGGTGTAAATGAGTTGAGTTATTAATGTACTATTCAAAATTAACTTATTAAATACTCGATCAAGCTCATTTGTTTTAACTAAATAAACAAGGTCAAGTTTAAATTTATGTTCGATTATATAAATGAGCCAAACTCAAATTTTATAGGCTTGACATTAAAAACTCGTGAACAATTCGCATATTTGTGAATTTATATTATTTATTCATTTTGTATAGATAATAAAAATTAAATAAAAAATTAATTTTAAATAAAAAAGTATAGATAATAATAATTTATTTATTATTATTACTAACTAAAAGCCTCTATAAGAAGGTTATAATTTCTTTTTATGGAATGGATTATGAATAAAAAAAAGCTTTCATTTCTATTTTTAGTTTTGACTTTATCTTCTAGCATAAAAATATTTACTAAATACTAAATTAATAAACTTAAATATTTCAAAAGAGATTTGATAAAAAAAAAAAAAATAATCAAGCTATAAATGATATAAACAAGCTAAGCATAAGCTTTATATTTGTTAAACAAGTTACGCTCAAGCTTTAAATTTGGCTCGTTTAAATAAATGAATCAAGTTTGAGTAGTCTCTTTCTTTCACAAGCCATGTTTGAGCTTCAAGTACTTGTCTTAACTCAACTCGTTTACACCCCTACTAGTAGGTGTTCCTTACTTCTAAATAGGTTATTTTTTATATGTTCTTTTTTTTTTTTTGGTAAAAAGAGTATTTTGGCCCCTTATCTTTATTTCTTTTTTTCAATTTTGTCCTACAACTTTTTTCTTAGCAATTTGGCTCCTTAAGTTTAGAATCATAAACCAATGTGGTACTTCATAATGATTTTATCATCCCACTAACAGAAATAATGGCTTGTCACTAGTTGGTCATGGCCATGTCATAACCACATCATCTCTACGTCATAGCTATGTCATTATCGTTAGTAATACGTCATCATTTTCGTTAATGTGGTTGAAAAAATCGTGATGGAGGACTATATTGAGTGATGATTCTAAACTTAATGGATCTAATTTACAAACAAAATGTTATAGGACCAAATGGAAAATGAAATAAAACAAGGGACCAAAATATCCTTTTTGCTCTCTTTTTTTGTGTAAAACTTCTAGTAGGGACTAAATTAACTGTGCTATAATGAGAGTTGATGGCAGAGACTATTTTAAAAATATTTATAAGTGTAAGGACTAATTTGAAGAGAAAAAAATTTGTAAGGACTAAATTAAGAACAAGTGTAAACTATAAGGGTCAAAATTATAATTTATTTTTTTTAAGTTTTATAATTTTTTAAAGACTAAATAGTTATTTTAGTCCATTATTTAGTGGGCATGGGTCATTGTAGTCCATCATTCAACAAAATTACCCTAAAAGTCCCTCATTTAGGAAAATGTTGATCACTTTAGTCTAACTGCTAACCAGTCTTAGCTACAGCTAACAGAAATGCTTATGTGGCACATTAAGTGCTTTGTTAGTTGCACATATGGCAGGCCACACCCCTTTCCCCCTTCCTAAATGCGAAACAACGTTGTTCCCTGTCACCTTTCCTCTCCCATAAGTGGAACGACATCGTTTCTTCTTATCATCTTTCTCAAATTTTCCCTCCATGAACCTTAATTCTTGTTCTGGATCGTGATCCGGACCTCATCTAGTAGACCAACTCGGCACGCATACCACCAGAGTCAGTCATGGACATCCCAGCTAAGCATTGGACATTGTCAAGACCTTAGTACCATGTATATCAGACTGTAGCATTGGGCAAGTACATTAGGATCATGAAATTTGCACGGTGGATAAATCCCAAAATATTTGTAATTACCAATCACGATCTTACAAACTTATGGCACCCATAATTGCCTCAAACTGCTCATTTTTTTTTTATCTTATAGAGATTTCCTACTACAATTAAGGAGACTAAACCCTAATTGTACTCTATAAATACTAGACTCAATCACCTTCTATAGGTAACTTATGGCTTACAGCATAACCCTACTTGTACACAGCCTGACTAGAGCATTAGAGTCCCTTTGCAGGTACCAATCCCCCTAATCTCAACACCCTTGGTTGCTACTATGCAAAGAGGAAACCACCAAAACATGCCTATATAGGTACAACTCAGTATCCACTACTGAACATTGGCATCGTCTGTAGGAAACTATAAACTTCTATTCCCATCAATCATGATGAACATAAGATAGAGCTCAAGAAGAGGAATGGCTACGCAAACCTCCGTCGACCGAAGGCGAGGACCAACAACACACTATCCTCCTCACCCTATTCCTCCACCAGTTGCTGAAACCTCCACCGCGATGAACCAAGCACCCAACGTTGAGCATCTATGCAATGGGCATAAAACTTTACTTTTCGATGAAAGCCCACACCTATCGCATAGGGTTACTACAAGGGATAGACTTGCTCCTCGCGTGCATAGAGTGAATCCTGATTTTCAAGGACTCAGAATCCCAGTGCATCAATGTCTAGGACCTAAAAACGACGATGTAGAAGACAGCGATCCCATCCAGAGGGCACGATCCAACTTGATATGTCTAGAAATCACCTCCTGGACTTAGTGCAATGACAAATAGTGATACTCGAAGAGCAGCATCGAAGATTAAAAAATCTAGATTAATCCATGCAGGAGGCCCAGTCTGGACCTCATTGTGATGACAGAAGGCGAAGCGTGGGTAACGACCAGAGGGGAACACTGCAAGTTAACATTGAAATGTCCAATGTTGTCAATAATAATTCGAACCTCAGCTATCAGGAGCAACCCATCTCTGCCCAATTCATGGAGTATAAAGTCCCAAGAAATTTCAAATTCCCCACTAATGTGGAGCTCTATGACTGGACTACGGACCCCCAGAAACATTTGGACATTTACGTCCAATCTATGTGCTTTCATAGGGGATCCTCTTAGTTACTATGTTGCACCTTCCCCCTTTCCTTGAAGAAGGGCGCTCTCAGATGGTTCGTGACCCTACTATGGGGATCCGTCACCAACTGGCCAAACCTCAAACAATGTTTCTTGCTTCAACACACTACTAGCAAAGAGCAACCTCGGTCTATGGAGTTTCTTTATGAGATTCATCAAGGGCGTGATGAGCCCCTTCGCAAATACCTTAAGAGATTTAATACTGCCTGCATCAATGCGGAGAACCTCGATGAAAAGATTGCTCTCCAATACATCAAGAGAGGCCTCCAAACTGACTCTCAGTTTTTTCAATCTTTGAAAAAAAGAAGTCAGAGAACATGGAAGAATTTTGAGCATAGTCCCAGAAATATATTGACTTAGAAGAGGCTACTAAGGCTAAGAGGAGTCTGGAAAAAGGTGAGTCTTCTCACCAGAAAGGCAACCAGAATTCCTCTCAGCCCCAAAACTCCTCTAAAAACTATCCACCTCAGCCTAAGTACTCAAATTACACTTCTCTGAACACTCCGCATGAAACAATTCAGAGAGAAGTGTTTCAGACCGAGTTCTGGGATATAAAGAGGCCGCCTCCATTGAAGAAGCATGCATAAAAGGATCGCACAAAGCACTGTTCGTGGCACAAGAGTTATGACCATAAAACAGAAGATTGCTTCTAACTCCGTGACGCTATTGAGTTTCTAATTATGGTAGGACGGGTGGATCAGTACATCAGCCACTGATGTGTGTATAAAACCTATATATTTTATATTTGTTTAAACATGTATTTGAATATTTTGAGATAAAAATTATGCTATTTATTTATGATATTGAATGAATTCTGAGTCCACTGAAATAAATGTATTTTTATTGTGTTTAATAGGAATTTAAGGGCTTTTGTGGTATTTTAGGCATGATTATTGAAATCTTGATAAAGAGCATAGGACATTGTTGTAATATTTTGAGCATAACTTTTGTTACAGAGTTTGGATTAAGCTAATCTTTGGTGTCTATAGAAAGATGAGAAAATTTTCTACAATTTTCATGAAGATATTGAAGCCCAATTCATGCAATAAGAAGGTGAAAAACTATATGCAAAGTGGATGATAAAGTTTGATCAAGTTAACTAGCATTCATAAATTTTAAGGATCAAGTTAGATTCTTAATTGGAGTACAAATTAAATAATCTCTACTTGATGACCAAGTATCTCTGCGTTTAATGTAAGGATCTCAAGGAGTTTCTTAATTTGAGTGGGATATTTGTTTTCTAATTTATATGGATTCAACAAAAAAAATAAGAAATAAGAGATTTGGTCCAAGATTAATTAAGGAAAGTATCGCTATCAAACCTGTCTTAGTAAATTAGGGACAACTTTCTCTATAAGTATGTTGTAACATCCTGAATTTAATGACCATAGTATAATCTGTATTATACTACAGTGATTAGATCGAAGAATGCTACTTGCTACAACTAAGCATTTTCCAATATAACAAAAACCATGTATATAGAAAATATGAGCCACGAATGAATATATTTATTACACAACGCTTATATTTCTTATAAATACATTACGTACATAATTACAAAAGAAAATACAAACTACACTAAGCTAAGTCTTCTAGCTCCTTCTTTGTCTTCACTTTCCATAAGTCTTCCTCCCTGGAACCATCATGGAAACACATACACATGGGGTGAGAATTATATATTCTCAGTAGTAAAATTCATAAAACATGTCATCATAATAGTTTCAGCCATTTCGAGGAAAAACACTTGTTGTTCTCAAAACGTATAAATAAACACACTAGAAAGGTGGCAAAAGTCGAAAACCATTTCCTTTCTCTTCCTGAAATGGAATCCCAATTTTATAAGTTTGTATAAAATCTCATTTCCACAAAATACAACTTACATATCAACATTTCAAAGAATAGCAATTGCCCATACAATTGCCATGTGTGGTTATGTTATGATTAGTAATCACCTATACAATTGTCATGCACATGCTTAGTGATGCCTTATGTTCATGCCTATGCAATAGCCTAAAATGAATGTGGATTCTGTCATGTTCCTTAGACTTAGCGAAGAAACTCATCTTCAGTCCCTCAGGAAATGTATAGTATGCATGAGCGTTGAACAGAACAAAGGAACCTGGTTCCACAAGTCCTGAATAAGCACTGGAACCCAGTTCTAGTCATTTCACAGGGTGTGAGGGAATGCACCATCCTTAGCTCATCACTATGATAGGGAAGGCATGTTACCTCTTCACTTATAATCATGTACGATCACCCAAAACATATGAATATGGAAAACAACGATGCTAGTTACTTCAATAACTAGCATACCAATTGGTTTACAATCCATAATCATTAACAGTGAGGACTTCACCCTCATCAACATAACTATGAGATACAATGATGCCAATTAAGACTAACTAGCATGTCAATTGATTTACACTCATAACTACTAGCATGAAATACAATGATGCTAATTACTATAATAACTAGCATACTAATTGATTTACATTCATACCCCCCCAAATATGAAATACAATGAAGTCAATCATTATAATAGATAGCATACCAATTGATTTACATCCATTACCTCAAGTATAGACTACAATGATGCTAAATATTATAATAATTAATATACCAATTGATTTACATTCATTACATAAACACTTTTTAAAATACTTCTATTAGAATCTCATTAATCAAGCATGAAGGTATCCCACAATATCACCTCATGACAAGACATCATGCATTCCCTTGCTATGGCAGTCAACTTTCGCCAACTAGGCATTATGAACTTCATCTCTTGCCAACTACTATCACAAAACACCTCAAATCTTGCCTAAAAAAGCTTGTTTTCAATATTGCACCAAATGTGCATCATAATTTCAAAAATTCTAAAAAATTTACCACATGAAGCCTTATATCTTAGCTTTCAAATGCAACAAGAATCAGGTCAATCCGATGACCACAACTCAAGTTATGCAACTAGAACCATAAACTGTTCAAAACGCCTTGTTTCTGCTGGTTTTGGGCTGATTTTCAAGGGAGTGTCGCAGCTCCCAAAAATTTGTGCCACAACTCCCTAGTTTTGGTTAGAATTCTCTGCGAAGCAAAGACTTATGTGCTGCAGCACCATTGCTTATTTTTGGTTTCTGTAGAATTCTGTAGAAACCCTCTGAAAGACCTCCCCCAAGCCTTTCTAAAGGGTTTTCCCCTAAACATGATTTCTAACACCAATCTAGGTCTCTAAACTTGTTGTAACCCTTTTATAACCTTTTGATTCACTTGGGCATATATTTAGGCTCCAAATCACACTAACCCTAACCATTTACCAATTCCTTACTGTGAACTAACATGGTTTGGGTTGAGCCATAAATGGTCATCTAGCACTTATTGAACTGAAACTAACTTAACTTAATCCTTGGAATCAAGAATCAAGTTAAGAACTAGAATTTGACTTTCCAAATCCCTTTTTCCATTCAAAATCCCTAACTCCATTAAAAAAGAACAAAGAAGGAGAAAGAATAGAAATCCCTTACCTCAAGGTCTTGAAGATGACCAATGATGGATTCAAGCTCTCCTTCCTCTTTCCCCTTCTTTCTCCTCCTCGGTTTCCTTCTTTCTTTTCTCTTTTTTTTCTTCTATTTTTGTCTTTCATTCTCTGTCGTATGATATATATAAAAGAAGTCAAAAGGCTTCTTAAAGATAAGTACTAAAACTCTTGATCTGCTAAGAACACTTAGATTCCGCCAAATCCAGCTTTCATACTTCTAACAAATCCAAAATAAATTCTAAGATTCACTATAAATCTCATTTCTCCATTTTCATATTTTTTCATATTTGCTGGTAGTTAATCTGACATTAAAATACACACTCAGTATGCCTAAAAATGTCAAATTAACTCCTATTGATCTCAAAATTTAACTGTAATATCTTCCACACATTTGTGAACTAGAAAAAAAAATTTCACATTTATTTCCATTAACTGAGCAATTTAAGCCACTTCTAGAGTAAATAATAATTATATTTCATGTATAATATTACAGCAAAGTACCTAAACGTGCTCAGACAGACACAAAACTACATAGACATGTTAAGTAAGTATTAGGCTACCTCCATAATCATATATAAGCCTAACATGTTTTCTAGGATGCTACATATGTAATTTAGCTAATTCTGGTGGCGTTTGAAAGCTAAGAAAGATATATATAAATCTCATGTTGACAATTTCCTGTAATTAAGCTGTCATTAATATTGAAGATTGGATAAGGATTCTCAAAGATATTTGATTCAGATTCTCACACTATCTTGACCATTCCTCAATAATTGACCATATCTTGAGCTACATAGATCAAATCGATGCGTCATTTGTGGCATTGAAAATCTAACAGAAAATACTACAAATTATCCATTGAGATTAATGGTAGATTCGAGCATCTGAAGGGTGAGAAAAATCGTGCAAGTTAAATACGAAAAGCTGTTAGCTTTTCTATAAAAAAGGGGAAATGAGTTTTAAAAAGTAACTCTCCTTATGTTCAGAAAATACACAAAAATTACAGAATTCAACAACCGTCAAATAGAGAAGTAGAGACACAAACCCTCATTTGGTGTGGGTGCATCCAGGCTTGAAGATTAGAGATTTTCTTCAACCTTTCCACTTATCTTCCATGAAGTTTGTTGAATTCTCTTCTATGTTTTCTTCTTTCTCCATGTGTAACTAAACTTCTCTAGTTAGGGTGATGATGGATTTTGTTCTTAAATGATGTAAACTCGTTATTTTTTTTAATTTATATTTCTATTTTATGATTTATATGTTTATCTCTTATCTTAATACTTTTCTAAACTTGATCAATTTGGGAATGATTTTAGGGTTCATGTATGATTTAGGAAAATTGTACATGAACCTAGAACATGTGATAAACACCTTAATTTCTACGATCGCTAGGAATAGACGTTGTGAGTTGTGTGGTCTTGCTTTTAATTTCCTCTTTTTTTATAAAGTCTTCTCTATTTGGGATTATACGAAGGGATTGGTTAACTTTAAATAGTGTGAAGAAGATTAATATACCAAGGGATTGGATATTAATTAGTTTTGAGAATTTGATCATGAATCATTGAAATAGAACTTAATTAAACCAATATTTGAATTTGCATTAAAAGAGTTCAAGTGAAATTTAAACTCTAACACTTTGATATCATTGTCTTTCACCCTTAATTTTATTCTTGATATTTTTTAATAACTTTCTTGTTAGTGTTTTCTTTTGATTTACTTTGTTATAGACTCTTATTCTTCGATAGCTTAAATAATGTTAATTTAATGAACTTAGTAATTAATAACTTAATCCTCGTAGGAACGATACTCTGCTCACTCTTTATTACTTTTGTAATTTGGTGCACTTGCTAATATCACAACAGCCATGTCCAGAGCAATGGACATCATGGGGGATGGAGGGAAAGGAGACGTAACCTTCAGCGAAGTCCATCTTCGTGCCGAAGGAGAACTCGAAGTCTTAGGAGAAGGTCCCGGAGTCCACCTTGCCGAGATGCTGAAAACTGGCAAGGTCGGGATCGAGACGATCCATCTGATGACAACGACAACCACTATGCCTAGCCCAAATGACCCATCAACACCATTGCTGGTGGGTTCATTGGCGGTGGTCTGTCCAACGGTGCCTGGAAGAAAGCTTTCAGGATGGCGATTCTGAGCGTCTCCCACTCCGCACCCAAGTCATGGGCCGAAGATAGGAAGGTGCCCCCTATTACTTTTTCAGACGAGGACTATAACGGGATTATCTCAGATTATGATGAGCCACTAGTTATCTCGGGAATAATTTCAAATGTCAAGGTCCGGCGCATCTTCATGGGTCAAGGGAATTCAGCAGACATTATTTTCATGGACTTGTACCAAAAGATGGAAGTCCCATGCTCGGAGCTGACTCCCTATGACAGTGAGCTAATTGGATTCACTGGTGAAAAGATCACTCTGGCAAGATATCTTGAGACTCACCATGCCCAAGGGAGCATTAAACTCTTCATGACTGTCAAGGTCAGGTTTCTGGTCGTGGATTGCCCCTTATTGTATAACATCATCTTAGGTCGTCTTGCTTTGAATACCCTTGGCGTCGTAGTGTCTACTACTCACTTGACTATGAAATTCCTCAGCAAGAATGACAAGGTTGTCACAGTCAAAGGTGACTAGATCATGGCGTGGAAATATTATAATTAGAGCCTCAAGATCTACGGAGTCCCAAAGAAAGTGAAAGTTGGTACATATGGCCCGGCTCTGGATCAGGTCAACATCCTTATGATCGAGTTAGACGTACAAGAAGAAATATGGCATACCAAACACCAACCGGAGGGCATACTATAATCGCTTCAACTTGGTGTCAAGTCAGATCAAGTCACTAAGATTGGAGCAAATTTGGAAGAAGGAGAAAGGCACCAATTGATTGAGCTCTTACTTAAAAATAAAGATCTCTTCACTTGGACGTCCTCTGACATGCTTGGGCTTAATCCCACCTTCATCTGCCATCGCTTATCTATTAAGGAGGACGCAAGGCTGATATCCCAGAAGAAAAGGAAAGTTAGCCCAGAAAGACAATAGGTTATTGAAGAGCAAGTTAAGGAGCTGCTCAATGTTAACTTCATCAGGGAAATATCTTACACCACATGGTTGTCTAACATGGTCCTGGTGAAGAAGTCAAATGAGAAGTGGAGAATGTGCATGGACTACACGGACTTGAACAAGGCCTGTCCCAAATATCCAAATTGACCTCCCAATGTAGATAAACTGGTTGATAGCTTCTTCGGATTTCGTTTGCTATTTTCCATGGATGCGTACTTCGGGTGCAATCAGATTCTAATGTATCCTGAAGACAAAGAGAAGACCGCCTTTATCACTTATAGGGCAAGCTACTACTATAGTGTTATGTGTTATGGTTTGAAAAATGTAGGAGCCACCTATCAGAGAATGATGAATAAGGTCTTTGAAAACCAAGTGGGGAAGATGCTAGAGGTTTACATTAATGACATGATAGTGAAGACCCCACAGGACGGATACCACATTGCGAACCTCAAAGATGTATTTGTACAACTCTGGAAGCACGACATAAAGCTTAATCCGAAAAAGTGCGCTTTCGAGGTCTAAGAAGGTAAGTTCTTGGGCTTCATGTTGAATTACCGTAGGATTGAGGCAAACCCAGATAAATGTCAAGTGGTGCTCAACATGGATAGCCCAGAGAGTATTAAGGAAGTACAACAGCTGACTAGCTAGATTACAGCCCTCACACGTTTCCTTGCTAGAATTGCTCATAAATCCCTTACCTTATTCAGACTGCTCAAAATGGAGAAAGATTTTGAGTAGACCCAGGAGTGTGAGGATGCCTTTTCCTCTCTGAAGAAACTCTTGTCCTCTCCCCCCATACTAACAAGATCGAAACCCAGTGAGACACTATACTTGTACCTTTCAGTTCACGGAGAGGCTATAAGCTCAGTTCTTATCCGGGAGATGGCGAATGGACTACTTCGTGAGCAAGGTTTTGTAAAGCCTATAACTCTGTTACCAAAAAATTGAAAAGGTGGCCTTCGCACTTATCACCACGGTCAAAAGACTCAGACAGTACTTTCAGTATCATCCCGTGGTAGTGAAGACGGACCAACCTATCCACAAGGTACTACATAAACCAGACCTAGCAGGAAGAATGATTGTTTGGTCCATTGAGCTTTCTAAGTTTGGAATTGCATATGAGCCTTGACTGGTAATAAAGGCTCAGGTGTTTTCTGACTTTCTAACAGAACTCACATCGGACCTCGGTGACCATGAGGGAATTTCTTAGACCATATTTGTTGACCGATCCTCGAACCCTAAGGGAAGTGGTGCTAGGCTGATTCTAGACAATTTTGAAGGAGTAACAATGGAAAACTCCCTAAAGTTTGAATTCCCAACCTCGAACAACCAGGTCAAGTACGAAGCATGTATTACTGGACTGGTGTCGCAACCGGGATCGCGATGAAATGCAACTCACGGGATTTTAAAAAAGAAAATGGAATCGCCACCAATTTTATTTGAACTAGGGAAAATTGAAAAACCTTTATTAGAAGATAGTCTTTGAAACTAGATTAGATTCGGAAGTTGGTTATGTATAGAGAAAGGTGGAAACTGAATCCCACAACACTCCTAACACACCCGTCCTAAGACAATACTTTAAGTCAATTGTGCAAAACTTAATAATATCAAAATATATTTATTTTACTCCTCTTAAAAACATTTGTATATATATATATATATATTATATTTTTATATATATATAAAAATATAAAAAATTAAAAAATTAAAAAAATTATGAAAATTTAATTTTTAGCTTGACAGAATAAAGATTCAGTTCCTACGTATCCCTAAGTGCAATGAGGAACTCAAAGTCACGTAGTTCTCTAGAAAATATGTGTAGATTGATTGATTTTAATTAAGAAAAAGGTTTTTAAAAGAGGATTTTGTTTGAAAACAGATTCATTCTTGCATAGGGTTCAAGTTAGCATCGAGCTACTCAATAAACCCTTATGATCCAAACGACATTGAAGATAGCATCCGCTATTCAATCATCATCATTAGTCATTGCATTGATTAAAAGTTTTTTAATCATTTTTTTAAAATAAAAATGCACAAGGACAAACAAGTAAACACAGTTTTTCATGAGCCAAGTAAATGCAAAAAAAAAATTTAATATAAGCATCACAAACCAAACAACTTAGAACAAAAATTACTTTTATTTTTAACATTTTTCAATTTTTTAATAATTTTTTATTTTATTTACTTTTTTTATTAAAGCAACACTATGCCTAATTTTTACTTTCCTTCGATTTTTTCTTATTTCATTTTTTTTGCTTTTTATTATTATTTATTTTTTGTTTTTGTTCTATACTTAACAAAGCACTCTAAAAATATTGAAACAAACAATACATTTAACCCATTAAATCAAAAGACACTAACATAAAGCTAAAAAAAATAAAAACTAATGACCCAAGTCCAAAAACAAAAGGTCATAATGTAAAAAGAAATGGACCAAACTCTTTCAGAATCTAGCCCAAACAAATTGACCCTACCATTATCACTAACTAAAAAATATAATAATAATAATAATAATAATAATAATAATAATAATAATAATAATAATAATAAAATAAAAAAATATTTAAAATTCAAATAGAAGGAAAGGTATAAAAAACAGAAGCCTAGTTCTCACCTGTCATGGAGCATAGAACGGTGCGCCCAAAGACGAAGAGGACGGGCTCGTGGATGGTTAGTGGCGCTAGATGGCGGTGCGATGGCAATGAAAATTGCTGAACAACTCGGGTCTGGCGTGATTTGGGTGTGGACGACGGGCTGCTGGGTTACGGATCTGCGATGGCACGCTATTGACGACGCGCGATGGCAAGCGTAGTGGACAGCGTACGAAGATGGTGCAACACGATGGTTGTAATTGGTGACTTCAGTAGTTGCGTGGCTGTTGCTAGGACTTACGGGGTAGCTTGGTTATGGCATGGTGGATCTGGTGCATGGAGTGGCGGAGCTGCGCGATGCTGCCATGTTGGAGGTGGTTCTGCATACGGGGTAGAGCTTCACGACTGTTGTGGGGGTTTGGCCGTGATGGCTGTTTGGGATGGTGGTAGCCTTGCGTGGTGGTTATGGTGGATTGGAGTGTTGAAGATAGTGAAGGTAAGGATGGTGAGGTGTTTGAGATTGATGAAGGGTGGGGTTTCATAGTTTTGGTGGATGGCTTATGGTGGAGGTTACTGTTTTGGTGGAGTATTGTGTTGGTGAGTTGAAGATGGTGAAGGTGAGGTGGTGAGGGGATATAAGGTGGTTACTGGCTGAGGTTGAAGTTGAGTGGCGCGGTGTGCACAACTCAGTTTGGTGAAGTGGATTCGTGCACGGGCTGTGCATGGTGGTGAATATGGCTACACAAATATCAGGGGCTGCATCACGGCTACTGCGCGGGTTATTGGGGAAGACGAAGATAGTGGCTAGGTTTGGTTGGATGGGCTGTTTGGTGGAGCTTCACGGTGTGTTAGTTCACAGTTATGGAAGTTGGAGATGAGTCAGTTAGTGTGTTGATGGAGGTTGAAGGGTGGTGAGGTGATGGTGAGTGAGGGTCCTTGTGAAAGGGAAGGTTGATGGTGTTATGGAGGCTTAAGGATAGAGGTGGTGATGATGAAGGTGGCTTGGTTAAAGCTATATTGGTGTTGATTGTTAGGGGAGAGTTTTTCTATGGGTTGTGATTAATTTCAAGTGAGAGAGGAATCCCAAAGAGTGTGTGTGTGTTTTGTTCCTGAGAAAGAGCTCCTCCTCTATGCCTTGTGGATTTTTCTTATAAGCAAATGTGTGTGTAAAGTGATGGAATATGATGCCAAAGTGTACGTGAATGCAGTGGTTGGTGTATGCAATGAAGTGAATCCAATATGTGGGGAGCAAACAGCATTGCTCCCGCTGTGTGCTGTGTTTGTGTAGTGAAGTGAAAATGTGAGTGTGTGGCAGTGAAAGTGTGAGCTACGTAAGTTGGTGGGTGTGTGCAGCAGTGTAGTGGTGGTGTTGTGTAGTGCATGGCCAAAAAAAGAAAAAGAACATATAGCCAGAAAACAAAAAAAAAAAGTTTTCTTCCAAAAGTAGAGAAACAAACCAACAGCAAGAGCTTTTACGTTATTATTATTATTGCTATTATTTTTTTTCCTTTTCTTTTTCTTTTTCTTTCTTTTTCTTTTTTTATGTTTGTTTGTTTTTTCTTCTTTTTCTTAACTAGGTTAAGGTGGACTTATGTATTTGGGCTAAGAGAAAAGACCAAGAATGTGGACTTGAATTAATTGAATTTTTATCTATTTTTTTATTTTTTTAATTAATTTTTTTGAGACTTGTCAAAATTAGGTGTTCAAAACTGGCAATAGTCAAGGACACGAGACCAGCTAAAATCACACTTTGCAATGATACCCAACTTATGACCTCAAGAAACCCCTCCTTCAAAGATATTTGGCCAAAGTCCAAGAGCTCCTCAAGAACTTCTAGGATGATAAGATAGAGCACATTCCCAAAGAGTAGAACTCCAGGACAAACCTGTTATCCAAACTGACTAACACTAAGAGTCTAGACAATAATCGTTCTTTGATCCAAGAGACCCTCTTGCAACCCTCCATCACAGATATAGCCATTTTCCAGGTGGAAGGAGAAGAGCGTACTTGGATCACCCCAATTATGGAGTATCTATAGTTTGGAGCCAGGCCCAATGACCCAAAGGAAGTCTCCAAGGTTACCAGAACTGCAGTTAGGTACACCATTTACGATGGGCAGTTATACTAATGTGGGTTCTCCTCGCCTCTTCCTAAATGCCTCATGCCAAAAGAAGCAGAATATGTACTGGCTTAGGTCCACGAAGGGAGTTATGGACACCACATAGGGGGCAAAGCCTTAGCTCTAAAGGCACTCAGGGTCAAATACTATTTGCCAATAATGGAGGTTGACTCCTTTGCATATGCCTGAGTTTGTGATAAATGCTAGCGCCACTCGGACCACTATCAGGCTCCCCCTAAAGAATTATCCACGACAACTATACCCTAGCCATTCAACAAATGGGGTACAGATATCTTGGATTCGTTCCCTCAAGCACCTGGTTAACTGAAGTACTTGGTGGTGGTCATGGACTACTTCACCAAATGGATCGAAGCAGAACCCCTAGTCACGGTCACCTTCACCTGGATCCAAAAGTTCACCTGGCATCACATCATCAATAGGTTTGGGGTTCCGGAGTCCATTATGATAGACAATGGGACATAGTTCAAAGATAAGAATTTTGAATAGCTGCTTGTTGGATTAAAAATCAAGCACCATTGTAGTTCAATTGAGAATCTTAAGACAAATGGGCAAGCTGAAATCGTCAACTGAGTCATTGTCCAAGGGATTAAAAGAAAGTTAGACGAAGCTAAGTGAAACAGGGCAAATCAACTTAACCATGTTCTCTGGGCCTACCAGACTATGTCGCACTCTACCGCATGTGAAACCCCCTTTAAACTCACTTATAGGTGTAAGGCTATGATCCTGATGGAGATAAGAGAACCAAGTTGGTGTCACCAATAGTTTTCGACTGACAGCAACCTTGAATTGATCAGGAAAGACGGTGGCTCGGTATAACTTGAAGGTTGTCCCAAGGAAATTCCAGCCAGGGGACTTATTACTCTAGAGAGCAGACATTGGAGGTAGGAATGCCTCCCAAGAGAAGTTAGCCCCTAATTGGAAGGCCTCTACCGCATTATGATCAGCACTGGCAATGGAGCTTACACCTTGGAGACATTAACAAGCGAGCTAATAAAAAACTATTGAAATACGGACAAACTTAGAAAGTACTATAACTAAGTGCCCTTTAAGGCCTAGTCTTTTAGTTTACTTTGTTTGATCTGCCCCAATTTTGGTGAGCATATACTTTGTACAGACTTCAGTTATTCATTCAATCAATAAAATGAAATTTTCATGTATCTTCTTACACTCTCAAAGTCTCAACGAACCATTAAGCCACAATGTGTCTTGAGAATCTCTACTGAGCCCATTCCTTATGGGATTCAGAGTTTTTTTTAACAATTCAAAGACCCTCAAGTCAGAGAATTTCTTGAGAATATCTAAAGCCCATTCCTTGTAGGATCTGAGGTCTCTTAGATTCCAAGTTAAGAGGAATAATCCATAAAACCCATTTTTGTGTTTTGGTCGCAAGTTAGGGTCATATACTCAAATCCTCAACACTTGGCCATAACCATTTTGTGGTTGTGTAAGTTAATTGGCAACATGGGTTACGAAAACTGTGATATGCAATTAGGTACCTACCATGAATGTCTTGTGTTAAACTAGTTCTAAAGTTGAAAATTCCTAAGAGTGAGGTGATTTTTCTGAACTAGATTGTAAAAGCTAAACACCCCAGTTATGGATCACCTTAAATTTTGCCTAAGTCTTAAGTGGAGTTTCAAGTGCTCAAAAATTTTGGGCGTTGGACCCCGAACATCCTACTTAAATTCTCCTAAGTCCTTGAATGGTAACCAAGTGCACATTTTAATGGGTGTGGGACCCAGATCAGACCATGGAAAGGAAAAGCATACAGCAGTTATAGGGATAAACGAAATATATTTAATGTATACTGGTGATCGAGACAACTGTCTTTATAGAAATAAAAAGCCCCATGCACGGGGCAAAGGAATACAATATATAAAACAATGAGAGAAAGAAGCAAGCTAAGTTGAGCCATTATCGCCCTCCGAACTCTTGTGACTAGTACCCGATGCTTCGCCATTTCCTTCGATAATGGCCAGATCCTGGATAGAGGCAATTGGAATCTCGATGGCACCTTGGTCATCCTGAGAAATCGAATAGACGAGACGGCCATCTCGAATCACCTTCCCAAAGTCCAATGCGTCCAATGCCAGAACCACCTTAGGGTTGAAGAGTTGGACTTAGTCAACTGCATTTTAGAATTGATCCCCACTGATCTTTGTGCAAATTATTATCAGCTATTGGGTATCCTCTTGCATTTGCGTCACTTGGGATCAGAGGCTTTCATTCTCAGCGTGGAGGTCAGTGACTTCCTTCCCAACCTCCGCGGAGCAAGCTTTCTCTTTCTCTAGACCATCCTCTAAGTCCGCTAGCTTCCCATTTAGCTCATTGACCTTTTGGTTCAGCATCGTCCTTGGCCTTCTCGACTGCCTCTTTGGCCTTGAAGGCCAAGTTAAGTCACTGGGTTCCTTCCTTCTCTATGGCCCACAACTTTGCTATCATTTGCCTGTCATACTCCCCCATACATCTCTCCACGCAACGAGCTCTAATAGTAAAATGGAGGTCGTAGGTTTGGATCATTGAAAGAATCTCTGGTGGGTTGTCCTAGGTGACATGATTCACAACTTTGTCATCTAAAAGCTGCTAGTCAATGAATAACCCGGGCTCTGAGTTATTTCCAAACAAGGAAATTAGACCATCATCATCCACCTCAATGGCCGCCATCTTCCCTCAATCCTCCGACCTGATGCCTTTAACAGCTTTTCTCTTTTGTCTCTGCAGAGGATGAGGAGACTCCTCCAATTAGATCAGACTCACCTCAATCGTCGGATCCCAGATGGGAGAAGCTGGAGCAACGTGTGCTAGAGTATTGGTTAGCCCAACATATTCATTCCTTGCTTTTGGGGCTAGGAGAGTGGCAAGAGCATTCCCAGATGCCATGCTTTCTGAAAAATGAACAAGTCAGAAATAGTAGAAAAAAAAGAAAATTGTTACATACAAAAAGTAAATACAGACTATGGTCTACACTCTACCTAGAATGGCCACTAGAGTTTCATCATCAACAACATCCAATAGATCTTTACAAGAAATAAGGTTGATATCCTAAGCCCACATAGTCAAGAAATCAACACACTCGATGTCGCCTTGATCAAGGTTGTGCTTCTCCATCTCAATCAATCTAAGGGGGTGTCCCACGCTTGTTGGGTCTAGTACAAGTCGAACACCGGCTCCCCTTTGGCATCTAGGAAGAACAGACAGATCCTTGGCGTCGCCTCCAGTATAAAGAACTTTGTTTTGAAGTTCTTGGATATATCCTAGAAGACATCGAAGACCTTCCTACCTGGCCTTGACTGGAGTGTGAGTCAGTTCTTTTGCATTGTCCCCTTTTGGGGGCACCACTATGTGAAGAAATAAAAGAATGCCTTCTCTGAGTACAGTAATCCAACTACCCAGCAAAGTCTTTTGAAGGCAAGGATGTTTCCCCAGCTATTGGGATGAAGCTAAGACGGAGCCACATGGAGAGTGCGAAAAACTGCAATTTGAAACTCGGTGAACAATATCTAGAGTCCTAGTCGAATGAAAAGGTCTTCATACAAAAACATGTAGTGTTCGCCCTTTGTCTAACTTGAACACACACCCTCGCCCTGCTCTGGAGCTGAAATCCAATACTCGCGATCCTGCCAACCTCCCTTTATCAGCACTAAATAGCTTGTGAGGTTTATTAATTTCTCCCTAATCTGGAAATTAGACTCATTGTCCCAGATGTCATCTCCAACCCAAGAATACACCTGCCTCCCAAGGACTATTACCATGGGGTTCTTCGCAACTGGTCTCCGAGGCCCAACTACTCGTCTCTTGGCCATTTAATCCCTGGAAACACTCATAAAGGCCGATAAGAAGTCAGTAAGAAGAATTACCCTAGATTGACATGGGGGAGGGGATACTACCTTCTGTACCCAATCAGTTATACATACTGCAAGTATTGGCCTTCGTAAGCTAAAAAGGTCCACGAGCCAATAGGGGCATCTTCGCTGCTCACAGCGTGGCAGAGAAGGTGCTCCAAAGTGCAAAAACTTAGATTTGGGCCCAAAATCATTAGTGTCCCAACTCATTTTAAACAAGAAAGAAGGGAGATTACTAAAAATATAAAGGATAGAGGCTCTCTGCCTTGGCATGGTGCCAGAAAACAGCAAAAATAAAGGGTGGAAGAGGACATACCTCAAAGAAATGGAGAAAAATGTATGGCTGGAAGAGGAAGAAGTGTTGAAAACAACTAAGAACCACTGCTAACCGCTCAAAACCACACTTCTCCGTCGTGAAAACCCACTAGAAATCGCTTCAGGCCGCTAGAGTTTAGAGAGGAACAATAAGTGTGAAAGAGGAGTCTTTGGCCCTTATTTATAAAGGCAAGATGGTTAGAGGGCAATTCCGCCCTAACACTTCTGATTTCAAAAGCCACTCCTCATAGCATGCAGAGCATTAACCACATTTACCCAGTCAGAATGCACCATGTGGACTTCACAACTGTCAGAGCAGTTGAAAGGATAGTTACACATAAAAATCAAATATCATGCAAGCCTTGTAATTGAGTTTGAATTTTTTCTACGAACCCCAATTACACCCCAAAATGTCCACTTATGTTCAACTGATGCGTGAATTCTGTTTAAACTACGGTGCGTCCACGAATATCTTGACTTAGTCGTAAATGCTTGATGAAAGCTCTTAACCCTATGGGGTAGTCGGGACTATGACTTCTAGTAAAGCATGAATCCCATCACCCGAGGTATTGAGACTTATCTTGCTACTTCACTATATTATCCAAGCACCAAGATAGAGGCAACATGGCAAGGTCAGATATTATTACAATGATGAGCGTTGGACTCATCTTGGTAAAAGGAACAAAATGAAAAGCAGATCATTTAAAGAAGAGCAAAAAGAAACTTTTTATTTTCATTCCATACATCCTTAGCTCTAACAAAAAGAGTACATAAAACTACTCTAAATCAAGAATGCCCACTAAAAAGAGCCAAGAAAGAAGCCAGGCAAAGATAGTGATGATGATAATGCCACTGACCACGACCACCCCCAAGGTTCTTTCAGACAGCAGCACTCATCTTCCCCCTAGTTGGCCAACAACTGCAGAATGCTTTATTCCTAAGTTGCTCTAAGGGATTGTTCCATTCTCCTGCATATCCAACTGCACTTCGGAGTAACCAAGTGCCTCCATAATAAACGGGAAAAGAGGAGGACAGAGTGTAAAGCATCTCCACGCCATGTAGGAACTAAGGTCGAAACCATGGACCTTGTCGGCAAGAGCAGGAAGGACACATGCTCCTGCGTACATCGAGAGAGAAAAGCTTCTACCACCTAGATGCTTGTTGACCCAGCCACGTAGGGCAGTTAGTTGGTCCTCACCAAGTCGTTATGCCGAGAAAGAAAGGCCTCCACCAGAAAAACCAGTAGCAATAAAGGGAACACCTTTAAGAATTTGAAAAGAACAGGAAAATGGTTTCAGAAAGGGGTAAGACCCTCCATATGCTCACAAGAAATGGGAGAGAGATCATCCTCTGGAAAAAGATCACTTTTAAACAAACCAGAGAACAAAAGGAATGTCAACCTCAATGTGAACATTCCCTATTTATAGAAGCAATGAACCATTTTGATTAGCCCCTAAGAAGGTAAACTGACTGCACATTTGAGGCTGCGTTTTAATGCTCCTTCTTTGTGATTGGCCACGAGAGTAGCGGGTAGTTGGGAAACAGCTTGAAACTGCTACCCTTTTTAAAAGGGGTTTTTAATTCCTGATAGTCAAAGCGATGGTTCCCAAGCAAGCTCAAGCTATCACAAATTGCAGAATAAAGGCTACAAGAAAGGACAACAAAGACTCGTGAACTACACATGGGGGCAACCAATGACATACCCCAAATAAAAGAGTCAATGATGTGAGCGGAGCGATCCAATACGGATCCTAACCTTACTCATTAATGAGGGAGCATAATATATCACGGACCTTGGCCCTTTAGGAAACATCGTGAGATTCGATGATAACTCTAACTTGGATCCCTTTGTCCACTGTGTATCATGAGCTTCTATCACACTTGGATACCTTGACACTTAGTTGTCCTATCTAAGTGCCAAGTTGAGGGCAACTGTTCTGGACCGTGATCCGAACCTTGTCTAGTGGACCAACCCGTCACACATACCACTGGAGTCCATCATAGACATCCTAGCTAAGCACTGAACATTGTCAAGACCTCGGTACCGCTTATATTGAATTGCGACATTGGGCAAGTAAATCAGGATCATAAGATTTGCACAGCGGATAAATTTCAAAATATCCGTAACTGCCAATCACAATCTTACGAAATTATAGTACTCATAACCACCTCAAGCTACTTATAATTGCAGTATCATTATTATAATCTTATAGAAATTTTCTACTACAATTAAGGGAGACTAAACCCTAATTGCACTCTGTAAATATTAGGCTCAATCACCTTTTGCAGGTATCTTATGACTTACAACATAACCCTACTTGTGCATAGCCTGACTTGAGCGTTGAAGTTCCTTTGTAGGTACCAACCCTATGGTCTCAACACGCTTGGTTGCTGCTATGCAAGGAGGAAACCACTAGAACGTGCCTATATAGGTACAACTCAGTATCCACTACTGAACAACTCCTAAACCCCAAATCCGTAACCCCTAATTCGACCTCTGCTTCCCATTGCAACAAAGGATCAAAGGAAGACATTGAGAGATAATGGGTAGGGAAAATTTAGGATATCAGTATAAGGATGTTTAGGAATTTTCAAAGTAGAATTTAGGGTGATCATATCAGTGACCACCCTAGTGGAATCTGAACTATCTTGGACCCTAACATAGTCAAACTTTATGCTCTGCAAAATGAAAATAAAAAAGAAAAATTGATAAATGCGTAGTTTATATTTCAACCTATAAACCTCAAAACAAGGATCAAAATTGAAACATGGGACCAAGAAATCTTGATAGAAATCAAACTTTATGCTCCAGAAATGCAGAAAAGAAAAAGATTAAAAAGTTATAAAATAAAAAAAAAAGAAAAATTGTCAGGACTTGTTCATATTTCATTCTAAAACCCTCAAAACAAAGAACAAAATCAAAACTTAGAGCCAAAAAAACCTTGATGGAAATCTTGGGTTTCATGGGTCTGCTAGCACCCTAAAGGAGGTCAAAGAAGAAAGTGAAGAGAAGAAGGAAGTCGAGAATGAAAGTGAGGAAGTAGCAGCTACGAGGGAGGTTAATTGTTTTCACATTCTTCACCTTGGAGAAGGCTTTCTTTTTCAATGACATCGATCAGCTTCCATGACTTGTGGTTGTGGTCTTTGTAGTGGTTGGAGGAGGAGCGATGAAGGGAGGCAACGAGGGTGAGGAAGGGGATGGAGTGGAAGGAGGTAGTGACAGTGGTGGTTTTCTTGTGATGGTCCTTGTTGTTTATTGAGAAATTTTTGAGAAAGATTATAGGAAGAAATGATGTCATTTCGCATTTAGGAAAGGAGAAGGGGAATAGTTTATCACGTGTTCAATCAACAAGACATTCAACGTGTCATATAAACGTCTCTCTTAGCTTTAATTGATGTTGGTTAATGGTTTGACTAAAATGATTGATATTTTATTAGATATGTGACTTCCAAGGTAATTTTCGTGAATGTGTGACTGAAATGACCTAAGTAGGGATGACAATTTTATCCGCCCCCGCAGGTACCCGCGGATAATACCTGTGACGGGGGCGGGTAATACCCATCAAATTTCTCTCGCAGATATAAATACCCGTTTAGTGTTATCCCCGTTTAATAAACGGGGGGGGTGGTTCCCCCCATACACACGTAATCGCATGAAAAAAATTATATAAATATTTTATATAAAATTATTAAAAACTTAATTATATAAATTAATATTGTAAATTTATATAAATCAAAAGTATTTTAGGTGTTTGACATTATTTTTAGATTAAGTTGTGTTCGACAAATTTTAAAAAATTATAGTATTATTATTTTTTTTTTTTTATTTTATTTTATTTTATTTTATTTTATTGATTTTTTTGAATTTTTTTTTTATAATTTATTGGATCTTTTACATGAATATCATGAGATATTCGTTCTACCGTGAAGGAAAGATAAATGGATATCCGCACGGATATGGAAGTGGAGGCGGGGGCGAATATTATTCGCGAGGGCGGGGGACTACTACCCGTTCCAGCCCCGCCCCGTTGCCATCTCTAGACCTATGTCCTCTAAACGAAAAACTAAAATGACCATTTAATTTTTTTGGGTACAAAAATGACCCTTTAATTAATTTTTAAAATAATGCATGCATAGGGAAAAAAAATTATTTTCCAGTCAATGAAAACGGTCACCTAATCGTGCGTTCTGTGAGCAAGTAACCTAGAGAGCACCAACAAAAATGCTGCATCTGTGACCAACTGATCATACGGTTCTCCCTCTCCAATCTTCATCTTTCCTCCGAGGAACAACAACATCCTCGTACGTATCCCTTCGCAACAAAACTTGCAGCCATGAATTCTTCTGGCTACCAACATCAACAACAACAACAACAGTTACAACAACAACAACAACAACAACATGGCGACGACCCATCTCAAATGCAAGTCTACGATCAATCATCACAACCTTATTATTATGCCTATAATCACCAATACCAATTCCATCAAGAACCCACCTTCGTTCACCCTCCTGGGGTCCCAATCACCCCCGAACCGGCTCATTCTGCTGGACCCTCACAGACCCAGATGCAGAATCAGCAGCTGAACCCGGTTCAGGGTGCGCCAGTTGCCGGTTCGTTGAACCCAGCAGCAGTGGCAGTGGTAGCAGGAGCTCTGGCGCAGCTTTCCCACTATGCAGGGAACGCAGATGGGGTGCAGAGAGCGATGTATGAACAGGTACAGTTTTCTTGTTCTGATTGTTGTTAACTGATTAGGTTTTTAGAACTAGGTGAATGATGTGGATGCTGAAATTTTGGAAGTGAATGAGATGAATTTAGAGTCTCTGATCTTCTTCCCTTTTTTTTTTGCATTGACAAAATTGTTTGGTTAATTCTCATAATATAGTGTTTGAAGGAAGAACGAAGAATAGATATTTTAAAATGATTGCCATAAACCGGTGTTGGATATGGATATGTATCCGTATCGGATTCTTCTTAGAAACCTCGGATATGAGTGGGATATCATAGGAATAAGATAAATGCTAATCTTCTATTTTGTCTACAATGACTAATGTTGAAAAAAAGGGACTAAATATCCCTTCTTTTTTTAAATTTAAATGATATATTATGATGCTTCTATATGTTTTATTTAATGTTTTATGAGATGATAATGATATATATAATTTCTTATATATATGCTTCTATATGTCGTATCCAGTCATACTCGTACCTAATACTTTTTCTCCGTGTCGTACTGGTGGTGTTGTATCCCGTATCTGTACTTGTATATGTGCATAACATTCACTTTGGTATTCAGAAGCTGATCTGAAATGAGTGACTTATGTTACTTCACTCTCTTTTGCTGATTGAATGGTTGGCCTTAAAAGTTGGGTTTAGATTTCATTGATATTAATATATTTGCCTTGAGTCTGTTTAGCTTTTATGTTTATGTTCTACAGCTCTTATTGATGTTTATATTAGAGGTTCTTTTATCCATATCTTGTGTTGAAATATCTCTCACGCCCATTTAAATTTATTTTTGTTATTGCCATTAGCATAGTGAACTTATTGTAGCTTCGTCTTGGAATTATTGAGGAACAAGGAGTTTGACATACCATTTCATATTGTTATATCTTTAGACTAAAGTCATTTTCAAGTAGTATTATGTTAATATTCTGGAATGTTAAGAGTTAAAAGCTGTAAATTAAGAAAAAACTCAACTCGAGGTGAGTTATGTTATTTCTACAGGAAAATGTTGTGTGTGGAACCGAAATAAATCGTGGAGTCATTGTGTATTTGAGTTGGCTTTGCAAAGAAAAATGAATTAATTAGGACTCGCAAAGTCTATGATGTACATAAGTGGGATTGTTAAATCAGTTTCATTACCTGTAAGGCATAAGTGTGTCTTTGTTATTCAACAATATATTAGTGACTTCTATTTTAAAAGCTACATATTGGTGAATGTGATGCATCCTGGTGTTATATAAGTAATGTCTCTTACACCAACCTTGGGAGAACCACACCATAAAAGCTAGCCATTGTGGTGAGAAAGCCCAATGCCATATAAACCCCACATCGGATTCCCATACTTCCAATGTAGGACTCATACCTTGCAATTGGATTCTAACATTCCACCACGCTCTGCAGCCTCAGCGCCCATGTAGGCTGGCTGTGCTCTAGTCCCATCACCAACCGTGCCGCTTGTTTGCATCTGAGAGACATTTTGGAAGGCTCTGATACCAATTGATAGAAACTGGAATTTCACTAGTAAAATGTAGAGAAAATTCTAGGGGCAAAGCTCCGCTTACAAAGAAAATGACAGAAAAGTGTAGATACAGATATAGGTAGAACAGGGAGAAGGAAAGAAAATCAGAGCTGCACCTGCAGTCTCTGTCCCAATGGTCTATATGCCACCCCAAACCCTCCAATTTCAGAATTCCCCCCCCCCTCTCAGTAACCACTCCCTCTTATTTACCCACATTCCTCCCACTTTCCATCCAGCCCATTCCCCTGTGGGCCAGTAGTAAGATGGCTTAAGAGCTAGGGGCCTATCAATAATGTTAGGATCCAATGCATGGTATGAGATTTGAGTCCCACATCAGAAGTATGGGATTCCAATGTGGGTTTTATATGGCCTTAGGCTCTCCCACCACATTGGCCTGCTTTTGTAGTATGGTTCTCCCAAGGTTCATATCAGTCACCTTTCAGTCTTCACCTTAATCCCAAGTGTGATTACCAACAACAATCCTTATTGGAAAACTGTTTGGGACTTTTCTACTTGAATATATATATATTTTATTTTTCTGTTGCAATTATGTTTTGACTGATATTAATATTTGCTTCCTTTTGCTCCTTTTAAAGCTTCTACTCTAATCATCTTGTAATTTCACATTAGTGCCTCAGTATTTGTGTTACATGAGATTAAACTTTATTTTCAATGTCGTTATTCTAGATAAATACTACCAATATTGTAAAAGAGATATTTGCTTTTCTTACTTTATCTCTCTTTTTATTGTCTTTCTTCCACATCAATATTTTTTTGGTCTTGTTTTGTTCCTTATCAATCTAATACTTACAGCTGTGGAGACTGAATAGTAGTTCTGTTGACATTTTTTCTCATCCTTGTGTTAGTCTAACTGTGGCAACATGCATAAAATACCACCCAAACTTCTCTGACTGCACCTTTTTATGGTCTTTACCAAACTTCGCTCCATGATATTCCATATTGTGTACTTGTATATACAAATCTTCAATTTCGTACATTTTATTGGAATTTATAGGGGACATTTCAAGTGAGAGAAGTGGTTTATTGTGAGAGGGAGAAGAGCAAATCTTGACTATTGAATTGTTGTGTGACCTTAGTAACTTCTAATCTTAACCATCCATATAAGATTCAATGGTCATAATTTGTTTCTCTCATCTCTCACTATAAGATGGTGCTCTCACTTGATGCCTCCCCTCCCCCCATATGTGATGTGCTTAATCCTACTAATCTTTCTCAAAGATTATGTTTGGGGAAAAAAGAAAGACTTGGAAGGTTTTCTTTACTTATGTGCTTGTGCGATTAAATGAGATTATTGGAAGGAACTCTGTTATGGATTTTTCTCATCTTCGTTGCAAATAAAGGCTTTGGCATAGGAAAGTTTTACATCCAGCGTATATATGCCCTACATTTAATATAGCTATTGAGAGATCAATGAAAGAGGTGTATCCTATTCTATTCCAATCAGCTTTGGCTTTTAATTAAGCTGGGGCAAGTTCCTTCTGCATAGCTGAAACGAGATGACTTAAGATTGATTGAGTCAAAGTTAAACCATTCTTGGATGTGGTTTTATTCCTCCTTGATTTGGTTCAGCATGGTTGCTGCCAGAGAGAATATCTTGCTCTGCTTTTAATTAGTTTTTTTTTAAACATTTTTATGCTTTTAGAGAGAATATCTTGCTGTGCTCCGTCAGGCTGTGACTTTCTCTGGACAAAAGATCAAATACAGGATAGGTATTAAATCCTCAGCTTTTCATCTTAAACTTTCATAAGATGTTGACAATTCTGCAAACTGGCCACAGCTACCTAGAGTGACCAGATAAAGACAATAATTGCATTGTATAAGCTGATAAGCAATTGTGATTCTTACCTTTGATGCCACATGAACGCTGCATGGTGGTGGTTCTTTGCTGGTTGCTTTAGAGCTGATGTGGGTGTAAGGTCAACCTTTGCAAGTTTTCTCTTCAAAAAGAATTGATTTTCTCTACAAACCCGTTTATGTTGCCTCTATGTTGGTTCAGATTGTTGGATTTGTATGTGACTTGTAAATGTTTTCCTGTTGAGCCACTTCTTTCTTGTTTCTCTTAACTGTCTGGCCTTTTTAACTAATCATGTTGTGCCTTACAGTTAAGGGAAATGTCATGAACCAACTCTCCCAAAAGCTTAAGCTATCAGGTGAAAGCACATGAATGGTTTAATATATCTAACACGCCCTCTCACGCAAGAGTCCTTTGGGCTTGAAGCGTAAATAATGCACAACCCACCTACCTCGTGTTGAAATTCAACTTTTTTATTAGAAGAATGGGAGCGGCAAGGATCGAACTCTAGACCACTTGGTCATAGAGGCTCCAATACCATGTCATGAACCAACTGTCCTAAAAGCTTAAGTTGTTAGATGAAGACACATGAATGGTTTTATATATCTAATAGGAAAGAAAACTTTTCTCTTATTGCTATGCATTGGATATATTTTTTGTTTGATTTCCTTTCTGTCTTCCTTTGTCAGAGGGTTTTTGTGATCAGTTTCAAACTTAGGGAAGCATTGAGCATATTTTCAGGATCTTAACTTGAGAACTTGTCAAGAATTGCTTGATCAACAGCATCTTGAGGCTGATAATATTGTCGATAGGCATGGATTTGTCAAAACCCCTAGTGGGAGGGATGATTATTGATTGATTAAAAAACTCTGAAGAAATGGTCTGTGAGCTATGGATATTAACTGAACATAATGAGGGAAATCCATGTGTATCATGTGGCTTGTCAACAAGAAGTCTTATTTCCAAAAAGGGAAAATAGAATAATTTGAGAAGTTTAGGGCACATCCATGCATGCTTCAATGTTTGTGTGTTGTTTCTATATTGTTGTTGAAATGCTGATTTGTTAGGAGATCAAATGGATTAGGAGAATTGCGATAATGTAGGAACATTAATGAATGCGGATTCAATATTCAGAATTTTTGAATTTTGTAATGAGCAAACAAAAATCTGCAAAACATCGAAAAGACATGAATTGTTAAGATATGGCGCAAAGTGTTTAATCAAATCGTCAAATTGCTTTTCCTTTTTGTTGTTCATTTTGAGATCCAATTAGAGCATTGTTAAAATGTTCCTTGACAAACACTAGAAGCATTTAATTTTCTATGAAGTTTATGCTTAATGGATTTTCAACAAAATGCCAACCTTATTGATATTTCATATTAGAAATTTTGATTTTAAGTGGAATGATTTTAAAGGATGCCTTGAATTGAATGCAATCTCTGGGCCATCACGGTGTGTCCATATTTGTCCATGTTTTCCACAATTTAAAATGACTTTCTGTTTGAAAATTTCCCTTGATTATCACCTTGTCAAACCAGATGTTTTCTTTCCGTATTCAGTTTTTTCTCTGTTAATAGCTCTTTTCTACAGTTTCTGCAAGCTTTTGGGAATTGTCAGTTTTCAATAAATGACTTTTATTGCACCATGTTGACAGCTTATTGTAGATAGCAGTAGGACTCTTTCTTAATGCTGTTTATAAATTCATTATTTATACCAATTTAGATGAATTACTAAAAGTTTTCATTTATGGTAACTGTTTTCTTTCTCTTCTCTCTCTCTCTCTCTCTCTCAATAGACCTACCCTTGTGATTATGGTGTCATTTGTGTGCACATATTTTAATCTTTTCCCCTCAATCTTCCCATTGATTTTGTACCTGAATATTGCTACCATATATAAATATATGCTTGAGTTCATTTTTGAATGCTTATCCACAGATTGGGCCGTCTCAATACAGAGGTAGAGGGCGTAGGGGTGGTAGACCATTTAGAGGGGGTGGTCGTGGCCATTTCAATCAGCGAGGTCGAGCTCCTTACCGTGGTAGGGGACGTGGCAGGGTTGGTGATGGTAGACACTTCCCATCTCATTCTTCTGGACCCGCCATTTCTGATGTAGCAGATGCACCTGCTGCTGCTGAAGCCACTTTGGTGGTGCAACCTTCATCATTAGTCTCTGGACAAATACCATTACCTAATCCAACACAAGGGCCAGCTGCACCATTGCAGCCACCATTGCGTAAGGCGTGGTGTGAAATTTGTAAGGTTGAGTGCACTAGTCTAGAGATCTTGGAGCAGCATATGAATGGAAAGCGACATAAGAAGAATTTGCTAGTGCATGAAGAATTACAAAAACGCAAAGCTATAAATGGACAACAGAGTGGACACATTTCTACTTCTCAATTGAATTTAACAATTCGGCCTGAGAAAGTTCAGGAATCTGAAAAAAAAGCATGCCCAGCAGAAAATATGGGCTCTGAAGCTACACCTGACAATCTGAAGGATGAAACTGAACTGCAGAATAATGTAGGAGAGACTTCTGAAGTTCCAGCTGGAGAGCCTGAGGGGGAACCCTGGGACAACTCTGCTGAACAGGGATGTGGTTTCAAGCGTAAGATGAGAGGACGCAGAGGAGGTAAATACATGAGGACTAATGATGGGTCAAGAAAACCAGTGGAACCTAAGCAGGCTGTATCTTTTATATGTGAGTTGTGTAATGTTAAATGTGAATCCCAGGTTGTCTACAACAGTCATTTGACAGGCAAAAAGCACTTATCAAGTCTCAAGCGTGTCCATGGCCACCAAGCTTTTTATGGAGAAGCAGGACCCCAGCCACTTCACCCACCTGATGTCAATGATCTGTCAAATTCAATTAATTCTAAAGTCCAACAAGGTGTTAGTGATCCACAGGTCCTTTTGGCTCAGCTCCTGATGACTGTACTATCTCAAGTCCAAGTACCAGCAACAGCACCACCATCAGGCCCTGTAGCTGCTCAGATACAAGCACCCATATCAGTGGCTGGATCAAGTTATGAACACCACGCTCAAAATTTGTCACAGACACAAGTCCCAGAATCCGTAGAACATGTTGAGAGTGAAAATCCTACTGGGGAAACAAAAAGTCAGCTGTTATCTGCCCCACTGGAGTTCGATGCCACTGCAGGTTCAAGTACTAACACCCAAACTGCAGATGGAAGATCTGCAACTGAAGAAAAGGTGCTGAAAGTTCCCCAGGATAGTTCAGTTATGACGCCAGCAGATAACCCAGTTTCAATAAATAACGATGTACCTTAATAATGTGAAGCTCCAACATCAAAGTAATTTAGTAGGGCCAAAGAAGATACAATCATTTTTTTTCTCTCTTCTATGAATTTTCTTACTTTCTTGTGTCTATACTCTAAAGGTTTAGGTTTCTGCTGTTATAATTTTGGTACTTTATCTTCTACCATGGGGATATATTTTGACACACAGGAACTAACTGAGGTGGGGTTCCTGCACCTACATGGTTAGGTCATGTGTCCTTTTAGGTATATGACACAGATGTTTGAAACATATCATGCTTAAATCTATACTTGTTTTGCCTAAATGATGTATGAATTGCTAATGAGGAAGTTAGGACGTGCCAGAAATCCTTTGTAGTGCTGCAATTCCTTTCGATGATCATTATGGGATCGGAAGAGTGAATGTGTACATGCAATGCCAAACAAAAAAGTAGCTGCAACGTTGTATCTCTTAAAGTAATGTTACACAAAGTAGTCAATGTTAGTTGGCTCAATTGGTAAACAACCTCCTTCTATACTCTTTACTTCGGGATAAAAATATATTATAAGTAATTGCTCGATCATTTCGATAAAAGTAATGCTACCTATACCAATTTATATTCATACTATTTTACATTTATATAATTCTTATCATCTAACTATAGTTAGATCTTTTTCATTTTCTGTACACTCTATTTTTACTATCTCACACAAATGTAAGGTGATGTGCTTAGTATTCATCTGCACCAAACATTATTCTTTTGATAAAGATACTAATTAGTTTATGTTTTTTTAAATTTTTGGAGTATTTTTACTCTTCGATTCTTTTATACGTTATTTTTTGGTATAGTTCAATTTACTTTATATTTTATAAAAAAAAAGTTTTGATATATTATTAGTATAAAAAAATTTACACTATTATTTAATAATATGTTGTCACATCAATTATGAGTTTGACTTTTCGTGTAATTGTTAACATAATCAAACTTATTAAATTATGTGTTAATAGATCATTAAATGATAATATAATTTTTTTTTACACTCACTGCGCATTATAACTAACTCATTTTTCACTTGACACAAAAAATGCAACCAAATATGTTTTAATCCATTAAGAAACAACTAATAAGGATTCAAAGCCGAACGATTTTATTACATTAGAGAAAATATTATAAAAGTTTTATATGTAAACTGTGAGGTGTAGTGATAGAAATAATAAAATAAATAAATAAATATTCTTAGTGTGATACAATTTTTGCTTAAATTTCAAATTGATTGCAAAAGGAATCATAGAAATGAAAAAAAAGAAAAGAAGTCGTGAATTATTGCTTTTCTACTTTTCTATGATTTAAAAAGAATGACAGTGTGCAATACCAAAATTCTTTATTTTATCAGTTTCTGTAAAACTCAACACTAACACTATGCTTTTTAAACCTAAATGGATTTTGTCAAAAGTAAATATAATTACAATAATAGGAATATATAATTTAATCACAAACTCTAGAATCATTTTTCAATATAAAACAATAAATAAAAATGAAAAACGAGTAAAATAATTAATCTTAATAATGTAAAATATTAAGTTGACAACTCTGAAATTATAAATGATATATAATCTTTATCTATAACATTCAGTTCTTAAAACTTAAAAAGAAACCCTTCTATCCATTAGTTATATAAAAATTATTCATTATAAATGACACAAGTTATACTGAGCATTTGAAGCTCAAACTTGACTTGTGAAAAAAATAAGTTTGCTTAAACTTGACTCATTTATTTAAATGAGTCAAACTTAAAACTTGAGTTTAACTTGTTTAAAAATATAAAAACTTAAGTTCAGCTCGTTTAATTTATTTATGACTTGATTATTTTCTTTTCTTTTATCAAATTTCTCCTTAAAGTATTTTTTATTTTTAAATTTATTAAGCTAATAATTAGTAAACATCTTTATAGTAAAAGATGTATTAAAAATAGAAATAAAGACCCTTTTTTTTCATAATTCATTACATAAAATGATAAAAAAATTTCATAATCTTCCATCATTACAAAAAAAAAAAAATCAAAATAAGCTTTAATACTTAAAAATGTTCAACATATTTCCACAATGAAATGGTCTTCTTCCTTTGTGAACAGAGATAGAGCCCGTTGATCAACAATTGTATATACTTGTTGTTAACCTTTTATAAATACCTATTAAGATAAATAACTTTAGTAATCCAATTGTTATTATTTTTTTATCAACTATGATAATTTTTGCATATATATATAATTAAGCTATTTACGAGCTTTTAATATTGAGTTCATAAAGTTTGGGCTTGGTTCATTTATATAATCGAACATAAATTAAAGTTTGGACTTGTTTGTTTAGTTAAACAAATGAACTTGATCGAGTATTTAATAAATCGAACTCGAATAATTCACGAATAACTTAACTCATTTGCACCCCTATTATTAATCATGTGACTTTTATGTGTTAATTAATCTGTGGCAATCTCTAATTTGTGTAGACTATTTTTTAATATATATATATATATATATATATATATATATATATATATATATTTTTATATATATATATATTCTCATTTTAAATTTCAGTTTGTATTTAATTTATACAAATTTGACAACGATAAAGCGGTTGAACTAGATAATATACCTATTAATGTTTGGAAGTGTTTAGAGGAGGAATGTATAATCTGGCTCACAAGATTATTTAACAAGATAATGAGGTCGAAGAAAATGCTAGATGAATGAAGGAAAAGTATCTTGATTCCTATTTATAAGAATAAGAGAGATATACATAATTGTGTTAACTACAGAGGGATTAAGGTCATGAGTCATACTATCAAATTATGGAAAAGGGTAATTGAAAGGAGATTAGGACAATTTGGCTTTATGCTAGGCAGTTTAACCATGGAAGCAATATACATTCTATGAAAATAATGATGGAGAGTGTTCTGAACCGTAATTCGGACCACGGTTGAGTGAACCAACCCGGCACGCGTACCACCAAAATCCACCATAAACACCCCAACAAAGCACTGGATATAGTCAAGATCTCGATACCACGTATATTGGACTACGTCATTGGGCAAGCTCATTAGGATCACGACATTTGCGCAGAGGATAAATCCAAAAATATCCGTAACTGCCAATTACAATCCTACAAAATTATAGTGCCTACATAACCACCTCAAGCTGCTCATAATCATAGTATTAATGTTCTGATCTTATAGGGATTTCCTACTTCAATTAAGGGAGACCAAACCTTAATTGCACTCTATAAATATCATAGTCAATCACCCTCTATAAGTAACTTATTGCTTATAGCATACCCTACTTATGCACAGCTTGACTTGAGCGTTGGAGTCCCTTTGCAGGTACCAACCCCCTGATTCAACAATCTTTTCTATTGCTGCGTAAGGAGGAAACCATTAGAACATGCCTATTTCAGGTACACCTCAGTGTCCACTACTGAACATTGATAATGTCTGTGGAAAATCATAAACTTCTATTCCCACTCAACCATGGTGAACACGAGACAGAGCTCGAGGAGAGGAGACGATGTGTAAACCTTTGCAGGCCAAAGGCAAGGACCAACAGTGCGGCATCCTCCCCACTCTGTTCTACCACCAGCCGCTGAAACATCTGCCACAGGATACCAGGCACCCAATTCAAAGCCTTTATGCAATAGGCATGAAACCTCACTTTATGACAAGAGCCCTAAACCATCGCGCATGATTTTTATGAGGAAAAGATTTAGAATTCGCGTGCAATGAGCCAACCTTGATGTTTAGGGTTCCAGAATCCCAGTTCACTAGCGTCTGGGACCCAGGAACAACGATGCAAAAGATTGCGTGTCCCGTCCAGAGAGCACAATCCAACTTGAAATATCCAAAAATCATCTTCTAGATTTGGTGCAACAACAAACGATAATACTAGAAGAACAATGTTGAAGATTGAAAAATATAAAGCGATCTATGCAGGAGGACCAATCCAAACCCCACTAGGATGACAAAAAGCAGAGTGCAGATAATGACCAGAGGGGACTGCATGCTGACGCCGGAATGTCCAATGTTGTTGATAACAACTTGGACCTCGGCGATCAGGAGCAACCCTTCTCTGCTCAACTCATGGAGTATAGAGTCCCAAAAAATTTCAAATTCCCAGCCAATGTAGAGCTCTATGACGGGACTACGGACCCCCAGGAATACATAAACGTTTACGTCCAATCTATGTGCTTTCATAGGGGATCCTTTCAGTTATTATGTCGCACCATTCCCCTTTTCTTAAAGAATGGTGCCCTTAGATGGTTCGTGACCCTTCCATAAGCATCAATCATCAATTGGCCAGACCTCAGACAATAGTTTTTGCTACACTAAACTACTAGCAAGGAGCAACCCAAGTCTATGGAGTCTTTTTCTGAGATTCGCCAAGGACGTGACAAGCCCCTTCGCAAATACCTTAAGAGATTCAATATGACTTGCATCAATGTAGAGAACCTTGATGAAAAGATTGCTCTCCACTACATTAGGAGTAGCCTCCATACTGACTCTCAGTTCTTCTAATCTTTGGCAAAAAAGAAGCCCGAAAATATGGAAGAATTTCGAGCACGGTCCTAGAAATACATAAACTTGGAGGAGGCCACTAAGACTAAGAGGATCTTGGAAAAAAGTGAGTCTTCCCACCAGAAAGGTAACCAGAATTCCTCCTAGAACCGCAACTCCTCCAAATATGATTCGCCCTGACCTAAGTACTTAAATTACCCTCCTCTAAACACTCCACGGGAAACAATTATGAGGGAAGTGCTTCATACCAAGTTCTGGGATATAAAGAAGCCAACCCTATTGAAGAAGCAGACACAAAATGATCATACAAAACATTGTTCATGGCACAAAAGCTATGACTATGAAATGGAAGACTATTATCAACTTTGTGATGCTATCGAGTCCCTAATCAGGGCAGGATGCTTGGATCAATATATCAGCCATGTCCAAAGTAATGGACGCTGCAGAGGATGGAGGGAAAGGAGATGCAGTCCTTAACGAAGTGTATCCTCAGGCTAGAGGAGGATCCAAAGTCCTAGGAGAAGATCTCGAAGTCCACCTCATCATGACACTGATAACCTGTAGGGTCGGAACCGAGATGCTCCACCTGATGACAACGATAACCACCATGCCTAGCCCAACAGAACCATCAACACCATTTCTGGTGGGTTCATCGGTGGTGGTTCATCCAATGTTGCCTGGTCCTCAGGATGGCAGTTCTAAGCATCTCCCACTCCGAACCCAAGTCACGGGCCAGAGATAGGAAGACACCACCCATTACCTTTTCAGAAGAGGACTACAGCGGAATCATCCCGGATCATGATGACCAGTTGATTATTTCGGGCATAATCTCTAATGCTGAGGTCCAATGCATCTTTGTCGACTAAGGGAGCTTAGCAGACATTATGTTCATGGACCTGTATCAAAAGTTAGAAGTTCCATACTCAGAGCTGACTCCCTATGATGGCGAGCTTATTGGGTTCACTAGTGAAAAGATCACTCCGGCAGGATACTTTGAGGCCCACATGACCCTGGGGACCATTAAACTCTTCAAGACGGTCAAGGTTAGGTTTCTCGTCATGGACTGCCCCTCGGCTTACAACATCATCTTAGGTCATCCTACCTTAAATGCACTTGGCGTCATAGTGTCCACCACCCATTTGGCCATGAAGTTTCTCAACAAGAATGACGAGGTTATCACAGTCAAGAGCAACTAGATTGCAACACGAAAATGCTATAATGAGAGCCTTAAGATCTGCAGGGTTCCCAAGAAAGCAAAAGTTAGCACATCTAGCCTAGCTCTGGATCAGGTCAACATCCTTATGACAAAGGTAGATGTTCCAGAAGAAATATGAGGTACTAGACCCCAGTCGGAGGGTGAATTACATTCACTCCAACTTGGTGCCAAGTCAGATTAAGTAACCGAGATTGGAGCGAATCTGGAAGAAGAAGAGAGGCGCTAGCTGATTGAGCTCTTAAATAAAATAAAAACATTTTTGCTTGGACGTCCTCTAACATGCCTGGGCTTGACCCCGCCTTCATCTGTCATTACCTATCTATTAGGGAGGATACGAGGTCGGTCTCCTAGAAGAAAAGAAAAGTTAGCCCAGAAAGGCAGCAAGTTATTGAAGAACAAGTTAAGGAGCTGCTCAATGTTGGCTTCATTAGGGAGATATCTTATACCACATGGCTCTCTAACGTGGTTCTAGTGAAGAAGTCTAACAGGAAATGGAGAATGTGCGTGGACTATACAGACTTAAACAAGGACTGCCCTAAAAATCCATACCTGTTTCCCAATGTAGATAAATTGGTTGATAGCTCTTCAGGCTTCCATTTATTGTTTTTCATGGATACATACTCCGGGTAAAACTAAATCCCAATATACCCTAGAGATGAAGATAAGACCGCCTTCATCACTAACAGGGCAAGCTACTGTTACAGGGTTATGCCATTTGGATTGAAAAATACAAGAGCCACCTATCAGATAATGATGAACAAGGTCTTTGAAAACTAAGTGGGGAAGATGCTCAAAGTTTACATTGATGACATGATAGTAAAAGCCCCATATGATGAATCACACATTGCGGACCTTGAAAAACTATTTGCTCAACTCCAGAAACATAATAAGAGATTCAATCCGAAAAATTACGCTTTTAGAGTTTGAGCAGACAAGTTCTTGGGCTTCATGTTGACTCACCACGAGATTGAGGCAAACCTAGATAAATGCCAAGCGGTTCTTAGCATGTGTAGCCCACAAAATATCAAGGAAGTATAGCAACTACCCTCACACATTTCCTTGCTAGAGCTACTCACAAATCCCTTCCCTTATTTAGATTGCTTAAAAAGGGGAATGATTTTGAGTAGACCCAAGAGTGTGAGGATGCCTTTTCCTCTTTGAAGAAACTTTTGTCATCACCCCCCATACTGATAAGACTGGAACCCGGTGAGATATTATACTTATACCTTTCAGTAAACGAAGAGGCTATAAGTTCGGTTCTAATCCAGGAGATGGTAGAGGGACAGAAGTCATTCTACTTCGTAAGCAAGGTTTTGCAAGGCCCATTGCTTCTTTACCAAAAGATTGAAAAGGTTGTTTTTGCACTTATCACCACAGCCAGGACACTCAGGCAATACTTTCAGTACCACCCCGTAGTGGTAAGAATAGATCAACCTATCAGCTAGGTACTGCATAAGCCAAACTTAGCTAGAATAATGATTGCTAGGTCCATCGAGCTTTCTGAGTTCGGAATCGCATATAAGCCTCGACTAGAAATAAAGGCTCAGGCATTCTCTGACTTCCTAGCTGAACTTACATTGGACCCCAGCAACCTCGAGGGAGTTTCTTAGACCATATTCATTGATGGATCTTCAAACCCCAAGGAAAGTGGTGCCAGGGTGATTTTGGAAAACTCTAAAGGAGTAACAATTAAGAATTCCCTGAAGTTCAAGTTTCCCACCTCCAACAAGGCATACATCACCGAACTGGTAATGGCCAAGGACATAGGAGCATCTCAGATCACACTTTGTAGCAACTCCCAACTTGTGAACTCCCAGATTCGAGGTGACTATCAAGCTAAGGAGCCCCTTCTTCAGAGATACTTGGTCAAAGTCCAAGGGCTCCTCAAACATTTCCAGGATGCTAAAATAGAGTATATTCCCAGGGAGCAGAACTGCAGGGCAGACGTCTTGTCCAAACTAGCCAATACTAAGAGCTCGGGCAATAACCGCTTCATGGTCCAAGAGACCATGTCTTAACCTTCCATTGTAGATGCAATCATTTTCCAAGTGGAAGGGCAAGAGCGTACTTGGATCACCCCAATTATAGAGTATCTTCAGTCTAGAGCTAGGCCTGATGATCCAAAGGAAACCTTCAAATTGATCAAAGTTACAGTCAAATACACTATCTATGATGGATAACTATACTAATGCAGGTTTTCCTCACCTCTCCTTAAATGCCTCACACAAAGGAAGTGAAATATGTACTTACTAAGGTCCACAAAGGGAGTTATGGATACCATTTGAGAGGCAAAGCCTTAGCATTAAAAGCACTCAAGGCCGGATACTATTGGCCAACTAAGAAAGCTGACTCCCTTGCTTATGTCCAAGTCTATGATAAATGTTAACGCCACTCGGATCATTATGAAGCTCCCCTAGAAGAACTATCCATGACGTTTGTACTTTGGCCATTTTACAAATGGGGTATGGATATCTTGAGTCCGTTTCTTCCAACACCTGGACAATTAAAATACTTGGTGGTGGTCATAGGCTACTTCACCAAATGGATTAAGGCAGAACCCCTAGTCACAATTACTTCTGCCCAGATCCAAAAGTTTACTTAGCGTCACATCATCACTGAGTTTAGAGTTCCAAAGTCTATTGTGATGGACAATGGGACCCACTTCAAAGATAAGGATTTTGAAGAACTGCCTACTGGGTTAAAAATTAAGCACCATTGCAGTTCAGTAGAGAATCCCAAGACGAATGGATAAGCCAAAGTTGTTAATCGGGTTATTGTCCGAGGAATTTAAAGAAGGTTGGACAAAGCCTAGGGAAACTAGATTGAGCAACTTGACTATGTCCTCTGGGCCTACCGGACTACGCCTCACTCTACAATAGGTGAAACCTCCTTTAAACTCACTTATGGGTGTGAGGTTATGATCCCGGTGGAGATAGGAGAACCTACCTAGCGTCTCTAATAGTTTTCGCCCAACTCCAACCCTAGACTAATAAGAGAAGACCTGGATCTTCTAGAAGGAAGAATGAGAGTCACTCATATACACGATGCCACCATCAAATAGAAGATGGTGGCTCATTATAATTTGAAGGTTGTTCTAAAGAAATTCTAACTAGGGGACTTAGTACTCTAGAGAGCAGACATTAATGGTAGGAATGCCTCCTACAGGAACTTGGCCCCTAATTGGGAAAGCTCCTAGCACATTGTGATTAGCAAGGGCAAAGAAACTTACACCTTAGAGACATTAATAGACAAACCAATCAAAAACTTTTGAAATGAGGACAAACTTAGAAAGTACTATAATTAAGTGCCCTTCGAGGCCTAGCCTCTTAGTTTACTTTATGTTTGGTCTGCCCCAATTTTTGTGGGTATACGTTGTATGGGCTTCGGTCCTTTACTCAATCAATAAAATGATCTTTTTATTCACCTACTTATAAAAAGTTTCAAAAGGCCCTTAAGCCACAAGCTGTCTTGAGAATGTCTATTGAGCTTGCTCTTTATAGGATCCGAGTTCTCTCTTAAAGATTTTAGGACACTCAAGCCGAACTCCACAATGAGAATGCCTATAGGAGCCCATTCCCTATGGGATCAGGGAATGACTTAGCTTCTAGGTTAAGAGGAACAACCCTTAGAACCCTTTTCATAAAGTTTCTAGCTCTGCATTTTCCTTCTCCAATTGCGCTACACTGTCCTCGAGGTCGGCGATGGCCTTATCAGACTTGGCCTTTTATCTTTTCCTATTGGATATGGACTCAGCTAGCTTTTTTTCCAACTTAGTGATCTTTATTTCAGCATCCTCCTCCTTGAGAGCCGAAGCAAGCTTCCGAGCTCCATCTTCCTCTACTACCTTTAGCTAATCAGTCATCTTTCTCTCAACTTCCTTTATGGACCTCTCAAGGCAACGGCCTTCAGCAGTGACCCGAAGTATGAAGGTATGGAATCTAGACAAGGTCTCTGACACATTCTTTTGGGTGATGTACTTCACCACCTTATTACTCAGGGGTCACTCATCAACAAACGCTCCAGTGTCCACGTGCCCTGTAATTATGGGGCATTGGATCTTCCCTTTCCTCTTCACCCTCTTCCGTTGCCACCCTTTTGCCATGATCCTCTAAGTTTTTAGTGGTCTTTCTCTTCTTCCTCTAGAGAGGTTGTGTAGGAGAATTCAGCCGACCTAAGACAACTTTAATAATGAGATCTCGGTCGATAGAAGATGAAACAATGAGTGCAGGAGTGTTGGAAGGTCTCGCCCTTCCATTCCTTGCCCTTAAAGCTTTCAAGGCAACAAGAGAAGACCCCGATGTCATGCTTTCTATAATAAGACAAGAAAATCAAGCAAGTCAGAAATAATTGAATAGGAAATATTAAGAGTAGTACGTAAAGACGAACTCTAGACATTAACGACCTAATCCCTACCTAGCAAAATCCTAAGATAATCAACACCAAGAGTGTCAAGAATATCCTTGCATTTGATGAGCCTAATTTCTTAGGCCCATTTGGTCATAAACTCAACACATTCGATGTCATCCTAATTAAGATCGTGTTTCTCCTTCTCAATCAACCCAATGTGGGTGCTCCATTCTTGCATCGTTCAATATAATTGGAGAACTAGGTCCCCATTGGTGTCCAGGAAAAATTGATGGGTTCTTGGCGCTCCCATCAACTTGAAAAACTTCCTTTTGAAATCCTTGAAGCTCTCTTGAAAAACGGGAAGACCATCTAGATTGGAGTGTCAACTAGTTCTTTTGGTATGTTGCACCCCCTGGGGACATCACCGAGCGTAGAAGTAGAAAAAAAGCTCTCTCTGAGTACTACAGTCTGATTCCCTGGCAGAACTTCTCGAAAGCAAGGATATTTCCCCACTATTTGGGTGAAGTTGGGATGGAGCTATGTTAAGAGTTCGGAGGACCACAACTTGAAAATCGGTGAACGGAATCTGGAGTCCTAACCGAATGAAGAGACCTTCATACAGGAACATATAATGTGAGCCCACCTCTCAGCCCAAACACACTTTTTCATCCCACTCTGGGGACAGAACCTAATACCCACAGTCCCCAATACCCCTTTCCATCAGTTGCAAATAAACCAGGAGCTTTCTAAGGATCTCTTCAGAAAAGAGTTCAGACACGTGATCCCAGGCATCGTCCTCAACCCAGGCGTACACGTTCCTCATGGGGGCAAGCACCAAAGGCTCTTCGGTGGTCAAACCCCTTTGCCTTGAACCTTTTCTTCTTGCCATGAAACTCTTGGAAACACCCACAAAGGCTGGTAAGTTAATGTCAAGATCAAGAATATCGACTGAATAGATTCAGACAAGGAATGGGGTGAACTACGGAAGGAATCATTGAAAGTTCATATCCTTATCCGTCCTTTAACACTATGAATACCAGTATCTGCGCCCATAAAGGTCGAAGCCTCAATTGGACATCTTCGCCATCCATGGCACAGCAGAGTGGGTGCTCCACAAAGCGACACAAATAAAGTGACCCAAAAATACTGGTATCCCTACTCTTTTTACTAAAAAAAAAAATGGGGATACCCTAAAAGAAGAAGACAGAAACCCTCTAGAACATTGAAAATGGCAAAAATAGAAGGGTAGAAGGAGGCATACCTTGAAAAAAAGGAGAAAATGGATGACTAAAGTCTTTGACTGAAGCAAAATTATTGAAAACTGTTGTGAACCGCTCACTACCACGCTTCTCTATTGCGCAAGTTTACCAGAAAACCTCTCGAGTCACTAGAAAATGATTAGAAATAGTAAAGTATATATGAGGCACCCTCGGCCCCTATTTAGATAAGGTAGTTGAGGGATAATTTTGTCTAAACCCCTTTGGTTTTCAAAAAAAACCCCATCATGGTGCGCGAAGCACTAAGCACGACTATCCAATTAGAACGTGTCACATGGACATCACAACTGTCTCAACAGTTGAAGAGACGGTTGCTCAGAAAATTAAATGTCACGCAAAGCCCTGTAATTGAGTCTGAATTTTTTCAATAGACCACATATATTTTTTACAGACCCTAACTACACCCCAAAATGTCCACTCATGGTCAATTAAGGTGTGGACCCTGTCCAAACTACAATGCTTCCACGAATGTCAAATGACTTAGTCGTAAACACCTCCAGATTAGAGCTCCTAACCCCATGGGATAACACGAACCACGACTTTAGTTAAAACACAGATAACGTCGCTCAGGAGCATTGAGACTTTATATTACTACTTCACTGTAGTAGCCAAGCACCAAGTTGAGGGTAACACAACAAGGCTAACTATATTTCTATTCGATGAGCATTGGACTCATCCCAGACAAAAGGAAGCAGAAAATAGAAATAAAAAATAGAACATACAAAATTCAAAAAATGACTTTTATTTATTCATATTCCATACATCGTCAACCTTAACAAAAAGACTACATAAACTATTAAGTCAAGAATGCCCAGTAGAGAGAGCTAGAAAGGAAGCCAGACAAAGGCAGTGATGACGACGATGACCACTAACCATGGCTACCTCTAATGTCCTTCTAGAAACTAGCACCCATCTTTTCCTTACTGGCTAACATGAGAATGTTCTGCTCCAAAAGATTGTTCCACCTTAACAGCTACAGGCTTCACAATCACTCCAAGTTGCTCTAAGAGGTTTTTCAACCTTAGAGACCTCCTGCATACCGAACTACACTTATGAAAAGAAACTATTAAGGCACTTAGTTAAGTGCCTCCAGAATGAGACTAGAGGAGGACGGAGTGCGGAGCACCTCCATGCATCACAGGAACTAGACAGAAGTAGTGAGTCCCTTTAGAACATGCAGAAAGGTTGCACACTCTTGCGTAGTTAGAAAAGAAAGGCTTCTGCCGTCTAGATGCATGTTGACCTAGCTGCGTAGGACAGTTACTTGGTTCTCACCAAGCTATTACGCCGAGAAAGAAAGGCCTCCACTAGAAAAACTAGTAGCAATGAAGGGAACACCTTGGAGAATTTTGGGAGAAACATGAAAATGATTTCAGAAGAGGGCAAGACCCTCCACATGTTCACAAGAAATGAGAGAAATGTCATCCTTTGGAAAAAGATCACTCTTAATAAAACCAGAGACAAAAGGAATGTCAGCCTCATATAAGAAGAATTAAGCACTCTAATTAACTTTTGAGAAGGCAAACTGAATGCACGTTTGAGGTCGTGTTTGAATGCTCCTTTTCTGTGGTTGACCATAAGAGTAGAGGGTAGTTGGGAAAACAACTTGAAATTACTACCCTTTTTAAAATGGGTTTTTAATTCCCAATAGTCAAAACGATTGTTCCCAAATAAGTTCAGATTGCTACGAATTACATGATAAAGCTACAAAAAAGAACAAGACACGTGAACTACACATGGGGGCAACCCATGATGTACCTCAGATGAAGGAATTGATAACGTGAGCAGAGCGATCTAACTCGGACCCTAGCCTTACTCATCAGTATGGATAGAAATAGGTCAGGCCGCTTGTCAGAGGCCTATGGCCTAACCTGACCTATTTACTAAATAAACCAGACCAAGACTTTTTTAAAAGTTTGTTTAACTAAACAGGTCAAGCATTAGGCCATCTACTAAGCATTTTAGGCCTGACATGCGGTCTAACCTATTTAATTATATATAATATAATATATATTATTATAATAATTATAATTATTAATTTATTATAATATATTAATATATTTTTTGATTAAATTTTAATAAAAAATAGAAACTAAAACCTAAGTTTGTATGTTAGATTAGAAATAACAAGTTAGCAATAGTAACTCAGAAATTAGTTGCATGGTTGCGCCGTCCTACCTGTCCACCACATCACCACTCGCCAGTCACGATGCACGCTGTTGTCCCCGTCCACCACCAGTGTCACTGCTCCACGTCCAGCCCATGACGCCGCTTCACCATCCGCTACGCTGCTGCTCCACCTCCACAGGTATGTCTCTATCTTTAGTTCTCTGCCTTGCGCTTGCTCCACTTCACATATCAAAGCAATAATATAAAATTTTCTTTTTTTTTTGCAAATCAGGTGTGTTTGCAAGATAACAATCAACATCTCACAGTTGAATATTGAAGGTACGAGAGAATAAAGCTTAGGATATGATTATTTTTCTACATTTATTGTTTTCTTGATTATCTTCTTTTTGCATTCTATTCCTAAATAGCATAGTAGGATATGACTTTTGTGTTTCTTTGATGGTGGATTTGTGTTGGCTTTGTTGATGGGTTTGAAATGGTAGATGGCAAGTCTAAGATGGGGGTTATGTATGTTGGCAAGGAAAGGAAGAATTTATGGGATGGTTTATTTGATTTCACTGTTGTAAACTTTTAATTCTTTTAATTCCATTAACAATTCACACTAATTACTACCTACAACTTATGGAAAATTCATAACCTGATAAATATGGTAGCCAAGGTACTTGAATTGATTGTTGTAGTAAGCTGTCACAGTACGCTTCCTGCCTATCTACTTTTGTATATTTTACATCTAAAATGCCCTGTTTTATGAAACACAGATCTAAAACCACACTCTTTTAGCAACTCAACATAATGATATACGCATATTGTTTCCTCTTTCCTTTGATAAGCTTATCTTGTTAAAGATATCAACAGGAGTACATCTTTCTTTTAGTTGACAGAGCAATAGAAAATTCTTACCTGGTTTTTGATAACTGAAACTGCAATTTCTTTATAAAGCTTCTGTTAAATTATTTTATTGTGAACATTATATGGAAAACATTTAGAAGATGAAAAAATTCCATGTTTTTCCATTCTTTAGTTAATAAAGAGATAGATCTAAAACCATAAGGCACTAACTTTCTTGGCTAAAAGGTCTCGCCATTCCCTTTCTCATTTTGTCTAGTAGTTTTTTTTTTACTTCTATGGATCCTAAAATGTACTTAAATTGATTGAAATTACATAGCAAAAGAGGAACTAATATTCCTCTGCTACAAGTATTGGATATAGCATCCCATTGTGAATATTATAGCCAAGTATTGGATTTGAACCACATAACAATATTTTTCTACTTCTTATCATAGTCAATATCTCAATAATTTCATTTTGCTCATGACATGCCAAATTAAGGCACTCATATCTAACCCATTGACTAGCACAAAAAGGAGCCACAAGCTGGATCCAACCTATTTCTCTGCCAATTCATACCTTAAGATATGTTATAAATCATAGTTTGTTATTTGCTAATACTATTTGGCGTCCCATACTCCCATCGCATAGTTAGAATTTCATATAACTTTGGCAAAAATAATTATAAATTCTAAGTTGAATTATGTTATTTAATATATATTATTTAAATTCTGCTCTTGCCTTTTTAAATATTATTGTGCAAATTCTGTTTGTTACTTTTAATATTGTTGCCTATTTAGAACTATTTAGCTATAAAATTTAATTAACCTATAATGAAACATGTTAACATGATGTCTTCTCCATTTGAAAGTAATGAAATTATTTCATCTACTCCTGGACCTGTTAATGACACTAATCAAAGTGCACCAACAGTTTCAATTCAACTTGAAGGCGACAATGAAAAAGTGTAGTAACAGATTCAAGTCACTGTGATCAAGATCAAGAGGATGAGGATTGTGTCATTAAGAAGAAGAGGCCAAAAACATCAACTGTTTAGAATGATTTTGATGAAGTTGAAGTTATTGGAGGTGTGAAGAAAGCTGCTTACAAATATTGTAAGCAAAAACTATCTATTAGTGGAAAGGGATATAGCACTAGCCATCTAACGAGACATGCAAAGAGTTGCACTCAAAGGAAGTTATAAATGGGTACACAAAAGAAGCAACAAATTATTCCATTTCAACCTTCAATTAGAACAAATCCAAATGTGAGTCTCGGTGTTAGGTACTCTAATGAGAAGATAAGGGAAATAATTGCCACTATTGTTATGGTTTATGAGCATCCTTTTAACATTGTTAAGGATGAAGTTTGGATGTGGGGCTTCTAATATGCAAATTCAGAATTTCAGAAAATGTCTCGTAAAATAATAAGGGCTGATTGTTTAGCAATATATGAAGTAGAGAAGAGAAAATTAAAGGCATTGTTGAAAAGTGTGGGCAAGATCAGCTTAACTACGGATATGTAGAAATTAAGTCATCAAGTAGCTGAATATATGGTCATCACTGGCCATTTCATTGATACGGGATGGAAACTTCAAAAGAGAGCTTTAAGTTTTGTGAAAGTGTTTGCTCCAAGGTGTGGGATTGATGTGGTTGATGCAATTTTTAAGTATTTGAAAGCATAGGAGATTGAAAACAAAGTGTTTTCAATATCTGTTGATAATGCTTCTTATAATGACTCATGCTTGAGGAATCTCAAAGACAACTTATCACTTACCACAAAGTTAGTCCTTGGTGGTGCTTTATTTCATGTTAGATGTTGTGTACACATATTAAATATGTTGGTGCAAGATGGACTTAGTAGGATTAAGGATGTCATTTACAATATTCGTGAAAGTGTGAAGCATATAAACTATAATGATTCAAGGTTAAAGCTTTTCTGTGATGTGGTTGAACAGAAGTGATTGAAAGAAAGGAAACTTGTTATTGATTGTCCTACTGGATGGAATTCGACATTTCAAATGTTATCTAGTGCTTTGAAATTTAAAATTGTTGATAATCACATATTTGATACATTAATAAGCCCTCATTTTTAGTTATTTACACTCTCCATGTACTTAATTGATTGAACTTGGTTATGTTTTGTAAGTTTAGACTCAAATTGGACTTAATTGATTTTTTTAGCATGATTTATATCTTACATTGTTTCTGTATTTTGGCTATATCTTGAGTTTTAGATGTCTACTAATTATGCATTTTACCTTATTGAAAAAATAAGAGAGAACTCTACAACTTTTATGAGAGCTCTAGGCCAAATTCGGACATCTAGTAGAACTAATTAGGCTTGGAAGTCAGAATACGGGTTTTGTGATTGGAACCTGAATAGTGTGCAGTAATCAGAGCATAACTCGAGCTGTAAGATATGGATTGGGCTGAAATTTTGGTATCTGTAAGTTAAGACCCATATATACAACTTTCATGAAGAACACAAAACTCAATTCAGACTTCTTAGAGGCCATATTGGGCTTGGAAGTCAGAACAGAAGAGCTGTAATTGGGTCTAAATACTGTGTAGTAATTAGGTTATATCTCGGGCTATAGGTGGCCTTTCGAGATAATTTTAGTGGCATTTGAAAGCTAAGATCCAGACTTACACTTTTCATGAAGACTACATTTTAATATTCTGATGTATTCAATGACTTCAGAATTGAATGATTTCAGAGACAAAGAATCTCTATAATTTTTCACTCATCAAAAGTCATTTGGCATTTTCTACTCATTTTTCACTCTTCTACTCACTCACGAATCAACCCTCTTATCATTTTGTACTTCTAATCCTCCATAAAAGGGAGCCTTGGATGATCATTTGAAGGGTCTTGGTCTTAGAGATCAAGATCATGCTATTGTGTTGTTTGTTTATCTTGTTGTAGTTTTCTTTTGTTCTAAATTGAAGTTATCTTCTTCTTCTTCTTCTTCTTCTTCTTCTTCTTCTTCTTCTTGTCTATGAGTAACTAAGTTTCATTTTACTTGGGTGAAAAGATGAAGCTCTTGGTAATGAAATAAGGTTAGATTCATTTCTTTCTTATGCTTAAATGATATATTTTCAAGTGGTTATTATATGTGTTATATTTTGTTTTCAATCAATTTAAAAACCCTCCTTGTAAAATGAAAATCTTGATTTGTTGTAGACAAGATATTAGCACAATGAATGCTTGAACCCATTTATAAGTGATGATGTTAATAGATGAGTAAAGGAATCATAATATAATTGCGTATATAATCTTAAATGAACGTTGAATGTTGTATTTTTCGATGGGAATCTCCATTATGTATGGATTCTAATTGAGTTATAAAAAGAATTAATATTGTCCTTAATTTATTTACTAAGAGTGGATCTCCTAACCCAAGTAAATTTTTTTTTATTTGTGACCAAGTTTTATCACTTTTATTGTTGTGACAAAATATTTTCCTTACGTCAAATAAATTTTTCTTCATCAATTCCCTGTGGATCAACCTCGGACTCTCGAGAATTTATTACTTGAAACAACCTGCATTTGAGTTTGCAACTTTTAATCTGCATCAATTGTCTTTCCAACTTACAAAGAAATAGAGTCAAATTATGATTATGCACCTTCACATGAGGATTGAGAGAAAGTTGAAAAGGTTTTTCAACTTCTAGAAGTGTTTAATCTTGCCACTCATAATTTCAAGCAGTGAATATCCTACTGCAAATTTTTATATTGCAGAAGTATGGAGAGTGAAACAAGTAATTGATAATGCTGCAGATGATGGAGATCTCTTCATGAGAGAAATGACAACTCCTATGAAAATAAAATTTGATAAATATTAGGGGGAATGCAATCTGTTGATGGCCATTTCGAATGTTTTGGATAGAGCTATAAAAAAAGCCCAATCCAACCCATCAAGCCCTAGCCCACGTGGGCTAGGGCCAAAAAGCCCACATGTCAAAAAAGCCCACAAGGCCAAAAGCCCATAGGGCCAAGTGGGCTAGGGTTAGCTCAAGGGCTGGCTCACAATAAAAAAAATAATTTGACTCACTTATTTAATGGGCTAACCCTGACCTACCCATGGGTTGGCCCACGTATTTTATGGGCTAGCCCTAGCCTAGCCCTAGCCCTAGCCCTAGCCCACTCTATGAGTCAGAATTTGAATCAGAATATTAACAATATCTAAAACATAATAGAATTAACAAAAAAAAAATGAAGAAAGAAATCAATCTTTTCATTTCTTCATAATCAATTTGTTATGGAATCAATAACATGAAACAATTAAACAACAAAATTCAGCCACATAATAGAGCTCATCTCCTTTTCATTAATTCATCTGTTATTGGCTTCAACCCATCAACCTTTTTGAGCATATCATCAACCAGTGATCGAGTTGTCAGATTCTACAAGACATGAGAAAAAAAGGGAAAAGAATTACCTGCTTAGTAACCTAAACAAAGAGGCAGAATAATCCCAACATTCAATACAAATTATCAAAATAGATATCTTAAAAACAATACTATTATTGTTTATTCCATTACTGTTCATGAATTATATTGATAATACAAATTATCAAAATAGATATCTTAAAAAATGAGAAACTAAAAACTATCAAGAACAAAGGGGACTGACTGAAATGACTTGACAAGCACACACAAAAATACTTGCAGACACTACATGAGGAGTTTCAAAAACAACTTCATCATCCACATTGAGAGTCTTACTTACAGACTCCATAATACAATTTTTTAACTCCTAGACATTGAAACAAACAAAAATATATTAAAAAAAATCAAAATAAACAAATCAAGTCAAGATGGCACATTGAGAGTTTTACTCACAGACTCCATAATACAATTTTTTAACTCCTAGACATTGAAACAAATAAAAATATATTTAAAAAATCAGAATAAACAAATCAAGTCAAGATGGGTAATTATAAAACACACAACATAGCTATAGCCTTATCACAAATAAGTTGAAAAGGAAACACAAATAATTGAAAGTCTGAGAAGAGTTCATTTAAGTATGCAATATATAAAAAGGCAGCTTCTAACATACACTTTGTAAGAAGAGTGCATGCGCATAATCTTTTACTTTAACTAAAATTACATATTAATAATCAAATGTACATATAGTGATTAATACTCAATAAAAGCAGTTAACCCAATTAATAAGTAGTTAATTTCAATAACTATTGAAAAATTGTTTCATAGACTGTTTAACAATTAACTATTTTTTTTACATTTTGAAAAGCCAATATCTTTTATTAATGACGTTTAATTTGCACCAATTAATAAGTAATTGATACTTTTAATTACCATAGATTGCTATTAGACTCCATCATATACATGTAAACAAAAAGTTGCAGAGACAAATAATAGTAAAGACGTTTAAACTTGTTTTAGGATATAATATACAAGTCAAACTTCATGCGCATAAAAAGAGGCATAGGCATAGACTACATGAGGTTTCCTACATCTAACCATTATCACACCAATCAGATTTCACTACAGTATACCTCCTCTAATAATTTCTTTCCTCCCTGACATGCCTAACATTTTTCTCTTTCTGGGTTGAAGAGAAATTAAGTTAACTTAAATAAGATTTGACAATTCAATCAAGCATTAAATTATCAATTATCATGGAGCATGAAGAGGAAATAATTTAATGGTCCTAACCTTATTTAGATTATACATATATGTTAAAAGGTTAATACTTTTAAAGGTGAACATGAAATACCTCAACCACCTAGCTTTATCCTCTATCAACTTTCTAAGCTTTCCTCTTCTATACTGACAATCAAGGCAGTGAAAAGGCCTGTCAGCTTTCTCCATGTGCATAAAAAGTAAACAAATATGGTCACACATCTAAATAAAAAGCTCCAAGGCACATTGCATTATTGCAAAAGAAGAAGAAGAAGATACAATGTGACAGCAGCACAAGTTTCAAAAGGGAAAAAGTAATAACAAAACTCAGTTTATTGAAAACACCAGAAGACAGGACAACCTCACATGACAGACAACCAAATGAACTAACAAACATTAGTAAATATAATTTGTACTTCAGTTAATAGCTTATCCCTTAGTTCATGGTGATATACTGATATACATACCAACATTTAAATATCTTACATATTGTATGGCCTTTACAATTTTGGCCTGACATTTTATAATTTCACAGTCATTATTAAGCGAACAATCAGATGTCAATTTAATTATTTTATAGCCATTAAACAAGTCAACTCCAAAGTTAGTAAGAATCAAATAGCCAACTTGGCACCACACTCTATTATTGATAATCCAATAATTTGAACAGAACTAATACAAATCATAATTCATGCAATTCTGAAACAAATTATCAATAACTGCAAAGAAACCATATCGAAATACACAGATGTTGCATATCATATAAACTAAGATACAATAACATGTAAAAATTTACTTACAGTTTCACATATGCACTCCTCTTACAGGTACATCTTTTAAAGTCATCATCAGTGTCAGTGGTGTTTGTTCTTCTGTTGCCGAAGAGCAATGTAGAATTGGGTGATGCAACAAAACATATATAAAATAACAAAAATTAATATTAAGTAATAAATAACTATGAGAAGGAACATCTGCAGCTAATGAAGCATCAATTTTAAAGGTGACAAGATCATAGAACCCAGTTGCCAAAATCCAAATTTGAATAAATTTTTTTTGAGATTTTCTCTCCAATTTGAAAACCCAACAAGATTTCACAGACCTATTTCCCAGAATGTGGAATTGAACTCCCCAAGAACCAAAAATTCCACTCTGAATTGGAAGATCCAGCACTTTAAATTGGCAAAACCTATAAATAAAAACCCAATTTATTAGAAGAACACGCTCAAGGAAAACATTGCATTCTATTTCTTGAATATGTGACAAGATGAAAAATTAAAGATTTCTTCTATGAAAAATTGAAGATTTCATCTGTGAAATCTTCATAGACGAGGAAGCAACGAAAACTGAAGACAACAAAGCAATATACAGGCCATTATTTAAGCAATGAAAACTGAAGTCTGAAACTATGTGACGAAGACGAAGAAGATGTACCTGAGTTGAGAGCTGAGATTAGCAGAGAGGAAGATGAGGCTATAGAGAAAGAGAACTTGAGCTGAGAGCTAAGATTAGCAAAGAGGAATATGAAGCTAGAGAGAGAGAGAGAGAGAGAGAGAATGGGATAAGGCAGGGTTTTTTGCCAATTTGTGATAGGGGCTGACCCATTAGATAGCCCAGCCCTAACCCACTTACGGTGGGGCTTTGTGGGTTAAGGGCCAAAAAGTCCTACTAAGAGATGGGTTAATAAAATAAATGACCCTATGCAATGTTTAGTGGGCTGTCCCATGGGCTTCAACCTAAATTGACAGTTCTAGTTTTGGATCCTAGGTGCAAATTTTATATTATTGATATATATTTTCCTTTGATATATAAGCTTGAAGAACTTGCCATGGAGAATGTGAACAAGGTGCAGACTTTATTACAAGAATTATATAGTGAATACACAATTTTGAGTATGGAAAAGTCATCCTCTAGTGAAGTGAATACTACTCGCAGCAACTCTTCATCCTCGTCTACACCTAAATATTCAATTATCATTGGATTTGATCAAATCATGAGTCTTGTGCGTGAAAAGGAAGCAGTTCCTCCAATGAAATCAAAATTAGATGCTTATCTTGAGGAAGGTGTTTATATTCCTGATGGTGATAATAACTCCTTTAGTGCCTTGAAGGTGTATGAACATGAAGAGATCACCTTGAAGATTTGAACTTCTTTGCTGGTTGCTGCACCTTTATCACTACATTTTGGGAGGTTTTGTTGTTATTTTGTGTTATTTGTATTGTTGTTGGAAATCTATTGTGGACTTGTGTTGTGGTACTGTTTGTTGGACAATTTGAGACTTGAGGCCTTTTAGATTTGTGTCATGGTCCTATTTTAATGTTAGTAATTTGAGTCCTGAAGCCTTTTGGATTTATCTAATTATATTATTATGTTGTTGGATAATTTGATGCTCGAGGCCGGTTATTTTTGTTATAATTTTTGTATTGTTGAATAATTAGGCTTGTTAGATTTATGTCATTGAATTATAATATTAGATTTTTAATGTAATATTTCAAAAATCATACACTCGTTGGCCTATTTAAAGGCCTAAGCCTGTTGGCTTATTTTAAAGCTTAAGCTTGTTAGCCTATGTAAAAGCCTGTTAGCCTGTTTAAAGGTAGTATTGTTAGCTTATGTAAAGGCTTATTGGCTTATTTAAAGGTAGATCTGTTAGCCTATTCTAAGGCCTTTTTATAAAATAGGTCTTTAAATTGGCTTACAAGTCAGGCTGAGCTTTTAAAAATGTCAGGTCAAGCCTTAAAAAATGACTGAAACAGGTCAGGCTCAGGCCTTATATTTGGGATATAGTTCAGGCCTATTTAAATCAAAGTTTGGCCTAGTTTGGCCTGTTTCCACCCCTTCTCATTAGCCTCAAGGGCATGTTATGGTGCTTTACAAACCTCAGCCCTTTAGAAGACATCGTGAGATCCAGCATTAACTCTAGCTTGGATCCCTTTGTCCATTGCGTGCCATGTGCTCCTATCACATTTAGATACATTGACACTTAACTGTCTCATCTAAACGCCAAATTGGGGGCAACTATTCTGGATCATGATCCGGACCAAAGTTGAGTGGACCAACCCGACACGTGTACCACCGGAATCCACCATAAACACTTTAGCAAAGCACTGGACATTGTCAAGATCTCGGTACCATGTATATCGGACTATGACATTGGGTAAGTACATTAGGATCACGAGATTTGCACAGATGATAAATCTCAAAATATCTGTAACTATCAATCACGATCTTACAAAAAATTATAGTGCTCATAACTGCCTCAAGCTGCTCATAATCACAGTATTAATGTTATGATCTTATAGGGATTTCCTGCTAAAATTAAGGGAGATCAAACCCTAATTGCACTCTATAAATACCAGACTCAATCACCCTCTACAGGTAACTTATTACTTATAGCATACCCTACTTATGCACAACCTGACTTAAGCGTTGGAGTCTCTTTGCAAGTACCAACCCCTTGGTTCAACATGCTTTGCTACTACTGCACAAGGAGAAAACTATCACAACGTGCCTATCTCAGGTACATCTCAGTATCCACTACTGAACAGAGAGGTATTGGAGGAAGCAAAAAGATCTACAAATGTTTTTCATTAATTTGGAAAAAGCTTACAATAGAGTGCTAAGAGAGGTCTTGTGAAAGACTCTAAACATGAAAGGAGTTTGCATCGTTTATATTTAAGAAATCAAATATATGTATAATAGGGTTAAAATTAGTGTGTAGATGAATGGTGGGGTCACAGAAGATTTTTATATAACTATCTGATTACACCAAGATTCAACTTTGAGCCCCTTATTATTTTACATTGGTTTTGGATGTACTTATTGAGCATATCCAAAAGCTAGTGTCACAATGCATGTTTTTTACAAATGATATAGTTCTAGCAGGAAAGTTGAGAAATAGAATAAATGGTAAATTAGAACTGTGAAGACAAGCTTTGGAAGCACATAACTTCCAATTAAGTAGAAGTAAAATAGAGTATATAAAATGCAAGTTTAACAAAAAGCATGCTAACAATACCTTAGACATGAAAATTAGAGATCATACTATACCACAAGTGACACGGTAAGTCTAGTGAATATATTGATTCTAGTTTCAACTTTCTACAAATCTTCCTTCCAATCCTTGATGAATTCACTCCAAATCTTCTACTTTAGACATATAACAAAGATTAGTAATAAATTTTTTAATAAGAGATTTTATCAAAGTATATCATAAAAACATTAACTATTCTTGATTGTTCCCTAATTTATATTAAATTAAGCATTAATTATATACATAAATAACAACCTTATCATATTCTCTGCAAGGTGTGGCTCTGCTAGGGTTTGCCTAGTGCCGCTACCACTAAGCACCAACCATCTGTGTTTGGTAGCTCATCTTCGCATCTAGTGGTTTTGCTCTCCTTTTGTGGAGTTTGGTTTTCTTTTGTTGGACTTTTGCCATAGGGCTATTGCCGATCTCCTTTGGCAATAGCCCATTTTGCTTTTTTTTTTCTTTCTTTTTTTTCATTTTTTTCTTTATTTTTCAGGAATAATTGATCCAGATCTCTAAATTTAAGAAGTTTGGGTTTGAATCTTTCAGAGATGCATTCTATCTGGGTAAATCTAGAATTTTTTAGCCTTAATTTCTTGTATTGGTTGCACACCTAGCCTAAGATATAGGAAGAACTTTAGATTTGCGGTCCAAAGTTATATATCATGGAGATTCATGGAGATGAGATAGGAAAAGTGAGGCATTGACGACAATAGAGATGATAGCAGGGGCAGTGATGATAATAAAGGTGACGACAAGGTCGTATACCTTAATGAGAAGGACCTGCAAGAAGAACTCAAGGTAACAAAGCCCAACTATTTATGGGATATTATGCGCCAACAATAGCCAGATTCATGCTAATACATATCAATGCAATATACAATTTGAAGAGAAAAAAACAATTGTATCCTGACAAGTTATTCTACCCTAAGATTTCTCTTAGGTGTAGGGAGTTGCTTTAGAAGTTAGGTGTTTGTACTTGAATAAAAAAAAAGTAAAAATTGTATTTATTAGTTATATGTGTTTCCATTGATTTTTGAGTCATCCTTTCCAGTTTGTTAGAAGTGATTTAGGTATTGTCCATACTCTTGGATTTTCTACTTATGACTTTGTTTTCTTCTTCATTCTTAAAAATAAAATTAATTATTTTTGGAAAAAAAAAATAACAACCCTATCATATTCCCTGCCATGTCTCTAATATATATAGAGAGAGAGAGGGAACGTATCTAGTAAAAAGAGTGTTTATTGTAAGAGGTGAGAAGAGTGGATCTTGACTATTGGATCTTAAATAAATGGTCAAGATTAGAATATAAATGCATGTGACTTTTATAAGCGGTCGCGTGACCTTTAAGTAATATGGAGGGTGAGAGGAGTAAATCTTGATCATACAACTATATATGGATGGTCAAGATTAAACGTTATTTAAAGGTCATGCGATCACTTATAAAAGTCACATGCATTTATGTTCTAATCTTAATTATTCATGTAAGATTTAATGGTCAAGATTCACTCATGTTACCTCTTACAATAAATACTTCTCTCATTAAATATGCTCCCACACACACACACACACACACACACACACACACACACATATATATATATATATATATATATATATATATCTCATAAGGTTTCATAATCATCTCTGGTACCATAAAGAAGAGAAATCTTTAGAGGGCTAAATATTTATGATGGTGCATACAACAATATAAACAAGTTGCAAATCAATATAAAATTATATATATATGGGGCATATAGAGTGAAATGAGATTTTATTGTGGGAGAGTAAGAGGAGTAAATCTTGACCATACAACTATACATGGATGATCAAAATTAAAAATTACTTAAAGGTTATGCAACCACTTAAAAAAGTCACATGCATTTATGTTCTAATCTTGACCATTTATTTAAGATTTAATGATCAAGATTCATTCCTCTCACCTCTTATAATAAACACTTATCTCACCAAATACGCTCCATATATATATATAGTAAGGTTTCATAACCAGCCCTGGTACCATAAAGAAGAGAAATCTTTAGAGGGCTTAATATTTATGATGGTGCATACAACAATATAAACAAGTTACACATCAATATAAATTTAACTATTTTTGGCAAAAATAATAATAATAATAACCCTATCATATTTCTTGCCATGTCTATATATATATATATATATATATATGACATATCCAGTTAGAGGAGTTATTATTGTGAGAGAGTAAGAGGAGTAAATCTTAACCATATAACTACATATAGATGGTCAAGATTAAAAGTTACTTAAAGGTTATGTGACCACTTAAAAAAGTCACATGCATTTATATTATAATATTGACCATTCATATAAGATCCAATAGTCAAGATTCATTCATCTCACCTCTTAAAATAAACACCCATCTTACCAGATACGCTCTCTCTCTCTCTCTCTCTCTCTTTTCTTTCTCTTTCTTTCTTTTCTCTCTCTCTCTCTCTCTCTCTATATATATATATATATATATATATATATCGCTATATCGATAAAAAGAGTAAGAGGTGAGAGAAGTAAATCTTGATCATTGGATCTTACATGAATAGTGAAGATTAGAACATAAATGCATGTGAATTTTTTAAGTAGTCACATGATATTTAAGTAACTTTTAATCTTAACTATCCATATATGATTGTATGGTCAAAATTTACTCCTATCACTCTCTCACCATAATAACTATTCTTACTATATATATATATATATATATATATGGAAAGTGATCAAGTTACACCTGTGTAAGTCAAAGTCATTCTTAAACCCTTGAATATCTTTTGATTAAATAATTTTCTCACTAAATCTACGTTGGATTTAAAGTTCCTATTATATAGATCATATCTATAAAATTTTATATTAATCCAAATCATTTAATACTTCATTGATATATGTCATATTTCAAAAGTATATATTACATTAATCTTGACGTATATCAATGAAGTATTAAACAAATTTGAATTAATGTAAAATTTTACAAATATGATCTATATGATAGGAACTTTCAATCCAATGGTAGATTTAATGAAAAAATTATTCAATAAAAAGATATTCAAAAGTGTAAGAATGACTTTGACTTACACCGGTGTAACTTGATCTCTCTCATATATATATATATATATATACTTATTTATTTATTTATACACAGATATATCTCATAAGGTTTCATAACCAATTCTGGTGCCATAAAGAAGAGAAAACTTTGAAGGGCTTAATATTTATGATGTTACATACAACAATATAAACAAGTTACACATCAATCTAGGTGTTAACATTCGGCCATTACAAAACAAATAAGAATTCTATTATTTAAACACCTTAAATATAACATCTAAATAACATCTCATTCGCATATGTACATGATACATTGAACCACATTCATATGCCACATGATATTTTAAACAAGTATGTTCAAAATAAGCAAATATATATATATCCGTATGATTGTGCTATGTGAATAAGTCAATGATAGGCTACCAAAAGAAACGAAAGATCCTCCAATATACTGAGGATCATCCTCTCCTCTCGAAAGACTCCTTTTGCCCCCACTTCAACCGTTTCATTCATGACAGCACAATTTCTCCCTTCATCTCAATTCAATATTGGATCCACTTCTCAAACCTCTACACATCCACCAATCATAAGCTTCCCCTAATGTCACGCACGCGTAATCTTAAAACCATTCCCATTTGCTCCTCTAATTACTATGCTCAACTGCATAGTACGTTCTACTACCAACAAAAGAGCATTTTTATTTTGTTTTTTCCTCAAAACCTTGGTCTTAACTCTTAAGTATGAAGATATATAATTGAATATGCCTTATAATTATCATTCCTCGAATTCAACGACCAATTTATAATTTATACCGCTTTCTGACCTCTACTTCATCAAGTTAAGCATATACTCATTAATATTCTATCAAATCAAGGCCAATAAAACCCCCCTAGTCACCTTTTTCCATCTTCACCAAGCCAATCCATTGTTGTGGCTTTTATCTTCTTCGGATATTATTTCCATTTAATTTTTACGGTTTAATTCCTTAAATATTTTTCCATTTTAGACCTTTGGGATCAAATTAAGAGCAGTGAGGTGAGTGAAGAAGACCATGAAGTTTGGGAAGCTATTGAAGCATCAGATTCAGGTGACGCTGCCAGAATGGAGGGACAAGTTCTTGTCTTACAAGGAACTGAAGAAGCTTGTGCGACTGATATCTGTGGCACCACCGATGCTGAATGGGTCGCCGGAGTGCGGGAAGGCGGAGGCGGAGTTTGTATACTTGTTGAACAATGAGATCGACAAGTTCATTGCTTTCTTCATAGAAGAAGAGGAGGATTTCATAATCCGGCATAAGGTTATATAGATACATATCCTTGTTTCTGTTTGCCAAATATTATTTGGTTTTTGTTGTGAGTTCTTCAATTTTTTTCTTAACATCTTTCTAAAATGAAATTGGGTTTTGAGAAAATGAATATCAACGTAAAGTCATTCATTAATTTCTTTTAATACTATGATTAGAAAATTCTTGTATAAATAAATATTACTTGGGTCTTATATGGGACTTGTTGTAAGAATAAGATAGTGTTTGCGCAAGAAAAACTTTTCATACATGTGATTGATGATACGACTACATTATAGCCTGACAGAAACGATTTTGAGGAAGAAAACAAAAGAGACATAATTATACGTAGTTTTGATGCAGCACGGGGAAAGAGAAAAAAAAAAAGTTTATTATAGACCTTATGAACAGAAAATTATTTAGGTACTCTGAGAGTAATAGTACTCTTAAAAGGTATTGATTTTATCAAAAATTTATTATGTATAATATTATAAAATTAATCTGATAGTAAGTATTCATGTCCTGTGTCATTGTATCATGTTAGTGGATTAGTATACAGTACTTTCATAGTACATATTTCTCCAATATACAAAGAGAAATGTTTTGTGAATAATTTTTATATGTATACAATATTTACATTATTATTAATGAAAAAAAGATGTCAAATTAATTTGTATATAATTATAATATTATTTTAAAATATAAAATAAATTTATGAGTGAGTTAAAAAAAATTAGATGTATAAAAGTCGAATGAATAATGAATTGATAAACAAAATAGAACTCAAATCACTGTGTCTCTTCTCATAACCCCGAGTTAGGTCCCAATTTCATTATATTAATGTTTGCGCATATAGTTACCGTAGCAGCAACACCCATATTTTTGGCACAAAAGTTATGTAATTAAGCTAGTGTTAGTAACAAATGATTTAAGCTTTTGGAAATATAGTGCTGTTTTGTTAACTGTAGTTATAGGGATCAAAGTTGATGGAGTCGTGTGAATTTCAAAGGTTGAATAGGGAGTAAAATTGAAAAAAATTTTGGCTAGCGATAAATATATAGCGGTAAAAGTTATCAAGAATCCTAGTTTAAGTGGCTCTAAAAATCAAGAATCCTAAGTACTATTCATATAATTTAGTTTTTTATTAGAGTAATGATATTTTATATATCATTTTCTTTACATCATTTTTACATTACTTCCTTTTTAAGTAATAAAATAAGTGGAAAACACATTTTAACATACATCTTCTCTACCTTTTAGGACCCGTTTGATATGAATGATAGAGTAAAACTTAAATAGTATAAGACCTGATAATATATAAGATCTAATACGTAATGGTTGAAAATATCATAGTGTTTAAAATTATAATGGAAAAGTCTTTATAACAACTTATATATGAAAATTTAATCATGCCTAATCCTGCTCCGAAAGCTTGATTAAGTTATCCATCATTTTAATGTATAAGAGAGATTTGATGGATAAACTTATACAATAATAGTATTTATATTAAACAACTGATAATGTTATAATGTATTGTATTAACTTATCCTATCAAGTCTAATACAACATGTTAAACAAGTCTTTATTTTCCAAACAAATAAGATGTAAACAATAATGTAATTATTTTGATGTACAAATAATATATTTTTTTTTATTAATACAGTCTCACTTCAATTACTGAGTCCTATATGTATGATACATTAAAAACCATTCATAAATTTATCTATACCTTAAAAAGAAAGACGATTATTTGTATTCGTGAGATTCACTTTAAATATTTGGTGGCTGAAAGAGAAAATACATTTTATTATATTTCATTAGAAATTAAAGGTGTGAAATTGTTTCACTTGATAGCCCTCTACAATTTTCTATTTCAATTTGGCACTTCAATGGTAGCAGTAGCAACTCATTTTTAAAGTTCACATATGGTTTGTCTCTGCATCGAGAACTTAAGGATTGCAAATACATTCAGTAGATATAATTAAGAAATTAATTAGAGATTAGGAGGAAAAAAAGTGTAATACCCTCCTGATTTTTATCATTTCTTGTGAGTTTTGGTTATTTTTTGTAAATACAGATGATCTTGTGTTTATGCTTCCATGAATTTTCGATAAAATTGTTGAATAAAGAATGTTGTGTTTGGGGAAATTATGTATGAGTGCAGGAGTTACAACAGAGGATCAAAGAAGTAGTTGATTTATGGGGAGCAAAAGGCAGTCAGCTTCAGAAACAGATTATAAGGATGAGATGACACAACTAAGAAAAGATATGGTTGATTTTCACGGTGAAATGGTTCACTTTGTAAATTACTGCAACATTAATTACACAGGTACTCTTTTTCTTTCATTGTAACTTGTAAGCCATAAAGTTCCCAAATTATGATAGCACTTAAACCCGGTTCACTTTCTTTGGATTGCCTCCGGCCGTCTCGTTCTGAATTTTCTATAAAATATCATTCTTCGTTGTAATTTTTAGTTGTTTTTTTTAAATCCATATGTTTAAGAAGCTTTAGCCATAAAATATGAATTGCAATTTTCAGTAATTCAACAAACATAATAGATTTTTGAAACTATAGTGTTCTGGACCGTGATCCGAGATCTCGCGGGATCAACTCGGCATGCACACTACCGAACTCTCCTAGCTAGCGTAGAGGAAGACTCACGACGTATTCCGGGCCACGGAATACGGTCCTAAAGTGCCGTTGGGATGTGACATCGCGGCTGATAGATTCATACAGGATCAATCTCTAAATATCCGCAACTGTCGATCATCAACTTACGATATTATAGATTTTATAGATATCCTTGATGGCTAGATACTTTCCTTATATTAATCCCGGATTTATAGGGATGTATCCTATAATAATGGAAAGGTGATCATCATCAGGATACTAATCCTAAATTACCTGCATTCAATAAGAGTCCCATTAGGATTCTGTATACGCTCTATAAATACAAGGCTAAGTCATCTTAGTAAGGTAACTCTAAATCCAATCTCTTAAACCTTCTTGTGCACTGCCTGACTTGAGCGTTGGAGTCCCTTTGCAGGTACCCACCCCCCTGTGCTACACGCTCAGCTGCTGCTCAAAGGAGGAACCACCGTAACGTGCCTATCTCAGGTACCCCTCTGAATCCACTTCAGAACATTGGCGCCGTCTGTGGGAAACCATAAAATTTTAATCCCACCCAGTCATGGTGAATACGAGGCAAAACTCGAGAAGAGACGCTGCTCAAACCTCTGTCAACCAGAGACAAGATCTTGACATGCAACATCCACTACCACCACTGCCTCCACTTGTGGCTCAAACCTCCGCTGTGAGAAATCAGGCACCCGGATCAGGAAGCCGACGTGATGGGCACTCCACCTCCTTTTCTGAGGAGTCTCCTAACCCATCACGTAGGATTTCTGTCAGGGAAAGACTTGAGTTCCCAGCCTAGAGAGGTGATCAGAGCCTTCAAGAGCACAGGATTCCGATACACCAACGCTTGGGAAACCCGAACAGTGAGTTCGACGATCGTGCATCCCGCTCTGAACGCACATATCAATCTTGGGGTTCCCAACGCCAATTTCAAGATATGTTGCAGCAACATATGCACTTGCTCAATGATCAATTCAGGAGGCTGAAAGACATGCAGCGCACCATGCACGAAAACCAACCAAAGTCGCACCGCCGTGATAGACGGACCGACGTGGAAAATAATAAAAGGAGGGCCCACGACGATGAGGGAATTCCCAATGTTGGGGACAATAACCGGAATCGAGGAACTATGGAACAACCTTTCTCCGACCAACTCATGGAGTTCCGGGTTCCGAGGAATTTTAAGTTTCCTCCAAACCTTGAAATTTACGACGGAACCACGGACCCCTAGGAACACATAAATGCCTACGAGCAGTCCCTATGTTTCTATGGCGGATCCATGGAATTGTTGTGCCGAGCCTTCCCTCTCTCCCTCAAAAAGGGAGCCCTCAAATGGTTTACCAGCCAACCACGGGGGACCATCGTGGATTGGTCGGACCTCAAACAGCGTTTACTACTGTAGTACACCACGACAAAGGAACAACCGAAATCCATCGAATCCCTGGCTAAGATCCGCCAGGGAAAGGACGAGAGCCTCCGGGATTACGTTAGGAGCTTTATGGCTGCCTGCACAAATGTAGAAAATTTTGAAGACAGAATAGCCTTGCATTACGCCAGGAGCGGTCTCCGGATAGGCTCAGAATTCTTCAAGTCCCTGGCAAAAAAGAAACCGGACAATCTGACCGACTTCCAGAAACGATCCGAGAAGTATGTCTACTTGGAGGAGGCAACGGAAGACCATAGGAGGTGGGACAAAGGTGAGTCTTCTCACCAAAAGCCCAACCAAAATTCCTCAAGGTCGCAACCCCCAAAGGGTAGCCCTCCTCGGAGAAATTATTCTGACTACACTCCTTTGAATACACCTCGGGAAACAATCTTGAGGGAGGTGATGAACACGGAGTTTCAGAACATCCGGAGACCGCCTCCTATCAAGAAACACAAGCAGAAGGATCACTCCAAACATTGCACATGGCATAAAGCCTATGGCCACGATACAGAGGATTGCTATCAGTTGCGCGATGCCATTGAATTTCTAATCAAGGCCGGACGCCTGCAGCAGTATATCCTCCGTGTACAAAACAACGAAGGGGATAATAGACGCAGAGACAGCAGACGTCGAAGTCCGTCCCCTCCGCACAGAAGAAGGACAAGAAGCCCTAGGAGAAGATCCCGGACTCCGCCTCGACGAGATAACGGTGATCGACAGGGTCGGGCCAGGAACACTCCCCCCACTAGTAACGACGACCACCGCGCCGAGCCCAATAGGATGATCCATACCATTGCCGGTGGCTTTACCGGAGGGGGATCCTCCAATGGAGCTCGAAAGAAAGCCCTTAGAATGACAGTTTTTAGCGTGGTCCATTCAGAACTAAGAACACAAGCGGAGAATAGAAAAACGCCTCTCATCACCTTCTCAGACGAAGACTACGGCAGAATAATCCCGGATCACGATGACCCACTCGTCATCTCCGGGGTAATTTCAAATGCTGAGGTCCGTCGAATTTTCATCGATCAAGGAAGTTCAGCCGACATTATGTTCCTAGATCTCTATCAGAAGTTGGAGCTCCCATAATTAGACTTGACTCCCTACGTGGGAGAGTTGACGGGTTTCACTGGTGAGAAGATCACCCCAGTCGGATACTATGAAACCCACCTGACCCTCGGATCATCTACACTCTTCAGGACTGTCAAGGTAAAATTCTTGGTTGTGGACTACCCCTCGGCTTATAACATTATCCTGGGCTGCCCTTCTCTCAACGCCCTCGGAGCGGTGGTATCCACCACCCACCTCATGATGAAGTTCCTCAATAAGAACAATGAAGTCGTCACTGTTAAAGGCAACCAAGTTGCAGCCAGAAAATGCTATAATGAGAGCTTGAAGATTTGTAAAGTGCCCCGGAGGTCGAGCCCCGTCGTATCCACCTCGGCTATCGACCAGGTTAACATTTTAATGACAAAATTGGATGTCAGAGAATAAATCTGAGGTGCTCGCCCTTAACCCGAAGGTGAACTGAAGTCTCTTCAGCTTGGGACCAACCCAGAACAGGTCACCAAGATCGGAGCTCGACTGGATGAAAAAGAAAAATAACAATTGTCGGAACTCTTGTTGAAAAATAAGGACCTTTTCACCTGGACTTCCTCCGATATGCTTGGACTCGACCCCAGCTTCATTTGCCACCGATTGTCGATTAAAGAAGGTACAAAGCCGGTCGCACAAAAGAAGAGGAAGGTCGAACCCGAGAGGCAGCAAGTCGTCGAAGACCAAGTTAAAGAGCTGCTAAATGGTAACTTCATCAGAGAAATCTCATATACCACATGACTTTCCAACGTGGTTCTGGTAAAGAAGTCCAACGAAAAATGGAGGATGTGCGTAAACTATACTGACCTGAATAAAGCCTACCCCAAGGACCCATACCCACTCCCTAATATGGACAAGTTAGTGGATGGTTCCTCGGGTTTCAAATGGCTCTCATTCATGGACGCATATTCCGGGTACAACCAGATTCCCATGTACTGGGATGAGGATGAGGATAAATCGCTTTCATGGTCATGCCTTTCGGCTTAAAGAATGCAGGAGCCACCTACCAGAGGATGATGAACAAGGTTTTTGAAAACCAAGTGGGAAAGATGCTAGAAGTCTATATAAATGACATGATAGTAAAGACCCCACACAATGGATCGCACACGGCGGACCTCGAAGAAGTATTTGCACAACTCCGAAAGTACAACATAAGATTAAACTCGGAGAAGTGCATTTTCGAGGTCCAGGCCGGTAAATTTTTAGGGTTCATGCTAACTCATAGAGGAATCGAAGCCAATCTGGATAAATGTCAGGCCGTCCTCAACATAAGAAGTCCCCGGAACGTCAAAGAGCTACAACAGCTTACGGGGCGCATAGCGGCCCTCGTAAGATTCTTAGCTAAAGCCGCTCACAAGTCTCTCCCCCTGTTCAAATTGCTCAAGAAGGGAAAAAGTTTTGAATGGACTCAAGAGTGCGAGGATGCCTTTACATCATTAAAAAACCTCTTGTCCTCCCTTCCTATCTTGACAAGGCCGGACACCGGGGAGACACTCTACTTGTACCTTTCCGTCCACGACGAGGCCATAAGCTCAGTCTTGATCAGAGAAACCGACGAAGGACAGAAGCCTGTCTACTTCATAAGCAAGGCCCTCCAGGGCCCTGAGCTTCGATACCAAAAGGTTGAGAAAGTTGCCTTTGCGCTCATTATCACCCCAAGAAGACTTCAACAATACTTCCAATGCCCCCCAGTGGTGGTAAGAACCGACCAACCTATCCGACAGGTGCTACACAAGCCAGATCTGGCCGGTTGAATGATTGCATGGTCAATTTAACTCTCAGAGTTTGGAATCACATACGAACCGCGACTTGTAATAAAAGCCCAAGCGTTATCGAACTTCCTAGCGGAACTCACAACAGACAACGATGACCCCAAGAAAGCCTTCTGGACCATTTTTGTTGACAGATCGTCGAACCCCAAAGGAAGTGGGGTCGGAGTGATTGTCGAAAACTCGGAGGGTTTGACCTTGGAGCACTCCCTAAAATTTGAATTTCTGACTTCAAACAATCAGGCCGAGTATAAGGCCTGCATTGCCGGTTTGCTAATGGCAAAGGATCTGGAGGCAACGCGGATCACACTTTGCGGTGATTCCCATCTAGTAACCTCCCAAATCCAAGGCGACTATCAAGCTAAAGAACCCCTCCTGCAGAAATACTTGAACAAGGTCCAGGAACTTTTGAAAGGTTTTGAAGAGGTCAAGATAGAGCACATCCCAAGGGAACAGAACTCCAGAGCAGACCTTTTGTCTAAACTGGCCAGCACGAAGAGCCCCGGTAACAACCGGTCGGTAATCCAAGAAACCCTCTACTAACCCTCAATCACGGATCACAGCATATCCCAAGTGGAGGACCATCAGCCATCTTGGATCACCCCTATACTGGGCTATCTGCGGCATGAAAAGTTACCGTTGGACCCGAAAGAGGCTTCCAGACTGGTAAAGACGTCGGTCAGATACACCATTTACAACAGTCACCTATACCAACGTGGTTTTTCCTCCCCTCTTCTAAAGTGCTTAACCTCAAAAGAAGCAGAATACGCCCTAGCTGAAGTTCATGAAGGAAGCAGCAGTCACCACTTAGGAGCTAAAGCCCTAGCCCAAAAAGTATTAAGGGCAGGATTCTATTGGCCGACAATGGAAGCTGACTCTCATACACATGTTCAAGCTTGTGACAAGTGTCAGTGTCATGCAGACCATTTCCAAGCCCCATCTGAAGAATTGTTCACGACGTTGGTTCCTTGACCCTTTTACAGGTGGGGTATGGACATTTTGGGGCCGTTCCCCCAGGCCCCAGGGCAGTTTAAATACTTGGTGGTAGCAGTAGACTATTTTACTAAGTGGATCGAGGCCGAACCCCTGATCACCATCACCTCGGCGCGAATTTAGAAGTTTACTTGGTGCCATATTATCACTGTGTTCTAAGATACCGTAATCGTAGTCACAGATAACGGTACCCAGTTCAAAGACAAAGCTTTTGAAGAGCTACTAGCCGGATTGAAAATAAAGCACCACTGCAGCTCCGTCGAGAACCCCAGGACAAATGGACAAGCCGAGGCCACCAATAGAATCATCGTGCGAGGCTTAAAAAGGAGGTTAGACGAAGCCAAAGGGAACTGGGTCGAGCAGCTTGACCATGTTCTCTGGGCATACCGGACCACTCCCCATTCCACGACGGGAGAGACCCCTTTCAAATTGACCTATGGCTGTGAGGCCATGATCCCAGTGGAAATAGGGGAGCCTAGCTGGAGTTGCCAACAGTTCTCACCCGACAGCAACCCTGGTCTAATCAGAGAGGACCTGGACTTGCTCAAAGAAAGAAGAAACGTAGCTCACATATGAGATGCCATCCTCAAACAGAAGACAGCGGCCAGGTACAACAAGAAAGGGGTCCCAAGGAAATTCCTGCCCGGCGATCTAGTGCTCAGCAGAGCCGACGTACGAGGGAAAAATGCCTCCCAAGGAAAACTGGCCCCTAAATGGGAGGGCCCCTACCATGTTGTCACTAGTACGGGTAAGGGAGCCTACACCCTGGAAATGTTATCCGGAACCCCGGTCAAGGATTACTAGAATGCGGATAAACTAAGAAAATATTATAGCTAAATGCCCGCAGTGGCTTAGCCCTTTAGTAAAGTTATCTTTAATCCATTCTCGTTTTGAATAAATACGTTATGTACGGACTCTCGTCCTCCCAATATCATCAATAAAATAGTTTATTCAGATATCAAGGTTGGTCGAATGCGCTGCTCTAACTGCTAAAATGTCAAATTGATAGGAGATAGTATGGATCATATGTACACAATCGTTCTTTATACCTAAGCCAAAAAGGGGTCCCAAAATCTATATGATTATTGGGGTACCTACCCCGGACAAGGTTAAACAATGTTGATGCCTTAGGTAAAAAGGTTTTTGCGTAAAATGCCCTAAGCCAGGCGTTACTCTTACCTATGTCTGCAATTCCAAACGCTTCCCATAGCAAGCACTGGAATATGGATTAAGGTTTTACTTTGCCTAAGTCTAAAATATCTTGACGTTTGATTATTATAAGTGTTAGGTTACAGACTAAGGCGTTATTTCTACCTAAGTCAAGTGGAATGCTATTCATTCAACGGTATGAGTGAAGGATCCCTGACCATGGTTTTCTACGACAAACAGTTTTCTAAGTCCATTACAATGACTATGAAAATGGGCATTGGACCCAAGTCGGACTATGAAAAACAAAAATGAATGGTTAAACAAAATAATTAATTATAAAACCCCAAACATGGGGCAATTGTCTATACAAGCAACAAAACCCCACGCAGGGGGCAAAAAGCAAGAAAAGCTTAAACATCGGCCTCTTCCCCTTTCGGGATTTGAATAACCTTCGGGTTGCCACCAGGAGCTTTCGCGGCTAACTCCACAACAGCTACAAGTTGGCCGTTATGAAAGATTTTATCCGGGGTAACATCCTCCAAGTTAAGGTCGACCCCGGGATTGAAATGCTGGATTTGTGCCACAGCATTTTGGAATTGCTCTCCTCCGACTTTTCCAGCTACCCCGTCTAGCTCCTCCACATCCTTTTCGAGCTCTGTCACCTCGGCCCTCAGTGCGACAATGCTTCTGTCGGCCTCAAGCTTCTCGGTCTTCCTGGCAGCCTCAGAGTCCGCCAACGCCTTCTCTAGTTCAATGACCTCTTTTCTAGTTCGACGACCCTCGCCCTACTATCCTCGTCGGCTTTTAAAGACGCGGTTAACTTTTGGTTGATTTCCTCATTTTCTTTCTTCAAAGTCTTCAGCTCTTCTGACGCCTGCCGATCAGCGTTCTCGATAGTCTCCTCGATGAAACGCATCTCGGTCGCTGCCCGGAGAGCTTGCCTCTGAAGTGCGGCTAAAGTTTGGGCCAGACCTTGCTCGGCAATATACTGCCTCACCTCGCCACCCAAAAATCGCCCAGATATGAAGGGGCCGGGATCAGAGTGCCCCGTGATGATTGGCAAGAAGTCCGCCCTTTCCCTTTCTCTGCCCTCCGACGACCTTCCATCATGCTCAGAAAGCTCTTCGACAGCCTGCCTTTTTCTTCCTTTAAAATTATGGGTAGGGGATCCCGGCTGATCTTGCTCTCCAATGACAACACCCCGGTTGGAAGAGTCTGGAATGGCTGTGGAGGAAGAAGCCACGATTTTCTTCCCCTTCCTCCGGTTCCTTGAAGATTGCAGGGTAACCATAGAAGACCCAGAAGTCATGTTGCTAACTGAAAAGAAACAGAAACAAATACAGTCAGCACATCACGAAACATTGATATATGAAGACAGAGCAAACACCTAGGGATACTAGGGGTAAAAATGCCCTAATTCCTACCTAATAAAGCGTAAAGAAGAACATCACCAGGGATATAAAGAACATCTCTAATATTGATGTTCCCATGCTTCTCAGCATATCGGGTTATGAACCTCGCGGTCCTAAGCTCCTCGGGATCGAGATCTTTCTCCTCTTTTTTAATCAAGTCGATGGGCATGTCCCAGCATCTCTGCGTCAAGTAAAGAGGAAATTCTGGCTCCCCGTCCGACTTGAGGAAGAATGGTTGACATCCCTCCTTGGCTTTTACCTTGAAAAATGTTGTCTTAAACCCTTTGAAGCTTTCTTCAAATATGCCGAAGGACTTACGACCAAGCCGAGATCGGATGACAAGTCAACTCGTTTGCCTTACCGTCCCTTGGGTGTTTATTCTTGTATAAAAATAATAAAAGGTATTTGCCGAGCACTTAAGGCTCATCAACTGACAAAACCTCTCAAACGAGATGATGTAGCCCCAACCGTTAGGATGGATCTGCGAAGGGGCCACTTGGAGAGTACGGAGGACGGCCATTTGGAAGTCAAAAAATGACATCCTAAGCCCCAACTTGAGAAAAAGTAGCTCATACAGGAACATGAAGTGTGAACCCTCTTCTCGAGAGGAGCACACTCTCTCATTCCAGTTTGGGCAGACAACTTCAAATTCGTTGTCTCGAGCTTTGTTCACAGTTAACTCCAAGGCAAATAAGGATTCTCGAAGTATGGCTTCGTTCGAAAACTTGGACTGACGATCCCATACGTCATCCACCACCCAAGGGCATACCAGCTCGGGACCCCGCCGAACTCGAACCAGCTCATCCTCTGCCGAATCACGGACGTCGTAAAGTGGAGGCTGGACTCTAGCCTTTTTTCCTTTGGCCATGAAAATCCTCAGAACATCCAAAGAAGTCGGTAAGCAACTGTCAGAATCAATAGTTTCATAGATTCAGACACAGGGAGAGCGAAGTAATCCAAACCTCCCCTACCGACCTCCTGTCCCACCAGATTCAAAGTGTTCAGGGGAACTCCTCCACCGCGCATGGTGCGGCGAAGATGGTGTTTCAAGGAGGCGACAAGTTCTACCTAAATCACTAAGCTCTATTTGAAGGAAAGCAAAACCAGAAATGCGAAGCTACTCTACTCTTTAAAATGTTGAAAGAAAGCTACTTACTATATAAAGGCAGAATACTTGAACAGTGGAGAAGATGTGCTAGAACAGTGGAGAAATCGCGAGTGGTTGAAAAGCACCCAAAAGAAGCCAAAGCTTTCGACGCACGGTGTTTTCAGTGAAGGAAATCAAAAATGGTAAAGTGAGGAAGACGAACCTTTAACTCTTATTTATAAAGGGTTGAACGGTTAAGGGACATTTCTGTCCCCTCCGAAGCAAGTTCAAAAGGTGCTCATCATGGCTTGCGGAGCTCTAGGCACGTCCCTCCAATGAAATCGCAACACGTGGCCCACACAGCTGTAATAGCAGTTGAAAGGACGGTTACGCAGTGACCCAAAGCATCGTACGAATGTTGGATGAGAACCCGGGTTTGTACCACAGATTCCAGCTCCAATTAACTATTAACATCACGGACAACGTGCTAATGATAAGGTGCATTTGTTCTGGCGATTATGCCAGGTTGGCATTGGACCAATCCCGGCAATGTCTTTACTTGGTTATACCGGGATAAGCGTTGGATTCATCCCGGCAGAGTTACCTCGGTGGAAAAACATATATATAATGAAAGTGCAGGACAAATACTGAGAAGGTAAAGTTTATTGAATCATCTTCATTCCATACATCGTCATACAATCAAAAAAGAGGAAAAAAAAATATTGAGACATAGAATGTATAAAGATATCCCGGGAACGGGGGCAAATATCTTCGGCTGCCTGGATCATACCCCATCCACATCTCCAAACCCCGGTCTCTTGAAAAAGTGAATTGGCTTTGAAGAACATTGGCAAACCGGGATCATAATCCCGGATAAGATGCCAAAGTTCCTTGACGCTTGAAAACTTCTCTCATGCGATGCAACTAAAGACCGAGATCTTCTTTCGCTCGTTGGAAGGGGTACGACCTCTCTAGTGAAGAATCCTCGATCGTTGTCAACCATTCCAAGTTGCCTCAAGTCACGTTGAACTTTTAAAAAAGGAGGCGGCTTCGCTTACTCAAATTAATGACCTTTCCAACCCGAAACAGATTGAAGCCACAAAAAGAGTAGTAGAAAATCGCTCACTCACTGCTCGTTCTTCTCCCACCTTCTCGACGGATAATGGCGTAGCGGATACGCGTTGCTTCCTTGAAAGTAAGTCAAAGAAAGCAAAATAATAATAATAATAATACCACATAATAATAATAATAATAAGTTGCTCCAAGAGGGTCCTCGCTTCCTTTGTCCCGACATCCTTGCATATTATTTTTTTTTAACCGTTACTACGTTAAAAAGACCGATTATGGTGTGCTTTCAATGCATTAAATTTTAAGCCCATCGCCAAGAAAAGAAGAAAGAGAAAGGAAAAAGCAGGTCTCGTCGGGTCCCCATGGAATTTCAAGTAGTAGACGAAGGCATTGTCTCATCCTGGCAACACGTTGGATCAGACACCACCGCGTACGCCAGGAGAGAAAGGCTCCCGCCTCCCTAAATGCATAACAACCCAGTTTTATGCCAAGAAAGAAAGGCCCCTGTCAAAAAGAAAAAATGCTCGGGGAAGATCAAACCTTTTCAAGAACATTGGAAGAAATAAAAGTATAACCTCCACAGATGATGAAGCTCTCTTCACACAAGAAGGAAATGAAAAAAGAACTACACTCGTTTCCCTAGGAGAAATCATTCTGTTCGACAATGAAAAAGAAAAGGGGAATGCAAGCTCATGGGAAAGTATTCTCTACTTATAGCATGCATGAGGAATTCTGATTGGTTCCATAAAAGGTGACCTGATCCCATGAAGTCAGCCAAAATAAATGCTTTTGATCTCTGGTTGGTCACAAAGATAGGGAGCAGTTGAAAAAATCCGTATGAAACTAACGTTTTCTTTAAAGAATTACTACTTCCTAATAAAGTCCAAGCATCGTTTCAAATGAGAATCGCTTTCCACAGAATCGCAGAGATCCGAGATCACATGAGCAGAAAGCCGACCTTTCCACCCCTAACATGATTGAAGCCACCCCGAGTAGAAATCCTCCGCTCACTTCTCCCACCTTCTCGATTTAACGCTTGATTTACGTTGAATATGTCTCTAGGAATCCTTAGTACTCATACTTGGGGGCAGTGATCTTTGCTCATAATTGAATAGGATAAGGACGTCGGTAATAACCCGAGGTCTAACACCTATCCGTCGAATTACCATAACAGCTGTGTGATGGTTGATCTGTTCTAAACTTGACTCTGGTCTATCTCATCCAAGAGCCAAGCTGGGGGCAACTGTTCTAGATCGTGATCCGGGATCCCACTCCATGGGATCAACCCGGCATGCACACTACCGGACTCTCCTAGCTGGCGTAGAGGAAGACTCACGACGTATTCTGGACCACGGAATACGGTCCTAAAGTGGCGTTGGTCTCTCAATTTCTCCTCATTTTCAAGATGTGCCCCGGTTTTCCGTGATTCATAGCATTTTGGAGGAGGTAGAGGATCTTCTCTTTGTGATATTGCCTTTTGGAGGGTGGGATGTGACATCGCTTGACTCTACGATAGATTCATACAGATCAATCCCTAAATATCCGCAACCCTCGATCACCGACTCTCGATCATCAACTTACGATATTATAGGATTTATAGATATCCTTGATGGCTAGATACTTTCCTTATATTAATCCCGAATTTATAGGGATGTATCCTATAATAATGGAAAGGTGATCATCATCAGGATACTAATCCTAAATTACCTGCATTCAATAAGAGTCCTATTAGGATTCTGTATATACTCTATAAATACAAGGCTAAGTTATCTTAGTAAGGTAACTCTGAATCCAATATCTTAAACCTTCTTGTGCACTGCTTGACTTGAGCGTTGGAGTCCCTTTGCAGGTACCCACCCCCCTTGTGCTACACGCTCAGCTGCTGCTCAAAGGAAGAATCACCGTAACGTGCCTATCTCAGGTACCCCTCTGAATCCGCTTCAGAACATATAGGATTTTATTATTGATTGGAAACATCTTAACTTTCCATGAAGAACACACTTATATATTATTGTCTTTACATTTGCTAAAGTCTTCAATAAGTGACATATTCACTATCCTCTAAAGTCAAAACTGAAGAAAAATGAGTTTTATAGGGTTGGCCAAAATTCTGAAGAAATATGACAAGAGGACAGGCGGGCTCCGACGATTGCCATTCATTCAGAAAGTACTAGAGCATCCCTTTTTTACTACCGATCAAATTTCAAAATTTGTGAAGGAATGCGAAAGCAAAATAGATGAATTATTGCTATTTGATGAAGAAGCTGAAAGAGCAAATGAAGCAATTATATTAGATGGAGAAGGAATTTTCAAAAACAAAGTTGCAGCTTTACTTACAACGCAAGAAGACGGGGTGCTCGTAAAAGAAGATGAGGCGGTCGAGCAAGTTCAGGAGTCTCTAGTCTCGAAGACCCTAGCGCGAGATTCTCTTTAAATATAGAGATGCATAATAATTCACATAAATAATTAAAGTGTGCATGATGCAGAAGATAAAGCCTTCGTTATGACGTGTAGAAATCTCACCAACAAATAATTGATTTCTCTCCTTTGACCTTATCTTAGTTGGAGTTGAGTATATGTTTTTCTGTAACTATCATGGCAGAAGACGAATTTATATATACATATACATTTAATCTGGTACATTGATCAAATATCCAAATAATGAACTACCATTAATCAATAAATTAAATTGATTATAATCATTGATGGAAAAATCAGACTAAACTGGTCGGTTTGATCGAAAAACTAGTAAACTGATCATGTGTCTAGTCCACTCAACCCAGAAAATTGAAGGTGCAAAAAACCAGTAAAAAATTAGTAAAAATAGGTAGTAAATCAATTTGAACTTCTTTTTTTTTTTAAATTAAACTTAATGAAAAATAATTTTGAGGCAAATAGAGGTACAATGTCAAGCTACAAAGGCTCACATATAAGACCCAAAAAAAGTATGAGAATGTTTGTCACCCTCTTGGTTTTTATATAAGTTATATGCTTAGATGTTTCACTCAATATTTTATATGAAACTTGTAAGTGTGATTTCTTCTTAACTTTTATATGTATTATATGCTTGAATACTTTATTCATTGTATAATGTGAGACTTTGAAGCACTAAGCAACATAATGTGAGATATTAGTATTGTTGCAACATCCCTCTCGGCACGGCATGACGCTGAGTGGAGAGACTCCCCTCTTGGAAAGGAAAAAAAATATGCAAAATGTAGATGATAATGATGAAAATAAAAATTGGTGCAATGAATACAAGAATTGGAGTCGTTACCAATAATTTTTTTCATTAAAATGGAAAGGTGGATCAAATACTTAAAAATGGTCTATGTTCTAGGATTCAAGTGTTAATTACGAGTATGGAAGATATTGACAATATACATCGTCCATTGCAAAAACGATTACTTATTTAATTTAATATTGTTTACAAAATTACTTGAATTATTGGTCCTTTATTATTTAAAAATGTTTTTTTATTAATATTATTTTTTACATGTGTTAATTTATTGGGATATTATCAAGTTTGAAAAATGTTAAGATAGAGAATGGGTGGCTAGATACCCATTATTATAGAATGAAGATTAAAGCCAACAACACATTGCATGAAAGTAATGACTTAATTTTTTCAAGAAAATGTCTTTTCAAAGTATTTTTATGTTGAGGGAATATTTTAGCAAGATGAATTATCCATGAAAATGGATTTCACAAAGAAATATTATTTCATTTTTAATGAGAGAGTGATTAAAGGGAATTGTAATCCCCCACGATCATAATGTTGAGGCTACGTGAATTTGTTCACATTTATAAGTATTGTTATTTTTTTATGAAAATATTTGTTTTTTTTATTGTGAAAATTAGACATTAGCAACGCTCCCAACAAAATCTAACACAAAGTCTTAAGAATATTTAGAAGAGCTTCATTTGATTCGTATTTGTTTAGAACTGGGTTCTGAGAATTCCCTAGAGAGGTAAGGGGCAGTGATATCCTCTGTAGGCGTAACTTCCACAGTAATGGAGTGAGGGGTGGGTACCTGCAAAAGGTATTCTGACACTCAAGTTAGTAGTTGCACAAGGAGCATAGTGTGTAATGGAATTAGGACATACCTTTGTCCTCTTGCTTAGCATATATACATGAACATATGAGCATGTAAAAAATATGGGGGGATATGAGCAATTCAGTGCATATTCACTACTTTAAAAAATAGATTTAGAGACGGAAAAATTTCGTCTCTATGTGTAAAATTCCATCTCTAAATATTTAGAGATGAAATTAGAGATGAAAATTGATCCGTCTCTAAAAGTGGCATCTCTGATTGTTAAAGACAGAAAATTTAATTCCATCTCTCTATATACATGATGTGTTGTTTCTTATACTCCGTTTTGTACTTGTTTTACATTTTGAGGCTTGAATTTTGAATTGTACTTGATTATGTATCTCAACTTTTGTTTTCATTATCTTACCCTTTCTTTCTTAACTCATACCCTTAGCCTTATATTGCAAGCTTTATAAAGTCATTTTTTATCCTTGGTTATGTGTTGTTTACAATAGTGGGGAGAGAGATGAAAAACAACCCTATAGATGCGAGTTTGATATGCATTTGCAGTTTTATAAACTCATTTGGGCTTGTACTTTATGAGGAGATTGGGTCTTTCATTCATATTTTTAGGAAGTCATTTTTGCATAAGAGTTACATGTGAGAGACGATGTGATAAATGGATTGTTCATGTGTGGCACTTTGAAACTAGATTGTGAAACAATTTCTGAGAATATGAATGATTTTTAATACCTGGTGTTGCCATGTTTGAGTCTGTGCGTTTTGAGTCTTTATTTGTTTAGTCTTCTTGTTTTGTTTTGTTTTTCTTTTTCTTTTTACTTAAGGACAAGCAAAAGCTTAAGTTTGGGAGAGTGATGAACCTGCAAAAATTCATATTTTTAGGGTTCAAAATCTTGGGTTTTCATTCTCTTTTAATCTTTTTTATTTGGTTTTATTCTCAAGTCTTGTTATATATTTTTTTAGTATTTTAATTGTGTTCAAGAAAAATAGAAGGAAAGCTATCAGCGCCCAACGCCTAGGCGCTAGGTATCCACCGCTTGAGCGCACGATGCGCGCTGGAGAATTTCTGCTTAAGTGACTCAGTGCCTGAGCACTGGAAGCTGAGTGCTTGACTGCTGGTTGCGTAAACAGCAGCGTTGATTTTTATAAATAAGAGGGTTTTGCCAAATCAAACACACACTTGGACAGAACGCAGTAGCCATCAAGAGGCACAAACCCTAATGTGGTGTGGGTGCAATTAGACTTGAAGATTAGGAATTTTCTTCAACCTTTCCATTTTTCTACAATGAAGTTTGTTATATTCTTCTCTTTGTGTTCTTTTTTCATGTGTAACTAAACCTCTTTTGTTAGGGGGATGATGGATCTTGAACTTTGATGATGTAACTTCTTTTATGGGTTTAATTTATGTTTCTATTTTATGATTTATGTGTTTATTTTTATTCTTAATGTTTTTCTAAACCTGATCAATTTGGGAATAATCGTTTGGGTTGATGTATGATTTGGGAAAATTTACATGAACTTAGAACATGTGAAAAGACCATAATTTCTGTAATTGCTAGGAATAGACGTTGTGGGTTATGTTGTCTTTCTTTTAATTCTCTCGTTCTTGATAATGCTTTTCTATTTGGAGTTAGACTAAGGGATTAGTTAATTTCAAACAGTGTAAGAGGATCAATATACCAAGGGATTGGATATTAATTAATTTTGGGTATTGACCATAAATAATTGAAATAGAACATAGTTAAACTAATATTTGAGTATGCATTTAAAGAGTTCATGTGAAGTCTGAACTCTAACGCTTTAATAACATTGTTTTTCACCCGTTTGATTTATTCTTTTGCTTACTTATATTTCTTTTTAATTATATTTGCAACAACTCTTTTTTTTCATTAGTTTAGATAGTGTCACTTTGATCGAATTTAATAACTTAATCCTCATGGGACGATAATCTTACTCACTTTTTATTACTTTTGTGATTTAGTGCACTTGCCGATTTCACAACAACCATACTGCAACCAAAAGTGGCTGCTCTAAACAGCTAAATCTACTGAAAAATCAAAAATATACTTAATAGTTTAAGCAAGTCTCATAAAGCTTCAGTTTTGTAAAGTGACAATAGAACAATAGTAACCTAAGATCAGTCCTTTGGAGCATGTTATTTACATCAGTCACAATCCATGTTTAGAGTAACAAAGAATATAAGTGACAGAATGAAAAGAACAAAAGTTCTATGAAGTTGAACAAAAACAGTTACATCATTTGGAACTTTTCAATAATTGGAGATGAAAAGATATCAAATGACAACTATACCAACAAGGAAATTACTCAAATTACATTTGAAACATTTACTTTAAGTATGCCATACTTAAATCATAGCTGCAAAGCAATTACAAAAGTAACAAGCAATGAACAAAGCAAATAACTAAAAAGAGCAAGTTGCACTGAGTTTGTATTACCATTTGGGGTATCTTCCACAAGCTGGAATTTCACATTTTTCTAGGTCTTCATAATTGCTTCACACAATTTCTGGGAAAGAAAGGGGGAAAAAGTCAAGACATGTTACCTCTCACTCTAGAATGCTAGATATAACTCAAATGTAATCAAACATAATAACAAATTTATAAACAACCAAAGTTATGATGTGATAATGGAAATATAGGATACTTTTGAGTAATGGTTTAGACACCTGAATTGCGTTATCTAACTCATTTTCGGGAATCAGCCAATGAAATGCAAATGATGATGACTTAGGATTTGTTGATACACAACCCAGATTAATTGATGGGTAGGGTCTATTTTTTTTGCAAGAGAAGGGTATAGAGAAAATATTGGTGATAAACCATGGTATTATCAAGCATGCAAGGGTGATTGAAGAGCACAATTCATTCCTATAAAGAACTAATAGTACGAATTTGAACTCTCATACAATATCAGTCTAATTGAAACTGATTCCAATCCATAAATAAATAAATAAAACAACATCCAGAAACCAAAAATCCACACAATCATGTCTAAATAATTAATAACCAATAGAAATGAACTAGACCATCTTATACTTGTATTCAAAATTTAAATAACAAGTTCGATTAACAACCAAACAAAGCAACTCAACACTGCAAAAAAAGAGAAAACATAAACTAAGAGGTCAAAACCTCAAAAGTTTTACCATAGCATAAAACACTCACTCCAAAAGGCTAAAAGAAATGAAAATTAACGGTAGGACTTCTAGAACCTAGCACGAGCACTATGACCACTGAACTTCTTGGGCTCGCAGCACTTGGGATTGGTGACAAGCAAGGCATGATCGTACCTGACGAGGATTCATTTCTTGCTTTGCTCATCCACGTACTTTTGGTAGAATTTTTGAGAATCAGAATAACCTTGGCGTAGTGCTTCTTCTCTTCTCTTCAGATCTATTCTAGACTCTTGTTCTGTGTTTCACTTTCTTTTTCACTTTGGTGAAAAACTAAGGTTCAATATGTGAGATAAAGATGTTTGGGAGGGAACCAAAGAAGAGTGACAGAACTCTTCCTTCTGCTGTCGTCGAGGCGCGAGTGAGTGAGTGAAGTGAGCTGCGTCATGGTGCTGCGTTTTGGGAAGAAAGCTACACTGCAACTCTTTTGAGGAGAAAGCTGTGTTTTGTAGCAGACAGAAGGCGAGAGGGCAAGAGAGTGAGACGGTGAGAGAGCGAGTTAAGTCAACAACGATGGAGAGAGCACTCAGAGAGCGTCAAATAGCACAGAGAAGAGTAGATAAAATTTGGGAAAATTGGGTTTCTGAAACCCTTAATTTTGAAGAGATTAGAGATAGAAACAATCCGTCTTTAACTTTTATAAAAAAAAATTATTAATTAAATTATATGGATTATTTAGAGACAGAATATAGTGTCACTAGAGATGAAAAATTTATCTGTCTCTAAATTTATTTGACTTTTTAATTTTTAAGATTGACTTTTTAGAGACAAAAATAAAGACAAAAATTTCTGAGACGAATAATTTTCGTCTCTAAATTATGTTTCTAGATTGTAAAATTTATTTTCCATCTCTGAATCATCATTTCTGTCTCTGTATCCGTCTCTATTAGAGATGAAATTTTGTTTGTCTCTAAATTTCATCTCTAAATCTGATTTTTCTAGTAGTTAGAGATGGAAACAATCCGTCTCTAACTTTTATAAAAAAAAACATTAATTAAATTATATTGATTATTTAGCGAGGGATTATAAATGTCATTAGAGATGGAAAATTTAGAGATAAACAAATTTCGTCTCTAAATTCACTCTCTAAATCTATTTGACTTTTCAAAATTCAAGATTGACCATTTAGAGATGGAAATAGAGATGAAAATGTCTGAGACGGATAATTTCCATCTCTAAATCCCATATCTGAATTGTAAAATTTATTTTTCATATCTAAATCATCAAATCTGTCTCTATTTTTGTATCTAATAAAGACAGAATTTTATCCATCTCTAAATTCTGTCTCTAAATCAGAAATTTCTAGTAGTGATTATACGTTGTCCCCTTGGAGTATGAGAAATTATTATTCCATATAATTTTCCCCCTCTTTATGTGTGGAGTGGCGTCTCCTCTTTTATGTCTAGGAGGACATGCTTAGTGGGTGAGCTGCTTCATGCACATAACACATCTGGGTGCTAGCTTGACGGGTTGGGTTGCTCCAGTTCTATGGACCCATAACCCGATCCAGAACAGTTGTCTCCAGCTTGGTGCTTTGATAGAGCAACTAAGTGTCAAGATACGAGTTCAACGGGAGCACACGGCACGTGATGGACAAAGGGATTCGAGTCGTTGTGTTAACGTTAGACCTCGCAATATTTTTCCAAAGCTTTGAGGTCCATGGTGTATCATAGTGAGCTTCCAAGGTTAATGAGTAAGGCTGTGATCCACAATGGATCACTCTGCTTAGGTCATTAGGTCTTTGTCTAGGATAGGTAGTAGGTTGATGATGTTTGGAATATGAATAATGAAAATTTGTTTTTCTTGAATATTCATTTCATGTCTTGATTCCAGTAGATCTTTATTTTGTTTTCATGTTTTTGAGATGGGTCCAACGTTGGATCTCAAAATTTATTTGGATGAACGCTCGTTTTTCCTGAACGAGATGAGTCCAAAGCTCGATCTCAAAGGTAGGGTTCATTTAATTGGATAAACACTCATTTTACCAGCCAATATGAGTCCAAAGCTCGAATGTCAATGTTTGAGTTCGTTTAATTGGGCGAACACTCATTTTGCTAGCCGAGATGAGTCTAAAGCTCAAATATTGATGGTTGTGTTCATTTAATTGGACGACCACTCATTTTTCTAGCCAAGATGAGTTCAAAGCTTGAATCTCAGTAGTTAGGTTCATTAATTGGATGACCACTCGTTTTGCAAGCCAAGATGAGTCCAAAGCTTGATCTTAGCGGTTGGGGTCATTTGTGACACAGAAGCCTCTTGGTGTGGGATCCACGATCCCGGGCTACGGTCGAATATGCTTAACCTCTATAAATTATGGTGGGTTTATGGGTTAAGGTCAGGCTATGAGAGTATGAGTGAAAATCCTTGAATGCGCTGCTTAATCCTAGAGGATGTTCAAGTGGATTCACCTGTTTGGCCATCAGGTAAAAATACACTTAATCTCTGTAAACTATGGTGGGTTTATGGGTTAAGGTCAGGATCAAATGGGTATGGGTGAAAACCCTTAATGCTCTACTTGACCCAGGAGGATGTTCAAGTGGATTCCCCAATTTGGCTGTCATGTGTAGATGTCAGAGTAGCAAATCCTTTCAGACCTCATATTCCGCAGACTTGGCCAAGGTGCGGTGGCCTTATAGGTTACATCAGGCCCAAGTATCTGTGGACTTGAGATCATTGTCGAGATACCGGTTGTAGACATTGATGAGCCAGAGTACTCGTGGACTCAAGGTTGCGGCCGAGGTACTGACCTTCAAATGAGACAACAATTGGGAAGAGAAAATGGATTTATTGATGTCAGAACATGTTTCTTACATGGCAAAAGTGACAACTTAGCACCATTCTCAGCCATAATAGTTCTTCAGCATGTTAGCATTCCAGAAGTTTTTTATTACCTTACTCGAGAAGGTTTCCAAAGTGTAGGCTCCCATGTTGGTTTTGGATGAAACCCTATAGGATCCTTACCAGTTAAGAGCTAATTTTCAATTTCTTGCGTTTTTTGCCCTGATGTCCACCTTGCATAGCATGAGGTCGCCGAAGTTAAACTGGCACAAAATCACCTTGGAATTATACCTTGTGGTGATCCTCTATTTAATGGCTGCTTTTTGGATGTGGCCAACACAACATTGTTCTTCAAGTAAGTCAAGTTCTTGGCGAATGAGGTCTGGGTTGGTTTCCATAGAGAAATTTTGCTTCCTCCAACTTGGCTCTCATATTTCCACTAGGATCATGGCCTTGCAATATTAGGTTAACTTGAAGGGGGTTTCACCCATGGTGGAATATGGCGTGGTCTGATATGCCCACAATACATGATTGAGTTGTCCACCCAGTTTCCTTTGGCGTCATTGAGTCTTCTTTTAATTCACCAAAGTATAACTCGGTTGGCGGCCTTAGCTTGCCCGTTGGTCTTTGGATGCTCAACTGATGTGAAGCGCTGCTTGCTTTTGAGTCTGGCTAAGAGATCTTTGAAGTTCTTCTTGGTGAACTGGGTTTCGTTGTCTATGACAATCGACTTCGGGATTCCAAATCTGTTGATGATAGTCTTGTGGGTGAATTTTTGGATTCGCACAAAGGTAATTATAGCCAATGGTTCTGCCTCAATTCACTTGGTGGAGTAATCGATGACCACTACTAAGTATTTGACTTGCCCTGGTACTTGGGGAAGGGGCTTAAAATATCCATTCTCCACTAGTAGAATGGCTAAGGAACTTATGTTGTTGGTAATTCTTCTGGTAATACCATGTAAACATCTGAGTGGCATTGGCACTGGTCGCATTTTTTCACATGTTCTTTGCTATCGACTTCCATGGCGGGCCAATAATATCCCGCCTTCAACATTTTCCAAACTAAGGATTTGCCCCTGAGGTGATGTCCCAAACTTCCCTCATGGATCTCAGCCAAGACATACTCTGCCTCCTTAGGGCCAAGACATTTAAGAATGGGAGAAGAAAAATATCAATGGTATAGCTAATTATCATAGATATTATACTAGGTCATTGTCCGTACTATCTTCTGGCCTTCCTTTCAATCTTTAGGAAGTGTGTCACCGTGGAGGCAGGCTAATATAGGAGTCATCCAAGTTTCTTCACCTTCCAATAGGAGGATTTCATTGTCTATGATACTAGGGAAGGGTAAGGTGTCTTGGATCACTGACTTATTATTTACTGGGCCCTTGGTGCTGGCAAGGTTCGACAAGATGTCAGCCCTGGAGTTTTGTTCCCTTGGGATATGCTCTACTTTGACATTGTCAAAATTTTCCATCAACTTTTTAACTCTGATTAAGTACTTCTGCAGTAAGGGTTCTTTGGCTTAGTATTCCCCTTTTATCTCAGTTGTTGCTAGCTGCGAATCACTGCATAGGACTATGTCTTTGGCTTCCATTTCCTTGGCCAGGTTAATGCCCACAATGCATGCTTCATATTCGGCCTGATTGTTGGATGTGGGAAACTCGAACCTCAATGAATGTTCTAGTACGAGGCCAGCTTCACTTTCCAATATGATCCCGACTTCACTCCATTTGAGATTCGAGGATCCATCAACATAGATAGTCCAAGAATTTGCTCTAGGATGATCGGAGTCTAGGGTGAGCTCAATTAGGAAGTCGGATAATACTTGAGCCTTTATAGCTGGTCTTGGCTCGAAGGTGATCCCGAACTCAGAGAGCTCTACTAACTAGGCGATCATTCTTCCCAGAAGATTCAGCTTGTGCAGTTGTTATCTGATTCATTGGTATGTTCTTACTACAATAGGGTGATAGTAGAAGTATTATCGCAGCCTTCTCACAGTGATTACCAGTGCCAAAGCTAGCTTCTCAATTTTTTGGTAGTGGGTTTTAGGACCTTGGAGGACTTTGCTGACAAAGTAAACCAGCCTCTGACCTTCATCAGTCTCTTTTATTAGAACTGAGTTGATCACCTCATTGCTGATAGAGAGGTAGGTGTATAGCATTTCGTCGGGGTCGATCTTGTTAGGATAGGAAGAGTGGACAACATCTTCTTCAACTCTTGGAATGCGACCTCACACTCTAGGGTCCACTCAAAATTCTTCTTTTTTTTAGAGTTTGAAAAAGAGGGATAAACTTCTGGGTGGCTTTAGCCAAGAAACATGTTAGGGCGACGATCTGACTTGTGAGCTGCTGCACTTCCTTGATAAACTAAGGGCCGCGTATGTCAAGCACAGCTTGACATTTTTCTGGGTTGGCCTCAATTCCACAGTTTGTCAGTAGAAACCCTAGAAATTTCCTAGCTTGTACTCCAAAAGCGCATTTCTCCAAATTCAGTCGCATGTTGTGCTTTCGAAGCTCGATGAATAGTTCCTCCAAGTCCTTGATGTGACTATTGGTGTGCGCCGTCTTGACTATCATATCATCAATGTATACCTCTATCATCATACCAATCTACCCTTCAAAGACTTTGTTCATCATCCTTTGGTAAGTTGCCCCAGTATTTTTAAGTCTGAATGACATGATCTGGTAGTAGTAGGGCTCTATCTCGGTGATGAAAGCAGTCTTTTCTTCATCTTCTGGGTTCATGGGGATTTGCATCCATGCAAACTTAAATATTTGGAGTAAGCATAAGGGTATTTTGAACATGCCTTGTTTAAAGGAGAGCAACATTTTGGATCTGACTAAGACCACATCGTGGTGTAGGAGTGATGACGTCTAGGAGCTGTTTTTGAATTACTTCTTATCCTCTACGTCTGACTTTTCTTTTGCGTTGGGCCACCAGTTTTGCATTCTTCTCAATAGAGAGTTAGTGGCAGATAAAGTTTAGGTCTAGACCTAGCATGTCAGTGAAAGTTTAGGTGAACAGGTCCTTGTTTTTTATCATGATCTCAATCAGCTAGGACCTCTCTTCTTGACTGAGTTGTCCTCCAATGTTGGTCACTTGGTCTGGCTTGGTACCAAGTTGAAGGGATTGGATCTCACCATCAGGTTGTGGATGCATACCGCAGATTTCCTTGCATGCGTCCAACTCGGTCAAGAGGACGCTGGCTGCACCTATAGTGACCAGGGTAGAATCATTACGTTGTTCTACAGCACATGGATTTTTTTTTTCAATTTTCAAGTTTTCATTGTAGCATTTTCACGCCACCGTTTGGTCTCCTTTGATGGTTACCACCCTGTCTTGCTAGTCCAGAAACTTCATGGGCAAGTGGGGGGTGGAGATTACAGCCCCGAAGGCGTTGAGTGAAGAACGACCCAATATGACATTATAAGTTGAAGGGCAATTAACCACTAAGAATTTTACCTTGACGGTTTTGAAAAGGGGGGCCTTCCCTAAGGTCAGATGGGCCTCATTGTACCCAACCGGGGTGATCTTGTCTCCTGTGAACCCAATCAGTTCATCAGTGTACAGGATCAATTCTTTCTTCGGCAGTCCTAGCTTGTTGAACAAGTCCAAGAACATGATATTTGTTGAACTCCCTCGATCCATGAACATCCTGCGAACCTTGGCGTTGGTGATGATCGTGGTAATGACCATGGGGTCATCGTGATCCAGGATGATATTTCTTGTAGTCCTCATCGGAAAAAGAGATTGATGTGTACTTTTTTGACCATCTGCCCATCTTAGTTTTTGTGAGGGGTGCCATGCTCATCATTGCCCAGATGGCCCTTTTCCTAGTGTTTGCAAATTCATATCCACCAGCAAAGCCTCCCAAGATGGTATTTCTACTCGGGTTAGTTCGACGTAAGTATCCTCATTCTCCACTCGGTTTTCAAGGCATTGTGGCGCTATCATTCGTTGCTCAACCTCCCCAGAAGATGCTCTCAGATGGCCTAGATATCGCCTCATTAGAACTTACGGGTGATGACGAGGGAGGTTCTCTCTGATAAAGGAAGCCTCTAACCCGTCTTGTCTGGGTTCCAGATAGGTTATGATTGATTCCAAGTGCAGTTCGCAAGCAGCAAGGGGGAATGTTGGGCAACAATTTGTAGAGAACGGGTCGTGTGTAGTGGGAGTGCAGCTCTAGTTGGTTAAGGCTTGTCTCCTCCTCGTGTTCACCATGGTGGTGGTAGTAGGGGGAGTCCTTAAGGTGGTGTTAGGAGTAGAAATTTATTTATTCTCACAGACGACGCCAATGTTCATAACTGGGCTTTGAGGGTTAGTTGGAGAGGTAAGAGACGATGATATCCTGCATAGGTGCAATTTCCACAATAATGGAGCGAAGGGGTGTGTACCTGTAAAAGGCACTTCGACGTTCAAGTTAGTAGTTGCGCAAGGAGGATAATGTGTAATAGAATTAGGACATACCTTTGTTCTCTTGCCTAGCATATATATATGGATGTATGAGCATGTAAAAAGTATGGGGGATCTGAGCAATTCAGTGTGTATTGTACATTGTCCCCTTAGAGTATAGGAAATCATTATTTTCTATAATTTGTCCCTTCTTTACATATGGAGTGACGTCTTCTCTTTTCTATCGAAGGGGACATGGTTAGTGAGTGAGTTATTTCATGTGCATAATATGATTGGATGCCAACCTAACGGGCCGAGTTACTCTTGTTCGATAGACCCATAATCCGGTTCAGAATAATATCTAAATTCTCTCTCAATTTTTTCCTTTGTGGGCCAATTTTAAATTATTTGATTAATGTATGAATGCAAACATGTTTGAAACAAATTAAAATGCATGCAAAGTTTATGATTACGTTACCAAGAAAACTTTGAAATATGTAATTAGATTTTTTCTTGGAGATTTTTATAGCTCGTCACCACTCCTAACAAAATTATGAAAATTTCTTCACACCTCAAAAAAGTCAAAATATCATTGTTATTGCAATTAATTTTGATTATTTCGTCGTGAAAATGTTATTCCATAATTAAAATTCATTCTATAACGATATGAAGAAAATTGAAAATAAGCATAAGCTCATAAAATATAAGCTAAACACAAACGTGCCGAAGATCGACAAGGCACATTAATCAAAGGAAAATGAATCAGTTCTAACTAAAAGGAATTCAAATGTTTTACTTTTAACTTTCCTCTTTCATTGTCGACATTATATTTTGTATATTTATTAACTAAATTCTATTTCACTCATCCATTCTATTCTGTTTATTTGTTTGTTTTTCATTATTCTTTTTAATAAAAAAACAAAGCTGCTACAAGAAACAGGGTAATAGAAAATCAGAACCATAAACAGGCAATCTACTATATGCATTTTAAACATATGCTACAATCAAGAACCTCGACTAGTTTAAGGATTTCGTAGAACTAGATAAATGATTTGAGCAAAATAATTTGAACCCTATGCTACATTGAAATCAACTATACAAATCTATCAAACACATGGGCTTGTAGATAAAATTAAAAAAAAAAAACCAAAGAAAACGGGCATCACCAACAGAACAATGCTCTCAAACAAGAAACCCATGTCAAAACACATTCAACAAACCATGAAACTCCTGGATCATAAAGATCAGGATTTTGTCTCATATGGACCTAAAAATATTTGGTCATTAATGGATTAATAATAATAAATCAGTGATTTATTAATTAAAAATTAATGACTGAAATTAATTACTTAAAACTCTATATATTTTAACTAATAACACTTAATTTTACATATAAATTTAATCAAATCATTTTTTTTATAAATAATTATACATACAAAAAATTTATAAATTTTAATTGATAATATTTAGGATTTAGGGTTTACAAATTTACAATACATACACTTAAATTTATATATAAATTTTGTCAAATAAAAAAAAAAAGTGATACTTCCATAAACCCAAACAAACATAATAGTAGTCTATAATAACAAATAGACCATATGTTGTAACTAACAAGGCAGAAGCTTAACTCTTGAACTCATGCCTTACATCAAATAGATGGTGGGCAACTAGACGCTCAACGAGGCAAATCCTGATCTGAGCCTGAAATTAAGCACAAGCACCACACCACCTGAAAACGAATCAGAGGAGTGAGAGTCAATGAAGCACTGTCAGACAACCAAAAGCAACACCTTGAGTACTAGATTTGCTGTAGATCTAGACCAGAACCAATCTAGAACGTCTCCGCCGATTGAATTTCAGAACCAAATGTACACTACTATCACCATCCATAATGAGATTGATGTTTTTTGGGGATAAGGTTTTTGCGAAAGAAGTCTTTAAGAGGGAGAGGGTGTGCCGTCTTCGAGCTAGCCTCTTCTTTTTTCTTCCTTTAGTAGGCGGTGCTTCTTCATTCGGAAAAATGGAAAGATCTATGTACCAACTTAAGAGAGTGAGAATCGCATTACTGGTTATCACACACAGCATAAGGTGAAAACAAATTAGGTTAAGCCAAGTTTTGCCTTAAATAAGTTTGACTTGTATTCCAATTATAAGTTCTGAGTAGGGGTGATCACGGGTCGGATTGGGTCGGGTTTGGGGGTAAAAAAATCCAAACCAACTAAATGAAGTCGGGTCGGGTCGAGGCTGGTTGTGAAATTTTTTTAAAGTAACCCGAACCGAACCAACCTGATTAGAATCGAGTTGGTTCGGGTTGGGTAATCGGGTTGGTCGGGTTCGCGGGTTGGATAATCGGGTTCGCGGGTTGGGTAATCGGGTTTGCGGGTTGGGTAATCGGGTTGGTTGGGTTGTACACTTTAAGTGGCTGGGTTAGATAAAACGACGGCGTTTTAATCGGGTAATCGGGTCAGATCATCGGGTCGGCTCCTTGGACCCGTCACCCGAACCAATTAATGGATAGGTTGGTCAGATTTTATCCGAACGGACCCGATTACTCGAACCAACCCGAACCAATTAAGTCGGGTCGGGTCGGGTTGCTCGAGTCATCGGGTCGGGTTGGGTATTTGTGCACCCCTAGGTCTGAGCTTGACATGTGAGCTTGTAATAAGTCAAATTTTAAGGCCTGACATAACCTTTTTAAAAGTCTAGTCTGGTCTGAAAGCTTATTTAAAAACCTATTTTGTATTAAGTCCTTTAAATAAGCTAACATGCCTACCTTTAAATAAGCCAATAGGCCTTTATATAAGTTAACAGATCTACCTTTAAATAGATATATATCTTTACATAGACTAACAAACTTAAGCCTTGAAATAGGCCAAGAGGCCTACTTAAGGCTAATAAATCTTTGTTATAACTCAACACTCACCTTTTAATTTTATGGATGCTCACTACTTTCTTACTCTAATCTTTGGTCGATGTGAGATTTAGAAATATACCAAGTTACAAACTATATACCTATAAAAGTAGGAAGTGAGTGTTAACTTATTATTTTTATTCTAATAAATATATTAATAATTATGTTATTTTTATTGTAACTTACTAACTTAAGTTTTAATTATTGATTTTTATTAAAATTTAATTAAAAATATATTAATATATTATAATAAATTAATAATTATAATTATAATTTATAATTATTATAATAATATATATATTATATTATATATAATTAAACAAGTCAAACTAGTCTGCCAAGTTTAAAAGACTTATTAGACATATTGATGTTTGACCTTTTTAATTAAATAGACTTTTAAAAACGTATTGGTCTAATTTGTTTAGTAAAGCGACACGGGCGTGTCGAGTCAGGCTTAAGAAATGTCGTATCAGCTTGACGGATACACCTATTTTCACTCTACCGTACACCCCTCCAAAACAAATCAAAGTCATTCAATCGACGTAGGTCCACTATAGGACCCGCAAAGTTAATAGTATCAAAGGATAAAAACCTTATCGGGAGGAAGAATTCTCCATGTGTATATAAAAACTTTTGCACATAGAGTAATGACCCTTTTGGCCTAGATATGGTCTACTAGATAAATTAAAAACAAGTTTATTTAGTATTTTATTATTTTTGGAATTGCTTTTTAAAACAAGGGGAAAAAAGTAAAAAAAATATGAGAATAGAAGTTAATGATAGTTATTTTAACCTTTTGTAAGATTATTTTTATTCTCATGTCATGAGAATATAATGTTTCTATTTCTCATAATAAGAATGAAAATTAAATAAAATATGAGAATGTGGTTTTTAAAAAATTAATAATACTTAAAAATATTTTTTTAGAACTTATATTAAATATGGGAATGTTTTATTCTAAAATTCACATTTCCAAAATTCTCTTGGCACTCCTAACAAGCTATGAAATATAGATACTGACACGAACACGAGACACAATACGAACATGGATACAGAGACACACTAAAATAAAAAAATTATAAGACACAGACTTGTGACACGCATATAAAAATTTAAGGAAAAGATTCATAATTTATAATATAATATATAAAAGATTTAAGATTTACAATATCTTGATAATATCATATGTGTCATTATTTACTATTTTATAAACCCCTCACAAAAAATATGGAGTATCATTACTATTGATATTTTTTAAAAATTCTTCGAAATCAACTTGTCTTAATAGAACTAGTCATATATAAGTATATGTACAACAAAAAAAAAATTAACTAAAGAGAGTATCTAAGGATTAATTTCAATTTGCTTTCTACCATTAGCATGATAGTGGCACAATAGTTTAGTCACAGATGAAGGTAGATAGCTAGATGGGAAGAGTGACTTCACAGTGAAAAACATCTTGGTCTGGTTAGGATAAATGATATTGGTAACTGAGTAATTGAACTTAGATAATGGATAATTGGTAATTGTTAATTAGATATATCACTAATTTTTATTCTTTTTCTATAATAGTAATTTTTTTAAATTTTAAATTAAGTGTGTCTTATGGTATCTCTTATGTGTTTGAATTAAAAAAATATTTTTTTAATCAGACATATATAATACACATGTTATACGTGTATTATTGTATGTCTGATATAAATATGTGTCTAATAAACATAAACAAAATATTAAAATAGTGTGTCTGTGCTTTATAGCTAACAAACATACCATCAAATTTATTTTTCGGCCCACTTCGTATTTTTTTTTTTTGTAAAATGCTTTTCGTCTTTTCCCCCATATGTCTGTACATAAATATGGTACTTGTGTGAGGTGAAGGTAGGGAGTACCTTTCCACTCCCTATTTTAGTTTCTCTAAACTTTTTTCGTTCACATCCTTGATCTCTGTTTTGAGAAAAGATTTTTTTTTCCATCCGTGTTCCTCAGAAGTAGGTGGAGACTCGTGAAAACTCTAATATTATTTTAAAAATTTAAAAAAATAAAAAATAAAATATAAAGTTATAAATAATTTTAATTTAAATCAAAAATATTAATAAATTAAATTAATAAATTATTACAAAGTGATATATTTTATTTTTTAATTTTAAATTAATATAAAAATAATATAAATGAAAATTATTAAAAAACACAATAACATATATATATATATATATATATGATATAATTAATAATAATAATTTAATAATTTCTTGAAGATAAAAATTTTACAAGATAGGAAGTGCAATCTCCATCTCCATCTCCACATCTACTTCAAAAAGATTTTCATCTCCATCCCTATCTTTGCAATTTTTTTTTTAAATTCAAATTCTCAAATGGAACAATCCTAATGAATATCCCTAAATAAAAGAAAATTTTGTCATCTTTATCTATAAGTACACCACTATAGGCATTAGGCAAAGGAAAATGGTCAGTCGTAGGATGTAGGAACTGGCTATAGAACAAGTCATTAAGGACAGAAAAAGGGCCAAATAATCCAAACCCAAAGTGGCTATAATCCAAATCATTACAATTATACAAACGACATGCCATTTGATAGTCTTGCCACTTGTCCAATAAACTATCGATGATAAAAAAAAAGTTGGGTGGTCTCTCGTGGCCCACTACGAGTGTATAGCATTTTTCCCCAAATGCCTTTTAGTTCAATATCCACATATTCTTTATTTGGTTCCTTCCACACACAATAGCCACAAAAGTCCCATATGTAACTACTGTTATACTCATAAAATGCGCACACTTTTCCATTTCCATGGTCTATTATTCTAACGAGATTCCTAGGAATTATCCTCTTGCCCACTGAAGATCCTTTTTCCCGACTTCCTTTTCATTCAACACTGTCTCTTCCTTCTCTATCACCACGCAATAGGACCCACTTCACAAACCCCACATTGAACAAACTGGTCCAATCAGAAGCTTCCCCTATTGTCACTCACACGTAATCTTACACCATTCTCATTGCTTCCCTAGTTTCACTCAACCTAACAGTGGTGCCACTTAGAGAACGGCAATTTTTTTCCGGAATAAAAATCATTATGATTTTCTAAAAATATATCTGATATCACGTTAATTTTACATTTATTAACGATACCAAATTAGTATTTTAATAATAATTAAAGGCATAATTTTTTCTCAAAATTAATTTAATCTTAATTTTTAGGGCTATATATATATATATATATATATAATTTCCTTGAAACATTTATTAATATAATTAAATTATTATTATAAAAATTAATAATATTATTAAATGTATAAGGTGAAAGTGTTGATAAGAAAAAATATTATTAAATAAAAGTGATAGCATAATAATAATAATATTATTATTATTATTGTTATTATTATTATTAGAAGAAATTAATAATATAATTAAATGTATTAGGTAAAAGTATTGATAAGAAAAATATTGTTGAATAAAAATGAAATTAAATTTTAACATTGTATTTATCTATTATAGAAACTTTTAAAAATTTAGCAACATTTTAATATAAATTTAAAATATAAAATAACCCGTGCATATAGTACAAATAAGATAACTAGTTTAATAGGAAAATATGGTTTTAAAAAATTAATATATTACATATATTATTAAAAAACTAATTTAATATATTTATAAATAAACGACCAATATAGTCTCCTGTATCTCTTTAGAGAGGACGAAATTGTTATTTGCTCTTTTTTCTTCCTCAAAACCTTATTGTTAAAAGTATGACCGTGCAATAACCGAATATGTCTTAAAGAATACTCATGCTTCAACGACCGACTTATACCCTTTTCTTAACCGCTACTTCATCCCCTTAAGCATATGCTCTTAAAAATTCTGGCAACTCTTGGCCAATAAAACCCCCTCTTGGTCACCTTTTTTCCATCTTCACCATATCAGCCCATTGTGGCTTTGATCTTCTCCATATATTTTGTCCCTTGGGTTTGATTTCTTGAGCTTTTCCTATTTTTAACGTTTGGGGAATATCAAAGGGTATTAGTGAGGTGAGATAGAAGACTATGAAGTTTGGGAAGCGATTGAAGCAACAGATTCAGGAGACACTGCTAGAATGGAGGGATAAGTTCTTGTCCAACAAGGTACTGAAGAAGCTTGTGAGGCTGATATCGGCGGCGCCAACATTGCTGGTGTTCTGGACCGTGATCCGGGATCCCGCTCCATGGGATCAACCCAGCATGCACACTATCGGACTCTCCTAGCTGGCGTAGAGGAAGACTCATGACGTATTCCGAACCACGGATTACGGCCTTTGAGCAGTATCAGTATACGATATCGTGATTGATAGATTCGCGCAGAGGATGAATCCCTAAATATCTGTAACTACCAATCATCAACTTACGATATTATAGGATTTATAGATATCCTTAATGGTTTGATACTTTCCATATCTTAATCCCAGATGTACAGGGATATATATGATAATAACGGGAAGGCAATCCTCATCAGAATACTAATCCCAAATTACCTGCATTCAGTATTTGATAAGAATCCCATTAGGATTCTGTACACGCTCTATAAATATAAGGCTAAGTCATCTTAGTAAGGTAACTCTAAACCCAATCCCAAAAACCTTATTGTGCATTGCCTGACTTGAGCGTTGAAGTCCCTTTGCAGGTACCCAACCCCCCTGTGCTATGAACTCAGCTGCTGCACAAAGGAGAATCTACCGTAACGTGCCTATTCTCAGGTACCCTCTGAATCTAGTTCAGAACATTGGCGCCGTCTGTGGGAACCATAAAATTCTAATCCCACCCGACCATGGTGAATACAAGGCAAAACTCGAGAAGAGACGCTGCACAAACCTCTGTCAATCAGAGACAGGATCTTGACATGCAACTTCCACCACCACCACTGCCTCCACTTATGGCTCAAACCTCCGCTGTGAGAAATTAGGCACCCGGATCAAGAAGCCAACGTGATGGGCACTCTACCTCCTTTTCGGAGGAGTCTCCCAACCCATCACTAAGGATTTCTATCAGGGAACGACTTGAATTCCCAGCTCAGAGAGGTGACCAGAGCCTTCAACAACGCAGGATTCCAGTACACCAACGCTTGGGAAGCCTGAACAACGAGTTTGATGATCGTGCTTCCCGTTCAGCACGCACACATCAATCTCGGGGCTCTCAACGCCAATTTCAAGATATGTTGCAACAACATATGGATTTGCTCAACGACCAATTCAGGAGGTTGGAAGACATGCAGTGCACCATGCATGGAAACCAACCAAAGCCACACCGCCGTGATAGACGGACCGACGTGAAAAATAATAGGAGGGCCCACGACGACGAGGAAATTCCCCATACTGGAGACAATAACCGGAATCGAGGAATTATGGAACAACATTTCTCCAACCAGCTCATGGAGTTCTGGGTTCCGAGAAATTTCAAGTTTCCTCTAAACCTTGAAATTTACGACGGAACCACAGACCCCCAGGAACACATAAATGCCTACGAGCAGTCCCTATGTTTCTATGGCGGATCCATGGAGTTGTTATGCCGAGCCTTCCCTCTCTCCCTCAAAAGGGAGCCCTCAAATGGTTCACCAGCCAACCACGGGGGACCATCGTGGATTGGTCTGACCTCAAGCAGCGTTTTTTGCTGCAGTACACCACGAGCAAGGAATAGCCTAAATCCATCGAATCCTTGGCTAAGATCCGCCAGGGAAAGGACGAGAGCCTCCGGGACTACGTTAGACGTTTTATGACTTCTTGCACTAACGTGAAAAGTTTTGAAGACAGAATAGCGTTGCATTATGCCAGAAGCGGTCTCCGGATAGGCTCCTAATTCTTCAAGTCCCTGGCAAAAAAGAAGCCAGACAATCTGACCGACTTCCAGAAACGATCTGAGAAGTACGTCTACTTGGAGGAAGCAACAGAAGACCATAGGAGGTGAGACAAAGATGAGCCTTCCCACCAAAAGCCCAACCAAAATTCCTCAAGGTCACGACCCCTAAAGGGTAGCCCACCACGGAGAAACTACGCTGACTACACTCCTTTGAACACCCCCTGGGAAACAATCTTGAGGGAAGTAATGAACACAGAGTTTCAGAACATCCGGAGGCTGCCTCCTACCAAGAAGCACAAGCAGAAGGATCATTCCAAGCATTGCACATGACATAAAGCCTATGGCCACGATACAGAGGATTGCTATCAGTTACGCGATGCCATTGAATTTCTAATCAAGGCCGGACACTTGCAGCAGTATATCCTCCGAGTACAAAACAACGAAGGGGATAATAGGCGCAGAGACAATAGACGTCGAAGCCCATCCCCTACGAGCAGAAGAAGGACAAGAAGCCCTAGGAGAAGATCCCGGACTCTGCCTCGATGAGATAACAGCGATCGACAGGGTCGAGCCAGGAACACTCCCCCTGTCGATAACGACGACCACCGCGCCGAGCCCAACAGGACGATCCATACCATCGCCGGTGGCTTTGCCGGAGGGGGATCCTCCAATGAAGTTCGAAAGAAAGCCCTTAGAATGGCAGTTTTTAGCGTGGTCCACTCAGAGCTGAGAACACAAGTAGAGAATAGAAAGGCGCCTCTTATTACCTTCTCAGACGAAGACTACGGCGGAATAATCCCGGATCACGACGACCCACTCGTCATATCCGAGGTAATTTCCAATGCTGAAGTTCGACGAATTTTCGTCGATCAAGGGAGTTCAGCCGATATCATGTTCCTAGATCTCTATCAAAAGTTGGAGCTCCCGTAATCCGACTTGACTCCCCACGTTGGAGAACTGACGGGTTTCACCAATGAGAAGATCACCCCGATCGAATACTACGAAACCCACCTGACTCTCGGATCATCTACACTATTTAGAACTGTTAAGGTAAAGTTCCTGGTTGTGGACTACCCCTCGGCTTATAACATCATCCTGGGTCGTCCTTCTCTCAACGCCCTCGGAGCGGTGGTATCCACCACCCACCTCATGATGAAGCTCCCCAACAAGAACAATGACGTCGTCACTGTAAAAGGCGACCAAATTGCAGCCAGGAAATGCTATAATGAGAGTTTGAAGATCTGTAAAGTACCTTGGAGGCCGGGCCCCGTAGCATCCACCTCGGCTATCGACCAGGTTAACATTTTAATGACGGAGCTGGACGTTAGAGAAGAGATCCGGGATACCCGACCCCAGCCCGAAGGCGAACTGGAGTCCCTTCAAGTCGGGACTAACCCTGAACAGATCACCAAGATCGGAGCTCGTCAAGGTGAAAAAGAAAAACAGCAACTCTCAGAACTCTTGTTGAAAAACAAAGATCTTTTCGCTTGGACTTCCTCCGACATGCCCGGACTCGACCCTAGTTTCATTTGCCACCGATTGTCGATTAAAGAAGGTACCAAGTCGGTTGCACAAAAGAAGAGGAAGGTCGGACCCGAGAGGCAGCAAGTCATCGAGGACCGAGTTAAAGAGCTACTAAATGGCAACTTCATCAGAGAAATCTCATATACCACATGGCTCTCCAACGTAGTTTTAGTAAAAAAAGTCCAATAGAAAATGGAGGATGTGCGTAGATTATACCGACCTAAATAAAGCCTGTCCCAAGGACCCATATCCACTGCCCAATGTGGATAAATTAGTGGATGGCTCCTCGGGGTTCAGATGGCTCTCATTCATGGACGCATAATTCGGGTACAACCAGATTCCCATGTACGCTGGGGATGAGGATAAAACTGCTTTCATTACCGACAGGGCGAGCTACTGCTACAAGGTCATGTCTTTCGGCCTAAAGAATGCAGGAGCCACCTACTAGAGGATGATGAACAAGGTTTTTGAAAACGAAGTGGAAAAGATGCTAGAAGTATACATAGATGACATGATAGTAAAGACCCCACGCAGTGGATCACACACGGCGGACCTCGAGGAAGTATTTGCACAAATCCAGAAGTACAACATGAGGTTAAACCCAGAGAAGTGCGCTTTCGGGGTCCAGACCGGTAAATTTTTGGGGTTCATGCTAACTCATAGAGGAATTGAAGCCAATCCAGATAAATTCTAGGCCATCCTCAACATGAGAAGTCCTCGGAACGTCAAAGAAGTACAACAGCTTACGGGGCGCATAGCGGCCCTCATAAGATTCTTAGCTAAAGCCGCTCACAAGTCTCCCCCCTTGTTCAAATTGCTCAAGAAGGGAAGAAGTTTTGAATGGACTCAAGAGTGCGAGGACGCTTTCACATCGTTGAAAAACCTCTTGTCCTCCCCTCCTATCTTGACAAGGCCAGACACCGGGGAGACACTTAACTTGTACCTATCCGTCCACGACGAGGCCGTATGCTCAGTTTTGATCAGAGAAACTGACGAAGGACAGAAGCCCATCTACTTCGTAAGTAAGGTCCTCCAGGGCCTTGAGCTTCGATACCAAAAGGTTGAGAAAGTTGCCTTCGCGCTCATCATCACCATAAGAAGACTTCGACAATACTTCCAATGCCACCCAGTGGTGGTAAGAACCAACCAACCTATCCGACAGGTGCTACACAAACTAGATCTGGCTGGGCGAATGATTGTGTGGTCGATTGAACTCTCAGAATTTGGAATTACGTACGAACCACAACTTGCAATAAAAGCCCAGGCTTTGTCCGACTTCCTAGCAGAGCTCACAACAGACAATGGCGACCCAAAGAAAGCCTTCTGGACCATTTTTGCCGACAGATCATCGAACCTCAAAGGAAGCGGGGCCAGGGTGATTGTCGAAAATTCTGAGGGTTTGACCTTAGAGCACTCACTGAAGTTTGAGTTCCCAACCTCAAACAATCAGGTCGAGTATGAGGCCTGCATCGCCGGTTTGCTAATGGCAAAGGATCTGGAGGCAACGCGGATCACACTTTGCAATGATTCCCAGCTAGTAACCTCCTAGATCCGAGGTGACTATCAAGCTAAAGAACCTCTCCTACAGAAATACTTGAGCAAGGTCCAGGAACTTTTGAAAGGTTTTGAAGAAGTCAAGATAGAGCACATCCCAAGGGAACAGAACTCCAGAGCAGACCTTTTGTCAAAACTGGCCAGCACGAAGAGCCCCAGCAACAACCGGTCTATAATCCAAGAAACCCTCTCCCAACCCTCTATCACGGATCACAGCATATCCCAAGTGGAGGACCATCAACCATCTTGGATCACTCCTATACTGGGCTATCTGCAGCATGGGAAGTTACCGTCGGACCCGAAGAAGGCCTCCAGATTGGTAAAGACGTCGATCAGATACACTATTTACAATGGCCGTCTATACCGACGTGGTTTCTCCTCCCCTCTTCTAAAGTGCTTAACCCCCAAAGAAGCAGAATAAGCCCTAGCCGAAGTTCATGAAGGAAGCTGTGGTCACCACTTGGGAGCCAAAGCCCTAGCCCAAAAAGTATTAAGGGCAGGATTTTATTGGCCGACAATGGAAGCTGACTCTCATGCATATATTCAAATTTGCGACAAGTGCCAGCGTCATGCAGATCATTTTCAAGCCCCTTCTGAAGAATTGTTCACGACCTTGGTTCCCTGGCCCTTTTACAGGTGGGGTATGGACATTTTGGGGCCGTTCCCTCAGGCCCCAGGTCAGTTTAAATACTTGGTGGTAGCAGTAGACTACTTCACTAAGTGGATCGAGGCCGAACCCCTGATCACCATCACTTCAGCGCGAATTCAGAAGTTTACTTGGTGCCATGTTATCACCAAGTTCGGTATACCGGAATCGGTAGTCACAGATAACTGTACTCAGTTCAAAGACAAAGCTTTTGAAGAGCTACTAGCCGGATTGAAAATAAAACACCACTATAGCTCGGTCGAGAACCCCAGAACAAATGGACAAGCCGAGGCCGCCAATAGAATCATCGTGCGAGGCTTAAAAAGGAGGTTAGACGAAGCCAAAGGAAATTGGGTCGAGCAACTTGACCATGTTCTCTGGGCATACTGGACCACTCCTCATTCCACGACGGGAGAAACCCCTTTCAAGTTGACCTATGGCTGCGAGGCCATGATCCCAGTAGAGATAGGGGAACTCAGTTGCTGCTACCAACAGTTCTCATCCGACAGCAACCCTGGTCTAATCAGAGAGGACATGGACTTGCTCGAAGAAAGAAGAAACGTGGCTCACATACGGGATGCCGCCCTCAAGCAGAAGACAGCGGCCAAGTACAACAAGAAAGTGGTCCCAAGAAAATTCCAGCCCGGCGACCTGGTGCTCAGGAGAGCCGACATAGAGGGAAAAATGTCTCTCAAGGGAAACTAGCCCCTAATTGGGAAAGCCCCTATCGTGTCGTCACTAGTACGGGTAAGGGAGCCTACACCTTGGAAACATTATTTGGGACCCCAGTAAAGAACTACTGGAATGCAGATAAACTAAGAAAATACTATAGCTAAACACCCATAGCGGCTTAGCCCTTTGGTAGAATTATCTTTGATCCGTTCTTATTCTAAATAAGTACGCTATGTACGGACTCTTGTCCTCCCTAGTTTATCAATAAAATTGTTATTCAGGAAACCAGGTTGATCCAACGCGTTCCTCTAACTGCTAAGATATCAGGTCGATAGGAGGCAGTACAGATCATACGTACACACTTCTTCCTTATGCCTAAGCCAAGAAGGGGTCCTAAAATCTGTAAGATTATTAGGGTACCTACCCCGGGGCAACGTTAAAAATAATACTGATGCCTTAGGTGAAAGGGCCCTCGCGTAAAATGCCCTAAGCCAGGCGCTACTCTTACCTATGTCCGTAATTCCAAATGCTTCCCATAGCAGGTACTGGAATATGGATTAAGGTTTTACTTTGCCTAAGTTTAAAATTTCTTGACGTTTGATTACTATAAGCGTTAGATTACAGATTAAGGCCTTACTCCTACCTAAGTCCAGTGGAATGCCACTCACTCAATGGTATGAGTGAAGGATCCTAGACCATGGTTTCTTACGACAACAAGTTTTCTAAGTCCACTAGAATGACTATGAAAATGGGCGTTGGACCCAAGTCGGACCATGAAAAACAAGAACGAACAGTTAAACAAAGTAATTAGTTATAAAACCCCAAACACGGGGCAATTGTCCATACAAACAGCAAAACCCCACGCAGGGGGCAGAAACCAGGAAATAAAAAAGCAAGAAAAGCTTAAGTGTCGGCCTCTTCCCCCTCCGGGATCTGAATGACCTCCGGGTTGCCACCAGGAGCTTTCGCGGCTAATTCTTCGACAGCTACAAGCTGGCCATTATGAAACATTTTATCCGGGGTAACACCCTCCAAGATAAGGTCGACCCCGGGGTTGAAGTGCTGGATTTGCTTCACAACATTTTGGAACTGTTCCTCCCCGACATTTCCAGCTACTCCATCCAGCTCCTCCACCTCCTTTTCGAGCTCTGTTACCTCGGCCCTCAGAGCGCCAATGCTTCGGTCGGCCTCAAGCTTCTCGGCCTTCCTGGCAGCCTCAGAGTCCGCCAATGTCTTCTCCAGCTCAATGACCTTCTTTTCCAGCTTGACGACTCTCGTCCTATTATCCTCATTGGCTTTTAAGGACGCAGTCAACTTCTGGTTGATTTCCTCCTTTTCTTTCTTCAAGGTCCTCAGCTCTTCCGACGCCTGGCGATCGGCATTCTCGATAGTGATCTCGATGACACGAATCTCGGCCATTTGCTCGGAGAGCTTGCCTCGAAGTGCGGCTAAGGTTTGGGCCGGACCTTGCTCGGCAATATCTTTGCCTCACCTCGCCACTCAAAAATCGCCCATCTATGAAAGGTTGGGATCGAGTGCCCCGTGATGATCGGCAAGAAGTCCGCCCCTTCCCTTTCACCACCCTCCGACGACCTTCCATTGTGCTCAGGAGGCTCTTCAACAGCCTGCCTTTTCTTCCCTCTAAGATTGTGGATAGGGGATCCCGGCTAATCTTGCTCTCCAATGACAACACCACGGTCAGATGAGTCCAGAATGGCTGTGGAGGAAGAAGCCGCGGTCTTCTTCCCCTTCCTCCGGTTTCTTGAAGATCGTAGGGTAACCATAGAAGACCATCAGTCATGTTGCTAACTGAAAAGAAGCAGAAACAGATACAGTCAGTACATCGTCACGAAACACTGATATATGAAGACAAAGCAAACACCTAGGGATACTAGAGGTATAAACGCCCTAATTCCTACCTAATAAAGTGTAAAGAAGATCATCACCAGGGATACAAAGAGCATCTCTAATGTTGATGTTCCCATGCTTCTCAGCATATCGGGTTATGAATCTCGCGGTCCTAAGTTCCTCGGGGTCGAGATCTTCCTCTTCTTTCTCAATCAAGTCAATGGGCACGTCCCAGCACCTCTGCGTCCAGTAAAGAGGAAATTTTGGCTCCCCGTTTGGCTTGAGGAAGAAAGGCCGACATCCCCCTTGGCTTTTATATTGAAAAATGCAGTCTTAAACCCCTTAAAGCTTTCTTTGAAAACATCAAAGGACTTACGACCAAGCCGGGATCGGATGACAAGCCAACTCGTTTGCCTCGTCGTCCCCTGGGTGTTTATTCTTGTATAAAAATAAAAAAAGGTGTTCTCCAAGCACTTGAGGCTCATCAACCGATAAAACCTCTCGAACGATATAATGTAGCCCCAACTGTTAGGGTGGATCTGCGAAGGGGCCACTTGGAGAGTACGAAGAACGTCCATTTGGAAGTCAGAAAACGGCATCCTTAGCCCTAACTTGAGGAAAAGTGGCTCATACAGGAACATGAAATGTGAACCCTCTTCTCGACAAGAGCACACCCTCTCACTCCAGTTCGGACAGACGACTTTGAACTCGTTATCCCGAGCCTTGTTCACAGTTAATTCTAAGGCGAATAAGGATTCCCGAAGTCCGGCTTCGCTTGAAAACTTGGACTGACGATCCCATACGTCGTCCACTACCCATGGGCACACCAACCCGGGGCCCCGCCGAACTCGAACCAGCTCGTCTTCTGCCGGATCACGGACGTCGTGAAATGGGGACTGGACCCTAGCCTTTTTTCCTTTGGCCATGGAAATCCTGAGAACATCCAAAGAAGTCGGTAAGAAACTGTCAGAATCAATAGTTTCACAGATTCAGACACAGGGAGAGCGAGGTAATCCTAACCTCCCCTACCGACCTCTTGTCCCACCAGAAACAAAGCATTCAGGGGAACTCCTCCACCGCGCATGGCGCGGTGAAGTTGGTGTTTCAGGGAGGCGACCATATCTACCTAAATCACTAAGCCCTATTTGAAAGCAAGCAAAACCAGGAATGCGTGCGAAGCTACCCTACTTTCTGAAAAGCTATTGACATACTGAAAGTGCAAATAACAAAAAGACTGAAAGAAAGCAACTTACTGTGTAAAGGCAGAATACTTGAAAGTGGAGAAGTTGAGCTAGAACAATGGAGAAGCTGCGAGTGGAAAGCACCCAGAAAGAAGCCAAGACTTTCAACGCACGGTGTTTTCAGTGAAGGAGGCCGAAAATGATAGAGCAAGGAAGACAAACCTTTTGTTTATAAAGGGTTGAACGGTTAAGGGACATTTTTGTCCCCTCCGATGCAAATTCAAAAGGTGCTCATCATGGCTCGCGGAGCTCTAGGCACGGCCCTCCGATGAAATTGCGACACGTGGTCCACACAGCTGTAATAGCAGTTGAAAGGATGGTTACGCAGTAATCCAAAGCGTCGTACGAATGTGGGATGAGAACCCAGGTTTGTACCACGGATTCCAGGCCCAATTAATTATTGACATCACGGACAACGTGCTAACTCCGAGGCGTGTTTATGGCTATTATGCCGGGTTGGCATTGGACTTATCCCGGCAGTGTCCTTACTTAGTTGTACCGGGATAAGCGTTGGACTCATCCCGGCAGAGTTACCTCGATGGAAATGTATATATATAATGAAAGTACAGAACAAATACAGAAAAGGTAAAGTCTATCTTCATTCCATACATCGTCATACAACTGAAAAAGAGGAAAAAGAAAATATTGAGACATAGAATGTATAGCGATATCCTGGGAACGAGGGCAAACATCTCCAGCTGCCTGGATCATACCCCATCCACATCTCCAAACCCTGGCCTCTTAAAAAAGTGGATTGGCTTTGAAGAACATTGGCAAACCAGGATCATAATCCCGGATAAGATGCCAAAGTTCCTTGCACTACTTCTCCGTGATGTAACTAAAGACTGAGATGTTCTTTCACTAGTTGGGAGGGGTACGACCTCTCTAGCTGAAGAATTCTCCACCGGTGTCAACCATTCCAAGTTGCCTCAGGTCACGGAGTAGCTACAGCGGCCTTTCCACCCCGGAACAGAGTGAAGCCACTCCGGAGTGGAAATCCTCCGTTCGCTCGTTCTTCTCCCACCTTCTCGACGGATAACGGCGGAAGTGGATACGCGCTACTTCCTTGAAAGCAAGTCAAAGAAAGCAGACCACCCCAGGTTGCCCTAAGGGGGTCCTTGCTTCCTTCGACCCGGCATCCTTGCATACCCAGCCGTTACTACAAAAAAGATCGGCCAAGTGCTTTCAAGCAGCCGGCCAAGGAGAAGGAGAGAGGAATGGTGTGCTCCGTCGGGTCCCTATGCAGTAGTAGACGAGGGCATTGTCTCATCCTGGCAACACGTTGGATCAGACACCGCCGCGTATGCCAGGAGAGAAAGGCTCCCGCCTCCCTAAATGCATAGCAACCCAGTTTTACGCCAAGAAAGAAAGACCCCTGTCGAAAAGAAAAAAACGATAGGGGAAGAAAAAATCTCTTCAAGAACTTTGGAAAAAATGAAAGCATAATCTCTGCAGATGATGAAGCTCTCTTCACACAAGGAGGAAATGAAGAGAAAACTACACTTATTCCCCTGAGAGAAATCATCTGTGTTCGATAATAAAAAAGGATGGAATGCAAACTCACAAAGAATTATTCAATACTTATAGCACCCATGAGGGATTCTGATTGGTCCCGTAAAAGATGACTTGATCCCATGAAGTAAGCCAAAATAAATGTTTTTGATCTCTGGTTGGTTACGAAGATAGGGAGCAGCTGAAAAAATCCGTATGAAACTGACGTTTTCTCTAAAGAATCACTACTTCCCAATAAAGTCCAAGCATCAGTTTCCCAGAGAATCGCAGACTGTTACGTCAGAGATCACGTTTGGGATCTACGTCGAATATGTCTCCAGGAATCCTTAGTACTCATGTTTGGGGGCAACGATTTTTGCTCATAACTGAATAGGACAAGGACGTCGGCAATAACCTGAGGTCTAACACCTACCCATCGAATTACCACACAATGGTTGATCCGTTCTAAACTTGACTCTGGTCTGTCTCATCCAAGAGCCAAGCTGGGGGCAACTGTTCTGGACCGTGATCCGGGATCCTGCTCCATGGGATCAACCCAGCATGCACACTACCAGACTCTCCTAGCTGGCGTAGAGGAAGACTCATGACGTATTCCGAACCACGGATTACGGCCTTTGAGCAGTATCAGTATACGACATCATGATTGATAGATTCGCACAGATGATGAATCCTTAAATATCCGTAACTGCCAATCATCAACTTACGATATTATAGGATTTATAGATATCCTTAATGGTTAGATACTTTCCATATCTTAATCCCAGATTTACAGGGATATATCTGATAATAACGGAAAGGCAATCCTCATCAAGATACTAATCCCAAATTACTTGTATTCAGTATTCGATAAGAATCCCATTAGGATTCTGTACACGCTCTATAAATACAAGGCTAAGTCATCTTAGTAAGGTAACTCTAAACCCAATCCCAAAAACCTTATTGTGCACTGCCTGACTTGAGCGTTGGAGTCCCTTTGCAGGTAACTAACCCCCTTGTGCTACGAACTCAACTGCTGCACAAAGGAGAATCTACTGTAACGTGCCTATTCCTAGGTACCCTCTGAATCTAGTTCAGAACAGCTGAAGTGTGGGAGGGCAGAGGCGGAGTTTATGTACTTGTTGAACAATGAAATTGACAAGTTCAATGCTTTCTTCATAGAACAAGAGGAGGATTGCATAATCCTGTATAAGGTTATGTACACATATATCCTCATTTATGTTTCCCAAATAATTTTCTTTTTTCTGTGAGAGTTTTTCATTTTCAAAACATGATTTTCTTAATATTTTAAAGTGAGATTGGGTTTAGATAGAATGAATATCAAAGCAAAGTTATTTATATAATTATTTTCATACGTTCAGACAAAAAATAAATTGCATAAACATATTACGTAGATCTTGGTGGGACTGATCATTGTACGATTAAGACAGTATGTAAACAAGAAAAAATTGTTTTACATGTAATTATTGATATAATTATTTTTAAGTTAGTGCGTATTTGGAATAATAGTAAAAATTAAATTATAATAATCGATTATTGTATAATTTTTTTTTGTTATAATTGATTTTAAAAAAAATATTTTATGTTTGAATATATAATTAGTTGAAAAGTGATTTTAAATTAATTTATTTTTGTTTTGATAATATAAAAAAGAATCACTTTTATGCATTAAATTATTAAAATAAGTATAGAATAATTAAAAAATTATTTAATTAATTAAAAAAATTATTTGATTAAAGAAAAATAATATTTACATATTAATTGTTGAGAATAATTTTAACAACTTTTTTATATAATGTCCAAATTTTAACTTTTATTTCAACAACTTTTTCTAAAGCAAAAAAGCTGTTAATTTTTTTTGTCAAAAAAACATATCACTAACATATCCAACAACTTTTTTTGAGTAAAAAAGCTATTGGAGGACTAATATAATCTGTACCAAACACTCTTAGATTGAAAAAAAAAAGAAGAAACTTGACTACCAAACTCAAGATATAATTAAGTTAGGAGTGATGCTTTGTAAGGTGCACGACTCCGTAGTTTAGGAGTTCTCCAAGTATTACATTGCTCTGCTAAAATTATAACACATGGCCATTGATAACCATATAAGTGGTTGAATTAAAATTTAAATATTGTTAAATTAGATCTAAACGATTATAAATTTGCCTAGCATATTACTATAGAAGTACTTTAAAATTTTTCATACTTCAGACACAACAAAGAAGAAGGACAAAAGTGATGGTAGGGCTACAAATGAAGTGGGACTCACATTCACAGTTGTCAATTTGGACTAGCCTGTTGTAGATTGGGTCAAATATGAGTCGGATTAGATTAGACCAAGTATAATTTGGGCTAATAAATTATTGGTCCAATTCAATCTTATGTGGTTTGCGGACTATTCGGATTGACTTACATTTCCTTTGCTTATATAATTAGAGTCCACAAATATTAATTTTTAATAATTTATTTTATTAACTTGTAATAAAGAATTCAATTTATTTGTATTAAAAGATTTAAAATTAATTGTTACTTAATGTAAATAAATATTTGTTTTAAAATAACATTCAAATAATTCACAAAAGAAAAAAGACATTTAAGTAAACTTAAAAAAGAGAATCTTAATAACTATAGTGGGTGATTGTCAAGTTGGGACAAATTAGGCTAACTCAAGTCAGGATAAAATATAATCAAGTTTCAATTTTGTTGGCTCAACCAATATGTTTTGTTGAGTTATTTAGTTTGATCTATCAGATTTGATTCATTTTGACACTTTTAATTACTCACATTACTCCAATTACTTTAGTATAAGTCTTATATGCAATATTAAGACAAATCATTCATAATTTTTTTAAAGATTTAATTTTAATCTACTATCAATGCAATTTTTTTTTACTTTGTTATTTAATCATACTTTGTGTTCTTATATCATTAAAATAATTTAACTTGTCACATAGCTGTTGCCAAGGTCAAATTATCTTATTAATGTGTCAACATTTGATTAAACAATACTATACAATGAATCAAAAATAATTTTTTTATACCATAAAGATAAAGATTATTCATAAAACAATGAGGTTTGTATTTGTGACTAGGGTTAGAAGTGAGTCAAGTCAGCTTGCGAGTTACTTACAGCTCAATTTGTTGATAACTTAATAAGTTAGACTTACGAGCCAATGAATTGGGTATGAGTTAAAGATTTTGACTTATTTGTTAAATAATTCAAACTTAAACTTTCATATATTTGACTCATTAGCTTGTGAGCTGAGCTTGTACTGAGCCTGATATTATGAAGCTGGGCTTGAACTAGGCTTAACACGTTTTAGCTTGACTTTCCACTCCCCCATTATCGTGCGACTTAAATTGAATATATTTTATTGTTAAAATTTACAAAGTTTTGAACAATTTTTTGGTAAAATTTTTATCATTTCTTATGAACCTTGGTTAACCTTTTAAATACAAATGCAGTTGCTTCTGTGATTCCCATGGAAAGTATGCTTCCATGGAATTTTCTGTAAAATTAAAATTAAAAATGAATGTTTGGTTTGGGAAAACTGTATTGAGTGCAGGAGTTACAACATAGGATCAAGAGAGTAGTTGACTTATGGGGACCCAATGGAAGTCAGCCTTCTGAAACGGATTATAAGGAGGAGATAGCAAAAGTCAGAAAAGATATTGTTGATTTCCATGGTGAAATGGTTCTCTTAGTAAACTACAGCAACATTAATTACACAGGTACTCTTTTTCTTTTATGGTAAGCCTTAAAGTTCCCAAATTATGATTGCACTTTAAATCTGGTTCATTTTATTTTGGGTTTTCTTCTTTAGGTTTAGGTTTTGAATTCTCTACAAGATGTCATTCTTCATTGTAACTTTAAGTGCTGATGAGGCATTGTTGAAGATCAAAACAAACTCGGCAAGTGCACCGAATCGCAACAAGTAATATAATGATGAGAAAAGAGATATCGTCTCCACAGGGATTGTAATTGTTTTATCAACACAAAAGAAAAGGGTGTTTCTACTTGAACTGAAAATAAACTTTTGGTAACTTGGAATGTATTGGTTTAAAACAAGTATAAATGGAATGAATTAAAACAGAACAATTATCAAATTAAAGAATATTTTTGGATTTTTAAGGAGAAGAAAGTCTATTGAGAAAAGCGGCTAGGGTCTGAATCCCATTGTTTACCCTCTTATGCTACTGATTTACCCTCAATACAAGTGATAATCGTGCATTTGAAGTTCCAATCAACAAATTAGACTTAGATCAATTCCTTGATTCAAAGTCCCTTTAACCCAAAATACGATTCCCAATTCCTTAGGTAATTGTTAATTTAGATTAAACATTAATAGCAATGATTTCATGGAACACATAATTACAATGATATATTCCTATATTCAATCATAATCATGCCAACTCAACTCAGTTCCAGCATTACAACTAATTTTCCAATTAGAAGAAATACCCAAATTCAAACCAATAGTGATCAAGTATTGATTAGCATTAAACAAAGAGTAGAGTGCTCAAATACATGAAATTAACTTGTAAAGAAGTAGTAAAACAGATTACATAAGAGTATCTACAATGTTCATCTGACCCTAGCTCAAAAAGATTTAGTTACTCATGATGGAAGAAGAAGAGATGAGAGAAATCAAACAAATGGAGGAAGAAGAAGCCATTGATCCTTCAAAATCTTGTTCCCAAGCTTGAATAATCAATGGAGATGGAAGAAGATGAAACCCTAGCAGAGCTATGGGTAAAACCCCAATATTTCAGAATACAAAAAAAAAGGAACAAAATGGAAGATACATAAAAAGTGTTTAGTATGGCTATTTAAACTTGGCTGGATAACGGCCATCGCCTCGCGATGGCCCGCGTGTGAAGCAAGATTCAGCAGCTCCAGAGATCCTTCCATCCAGCAGCTCACCTCGCGATGGATGTTCCTCGCCTCGCGATGGAACACATTCTCGCCTAGCGATGGAAGACTATCGCCTCGCGATGCGCGATTAATCCTTTCATTCATCTTCTTGCCTCGCGATGGAGAACTGTCGCCTTGCGATGGAGCGACTAGAAGCTTCGCCTTGCGACACTGATTCATCGCCAGGCGACAAACTGAGTAAGCAACTCTTTTTCTTTCTTCTAAGTTAAATCCAAACCTGTTTCAATCAAAGATTTAAATCTCATTAGCCAGTGAACACAAAAACCTATAATACTCAAAAACAATGAAAACTTATCTAGATTCTACCTAAATTCTTTAATTCTAAAACTAATTTGACCCAAAAACTTACTTGTGCTAGAGATTCAACACAACCCCAAACTTAGAGTTTTGCTTGTCCTCAAGCAAACAACAATTTCAAACAAGGGTCAGAAGATTGAACAATCCACCAAAGTTTCATCAATCATTGCACAATCAATTCACTTACTCTTTTGCATTTGTGTTTCCCAATCATCACAGCTTTAGGTAACCAGAATCATTGATCCACTAAGAGTAACATATCAATCCTCACTACTCCTCTCCAGAAAAAGTGTTTCACTCAACTCAAGTGTTTAGAGGTGTAAATTACACTCAATTCACATCACAAGCAGCACTTTACTATAAGCTTGACAAAATTCTAGAGAAGTAAATGCAATGCAATGCACACACACACAAAAAGAGGTCTTTTTGGGTTGTAATGGGGCTTAGGTAAAGGTAGGAAATTATTTGGACAAGAGGCTTTTTGTACTTGGAATTAGACACAAGTCATTTCATGACACTCTTAAGCCATCCTTCAATTTATTCAGTACCAAATTCCCCAAAATAATTCTTCAAAATAAAAGAAATGAAAAATAGAATAAGATGCAATTTTTTTTCTCTTTTTTTTTTTTTTTATATTTTATTTTCTCTTTTTTTTATCATTCTCATATTTTTTCATTTTTTTTCGATCAAATTTTTTTTTTGTTTTTTTTTTCAATTTCAACATTGGACCAGAAAAAGTCCACAACTACCCCAAACTTAAAACATTGCTTGCCCTCAAGCAACCCCAAACTTAAGAATGTGCCAAGACATGCCATGAAATGACCAGTACCTAACTCCAAGTAAGTAGGGACAATGGTTTTCCAGTTTTTTGGCTTGTAATGAGGGTGAAAATCAAAGAAAAAGCTAAAGGCTCAAGGGGGTAGCAAAGGATCAAAGTATGCAGGTGGTTTATTTAGGCTCTAGTGAAGAACAAGAAAAGTGCCTCAGTGTGTTTGAACAAGCAAGCAAAAACAACTAAGAACAAAGTCAAGTTCTGAAAAATGCCACATGCAATGGAAACACACATGAAAGAAATGATAGTGTTTAGGCCCAAATACTCACAAGTGTGTGAGAGAGTGAGGAAAGACATGTCACAATCAATTTCACTTTGAATAAAGTTACAGTGAGCTGCTGAAAAGGTACACACTCAAGCAAAATTTCAGCTCCTTAATTACACAACTCATGCAAAACTAGGTGTCAAGTTCACAATGTGTGCAAGATTTGAAATTTAAGCAAGGAATGAGTTCAATGCAGACACAACATTCAAGAGAATTGAATATGCAATGAGCTTACAAGGGGGTGCATAATCATTGTGAATTTTTAACAAACATATGGTGGGTGAAGTACATGAAATGATTGAATGTAAGAACAAAAATGCCTGTAAATTACCATTCCACAAATCCACAACTTGAACCAAAATCACAAATCCACAATTTATTTCAACCACAAAACACTCTTAAATTCTCTTGTTATCAAGCACAACTTGTGGTCGCAGCATGGTAGCATTAAGGAAAAGAAAGATTTACCATGATCCTGAGAGTGAAGATAGAGAGAGAAGACATACCTGAGAATGGATTGCAGATAAATTGAATGTATAGAAGGGGTTAGAATGAGAGAAATGGAAGAAATGAATATTAGGTGAGGGGTTGAGAGAAAAACCCAAGCAGAGCTTTTGGAAGAAGTTCATGGGAAATCACTTCAAATGGGCCAACTGTTTATAAAATGCGACCCATCGCCTGGCGACAACAACATGTCGCTCCGCGACATCACATTCTGGCAAGAAGAAAAGATGGTTCACGATCTGTCGCCTGGCGAGTGCTTTCCATCGCCTCGCGATGAAAGTCAGTAAGCTCTTGCTGGAAATTCGCCCTGCGATGAAGAAATATCGCGAGGCGATGGGTACTGAAAAAGAAACCTGAATTTACACATCCCATCTCGCCTCGCGAAGGCTTCATCCTCGCCTCGCGATATAAGTCAGTAGCCTTTGGGTAGAAATTCGCCGCGCGATGGGAGATCTACCGCGAGGCGATGAGCACTGGGAAGAAAATCTTGAATTTACAACTCACATCTCGCCTCGCGATGAAGAACCATCGCCTCGCGATGTAAGTCAGAAGCAAATTGGAGGAAATTCGCCTCGCGATGAAAACTTATCGCCTGGCGATGGCACGAATGGAGGCACATAGAACCCTTTTGTCTTTCACATCGCCTCGCGATGAAGAACTATCGCCTCGCGATGTCTGATCGTGACACAGCTTCCCTTTTTTTCTTGCAAATCGCCTCGCGATGATGAGCCATCGCCTCGCGATGAAGGCTGAAATACTGATTTCGCTAGGCGAGAAAACACATTCGCCTGGCGAAAAGCTTGACTTCTCCATATTTTAACTCTAGCTCCCAACACTTTATTCCTTGCTTAAAAACAACACAATTGCAACATTATCCCTGCAGCAACAAGTATTAAATCAGATCAAAACTAGCATTTTATTTTGACAAAAAGAAAACAAAGAAAATCGCTACTCAAAATGAATGCAAAATGATTAAGAAAGAGAAAATGCTTGGGTTGCCTCCCAAGAAGCGCTAGTTTAACGTCGTTAGCTCGACGCCTTATGATTTTTATGGCTCATGCAAAACAAGAGCAGCTTGTGCTCTTTCTATCACCCCACCAAGATAAGGTTTCAGCTTCTGGCCATTGACTTTGAAAATCCTTTTTGAAGTTAGATCCTCCACTTCTACTGCTCCATAGGGTGTCACTTCTTTGACTATGAATGGTCGACCATTTAGACTTCAATTTTCTTGGAAACAACTTTAGCCGTGAATTAAACAATAACACTGTTGTCCCAGATAAAATTTTATGTGTGAAATGTACTTGTTGTGGTAGACCTTCATCTTTTTAGGAGCAAACTTGAACCGGACTCACCCAAGCACTATTCAAAATATGGTAAATCATTAGGCTTCAAGGAGTTTCAGCACCTCTTTTTTCACTACTTCTTTCATTGTGAGATTTAATCTTCTTTGTGGCTGAACCACTGACTTGAATTCCTCCTCAAGTTTGATCTTGTACATATAGAAAACTGGACTAATCCCTTTTAAATCAGAGATAGTCAATCCAATTGCAGTTTGATGTTCTTGGAGGACCCTTACAAGCTTCTTTTCTTCAGATTTTGATAAAAAAAACTATTGATTATCACTGGATTTGCATCTTGATTGCCAAGAAAGGCATATTTCAAGTGAGATGGCAAAGGTTTCAACTCTAGTTTTGCTTTTTCCTCCACCTTGTCATTACTCAGCTCTTCTTTCACCTTGTTAACAGTGTTTTCTGTTGGATGTACTTCTAGATATTGCAAACACTCCCCAATGACTTCATCATCCATCTCTTCATGTTCTTTAACTGAATTCACAATCACTCTTTCAAGAGATGCAGTTGGAGTATTTTGCTGAAAAGATTCCTCAACAGTAGTATCAATCAAATCCACCCTATAAGAAGTTTCTTTATCATCTGGGTGTTGCATTGCCTCAAAAACATTAAAAGTGACTTTCTCATCCTTCACTCGCAACATTAACTGCCCTTGCTGGACATCAATGAGGGCTCTGCCGGTAGCTAAAAATGGTCTTCCAAGAATCAGAGGTATCTCTGCGTCCTCATCCATGTCCAATATGACAAAATCAGCTGGAAATATAAATTTATCGACCTTTACTAGCACATCCTCTATGACTCCATACGGGTGCTTAATTGACCTATCTGCCAGTTGCAAAGCCATTCTTGTTTACTTGACCTCACCTCCCCCAAGCTTCTTAAGCATAGACAATGGCATCAAATTTATGCTTGCTCCCAAGTCACAGAGAGTTTTTCCAATGGTCATGTTGCTAATAGTGCATGGAATTGTAAAACTCCCCGGATCTTTCAATTTTGGGGGAAGCTTCCTTTGAAGTATTGCACTACACTCTTCTGTCAATGCCACCGTTTCATCCTCCTTGAACTTCCTCTTCTTAGTCAATAATTCTTTCATAAATTTAGCATATGTAGGCATTTGCTCTAATGCCTCTGCAAAAGGAATATTGATTTGGAGACGTTTGAAAATGTCCAAGAACCTTGCAAACTGCTCCTCTTTCTCCTTTTTCTTGCTCACGTGAGGATATGGTAACTTTACATATGGTGGAATCACTTGAGGCTTATCCCCATCTTGCAAAATCTGACGCTTTGTTCTCCTCAAGATGGAGTCTTCATCTACTAAGTTAGAACTCTTTTTATCCTTCTTTTTCTGATTTTCAACCTCCACTTCTTTTTCTTCTTTTTCATTTTCTTCTATGTTCACAATGTCACTCTTTTTATTTAAGTCTTCATCCAACATCTCCCTCACATTTGTCTCAGCAGATCTTGAAACTAATGGCTCCACCACGACTGGTGTGATGGTTTTCCCACTTCTTAAAGTTATGGCTTTGCACGTCTCATTCTTGGGATTATCCACTGTATTTCCAGAAAATTGTCCCCTGGATTGTTCAGCAAGTTGCTTTGAGAGCTGTCCAATTTGGTTTTCAAGGTTCTTGATGGATGCATCTTGGTTTTTGAAATGAGCCTCTTGATTTTGGAAATTGGTTTGGGTCATATGCATGAATTGAGTCAATGCTTCTTCTAAAGCAGAAAGCTTCTCTTTAGGTTGCTGTGGTTGAGGAAGTTTGCTTAATTGAGGAGCTTCATGTTGTTGCCAAGAAAAGTTGGGATGATTCCTCCATCCTGCATTATAGGTGTTAGAATAAGGGTTTCCTCTTTGCCCCTGAAAATTTCCCATATAGTTAGCTTGCTCATTTGAATCACCTTGAGCTTCACAAGCACCATTCTCATGGCCTCCCCCACAAAAATCACCTCATACATTGCATCACAGCCTTGGGATGATGAGATTGAGAAGAACACACTGTAAGGCTTGAAGTTATTTGGTGAGAACCTCCAATTGTTGAGAAACCAACTTGTTTTGGGCTAATAGAGCATTATGTGCATCCAGCTCTAAAACACCCCTCCTTGATTGCACCCCTCTATCATGCTGAATAAGATACTCATTTGAGGCCATCGCTTCCACTAACTCTCTTGCTTCTTCAGCTGTCTTGTTATTCATTGTACCCCCTGCTGAAGCATCTAGCATCATCTTTGTATTTGGTCTCAACCCATGGCAAAATGTTTGCATTTGTGTCAAGTCATCAAAACCATGGTCGGGACATCTTTTCAAAAGCCCTTTGAACCGCTCCCATGCTTCGTAAAGATTTTCTCCATCTTTTTGCTCAAAACTAGTAATTTCAGCCCTTCTCTTGATGAACTTGGAGGTAGGAAAGAATCGATCCATAAATTTGTCCTCCAACTCATTCCAAGTAGTAATACTCCCTTGAGGAAGTGTTTGCAACCAATCCTTTGCCCTGTCTCTCAAAGTAAAAGGGAACAATCTCATCCTCTTAGCCTCTTCAGAAACACCATCCAGCTTTAATGTACCACAAATCTCAAAGAAATTCACCAAGTGCTGGTTGGGGTCTTCATTGTCCACTCCAGAAAACTGATTCTGCTTGAGAATATTCAAAAGAGAAGTTCGGATCTCAAATGCATTTGCCTCCACCGGTTGATACTCAATAGCCAACCTCTGACGGTTATTCCTCCGGCCAAAATCTCCCAAAGTCCGCCTAGGTGGTGGTTGTGCAGCCATGACTTCTACTGTGAGAGTATTAGAAGAAGAAGTAGATTCTTGTTTTTCTTGAGTTATTTTCTGTTGCTTTGCTTTCTTTGTTTGCTTCCTATTTGCTTTTTCTGTTTTCACAATCTCAAGATCAAGCAAAAATTCAGCTGCCTTTTCCCCTTGCATAAACAGAAAATAAAAGAATAGCAAGTAGCAAATCAACGATAGTTAAGAATGAAGGAAATTAATGCAAGTAAATTGTAAACTAAACACAAAAGAAAATAGAAACAATTGTCCAAAGTAGTAACTCTTTTGCCTTGTTGATAATCAAATCAACAATCCCCGGCAACGGCGCCAAAAACTTGTTGAAGATCAAAACAAACTCGGCAAGTGCACCGAATCGCAACAAGTAATATAATGATGAGAAAAGAGATATCGTCTCCACAAGGATTGTAATTGTTTTATCAACACAAAAGAAAAGGGTGTTTCTACTTGAACTGAAAATAAACTTTTGGTAACTTGGAATGTATTGGTTTAAAACAAGTATAAATGGAATGAATTAAAACAGAACAATTATCAAATTAAAGAATATTTTTGGATTTTTAAGGAGAAGAAAGTCTATTGAGAAAAGCGGCTAGGGTCTGAATCCCATTGTTTACCCTCTTATGCTACTGATTTACCCTCAATACAAGTGATAATCATGCATTTGAAGTTCCAATCAACAAATTAGACTTAGATCAATTCCTTGATTCAAAGCCCCTTTAACCCAAAATACGATTCCCAATTCCTTAGGTAATTGTTAATTCAGATTAAGCATTAATAGCAATGATTTCATGGAACACATAATTACAATGATATATTCCTATATTCAATCATAATCATGCCAACTCAACTCAGTTCCAGCATTACAACTAATTTTCCAATTAGAAGAAATACCCAAATTCAAATCAATAGTGATCAAGTATTGATTAGCATTAAACAAAGAGTAGAGTGCTCAAATACATGAAATTAACTTGTAAAGAAGTAGTAAAACAGATTACATAAGAGTATCTACAATGTTCATCTGACCCTAGCTCAGATTACATAAGAGTATCTACAAGATCTAGCTACTCATGATGGAAGAAGAAGAGATGAGAGAAATCAAATAAATGGAGGAAGAAGAAGCCATTGATCCTTCAAAATCTTGTTCCCAAGCTTGAATAATCAATGGAGATGGAAGAAGATGAAACCCTAGCAGAGCTATGGGTAAAACCCCAATATTTCAGAATACAGAAAAATGAATAAAATGGAAGATACGTAAAAAGTGTTTAGTCTGGCTATTTAAACTTGGCTGGATAACGGCCATCGCCTCACGATGGCCCTTCATCGCCTCGCGATGGCCCGCATGTGAAGCAGGATTCAGCAGCTCCAGAGATCCTTCCATCCAGTAGCTCGCCTCGCGATGGATGTTCCTCGCCTCGTGATGGAACGCATTCTCGCCTAGCGATGGAAGACTATCGCCTCGCGATGCGCGATTAATCCTTTCATTCATCTTCTCGCCTCGCGATGGAGAACTGTCGCCTCGCGATGGAGAGACTAGAAGCTTCGCCTTGCGACACTGATTCATCGCCAGGCGACAAACTGAGTAAGCAACTCTTTTCCTTTCTTCTAAGTTAAATCCAAACCGTTTTCAACCAAAATTTTAATCCTATTTACCCGATGAACACAAAAACCTATAATACTCAAAAACAATGAAAACTTATCTAAATTCTACCTAAATTCTTTAATTCTAAAACTAATTTGACCCAAAAACTTACTTGTGCTAGAGATTCAACAGGCATCTATCAATGAAGAATGTGCACTTATATATTATTGTAAACTAGATTTGTATCCGTGTGATGTACAGTAATTTTATTTTAAATTTATTAAAAAATTCATTTAAGAGAAAATTGATGTGAAGAATAACTAATGATACAAAATTAAAAGTGAATGACTAATAATCATTCCCCTAACAACATTGACCATTTGGAATGGTTAATTGACTATTCTAAATAGTTAATTAGTTTTTTCCGTTAATTTTGTATTGTTAGCTATAAGGGTGCTTATGAGATATTTTATAATATATATTTTGAAACAAATTATATCAATGTAAAAAGTATTAATTTAAGTCAAGAAATTATATAATTTGTTATTAATTTTTATAAAATTATAAATTTTAATATAATAGGTAACATCGGGTTTGGTTAAACCAACTAGAAGTGTGACCCGAACCCTACCTGAAAATTATATCGAGCCTAATTTTAAGAACCCAACCTAACCAAATTAATTTCGGGTCAAACCAAGTTATGGGACTGGACCAGACCATGAGCACCCTTAGTTAGCAGTCCATCCCATTAATTCCTCCTTTATTTAATGTAATAACTAAAATTTACTTCAAAAATATATATATATATATATATAATAACTAAAATTTCATGTAATACGTTTAAAAGATATAAAACTTTATGTAAAAAAATGATTGAACCTATTTCTTAAAAAATCTTATACATTTTGTAAAGTAAAAATATTTGGATTTTTTTGATTTAAATATATTTATTTGTATAAATATATTTATTTGGATCATATTATATATATACAACAACAACCAAGCCTCTTCCCATTAGGTGAGGTAGGCTACATGGATCAAACGACGCCATTGTGCCCTATCATAAACTAAGTCTTGAGATATTCTATTCACATTTATATCTTTTTTAATCGTTTCACCTATAATCTTTCTTGGTTTTCCTCTACTTCTAGCTATTGGGCTATCATCTACCTGATCTACTCTTCTTACAGGGACTTCTCCTTACATGTCCACACCACCTAAGGCGAGATTCTCCTATCTTTTCCACAATAGGTGCTACCCCTACTTTCTCTCTAATGCATTCATTCCTAATCCTATCTAGTCTTGTATGGCCACACATCCAACGCAACATCCTCATCTCCGCAACACTGATCTTATGCTCTTGTTGACTTTTTACCACCCAACATTCAGTACCATACAACATCGCAAGCCTTATAGTTGTGCGGTAAAACTTACCCTTAAGTTTGAGAGGCACTTTTCTATCACAAATAACTCCTGAAACACTCCTCCATTTCATCCATCCAGCTTGAATCCTATGGTTTACATCTCCCTCTATCTCTCCATCATTTTGTATGATAGATCCAAGGTATCTAAATTGTGTGACTTGTGGTATTGTATGATCTCCAACTTTCACCGCTAAGCTATCATTAACACGCCTCTTACTGAACTTACATATATAATATAATATAATATAATTTGTATGAAGAACATTTTACTACAATGGCAAACAATAAAGCGTTGAACTTTTTTATTTATATAAGAAGCATATTTGGTGAGAGAAATGTTTATTGTAAGAGGTAAGAGGAGTGAATATTAACCATTGAATCTTATATGAATGATCAAGATTAGAATATAAATTAATGTGACTTTCTTAAGTGATCACATAACCTTTAAGTAAATTTTAATCTTAATCATTTATGTATAGTTATATAGTTAATATTTACTCCTCTTACTCTTTCTTAATAAAAATTTATCTCGCTAGATATGCCTCCGTATATATATATATATATATATATATATATATATATATATATATATATATATATATAACATAAAAGTCTTGAAACGTTTTTTTCCCTCACATTTGTAACACATAAGTAATACAAATATTATTTAAAGTGATTGAGATAGATATAAATATTAAAAACCAGTACGGCATGATGCACAGATTAAGCAAAGAAGAAAAAATTTAATCGTTTTCAATCATTGAAAAAATAAAGTTATATATGCAGAGAGACTCAAATGGATATATTATAGCTATTGTTAACATAACTCAAATGGATCTATCGTAGCTATTATTAGCATGTAAGTAATACCCACAAGAAATCTTGCTTACTCTTTCTCTCTACTCTACCCACAAACACCCCCATACCTTTTCACATTATATATATCTCCCACCACCACAATGACAGCAGCTTGTGGTTCTTCCCTGACCCTCACTCACCAAGAAGCCCTACATTTTCAAACCTATCTCATACCTTCAAATCCTGATTGTACTTGGGTCCCAAAAATTTGAAAAAAGCTCATAGAGAAGGAAGGTATTGACAGTGTTACTTTGCTTAAGCTACTCTACAATTTCTCCCGTCCGTGGATTTTTTATAATTATTATTATTAAAAAACATTTTGTCATCATTAAAAAAATGGTCTCAAGAACAATTTGTACTTTTTAAAATCACTAATTAGATGCCCGTTTAATGATGGTTTAACGAAAATATATAAATTATAGTTATTTTGCAAAAGCTTTTGATTGGTAAAGGAGCATTAAGAATATCTACACTTCCCCAATCTCGTTTACATACTAACATAAATACTCAAGCGCTATCTCTCAAAACACATTAATGTTAAAAGATGACATGTATACAATAAAGGATTCAATATATAGACTAATGCCTGCTCAAAATATTGAATTTTGTAATCTTCAGCAAGGTAAGAACTTTGGTGTGCTAGAGAGTAAAAACACAACAGAGATTGACTCCACCTGCAATGTAAAACAATAAATATTGTGCAATTTAGGCTTTGTGTGTGCGGCAATTGTTTAAGGAAATGGAAAATTTAAATATTAAATACTAATTTAATGATTTGTAGTAATTTTATCATGAGAAATTCGTAAAGAACTACTGTTTGCATAATCACAATAATTCCTTAAGGTGTGATAGTTTTCAATTTTATCACTTAAGGAATCCATAATCACTTCATGGATTACTAATTTTATCAAAGCAGATTTTAATATTTCAATAAATAATGTACTAAATAAATCTAATATGGACAACTACACCAATAATTTAATTGATATTTTGCACATTCACTAAACCTCAAATTGAGATTTTAGTAATGAGACAGCTGAAGCAATTAAGAGACTAATAAAAGAAAAATTTCACAAACAGAGAAAAAGATTTGGTAGTCCACCATGCAAAAAATTAGACATAAAATGCTCATCCTTGAAATTAAACATAAAAACGCATATATATACACAAATGCACAAACTATTAATTATAGTGGGAATTGCATTCTTAAAAAAAAAAAAAGAAAAATACATGTTCATTCGTTTGATTGTTGGAGTTATAACCGACACCATCTAGCTAATTTGAAAAGATATTCATAAAATAAATCAAGAAATTAAAGCAAGTTAAATGAGTTTCAAACTTGTAAAAAAGTACTCATATAACCAGATTGTGAAATAAAATGTAAATGGAAACAAAACTAAGTTTTAGTTCCAGATTTTCTTCACTGTCAATTGAGCTTCATCAGTTTGCATTATCCACTGAATAAACTTCAATTTACATAATTCATTGTTTTACGTTGTCCAATATTTTGAATGATGTAATAGATATTGCAATTAATGACTTTCAATTTTCAGCAGGAAAGAAAGAAAATATTCAATCCAATAATGGCTATTATTACATAAAATTAAATCCAAGGGAAAGTAAATAATCCCATCAAAATCAAGTTAAAAAGAAGCCAATATTGTTTTAATTTTATATATATAAATAAATAAATATGATGATATGACATCAAAGAGAAAAGAGAGTTGGATCTAAAGGTTAATAATGATTGCAAATGTTATTATCTAAGGGTGGAAAAGTCTTCCCTCCAAAATAGAAAGAGAAAAGCGTTAATAATAATGATTAGCAAGTGCTAGAAGTAACATGGTAACTTATCAAAGAAGATATAAAAATGTTAAAAATTAATAGATTCTTTGGAGGGACAATAAGTTTTTGGAGGGAGTAGAATTTTAATAGATATATAGATTATTGTCGTTACATTTGGTCAAGTCTTCAATAAGTGACATATTATTGGCCAAAAAAGGTGACATATTCTTCAGCCTGAAAATTAAAAGAATTTAGTTTTGTAGGTTTGGCTAATATTCTGAAGAAATATGACAAGAGGACAGGAGGGCTCCTGCGCTTGCCATTCATTCAAAAAGTAATGGAGCAGCCATTTTTTACAACTGATCTAATTTCAAAACTTGTGAAGGAATGTGAAAGCATAATAGATGCAGTATTCCCAGCTGAGGAAGAAGCTGAAAGAGCGAAAGAAGCAAAAGACGATATTATAGTAGCTGGAGAAGGAATTTTCAGAAACACAATTGCAGCTTTACTTACAATGCAAGAGATCAGAAGAGGGAGCTCCATAGAGTCTCCCTTTTCTCTGCCTCGTCTCAACTTGCCAGAATCTGATCTAATTCGATTACTACAGCTCAATGCCGCTGTACTCGTTGCCTAGTAAAAATTGATGTCTAGAGGACTATAGTTGCAACAGTTTATGACAAAATAGATATGTATAATGGCTTGTATTACTTTTTGGAGGGATACATGCTTACTAGTCATTCTTATTACATATTAGTTACTTGAGTGGTAAGTTACCAAAAGCCTTTCCAAGGCTAAAACTATTTAATTATTAATTGTTAGCGTGTTAAATTATATTGCGTCATATAGTCAGCATATTGAATTTTCTATATATTACAAACGAAGTAAAAACAGTTATAAATATGCTTGTAGTCTCTGATATGTTATAATAATGGCAGGGAGAGATCAGAAATAAGGCTCTCTGAGTGTGCCCCAACTAGTATGCAATTTTCCTCTTTCTGTTCAGTGACTTACATGTCATATTTATGTTTACCCAAAATGCTTAACGACATTAAACTTAAAGCTTGCTCTTTCTTCGATTTGAGCTAATACTGTCTTAACAATATGAATTAGATAGTTTTCCATTTAAAGGAGTCATTGTTCATCAAACTGTTATTGACATAGTAGAGGATACATAAGTAACAAAGATGTGAAAAATGGTAGTAAAGGGCAAACACTGTTGGGTTAAAGTATCTAGACATGATTTATGTCATCAAACATTATCAATTTCTTCCCTCTTACCACACATTCTACTTCTGCTCTTACCAAACAAAACATATTTCACATACAACGATACTTCTTATAAGATGTTTGTAAGCATCCATTCTATAGGCATTGTATATGGCCAATAAGTATAGGTACATGTAAATGAACGCCTATCTCACGATTCTTCAAAAATATTTGGCAGTGCAAACAACATAATTTGTCAACCATAACCTTGATTAGCAATTTAGCATAGAGATCCTTTATACTTATTGGACCGTATGACCCCTCTCATGCCTATACCCCAGCCTAATACTACAAAGGCATTGGACACACCCTAACCCACCTGCGGAGAGCACGATAGACAACCCTTGGAAAAGACACAAACCCTGATCCTAAAGGATCTTATCAGACACGTGGCAACTCCCCAATAGAAAGGATCTTGTCCCCATGCTAGCCAATCATGGTAGGAGAGATGGAATCCCCTTCCCCCTATAAATAGGAGACCACCGATTCACACATTTTCTTCTTCTTTATGTTCATTCACTTAGCTTAGACCCCCCATTGTCTAGCATGAAACATCTAGCATAATCTGTGGGAACTGTGTAAAACATTTCCCATTTTCTCTACCCACTGCCAAATCATAGAGACCCAAACACCCCCCACCATGGCCAAAACCCGTAGTCAGGGAGCTGTCTGTAACACCCTCAACACCACCATAGGCAATAGAAACCAGGACTAGCAACAACAACCACCACCACCACCGGACCCCCAAGAAATAATACAACATTTGGAGCAAAGAATCACAAAGCTTGAAGATAGGACCAATTGCCATCAAGAAGAGGAGGTAAAGGATATTTGCTGCCAAGAAGAGGAAGTAGAAGTTAATAATGGTGCTGCTCGCAGCGAAGGAAGAAACACAAACCAAAACCAATATGCCCCAGCCAGCCTATTCTCTGATTTCATTATGTTCATACCCTTACCTCCAAACTTCCATCTTTTGTCTTTCATGGAGATGTATGACGGACACACCAACCCATAATAACACCTTGAGGCATTCAATTCAGCATTGTTGCTAGTAGGAGATTCCGACCTAATACGCTGCTGAGCCTTTCCAAGCACCCTCAAGCGTGTAGCCTTACTTTGGTTTTCTACAGTACCCTCCCGATCCATCCACGACTTTTTTGAGCTCGCCCACAGTTTCCTTATCCACTTTAGTACAAGTCAAGCCCACCTAAAAACAACCACTAGCCTCATTAACCTAAGACAGCACCCTGGAGAGTCGTTGAAGGAATTTATAGGCTGTTTCAACTAGGAAGCCATCCAAAGACAAGTACTAAGCTCAGCCGTTGCGCTCCATGCCATAATGGCAGGGATTTGGTTTAGCCCTTTCACCAAATCCCTAGCCAAAAGACCCCTAGCTGACCTTGATGACCTACACGCAAAAGTAGTAGGATACATTAATATGGAAGAAACAGCCTCTGCAAGATAACTAATTGAGCAAAACCAGCCCAATCCTGACCCTCAAGCCCTATTTGAGCCTGCAGAGTGGGAATATTAATAAGAGGCCCATTTCCCGTTCCCAACAGTGAACCCCAGGGAAGGAAACGGAGAAATAAAAGACAAACATTCCCCAGAGCCCTTCCAATACAACCTGGAAGAACGATGAGTCCCCCAGAAAGAAAAGTTCGCTTCCCAGATCACACGCCCTTGGTCACTAGAAAGGAGGAGATCCTAAGAGATATATACATCACCGACCTTATAAAATTCCCAATAGCCCCTACATTCCAAGGACAAAATGTTGATAGAAGAAAAAAGTGTGAGCTATACTAGTCATATGGGTAAACGATGGAAGAATGCCAAGCCCTTAAACACATAATTAAGGACCTAGATAGGAAGGGATACCTGGACCAATACCTAGCAAGAGAAATATAGGTATAATGGGAATCGACCAATAGTAACCAAGGCTAGAGGCAATTTCCTGTCCCAGAAGAAAGCAAGCCAACAGGGCAAGCGACCACTGAAAGGGCGACACAACAGGGTCAAAGTCAAATCCGTGAAGTCATCAATACTATATTAGGAGGATTCGTAGGAGGTGGAGAGTCGACTTTAGCAAGAAAGTGACATTTGAGGAATGTAAAGTTGGTGATGACCATCGGAAACCCCACCCTCGTGGCTCATTGCCACGAAGCACTAGGTCTGATAATAGCTTTCTCTCATTAGGACTTCAATAGAATAGATAAAAATCAAGATGATCCCATGGTAATCACGATAGTAGTGGCTAACTTTGAAGTAAGATTAGTAATGGTAGACTAAGGAAGCTTGACAGACATCATCTATTCTGAGTGCTTTTGGTAACTCAAAATCTCAGAAAGTGAACTCCTACTTTTCCCATGCAACCCGGTCTAGTTTGTAGGAGAATAGAGGGCAGTAAAAAGATATATAAAGTTGTAGACCTTATTTATGGGAGTAAAGACAATCCTAATCAAGTATTTGGTTGTTGATTGCTAGGCACCATACAATGTCATCATGGGGTGCCTTTCCTTAAACAAGCTCCAAGTGATAGTCTTAACCCCCTATCTCACCATGAAGTTTCTAGTATCAGATATATAGGTCGGGAAACATTCATGCAAACTAACTCAAAGCAAGACAATGCTACACTGACTTACTTAAAGCTTAGAGCCAACTTAACTTGGGTGAACGGGGAAAGGCCAAGGCCAAAGAAATAAGATAGGAGGAGGGGCATGAAAGGAGAAGAAAGTGCCATGTGATACCACTGCAAGAAATTCACAAATTACTCGTGGACATATCCACTGGTAATTTCTTGAAATCTATCAGTAATTTGAATTTTCAGTGGATTGGTGCTTCCTAGAAAATGTTGCCAGAAACAAAAGTCTACTGAAATCTGCTAGAAAATACCGATGGATTTGGTAGCCAAAAATAAATGTGTCAGAAGGTAACACTTTTTGGCAGAATATCCATTAGAAATTTCTAGCCAATTTTCCCAACAAAAATTATTAGTGGATATTCTGTCAAAAAAGACATTTTATCGTAATTTTTTCTTTCAATGGATAATTACTATACAAGTGACTCTGAGTAGTCTGAAATTTGATTTCTCTAGTTATCGTTCATCTTCTGCTAATAGTGAGGATGGTGACTCTAATAATAACATTTTTAAGCAGCTGATATGATCAAAGGTTTGCATAGTGAAAAAATGATTCCACCTCTTATGATGATGAGGATAAGACTAGGTAACAAGATATAAAAAAAAAGGAAAGAGAAAAGCATTACATATTATAATAATGAATTTACATGATTTTATGAATTAATTTTTCTGGCAAACAGAAGCCCCATGGTGGAGAAGCCTGAGAACATGAAAGAAACCAAAAGCAAACAAATTTTTTTATCAAGAATGATGATACCAATGAAAATGACATTGTACCATAGTATCTTGCAGAGGAATATTCAGATAATATTGTGTGTACAATATTATTAGAACTAGGATAGTTGAGAGGGTATCCCTAAGACCATTACCTTGTTAGCGGCACAAAAAAGCATGTGTCTGCTTGCAGTCGTGGATCACTATTTAAAGAGTAGCAGAAAAAATTTAATTTCAAGGGAATTTAGACAAGAGTGAAATTAGGATTTCGAGAGTGATGATAATAACAAGTGAAAGCATATATTTTTCTCTTATTACATGTACTACAATATGAACTCAAGGAAAGACTGTCCAAATTTAATGAATCGATTTAGAAACTAGAAGTATCAATATTAAATAAAAGCTATTTTTCTTTTGAACTCTTGAATAAATCGCACTCGTGTGATTACAAATATTTTGTATTGGTTTCTCTCCTAATGAGTTGGGATACTAATCTTGCCTGATACAATTTGAGAAGCATAATTTTTCCATAAGTAATGTTTGTTGTGAAATATATTAATCATCTTCATTGTCTTCAACAGTTAAATATAAAAATTTTATTAACATTCTTACGTATGCTCTTCCACATAATTAATGATAGTCAAATCTTATAGAAATCAACTTATATGCCTTCTCCAATCCAGAGGTTTGGACTATATAACTTCTCTAATCCAAAGAGGTCTCTAGATTGGAGAAGGCATATGAGTTGAACTGTATGATGTGGTTATCATCAAGCATAAAGAAAAGCGTAAGAGTGTTAAGAAAATTCAAGTATTTAACTATTGAAGACAAGGATGATGATTGAGGTAATTTGAAAGGATCATTACTTAGAAAAAAAAGTACTTCTTGAATAATTGTTAGCATTTCCATCCTAACTCAATAGGAGAGATCTAATACAAAATTTTTTTAACACAAGCAAGAGCAATTTATTAAAGATCAAAAGAAATTTTACTTTTTCTAATACTAATGCTCCCAGTTCCTAGACTTATTCATTAAACATGGATAGTTTTCCATTGAGTTCCAACTGTATTACATGTAATAAGAAAAATGCATATACTTCACTTGTCATCACAATCACTATGAAAACCCTAATCCTAACTTCACCCAAATACCCTTGAAATTATTTTTCTCTCAGCTACTCTTCAAAACTTAATAGACGAGTGCAAGGAGACACATGTTTTTGGTGTCACCAGCAAGATCAATAGTCTAGGAAGTACTCACTCAACTTTTCCAATCCTAATAATGTCAAGCTCACGATTTTATCCTGCATATCATCTTCATAAGACTTTTGTATAACATCATTTTCATTGTTGAAATCACTCTTTATATCAATTCATTTGCTTTTTATTTTTGTCTTATTCTTCAATTACTCCACCATGTGTCTCTTGTGCGTCAGAAAATGTACTTCAAAAAAGCATGCAAATTTATTTTTTTTAAATCCGCAATGTTTTTCTTCTTCCTTTTCTTACATCATCCTACTTAATCTTCTCCTTATGATCATAAAAGGTATATTCATGTCACTACGTAAACTTTCTATCATATTTACCATTTGATAATCTTATCACTAAAGTCATCATCCTCACTACCAGTGGATAATGAAAGATAAGTTACTTGAGCAATCAAATCCCATACTACTCAAAGCCACTTAACCTATCACTGCAAAAATAATATTGTCTAACTTAAGGTTTAGAGCTTCCTAATTCAATAGAGCATTACTTATTTCAACAATTCAAACACAACAACATATATGCAAATAAGTGTAACAATACCATATTATTATATTATGCAATTTGTATCACCGTAACTGAGGACTATTATATATTTGTCATTTCTCTTAGTAGTTTGAAGTCACCACTTGTCTACAAGATCTGTCACACTACCTCTAATTTAATTAATTAATTATTGATATTGTTCTAATTTTCACTTTCTATTATTTCATATTATATTATAAGTATATTTTTATTATAATTATATTATAATTTTTTACACAATTCAAAACTCGTAATTGATACGTCTTATATATTTGTCATTCATTTCAGTTTGAAGCCACTGTTCGGTTGCAAGATCTGACACATTCTCTCATGTGTCCAACCCATGTGTATGCATCATACATTTGTGATTAGGTGCACATTTTTGTAATTTATCATTATCATGTAATTATTTATTTATATATATTGTATTACATTTTCACTTTCTTTTATTTTATATTATATTATATTAATTTTATATATTATTAATTTATTAATGTTAACATTAATTGATAATTATTTTAATTTAATTTAATATATAAATTATTGAATTATTAAATCAAATAATTTACCTCCTTACTTAAAATCTTAAAAATTTAATATTTCATATTACTATTTTTGTTGTAGTTTTTTAATTTTAAAATTAGCATATTAGCACATAATACTATATTATTCTTATAATAAATAATAAATTAGTATTAATCATATACAATGTATGTTCTAATCAAATCTTATAACATCTTAATAGAAAATCATCTATCTATCATACCGGCAGACAAACACCAATAAATAACATTATTATGATACATATAAATATACATTCAAATATACAATAAAAGCACATATATTCAAAATATAAACATCATATACATACATGCATACATATACATATACATACGTATACATATTATAAATAAATATAACATTAAATTCAAAAAAAATAATTAAATATAATATACCAATTTGGCACTCCCATGCACCACATTTGTCTCCTATGCATGCACCATGCCATTGTCCAAATCCCACTTCACTTTCACTCTCATAGCATTAGCAACGCTTCTACTTGTTTGTTCCCATTGAAAAATCCAAATGGCAACAAATACCAACTCCAAAATCGTCACTGGCTTCCCTCTTTCATAGAACCAACGCACCATCAGTTACCTTGTTGCCACCGTCACCGCCCACCCCTTCACTGTCACCTCACTCAACACCATCGCTCTTCGTCTCTTACAAAAACCTCGACGCCAGGATCCGTTACGGGAATGATGATCGTGCCCTCACCTCGACTCGCTTGCTATCTTTCTCCCTAGAAACCTTGAGTGAGACGATAAGAAAATGCAGAACACAAGGATAATGGCGTCAAAGTGAAGGAGGAGGGAGGAAGGTGACATCCCCTTAGTGAAAATCTCCTCACCGTATTCGTTTGGCATGATGAGAGGAAGGAGAAAGGAAAAAAGAAAATGGTAGAAGAGTCGCAGAAATGAATGAGAAAGCTGCCTCACACGACTCTTAAACCTTTTTTCAAGTTCATTACCCCAAGTATCCCAGCATCTTATTTTTTACAGAAAATTCACTAGAAATTGGCCAATGCTCCTCCTTAGATGTTGGAGGAATTTTCCAGCTTAAATAATCTGCTAGAAAACCTTGAGAAAAGAAACCAATGCATTTACCAGTGGATTATTCACCAAAAATATAAAAAATATGCAGAGGCTTAATTTTCTGGCAAAATAATTTATTTTGTTTTATTTTTATTTTTTACTCGATGATTGATTTTTCGGTGGATATTTCCATCAGATATTGCCTTAGCTATGTGCTTAATTTCTTGTAGTGTACACATGACAGAGTTAGACCTTAGAGGAGTTGAGAGAGGCAAGGCCTCAACTACAAGGTGAAACCTTCCAAGTTCAACTACGACCTAAGCCGAATCAAGTAGCTAAAGTCAGGGCAGATCTCCCAGAAGACCTGCCCTAAAGCATAGTGAAGCTTCTCTAAGAGAATGCAGATCTATTTGCATGAGTGGTCATCGTCATATCGGGCATCGACCGAGACTTCATGTGCCATAGGTTTGCATTAGACCCAAAGGCTAAGCTAATTTCATAAAAGAAAATGACACTAGAGGAGGAAAAGCGGAAGGCCATAACTAACAAAGTCAAATGCTTGATAGAAGCTGCATAACTTCATCTAGAAGGTAAAATACATGACATAGCTATTAAATGTCGTAATGGTAAAGAAGTCCAATGAGAAATGAAGAATGTGCATCGACTTCACAAACTTAAATAAAGCATGCCCCAAAGACTCGTACCCCCTCCCAAATATCGACAAGTTGGTAGCCTTAGGATACTAGTATTTGAGATTTATGAATGCCTTTTTCCGAGTATAACTAAATATGGATGCACCTAGATGATGAAGTGAAAATGACGCTTGTCATAGAAGGAGTGTGCTATAGTTACAAGGTAATATCATTCGACTTGAAAAATGTTGGCGCAATATACCAAAGGTTGATGGACAAGGTTTTCCAAGACCAAATCAGAAAAATGATGGAGGTATATATGGATTGCATGGTGGCAAGGACAGAGAAGACGGGAAATCATTGGTCCAACCTTAGGGGGATTTTTAGCTAATTAAGAAAACACAACATGAGGTTTAATCCAGAAAAATGCAGATTCAGAGTTTGGGTTGGGAAATTTCTTGGATTCATGTTGACAAACAGAGGAATAAAAGCAAACTCGGATAAATGGTAGGTGATTCTAGACATGCCCATCCCTTCATGCATTAAAGATGTGTAGCGTTTCTCTGGAAGAATAGTGGCAGCACTCTCCATATTCTTGGCAAGAATAGATTACTGAGTTATGCCATTTTTTAGATGTCTAAAGAAGCCAAAAAAGTTTGAATGGATGGAGGAATGCAAGCATGCCTTTGTTAGGATAAAATAGTGTTTTCATCCCCACTAGTTCTAACAAGGCCAGAACTCGGTGAGACTTTATACTTGTACCTCACAGTGTCAGACCTAGCTATCAACTTCGTACTTATGAGAGAGGTTAGGAAGGAGGAGAAACTAATCTACTTTGTGAGTAGAGTCCTTCAGGGAGTCGAACACAAATATAAGAAGATCGAAAGGATGGTGGTGGCACTTCTAACCATAGCAAGGAGACTCCGACCCTACTTTTAGAATGACAAGGTAGTTGTAAAAACTGACCGACCAATCAAGCAGGTCCTAAAAAAGTCAAAACTATCAAGAAGGCCGATCACTTAGTTTGTAGAGTTATCGGAATATGGGATTGTGAACGAATCCAAAGTGCCATCAAATAATAAATTCTAGCTAATTTTTTGTTGAAATTTTGTGATAAGACGGGACCTTAGGTAATGAAGGAACCCAGCTAGTTGCTTTTCATGAACAGAGTGTCCAATTGAAAAAGGAGCAAGGCAGGTTTGATTTTGAAAAGTCCAAATAGGTTAGTAATGGAACAATCACTAAAGTTTGAATTCAAAACTAGCAATAACCAGATAGAGTATGAATCCCTCATAGTCAAGATGAAGTTAATAAGAGAGATGGGAGTGGAGCTCCTAATGACCAAAAGTGATTCTCAGCTTATGGTGCAATAGTTGAAAGGGGAGTACTAAATGAAGGATCCAGAACAGGAAAAATATTTGGAGCAGGTTAAGACCTTGTCAGGAAAATTTGAGTGATTCACAATGGAAAATATCCCTAGAGCACAAAACTTAAGTGCAGACCTTCTATCAAAGCTTGCCAACACCAAAGGGCCAGGCAACAATAAGGCAAAAGTCCATGAAACCATTCATAAGTCGTCTATTGATACACAATTGATCCTAGCCATCATAAGCAAACTGACTTCCTGTTGAAGCATAGGAAGCAAGGAAGGTCAAGAAGTCAGCATCATTTTACACCTTACTTAACTATCAGTTGTGCAAAAGAGGATTCTCGACCTCACTACTCAAATGTCTTAGCACAATTGGGACTGGGTATGTAATGGCTGAAGTTCACGAAAAGTATTTGGCCAATATATAGACAGAAGGTTTTTAGCTGCGAAGATCCTGAGAGCCAGGTACTACTAGCCCACGATGAAAAAGGACTATCTATCCTATGTTAGGAAGTATGATAAATGCTAGAGGTTCAACAACTTGCACCAAGCCCCATCAGAAGAACTGTACTGATTCCTCACCCTATGGCCATTCTAGGCCCTTTCCCACCAGCATTTGTGCAAGTGAAGTTCTTAATTGTAGACGTAGATTATTTTACCAAATTAATAGAAGCTGACCTCCTTGCTAAAATCATATATGAAAAGGTAAAAAATTTATATAGAAAATTTTAATTTGCATGTATGAACTCCTCTATGCTGTAGTCACGGACAATGACACTCAGTTCACAAACAAAAAATTCAAAGAGTTCTGCGAAGACTTAAAGATCAAGTAACAATTTGCGTCGGTGGAACATCCGTAGACAAATAGGCAAGCAAAGTCTGCAAAGTAAGTATTTTTAGCAAGCTTAAGGAAGTGGTTGGAGCAAGCGAAGGGGAATTATCTCGAAGAGCTCCCCAAAGTGCCTAGGATTACCACACAATAGCCTAATCCACTATTGAAGAAACTCCTTTCCGCCTCACTCATAGGTCAGAAGAAATGATTCTCATGGAATTTGGAGAGCCGAGCCTTTGGGGCCTACGTTTCACTAAAGAAGCCAATGATGAAGCAAGGAGAGAGGATCCAGACTTAGTGGTGAAAGACAGAGAGGTGACACGCATAAAGGAAGTAACAACAAAGCAACACATAACAACAAATTTTAATAGGAAGGTTATGGCAAGGAAATTCTAGGTTTGAGACTTAATGCTCATGGACGTTGGAGCATAGATAAAGAACTCAAGAGAGGGGAAGTTTGCACCTAACTAGGAAGGCCCATTTCGTATTTCCAGGGTCGTAGGCAAATAGGCTTACTAGTTAGAGGAACTAAGCAGGAAGCTAATCCTAAGAGCATGGAACGCCACAAGCCTCAAGAAGTACTACAGTTAACAAGCTCAGAATTAAACCCTTCAACTACCAGTGCTTTATTATAACTTGTCTTTTGCATCCATGATGTTTTAATTTATGTTATTATTCTCATTTTATTTTGTTATCAATTTATCATATGTTAAGGATAACTTGCACTTTAAACTTGTAATGATCAAAATAACTTAGGGGCAACCTTTTTTAGGCTCAAGTTTCAGAAAGCCACAACACCTAAAGTCCTAAGTAAATCAAGGAGGTTATCCAATAATATCTATTGTGCAATATTACAAAGGAAAAGTGAAACGATAGGAATGTATAACAAGAACAATGAAACTACAAAGTCAAACAAGGAAGGGCAGGCAACATAAAAACTCATGCACCCTATTGGTCTTATGGGCCAAGTTCAGCCCCAGACATATTTTAGGTCTTAAAACCATGGCCTTTCTGCAAGACATAAAAACTCATGTACCTCGTAGGTCTTGCGGGCCTGTTTCAGCCTCGGATAAGCTTCAATTCTTAAAACCATGGCCCTTCTATGTAGCATAAAAACCCCTACCCCCCATTGTGTGAAATGCTTATGTCTTGAAGCATATCAATAAAGTTTTTTATGCTAACAAAGTCAAAGGTGAAGACCAAGATCAAAAGAGGTATATTTGGTATAGGTTATAGGTCTTACAATATCAATGTAAAATGCTCTCAATATATCTCAACTATCTCCAAATAGTTTTTGAAAGATCTTTTATAAATTAACTTAAAGTTCAAAGTTCCCGTTTTAAAGAAATGTTGATTTTAATCTTAGTTTTTATAACTCAAATTCACATATTAAACAAATCCAAGGTTCTATAAGTTATAAATGGCCATCAAGCTTCATTGGACTTGAAAAATATGTTTAAGGGCCATTATAATAGATTACATAGTGCTTGTAATCGATTACAAACATGGCAGAAACCATGTAATCGATTACATTGAAGTTGTAATCGATTACAAGTCAGGTAGAGGCCATGTAATCGATTACATAGAGGTTGTAATTGATTACATCCTGCCCAGAAAGCTAAGAACATGTTCAAACAGCCATGTAATCGATTACATAGGGTGTGTAATCGATTACAATAGGCTTGACATTGGCCAACAACTATTTTATCAGCATTTAATGCCGCTCATTAATGCACCCAACGTCTCCTTTAGTCAAAAATAGTATAAATACATGTCTTGGGTCATCATTAATGGCTAACCAATAACTTGAAACATATTTCTATCACTTTAATATGAGAATCAATCTTTCAAACCCTTATTACTCTATTTTTTGCAAATCACTTGAGATATTCTTGAAGAACATTCTAGGACTTCAATTTGTATCAATTACTCTAGTAAGAGTTTCATTTTGTGTATACACTTCAATTCTTTGTAAAGAGGGTGAGGCATCCCTCCAAATTGTTAGGTACCCCTTGTTGGTAAAGAGGGTGAGGTATCTCTCAAGTTGTAAAGGGTGAGGTATCCCTTGTTGGTAAAGAAGGTGAGGTATCCCTAGAAGTTGAGCCTCAAGCACAAAGGGTGAGGTATCCCAAGGTGTGGTAAGTGCTCTATTGTGTAAAGGTTGCAAGCACCTATTGAAGCTTGAAGATATAGTGAAAATCTCGAGTGATTGCTTGAGGACTGAACATAGGCTATAAGTGGATTAGTGGCTGAATCAGGACAAATCTTGTATTTGATCATCTTAACTCTATCTCTTTACATTTGTGCTTTAATCTTATATGCTTGCTTGAATACTTTCTATCTTGTCTTATTTATTTGTGAGTGACTTACTGAATCTCATTTATCTATTCACTTCAATCAATCAATAGCTTCAATCAAAATTAGTAATCAAGTGTTTTGCAAAAGATTTGTGAAAAATATTTTACAAACTCAATTCACCCCCCCTTTTGAGTATTGAGGCCACTTGGTAACAAATGGTATCAGAGCTAGCCTATTATGTCAAGAGCTTAGCAGCTTCAAGAGAAAATGATGGCCTCCTTAAATGATTTTTCAGAAATTTCTTCTCTCTATAGACCTCCATTTTTCAATGGAGATGGGTATGCTTATTGGAAAGAACAAATGAAAATTTTTATTGAAGCTATTGACTTAGATTTGTGGGATGCTGCTGAAAATGGTCCTTTTGTCCCCACACAAGTTATTAATGATGTAAGAGTTAACATACCAAGAAGTGAATGGACCGATGATGATAAGAGAAATTTCTAATACAATTTGAGAGCCAAAAATATTATTACCATAGCCTTGGGGTATGATGAGTTCTTTAGAGTCTCAAATTTTAAATATGCCTAAGAAATGTGGGACACTCTATAAGTAACCCATGAGGGTACTAGCGAAGTGAAAAGATTAAGGATAAATACTCTTACTCATGAGTATGAGCTTTTTAGAATGAACCAAGGTGAAAGCATTCAAGAAATGCAAAAACGGTTCACACATATTACTGATCATCTTGCTTCATTGGGAAAGACTTTTTCTAATGAAGATCTTATTAACAAAATGTTGAGATATTTGAGCAGGCATTGGCAACCTAAAGTGACAGCTATTGCAGAGTTAAGAAATCCTAGCCACACTTTTTGGAAAGCTCTAAGAACATAAATTGGAATTGAATAGACTCAAATGAAGTGAGGCACTTAACAAGAAAAAGAAGGGAATAGCTCTCAAGGCCACTCTCTCCATGGTCAATGATGATGAAGATGAAGATGATGGAGATGACTTAGAAATAAATGAGGAGAATCTCGTTCTTCTAGTAAATAAATTTGGAAGATTTTTCAAAAAGAATGAGGCTCAAAGAAGACCTCTTTTTTCCCAAAAGAATATCTATCACAAAGGGGAAGGAACCTCATCCACTCCTAAATGCTATGAATGTGGAGAACCGGGGCACATGAATATAGAGTGTCCAATCTATCAAAGTAAAATGGAAAAAATATGATAAGAGGTTATCAAAGGATAAGAAAGAAAGAAGAGCCTGTATAGCATGGGAGGACAATGACATGGATTCTTTCGATAGCTCGGATAATGAGAAAGTCAATCTATATCTCATGGCTAGAGGAGAAGAGGAAGAAGAAGATGACATGGAGGTAACATCCTCAAACTTAGACTCTTCCCCATCCTATGATGAATTGCAAGATGCATTTGAAGATTTGTGTAATGAATCCATGAAATTCACAAAAATGGTTTAATCTTCTAACAAAATAATCTCCTTATTGATAAACAAAGTTTCTATTTTAAACAAGCAAATTAATGAGCTTAAAATTAAAAATAAGACCTTAAGACTTATTGATGCTAACCCATCATACATGATTTGTTCTTCACATGATAATGCACCTACACCCTCATCATGCTCATCATGTAAAGTATTTGAAAATGAAATTGAAGATTTGAAAAATACTCTTTCAAAATTTATATTTGGAAGAGACAACTTGAATGAGTTGCTAGAGAAACAAAGATATATTTTTCAAAAGGCCAGTTTAGGGTATAATCCCAATAACTAACAAAAGTTTCACAAGAATCTCTTTATTTCCTCAAGTACATCAAGTAGCCCTTTCATCAAATACTTTCATTGTGGGAGGAAATGACATAGTGCTTCTACATGCAATGTTAGGAAGAACTTGAACACCAAGGTTGAGACTAAAATGATTTGGGTCCCTAATGTGAATGCTTATGTCTCTAAGGCATGTCAAAAGGTTTTTGATGATAACAAAAGCAAAAGAGAAGATCAAGCGCAAAAGGAAAAATCAAGATCAAAGAAAGAAGACAGAAGGTTTATTTAGACTTAGGATATTAATGTTAAATGCTCTCAAGATTTCTCAAATGATTTTTCAATATATATGATTTCAAAATAAATGGGAAATTTCAAAGATAAACATGGCTTTCAATAAAACCTGAGTTTCAACTTTAAATCTAACACTCTTAAAAGGATTTATGTTTAATCAAGTATCTTGAGGTGTTGGAAATGACTTACAAGCGTTATTGGACTTGAAAAATGTGTTCAAAGGCCAATGTAATCGATTACATAATGTTTGTAATCGATTACATATCAAACAGAAGGTCTGTAATCGATTACATTGTAAATGTAATCGATTACAATCAAGTCAGAAGCTATGTAATCGATTACATGGATATTGTAATTGATTACACAAAGCCCAGAAAGGCAAAGAACACGTTCGACAAGAAATGTAATCGATTACATTAATGTTGTAATCGATTACAAACAAAGTCAGAAGCCATGTAATCGATTACACAATATATGTAATCGATTACACAAAACCCAGAAACTCAAAGAACACGTTCGACGAGCCATGTAATCGATTACATGGATATTGTAATCGATTACACAGCAAGTCAGAAGTCATGTAATCGATTACATGAGCATTGTAATCGATTACAAGCAAAGTCAGAAGCCATGTAATCGATTACCTCAAGAATGTAATCGATTACACAGAGCCCAAAAAATTCAGAAAACGTTGGAACAATAATGTAATCGATTACCTGAGATATGTAATCGATTACACGCATCCTGACAACGTCCAACGGCTATATTAAATGCATTAAATGCATGCCCAACTACCTCAACGGCTCTATTAATTGAGAAACTTATAAATACCCAAGTTGGGTCTTTGTTTACTGATTGACCTTGAAAAACTGATCATTATACTTCAAAACGTGAATCAATTCTTAAAATCATTTCTTGCTTGTTTTCGACTAAAAACGTGAAAAATCTTTGAGAGCATATTAGAGCTTCAATTTGTAAACACTTGCTCTAGAGAGAGCTTCTTCTATTTCAATCTTATACATTCGATTAGTGAGGGTGAGGTATCCTCAAGTATTGTAAGGGTGAGGTATCCTTGGAAAATAGAGGCTCAAGCTTTTGGGTGAGGTATCCCATACTTGTTGAGTGCTCAAGGTTGTAGTGGTTTTCAAGCACCCATTGAAGCTTGAAGATATAGTGGAAAATCTCAAGGTGTTGCTTGGGAATTTGGACGTAGATCACAAGTGGAGTAGTGATTGAACCAGGATAAACATTGTGTTTGTTTCTCTAAACTCTCCTCTGTTTATCTTTGTGTCTTGTTTCATTGTTTTATTTGGATATTGTCTCCTTGGCTATTACGTTCATTAGTAAAAGTGCTTAACTCATCTATTCAATTATCTCTGATCATTCAATAGCTTCAACGAAAATTGATTGTCAAACGATTTGCGAAAGATTTGTGAACTTATTTTTAACTACTCAATTCACCCCCCCTCTTGAGTATTGAGGCCACTTGGTAACACCTAAGAGCACCTTACCAAAATCTAACACACAATGACTTAAGAAAATTTGGGTACCAAAAGACAAAAATTGAAATGTGTTGTAGGTGTGCTTGAAGGCCAAGAGCTGACTTAGGAATCTTAAAAGTGGCTGCTTCAAGCACAATACCAGAAAATACATCAAGCTCTCTTCCTTGTCTCTAAGAAGCTTGGACTTGCAATCTTTGGATAAGTGGAGACTTGTTCTATGCTTTAATTTGCTTCTAGCTTCATATCTTGAAAAATATCTCTACATGTGATAATATGATAGATAAGTTCACTTCTTGTTTGAAAAAGCATATTTGACGAAAATATCTATGAACTTAGCTTTTTTTTGGATCATTCATGCACTTAAATTTCGTTGTATAACTTTATTTTGCTGCACAAATTCATTTTACTGCATAACTTCATTTGTTGCACTATTTGATGTTTGCTGCATAATCTCAATCTCCTCAATTTTTGCTGCATAATCCTATTTTGCTGCATAATGTCAATATTTGTTGCATAATACTATAACTTGCTGCATAATTTGAGTTGTTGTTGTATAATTTAATTTTTGATGCACAATCACAATGTTTTAGTTATTATTGAATCCAATACTGACTTGAGCATTGGAGGCTCCCCTAGGTTTGTTTTGCAGGTACTCCATCATGACTAAGTCCTCCAAATAGCTCAACATTGTAGTTGGACAAGTTTTTTTCTACTCAAGTGGCTTGATCCTTGGAAAAATTGGTGTTTGTGCAAGAACATGTGTTTTGGATCAAGAACGGATCATATTTTATGCTTACATGAGGTTTGGAATTGATTTGAGAAGTTTTGGAATTGATTTGGATGCTTTGAAATAGGCTCTCTGATATTTGAAGTGCAAAATATAAGTTCAAAAGCTTGTAATCAATTACAATAGCTTTGTAATCGATTACAATAGCTTTGTAATCGATTACAAAGGCTCTGCTAAGCATTACAAACAAAGTCAGAATGTTTTTAATCGATTACACATACCATGTAATCGATTACAACCATTTCAGAAAGGTTGTAATCGATTATACCAACCTTGTAATCAATTACAAGGAACCCAAAATGCATGTAATCGATTACACCCCAATGTAATCAATTACAAAGGGGTTTTAAAAGGGTCTCAGACGTGTGAACAACCATTTTTGGCCTGCAACACATCCTTTCTCTCTCTAGCCCTGATACACGTAAAATATACTAAGAGCAAGTGCACTCTATCACCAAGTAATATAAGACTTGAGTCCTAGTTATCGATCTCATGAGAAATAAATGATAATTACTAGATTCGCTAAACTATTTGCTATCCAGACAATCAAAAGTGTATGAAGAAATTTAAAATAAAATTAGAAAACAAATAAGAAAAACAATGAACAATCAAACAGAGAATAGATAATCAATGAGAGAGAGAATAAGGCGCAAGGTTCACTTGAATCCAATTATTTAAATTTTCTTTCAGTTATAATGTCAGGCAATTCTTTTATCAATATTCTCGTACCTACTATTGAATCTCAATGGTCATGGATAAAATAATATTCTATTCCTAAATTAAATCACCTATTTGGTCATTTAGTTGAATTAATTAGGAATGCATTAAGCTTCAATTCGAGAGATGAACTAACATACCTGTCAATTCCATTAGTAGAAAAAATTGATGTTTGGTCATTCACCAATCTAATCCTAGACTTATCATATAGATCCACTCATTAAATGCGGATGATCACCGGTCAAACAATGAATTAAAACATGCCAAAAGTGATCAAGTTATGACAAGAATACAAGTAATATGATAGACCCTAAAAGAAATTACCTTAATCAAATTAAAAATCAAACCCAAATAATTAGGAAAATAAGAATCCCCATAGCCCTAGCCATGGGTTTAGCTACTCATGTTCAATACAAACAAACCCATATCAAGATACAAACCTATGGAGAGAGAACCCAAAGAAAAGGGAAAACTAGAAAGAAAGAGAAATCAAAACCCCTTTAATGGAGATTATGATCTTCAAGCCTTCAAGAATTGAATCCTCCCTTGGAAGTCGACCTCCAAAGTCTGCTACCGCAAAATAACTCTCTCAAGATTAGGAATTTTCTGCATGATGTGCTCAATGTCTTTGTCTGTGTGTTGAATTTGGCATAACTTTTCCTATTTAAAGAAAATCACGCGGTCTATTACGCAACCAATACCTAGGCGCTGGCTTCTGGGCGCTTGGGTGCTCAGCCACTTAAACTAGGACACGCTGCATTGCTTCCTGCATGCTCAGGCGTTGGACCATTAAATCATCGCTGCTATATATGCTTTGGGCACTCAAGTGCTCCACTCTAGCGCTCAAGCACTAGACGTTGATGAAAAATTCCTCTTTTCCTTGCTCTTTTAAACGTCTAGTCTTCTCAATGTGCAATTACCTGAAAAAAACACACAAAACACATAATGAAAACATAATCACATAATACTAAAATTATAACAAAACTTACGAACAAAATTCAATAAAAATAAATAAAAAGAATATGAAAACTAAGGAATTAAACCGTAAAAATATGACAAGTTAATGATTCATCAACTCTCCCACACTTGAGCTTTGCTTGTCCTCAAGAAAAGGATAGGAATCAACAACAAGATTAAACTTAACATCAAGAAACATGAATCAAGAGAAATTTCACAATTTAAAAAAAATACAAGGTCAACAATCAAATTCAATCAAGTAAGATCATTTAACACTTAAAATAATTAAATGTTTGAGTCTAGCTTGCAACTTTCTCTTTACCAACCAATTGAGGTCACTCATCTTTCCATCGCTCAAGTGTTTAAAGACAAAGAGATCACTCAAATTTCTCTTGAAAAATGCAATACCATAAGCTTGGTTATCAATCTCATCTCCACTTCTAAGTTCACATACAACACAATAATCAAAAGGACTTCCTTTGATTGTAACGGGGCCAAGGGCATAATGAAAGGTAGGAAAAAAAGGATAAAATAGAGGTAAAAAATGCTCATGAATAAACCGAAACAAAACAAAATTAGGTTGAAAAGATGATAAATAGAGCATAATGCACAAAGATATAATAGAATCTCACTTTCAACCCAATATTCTCATTATTTTTCACCAATAATCCTTTTCTTTGTTCTTCTTTTTCTTTTTTCTTCTTTTTTTCAAATTTTTTTCTTTTTTCTTTCATTTTCTTTTCAACCCTTGAAGACAAAAATAACTTTTCAAGACTTTTCAATCAACATATTAGATGCTCTAAAGAATTCAACCTGATCATTTAATTAGGTATTCAAAGAAATCAATTTCAAGCTCAAATGGGGCAACTAAGGGATTATTTTATCAATGCAACTTTGAAAGGCAAAAAAGAATTATGCCTAATTGCCTTAATCATGTTCAAGTTTGTATATAAATCATTAAAGCCTCAATAAGATATCAATGCAAGTTCTGGAACACATCAAACAAGAGAAAACTCACTCCAAAAGAAAAATAGGATTTTATTTATGAAAAATCCAATCATTAAAAGTCAAAACTCACTTTCTGGCTAGAGTTAATAAAGAAAATAAAAGTAAACAGACATGACTAATTTCTAACTAAGATGCTAAATTTCACTTTACTTCATTGAACAAGATTACTTCACACAAAATCACCTCATGATCAATGGAATCCCCTTCAAAACATATATCTATCAGCTCAGAATAAATTAAGACATCAACACACAATTTTAGTTTAATTACCAGCAATACTCAAGTGCTCAATTTTTTTTATTTTTTTGGTTTTTTTATTTTTTTAATTTTTTCTAATTTTTTTTGCACAAAAAATTTAAAAATAGCCCCCACACTTAAGATAAACATTGTCCTCAATGTGGAAGAAAAAGAAATAAAGGGCTAAAGAAAAGAATAACACAACTTGATGAAAAGTGAGATAACGTTAGGCAAAGGAGAAACACAAGAGTCAGTGCAGCAATAGAATCTGAAAAATCTCAAAACACAGTAGTAGTATCTAAAAGAAGAACAAAAGCAACAAAAACATCAAAAATAAATAAAATAAGATAAATAAAGAAGAAACACAGGTTGCCTCCTGTGAAGCACTTGTTTAACATCATTAACTTGACGTTGAGCCGGTGCCATGCTTAGGGGAGGGGGATAGAGTGGTGCTCAGTCTCCACTTCTTTTTCATAGTGTTTTGCTCTTTGCCCATTTATCTTAAAAGGTTGTTAGTCTTCTTTCGTCACTTCAAGCACACCATATGGTAAGACTCGAACAACGTCATATGGTCCATACTATTTTGACCTCAGCTTACCTGGAAAGAGACGAAGACGTGAGTTATAAACAAGAAATTGATCCCTAATCTTAAACTCGCGCTATTTGATACGCATGTCATGCCACTTCTTTGTTCTCTCCTTATAGAGCTTGGCATTCTCATATGCCTCAAGATGAAGTTCATCCAGCTCATTGAGCTAGTTACGTTGCTGTGCAACTATAGCATTCACATCAAAATTCAAAAATTTAAATGCCCTATATGCTCTATGTTCTAATTCCATGGGTAAGTAATAAGCTTTAACAAACACAAGTCTATAAGGGGATATGCAAATGAGTGTTTTGAATGTAGTTCTATAAGCCCACAATGCATCATCTAACTTTAAAGACCAATCCTTGTGAAATGAACTAACAGTCCTTTCCAAAATCTTTTTCAATTCACAGTTTGAAGCCTCCACTTAGCCACTTGTTTATGGATGATAAGGAGTGGCGACCTTATGGGTGACACCATATTTGCTCAAAAAGATTGTCAAATTATTTATTGTAAAAATGAGTGCGACCATCACTTATGATTGCTCGGGGTGTACCAAATCGAGTAAAAATATTTCGTTTCAAAGATCTTACCACCACTTGAGCATTATTAGTAGGAAACGCCACGACCTTAACCCATTTAGAAACATAATTCATAGCAATAAGTATGTATTGATTAGAAAAAGATTTTGGGAAAGGACCCATGAAATCAATACCCTAGACATTAAAATTTTCATAAATCAAGATGCTATTCAATTGCATATCATGTCTCCTAGAGATGTTACCACTACGCTGGCATTTATCATAAGATTGAACAAATTCAAACGCATCATTAAACAAAGTTGGCCAATAAAAACCCACATTGTAAAACCTTTTGTGCAGTTCTAGTGGGACCAAAGTGGACACCAGTTTCCTTAGCATGACAATGTTCAAGAATAAAATGACTCTCACTACCATGAATGCATCTCCTAATAACATTATCAACACAAACCCTAAACAAGTATGGATTCTCCCACAAATAATACTTAACATCAAATAATAATTTCTTCTTTTGTTGATAAGTGAAATCCGGTGGAAGGATATTACCATGCGAGAAATTTTACAAAATCAGTATACCATGGTAAAAAGGAGACTGCAAAGAGGTGCTAATCAGGAAATGATTCATTTATGGCACGCTCAGTAGAGGGCTCTAACACCTCCTCATCCAGTCGTGATAAGTAGTCAGCTACAAGATTCTCTATCCCTTTTTTATCACGAATCTCAATATCAAACTCTTGTAGCACAAGAATCCACTAAATCAGCCTCGGCTTAGCATCCTGTTTAGCAAGCAAATACTTAATACTAGAGTGGACAGTGTAACAAATAACCTTAGAGAGAATGAGGTAAGGGCGAAATTTATGAAAAGCAAATACTACCACTAACAACTCCTTTTTAGTAGTGGTATAGTTCCTTTGTGCCTCATTCAAAGCACGACTAGCGTAGTAGATAGTTTGGAAAATTTTACCTTTCCTCTGGCCCAAAACAGCCCCAACTATTGTATCGCTTGCATCACACATGAGTTCAAAAGGTAATGACCAATAAGGAGCAACAATGATGGGTGCACTAGTTAACTTTTCCTTCAAAGCAAGAAATGCATTTAAATAAGAATTAGAAAAGTCAAATGGTGCATCTTTCACTAGGAGGTCTGTTAAGGGTTTGGTAATTTTGGAAAAGTCCTTCATAAACCTCCAATAAAAACCTGCATGCCCCAAAAAGCTTCGAACGACCTTAACAGATTTAGGTGGGGGTAATTTCGTAATTACTTCTAACTTTGTCGAATTAACCTCTATACCTTTAGGCAAAACCTTAGTCCCCAAAAAATGCACTCGTGTACATAAATTGGCACTTTTCCTAATTCAACACAAGATTGGTGTTCCTGCATCGCTCCAAAACCAAACTGAGATTATGTAAACAATTATCAAAAGAAGAACCAAACACAAAAAAAAAAAATCATTCATGAAAATTTCAATACAATCCTCTATCAAGTCGAAAAAAATGGCCATCATACACCGTTGAAAAATAGCCAGTGCATTACACAATCCAAAGGGCATCCATCTATGTGCAAATGTACTATTCAGGTATGTGAAACTAGTTTTCTCTTGATCCTCAAGTTCCACAGGTATTTGCGTATAGCCAGAATATCCATCCAAGCTACAGAAAAATGCATGACCTAAAAGTTTCTCTAACATTTGATTAATGAAAGGCAAGGGAAAATGATCTTTCCTAGTGGTATCATTCAATTTCCTATAATCAATGCACATATGCCACCCAATCACATTTCTAACAGCTATGAGTTCTTCCTTTTCATTTTCCATGACTGTGGTACCCCCTTTTTAGGCACCACTTGCACCGGACTTACCCAAGGACTATAAAAAATGGGGTAGATAATATCTGCATCGAGCCGCTTTATTACCTCTTTCTTTACAACCTCTTTCTTGTTTAGGTTTAGACGCCTCTGTGGTTGCACAAGCGGTTTGTTCTGCTCCTCCATATAAATCCTGTGGGTGCATATGGTGGGGCTGATGCCCATAATGTCATGAATGGTCCACTCAAATGGATTCTTGTTGTCCTTTAACACTCTCATGAGTTTCTCCTCCATCAAACTTAAAAGCAAAGCAGAAATAATCATAGGTAAATTAGAGGGAAGGGGCTTAAGCTCAACTTTGGGGGGCTCTTCAATGGAGGGTTTTGGTGTAGGAATATTTTTCCTATCCAAATCCTCATAATGCCCCCAAGTTCTTTTTTTGTCCAGAGACATGCCAACTTCTAACTGCACTATCATTCCCATAACCTCTTCATCATCCACTAGGTCAATGGCGACCATGGTCAAGATCCTCTCCAGAACATCATCAATCATAGATTCCTGCAAATGTGAGTTTATAACACTATCCACAACATTAATAGAATCAATGCAATTTACATGAATAAAAGGAATTAGGATGTTTAACAAAATTAAAAACATTAAAAACTACTTCCTCATCATTTAATCGCAAGGTCAACTTCCCTTGATGGAAATCAATCATAGTCTTTCCAATAGCAAAGAATGGACGCCCAAGTATGATTGGAATCTCAAAGTCCTCCTTCGTGTCTAACACAATAAAATCAGCTAGAAAAATGAACTTATCCACCTTTACCAAGACATCCTCTAATACTCCACGAGGGTAAGTGATAGATCTATTAGCCATCAGCAATGAAATGTTAGTAGGCTTTGGTTCCAACATTCCCAATTTCTTAAACACAAAGAAAGACATTAAATTTATACTGACACTTAAATCACATAATGCTTTCTCAAAATAAAAATTATCGATAGAGTAAAAAATAGTAAAACTTCCTGGATCTTTTAATTTCAGTGATAGCTTTTTCAAGAGAATAGCAGAACACTCCTCATTTAGTCTGACTGTCTTATATTTCCCAAGCTTACGTTTGTTTGAAAGTATCTCATTCAAGAACTTTGCATATTTTGGCATTTAGGAGATAGCTTCTACAAACGGAATGTTAATCTGCCATTTCTTGAACATCTCTAAGAATTTTACAAATTGCTTGTCCTATTGAGTGTTCTTGAGCCTTTGAGGGAATGAAATGGATGACTTATGTGGCTCACTTACCTGTACCACAAAAGGTGCTTCACTTTACTGACTCATCAAATGTATCTTCCTGCTCTTGAATTTGCTCCTCTTTGTTCTTGGAAAGATCCTCAAGCTCCTTACCACTTCTTAGGGTAATTGCCTTCACATGTTCCTTCGAATCAGGCTCGGTAGTACTAGGCAAAGATCCTGGTGCCCTTTCTGACATCGAAGTGGCCAACTAACTGATCTACGTCTCCATGCTCTTCATTCTAGCTTCTGAATTTTGCATGTACTTCATCACAAGATTTTCAAAATTTTACTTCTCTACAGATGCTTGGAAACTTGGAGGTGTTTATCGTGCTCTCTGTTGGCCCTACTGATAGCGCTGTTGATTTCCCTATTTGAAATTGGGATGGTCCCTCTAATTGAGATTATATATGTTGGAATACGAATTATATTCCTACCGATTGGAGTTAGCAACAAAATTTACTCCTTCAGGTTCGGGGGCAAATGGACTACCAACTTGATAGTTTGCACTTGTATGACCTTGTCCTCCACATGCCTCACAAATGATTAGTGGGACTGCACTATTTGTCACCATCAAAGTCTCTACCTTCTTTTTCAAAGCTTCCAATTGACTCGGAATGGCTTTAGAAGAATCAACAACATACACACCTACTTGTTTCTTATGAACCTGGCGCTCATTTTGCCATTGATAATTGTTTAGCGTCATTTCTTCAATCAGTGCTTGGCTCTCAGTAGGTGTTTTCCTCCAATTTGTACTTCCTGCAGCAACATTAATAAGTGAACGATTTGTAGGTGACAAACTATTGTAAAAAGTTTGTACTTGCTGCCATACGGGAAATTCGTGATGTGGACACCTCCTCAACAACTCTTGAAAGCGCTCCCAAGCTTCATAAAGAGTGTCTATGTCAAACTGCAAAAAAGAAGATATGTTATTCCTTAACTTAGCAGATTTAGAAAGAGGAAAATACTTAGTCAAAAACTATTGTGTCAATTAATCCTATGTAGTGATGAAACCCCTTGGTAGTGACGTTAACCATTGACTTGCTCTGTCAATAAAAGAGAAAGGAAAGAGTCACAATCGGACTACATCATCTGTCACTTTGTTGTACTTTATAGTATCACACAACTGCAAGAATCTGGCCAAATGTTGATTTGAATCATTCGAAGGCAATCCACTACACTAAACTGAATTCTGAATCATGGAGATCAATGCTGGTTTAATCTCAAAATTATTAGCTGCCACAGCTGGTCTTATAATACTCCCTCTATACCCTTCAGTAGTGGGCATAGAATACTCAAGCATGGTCCGCTCTGTTGGGGTAGCTCTTTCTTCATGGTTTGCCTAAGCTATTGGTTGCCTTTCCATCCTATTTATATATTCTGTCACAGCTGCAATAAAAGACTGCTTCTTTAATGTGCGAGCTGTTTTCTCAATTTTTGGATCAAAAGCCAAATCAGAAAACTGAAATCGAGTAAGCATAAAAAATATATAAAGTGACAAATTAAATAAAAATAAAAATAAAAATAAAAGAAAAGAAAAGAAAATAAAATAAAATAAGAAATAAAAATAAAAATAAAAATAAAAAATAAAATAAGGAATAAAATAAAAGGACGTCTAAATTAACTAGAGCTTTTCACTTTTAATATTACTAAACTTATTTCCCGGCAACGACTCTAAAAACTTGATACGCGTAAAATACACTAAGAGCAAGTGTACTCTATCGCTAAGTAATATAAGACTTGAGTCCCATTTATCAATCCCACGAGGAATAAATGGTAATTACTAGATTCGCTAAACTCTTTGTTATCTAAACAATCAAAAGTTTATGAAGAAATTTAAAATAAAATTAGAAAACAAATAAGAAAAATAATGAACAATTAAACAGAGAATAGATAATCAGTGAGAGAGAGACTAGGGTGTAAGGTTCACTTGAATCCAATTACTCAGATTTTCTTTTAATTATGATGTCAGGTAATTCTTTTGCTAATATTCTCTTACCTACTATTGAATCACAATGGTCATGGATGAAACAATATTCTATTCCTAAATTAAATCACCTATTTGGTTATTTAGTTGAATTAATTAAGAATACATTAAGCTTCAATTCAAGAGATGAACTAACATACCTATAATTTCCATTAGTAGGAAAAATTGATGTTTGGTCATTCACCAATCTAATCCCAGGCTTGCCATATAGATCCACTCATTAAATGCGGATGGTTATCGGTCAAACAATGAATTAAAATATGCCAAAAATGATCAAGTTATGACAAGAATGCAAGCAATATGATAGACCTTAAAAGAAATTACCTTAATCAAATTACAAATCAAACCCAAATAATGAGGAAAACAAGATCCCCCGTAGCCCTAGCTATGGGTTTAGCTACTCATGTTCAATACAAACAAACCTATATCAAGATACAAACCCAAGGAAAGAAAACCCAAAGAAAGAGGAAAACTAGAAAGAAAGAGAAATCAAAACCCCTTTAATGGAGATTTTGATCTTCAAGCCTTTAAGAATTGAATCCTCCCTTTAAAGTCGACCTCCAAAGTTTGCTACCGCAAAACAACTCTTTCAAGATTAAGGTACGTGATGTGCTCAATGTCTCTATCTATGTGTTGTATTTTGTGTAACTTTTCCTATTTAAAGAAAATCAAGTTGTTTGTTATGCAACTAGCGCCTAGGCGTTGGCTTCTGTGCGCTTGAGCACTCAGTCACTTAAACCAAGACATGCTGCGTTGCTTCCTGTGCACTCAGGCACTCTTCCCTAGTGCTTAGACGTTGGGCCATTAAATCATTGCTGCTGCATACGCTTTGGGCACTCAAGCACTGAATGTTGATGAAAAATTCCTCTTTTCCTTGCTCTTTTGAATGTCCAGTCTTCTCCATGTGCAATTACCTAACAAAAACACTCAAAACATATAATAAAAATACAATCAAACAATATTAAAATTATAACAAAACTTACGAACAAAATTCAATAAAAATAAATAAAAAGAATATGAAAAACCAAGGAATTGAATCGTAAAAATATGACAAGTTAATGATTCATCAAGCCTTATGAAACCCTCTCCAAAATTTCACTCTTTCTCTCTCAATTCTTGCCCAAATCACACCATTCTAACTCCATTCTACTCGAATTTCTCCTCTCCACCAAACCCCTAAACCAATTTCCTGCAAAAATCCCCAATATTCTTTCCGCATCTCCTCTCACATACGTTTTCTCTCTCTAAGCCCTCACACACGAATCCACCATTCTTCACTAGCTTTCCACCTTCCTCCACCACTAAACACCATAAAACACCTTTGGCAAGTTCTTCTGCACCACCAAGAGAGCATAGTTCTTCTGCAAAAAATTTTAATTGAGGATAATTATCTTCCCAAGGTATCTCATTAAGAAATTTTGCTCTAGTGAGCCATTAGAAAGCTTTAGAATTATTGAGAGACTTGATTTGGTTGATTTTTTGAGTATTAGGAAAGATATCTATCCAGACTTAGTCAAAGTCTTTTATGCTAATTTGAAGTATGAGGATAATTGCTTGATTTCAGAAGTTAAGAAGAAACAGATAATCGTTACTAGGGAGCTATGGTATAGGTTGACTAAGCTATCATCTAATGGTACAAGTTTTTTTTGTGGTGAAAATGTATGGGGAACTGACTATAAGTATAAGGCCTCCTTAATTTCATTGTTGAGGGCTAGATATGAAATTCCTTAAGGCAAACAGAGGGTGATGGCCATTGGGTTAACTATGGAGAATATAATGTTGCATTACCTTATGGCTAGGGGATTGGTCCCTAGGGGAGGTAACTACTCCCAGGTTCTAAAAGATAATGTGCTGACTTTATAGGCAATGAACACTGACCGATCAATTAACTGGGCCTATTATGTTATCCAGCACATGTTGGAAGCCAATAAGAAAGCATATGCTTTGCCATATGCCATGCTAGTAATAGCCCTTTTGGAGCACTTTCACATTCCTTTATCGGGGGAGACAAAGGACACTAGTTCCAAAGGACCGCAATCCATTAGTTTGCATACTCTGCATAAGCTGTAGCTGAGGAAGGTTGATGAGAAATGGTATTACCTCCTTCATGGGAGCTATAGTCACATTCCTCATGAGGCTGAGAATGAAGAAGAAGAAGGACAATAGTCTTCTCCTCCTCCCACAGCAACCTTGGAACTGTTACTACATGAGATGCGTAGCTTGAGAACAGAAATATATTGCATCGAGCGGAAGGTCGATAATCAAGGATTGGAGTTAGCTTCTATTCGTTCCTTATTGGAGGGATTCGATTATGCATAAAGGATAGATGTCAGTGCTCCTACCTCCTCTGTTGCCCATTTGGCTCGTCTACCATATGCTGCTCCTTCTGATACTGCAGTTGCTGCTCCTGATGATAACAATGAGATTCTTGGCTCCGAGGATGATCTTGACACAGATGATGATGATGTAGACCTTGATGATGTGGTAGCTGATTCTGACAATGACAGTGAGGTGACGAAGTGACATGGGACTTAGTCTTGATCATCTATCATTTTATTGCCTAACCATTAGCTATCTTTACTTTTATAATTTTGTATATGACTCTGGATAATTTTTGATCTTATTGTTTATAAAATCTAATCAATTGATATATTTACTATTGATTTGTTGATTATACTTTGATATTGATCTGAATGGGCTGAAATGTTTATACTTTGTTATTCTCTGATTGATGGTATAACTGATTTTACGGGTTAATCTTGCTAAATGCTACTGAGATTTTATTGGTATTATTAAAAAATGAATGCTTATGTCTTTTTGATAATGCCATTGGGGGAGAGATTAGAGAGATTAGACATATACCTTGCATGAGTACGAGGGAGTATTTCTTTATGCAAATCACTTATCCTATCTTATGCATAAACTATGGGAGAGAGTTGCGCCTAAATCTCTGATATATATAAATGCATATGCTACTCCCTAAATCTCTGATATAAATGCATATGTTACTCTCTTTTTCCTATGTTATTTTGTTATTATCAAAAAGGGGGAGAATGTGAAATGCTTATGTCTTGAAGCATATCAAAGAAGTTTTTGATGATAACAAAGTCAAATATGAAGACCAAGATCAAAAGAGTTATATTTGGTATAGGTTATAGGTCTTAGAATATCAATATAAAATCTTCTCAATATATCTCAACTATCTCCAAATGGTTTTTAAAAGATCTTTTATAAATCAACTTAAAGTTCAAAGTTCCTATTTTAAAGAAATGTTGATTTTAATCTTGGTTTTTGTAACTCAAGTTCACATATTAACCAAATCCAAGGTTCCCTAAGTTAGAAATGGAATTGGACTTGAAAAATGTGTTTAAGAGCCATTGTAATAGATTACATAGTGCATGTACTCGATTACAAGCCAAACAAAGGCATTGTAATCAATTACATTGATGTTGTAATCGATTACAAGCATGGCAGAAGCCATATAATCGATTACATTGAAGTTCTAATCAATTACAAGTTAAATAGAGGCCATGTAATCGATTACATAGAGGTTGTAATCAATTACATCTTGTCTAGAAAGCCAAGAACATATTCAAACAGCCATGTAATCAATTACATAGAGTGTGTAATCAATTACAACAGGCCTGACATTGGCCAACGACTATTTTATTAGCATTTAATGTTGCTTATTACTGCACCCAATGGCTCTTTTAATCAAAAATAGTATAAATGCATGTCTTGGGTCATCATTAATGGCTAACCAATAACTTGAAATATATTTCTATCACTCTAATATGAGAATCAATCTTTCAAATCCTTATTGCTCTTTTTCTTTTTTTGCAAATCACTTGAGATATTCTTAAAGAGCATTTTAAGATTTCAATTTGTATCAACTACTCTTATGAGAGTTTCATCTTGTATACACTTTAGTTCTATGTAAGGAGGGTGAGGCATCTCTCCAAATTGTAATGGGTGAGGTATCCCTTGTTAGTAAAGAGGGTAATGTATCCCTCAAGTTGTAAAGGGTGAGGTATCCCTTGTCGGTAAAGAAGGTGAGGTATCGCTTGAAGTTGAGACTCAAGCACAAATGGTGAGGTATCCCAAGGTATTGTGAATGCTTTATTGTGTAAAGGTTGCAACCACTTATTGAAGCTTAAAGATATAGTGAAAATATCGAGTGATTGCTTGATGATTGGATGTAGGCCATAACTGGATTAGTGGCTGAACCACGATAAATCTTATTTTTGATCTTCTCAACTCTATCTCTTTACATTTGTGCTTTAATCTTATATGCTTGTTTAAATACTTTTTATCTTATTTTATTTACTTGTGAGTGAGTTATTCAATCTCATTTATCTATTCACTTCAATCAATCACAACAAAAATTGGTAATCAAGTGTTTTGTGAAAGATTTGTAAAAAATATTTTACAAACTCGATTCACCCCCTCTTGAATATTGAGGTCACTTGGTAACACATTGATCTTGTGGGCTAGGTTCGGTACTATATATGCTTCAAGTTTTAAAACCCTAGTCCCTCCGCGCGATAAAATAATTCCTACACTCTGCCGTTCTCACAGGCTAGGTCCCATCGGGGAAGGCTGCCCAGGCAACAACCCACAGAAGAACAAGACAAACATAAGGGTAAACACAAGCCTAGAAAGCCATCCAATGAAAGCATACGAGCATAGAAGGCCATCCATTAGAAGCATGCAAGCATGGAAGGCCATCCAATGAAAATATGCAAGCCTAGAAGGCCATACAACAAGCATAACATAAAAAATACAAGGTATTCAAGAAATGAAACCCGAATGCATTAAATACTTGAAAGAGTAAAATGCAGATGTAAAAAGAGGCATGGTGCCATAATTCAGAAACAAACCAAGGGTCTCATACCTATACAAAAATTACATTTCAAGCTAGGTTATTCCCAGGGGCTTCAAAAGTTGCAACCATAACCTCTTTACCTGCCTCCACGGGCTCTTCCCATTGGCCATCCTTTTCATCATCTAAGCCCTCAATCTTGCCTTCCACAATGTCTTTCCAAAATCTTAACCCGTTATGTCTATAATGACTATGAAATGAGATTATTGTTTCTTCTCTAAACTGATTACTATAATTATAGAGGCTCAACCTCTGATAATAGATAAATACAAGAAGATTTAAATTTAAATTGTACAATAATTGGTAAATAAGATAGGATAAGAGGACACAATCTAAAACATCTTCGGTTGGGATTTTATTTTGATATGGTTGAGATGTTATTATAGTGGATAATGCTTCTATACACCCTTGCAAGATGGAGTTACCATCAATGACTCCCATCTTGGCCCTTAACTTGACAAACTTTGGTCCACTGAGTGGTTTTGTAATAAGGTCTTCCACCTGGTCATAAGTAGAGACATGATGGACAACTATATGGCCTTGCTAAACTTTTTCTCTAGCAAAGTGGAAATCCAGTTCTGGCCACTATCCATTGTTTCCTGGAAAGCCATGAGATTGGGTTGCCACCAAGAAAGATAATATAAGCAGAGGTTGAAGATCTATCATCAGCATCACCAGCCTAATCGACATCATTGTATGCTAAAAGATTTTGTGATTTGACCCTATATAGTTGATGACCAAAGTTGAATGTAGTTTCGAGGTAACACAGTAACCTTTTGAGCAATTGATGGTGTGTGACAGTGGGCTTATGCATAAACTATGAAAGTTTATTAATTGTAAATGAGAAACCCAGACAGGTCAGTGTAAGGTATTAGAGAGCACTAATGGCATTGCGATATTCCTTTGCATCTATAGGTGAGGAACCATCATGTAGCTTAAGAAAAGTGGAAGAACAAAGTAGAGTTGTGATAGGTTTTGCACCCTTCATATTAAATCTTTCTAAGATGTATTTATGTTTGGATAGGAATATACGTTATTGATGAAGAATGAGTTCAACACCAAAGAAATAATATGTATGGCTCATGTTTATCAAGGAGAACCAATTTGAAAGCCTATAAATGAATTGTTGGAGAAAAAGGTCATTGATACCTGTGAGTAAGAGGTCATCTGCATAAATAAGGAAGTAGGCTAGCATATTGTTTTGACTTTAAATGAAGAAAGACGAGTCACTCTTGCTGGTGACAAAACCACAAGACAAAACATAGGACTTCAAGGAATCATGCCAAGCCCTAGATGCTTGACATAAACTATAAATTGCATTTTGTAGTTTGCATATATGTCCCAGAAACTTCTTTTGAATGAAGCTTGGGGTTTGTTTAATGTAAACTTCCTCCATAAGATTGCCTTGGAGAAAGGCATTATTAACATCTAACTGGTGCATGGACCAAGAATGAGTTATTACAATGGTAAGAACAACTTTTATTGTTTGAGATTTGACGGCCATGGATAATGTTTCCTTGAAGTCAATTTTAGGGGACTGAGTGAACCTCTTTGCCACAAGTCGAGCCTTATATCAAGCTACTATACCATTAGGAATCCATTTAATCTAGAATAACCACTTACAACCAACATTGTTATGACAAGTGAGAAATGGAACTAATGTCCAAGTGCCATTTTTCAATAGAGCATCAAACTGATCAAAAAGTGCAACATGCCATTATGGGTGTTTGAAAGCCTTTATGATGCATGATGGTTCAAGGTTTTTAAGGAGGGGGAGTTTAGTGACATAGTAAATCAGTTTGGATTTGTGTATGTTGTTTTGGGAACGGGTGGTCATGGGGTGAGTACAGGTGGGTGCTAGTGCAACTTGAGAAAAAGGAAAGAAATGAGAGGAAAAATTACATGATGAATAATCAAAAGTTAAAGGTGGTTCCACCATGGGTGTTGGTGCTTGCATTGGTTGGGCAAATTCTACAGTGGTTTGTGATGTGTTTGTAGTTGATGAGAAGAATGTGGAGGTACATGTAATAGATAAGGTGACATGCAGTTGTATGCTGGGAAATGGATTTTGTATTGAGGAGTCATGTGTGGGTTAAGAATGTTACAACTGCTTAGAAGGATAAGGAAATATATCATCAAGAAAGGTGACATGTCTAGAGTTATAGATTTTGTTAGTGTAAAGGTCTAAGTAAAGGTAGGAATTGTTAAGAGGGAGAGTACCCTATAAAAAAACAAGGTGTAGACCTAGGTGACAATTTGTTGGAGACATATGACTTGAGCCACGGGTGACAAAGACATCCAAATAAATCAAGGTGATGGTAGGTAGGTTGTTGAAAAATAAGTACATAGGGAGGTTTCATGCTGAATGTAGGAGTTGGTAGATGGTTTATAAGATATGAGGTAGTTTGAAAAGTGTATGATCAAAATTGAGGGGGAATATTAGCATGTTGAGGAAGACTTTCCCCAATTTCAACAATATGGTGATGATGCCATTCAAGAATATCATTTAACTCAGGAGTGTGTAGAGGTGTAGTGTAATGTGAGATTCTATTTTGTTGAAGATAAGATTTCAGATTTATGTATTCACCACCATTGTCAGTATATAACGTCATAATTGGAAGATTAAAAAAATTTCAACAAGACTTTAGAATTGAGGAAACAACTAAGACACATCTGATTTATTCTTGATGGGGTACAACTATACATAATGTGAAAAATGATCAACGAAGAGAAGATAATAATTGTAACCATCTAAATACCTAACAGGGGCAGGCCCCATACATCACAGTAGACTACTTGTAGAGGATGCTTACTAGTGATGTTGTAACTTAAGAATGGAAATTTGTGATTTGTTCTATAGTGTGAATGGCAATAGTCTTAATTTTGATGATCAACAATCAAGAAAGCAATGAAGTGCAAAGATCAAGTCCCAAGATTTTTCAAGATTAGCAAATATGACTTAGATTATATGTAAAGGTATATTGGACTCACACAAAAGCTCGTTTCTTGGTTCTAAACTCATCTTAAATGGCTTTGCATAATTATGTTTTCATCATGTTAAAATGATATTTAAAGTTTGAACAAAATGATTTTTAGAAAGATTGAAAAATCATTTGAAAATCTTACTTTCTTGACAAAATTATTAACAGGTTTTTGGACAAATCATAAGCTATTCAGAAAAGCCCCTAACCGATTAGAGACTCTCTCTAACCGGTTATTGGATAAGTTAGGAGCCATTTTGAAAAGCTCCTAACTAGTTAGTGAAATCCTCTAACCGGTTATTGAGAAAGTCAGATACCAAATTTTAAGTCTCCTAACCGGATAGCAAAATCCCCTAACCGATTAGCAAAATCTCCTAACCAGTTAGTGAAATCTCCTAATTGGTTATTTGGAAAACAAGTAAACATGTACAATGGCTCTATTGAGAGCATTTAATGCCCCTAACTGCTTCCAACTTCTCTCAAATGTTTTGGGCTATAAATGAAAGTGTTTGGGCATCAAAGAAAAGTTAACAATCAATCTAAACAAGTTTCTTGTGCATTAAATTCATGTTTGACTATCATTTTCTCCAAAGCTCTATTTTGACTTTAAGTTTGAATCCTTGATACCCATAAGCTTCAATTTGTATTATCTACTTTTTGAGAGAGTTTCTATCATCTACACTTTATATAATCTGTAAAAGAGAGGGTGAGATATCTCTAAAAAATTGTAAAGGGTGAGGTATCCCTTAGAGAGTAAGGTATCTCTCAAAGATTACAAAAAGGGTGAGCTATCCCTCAAAGGTTGTAAAGGGTGAGATATCCCTGTTTAAGGCTCAAGCACAAGGGTGAGGTAACCCAAAGTGCGTTGAGTGCTCCCAACTATAAAGGTTCTCAAGCACCTGTTGAAGCTTGAAAACATAGTGAAAAATCTCAGGTGATTGCTTGAGGACTAGATGTAGGCCACAAGTGGATTAGTGGCTGAACTAATATAAAAATCTTGTGTTTGATATTCTAAACTCATCTTTTTACATTTGTGCTTTAATTTTACATGCTTGCTTGAATACTTTCTATCTTGACTTATTTATTTGTGAGTGAAGTCATCAATCTCATCTATCTATTCACTTCAATTAATTAATAGCTTCAATGAAAATTAATAATTGAGTGTTTTATGAAAAATTTACGAAAAGTTTTTATATACTCAATTCACCCCCCTCTTGAGTATTGAGGCCACTTGGTAACAAGTGGTATTAAAGTTAGGCTCTTGTGTAAAGAGTTTAGCAGTTTCAAGAGAAAGTGATGGCCTCTTTAAATAGTTTTTTAGAAAGTTCTTCTCTTTATAGACCTCCCCTTTTCAATGGGGATGAGTATGCTTATTGGAAAGAATGAATGAAAATTTTTATTGAAGTTACTGACTTAGATATGTGGGATGCTGTTGAAAATGGTCTTTTTGTCCCCCCACAAGTTGTAAATAGTGTAAGAGTTAATATACCAAGAAGTGAATGGACCAATGATGATAAAAAGAACTAATACAATTTTAGCCAAAAACATCATTACCACAACTTTAGGGTATGATGAGTTCTTTAGAGTATCAAATTATAAATCTACCCAAGAAATATGGGACACCTTACAAGTAACTTATGAGAATACTAGTGAAGTGAAAAGATCAAGGATTAATACTCTCACTCATGAGTATGAGCTTTTTAGAACGAACCAAGGTGAAAGCATTCAAGAAATGTCAAAACAGTTCACATATATTACAAATCATCTTACTTCATTGGGAAAGACTTATCCTAATGAAGATCTTATTAATAAAGTGTTGAGATGTTTAAGCAGACATTTGCAATATAAAGTGATGACTATTGCGGAGTCAAGAAATCTCTCAACCATGACTCTAGCCACACTTTTTGGCAAGCTTCAAGAACATGAATTGGAGTTGAATAGACTCAACTAACATGAGGAATTGGACAAGAAAAAGAAAGGAATAGCTCTTAAGGCCACTTCCTCCATGATTAATGATCATGATGATGTTGAAGATGATGAAGATGACTTGAAAATAAATAAGGAGAATCTTTCTCTACTAGTAAAGAAATTCGAAAGATTCTTCAAGAAGAATGAAGCTCAAAGAAGACTTCTCTTTCCCCAAAAGACTGTCTATCACAAAGGGGAAGGAACCTCATCCACTACTAAATACTATGAATGTGGAGAATTGGAATACATGAAGATGGAGTGCCCAATTTATTAAAGTAAAGTGGAAAAGTATGAGAAAAAGTTCTCAAGGGAGAAGAAAGAAAGAAGAGCCTACATAGCTTGGGATGATAATGACATGGATTCAACTGATAGCTCGGACAATGAGAAAGCCAATCTATGTTTCATAGCTAGAGGAGAAGAGGAAGATGAAGATGACATAGAGGTAACATCCTCAAATTCTGAATCAAACTCTTCCCCTTCTTATGATGAATTACAAGATGCATTTAAAGAATTACATAATGAATCCACGAGGCTTGCAAAAATGATTTCATGTTCAAAGAAAACAATTTCCTCATTTGAAAATTAAATTTCTACTTTAAACAAAGAAATTAAAGAATTAAAATTAGAAAATGAAACTCTTGGGTTGATTGATGGAAATTCTCCATGGATAACATGCTCCCCACTTGATAATGCACCCATACCCTCATCTTACTCATCATGTAAAGCATTTGAAATTGAGATTGAGGATTTGAAAAACACTCTTTCAAAATTTACCTTTAGAAGAGATAACTTGAATGTACTGTTAGGAAAACAAAGATGTATTTTTCAAAAGGCTGGTTTAGGTTATAATCCTAATAACCAACAAAAGTTTATCAATAATTTCTTTATTTCCTTAAGTACATCAAGTAGCCCATTCATCAAATGTTTTCATTGTGGGAGGAAAGGGCATAACGCTTCTATATGCAATGTGAGGAAAAACTTGAACACTAAAGTTGGGACTAAAATGGTTTGGGTTCCCAAAGGCACTTTACCAAAAGTTAACACACAAGGACCCAAGAAAATTTGGGTACCAAAAGCCAAAAATTGAAGTATGTTGTAGGTGTACTTGAAGTCCAAGAACAGACTTTCAAATCTCAAAAGTAATTGCTGCAAGCACAAGATTAGAAAATACTCCAAGTTCTCTCTATGGTCTCCAAGAAGCTTGGACTTGCAATATTTGGATAAGTGGAGACTTATTTTATGCTTTAACTTACTTTAAAGAAGTACTTTTCTAGCTTTATATCTTCAAAATTTCTCTACATGTGATAATATGCTAGATAAGTAGAGCTGTAAAAAAGGCCCAACCTAGCCCATCAAGCCCTAGCCCACATGGGCTAGAGCCAAAAAGCCCACAGGGGCTAGGGCCAAAAAGCCCACAAGGCAAAAAAGCCCACAAGGCCAAGTGGGCTAGGGTTGACCCATGGGCTGGCCCACAATAATAATATTTTTTTTTAAATTTGGCCCATTTATTTAATGGGTTGGCCTTGGCCCACAAAAAAAAAACTTGACCCACATCTTTTATGGGCTGACCCTAGCCCACTCTAATGGCTAGTACTGATTATGAGATAATAATTTTGATCCCCGTCGTATTTAATCTTGAAAAGAGCTTTTTCTTTAATAAATCAAAAGGCATGGCATCCTTTGATGCCAAACAGGTTTCCTGCAATTGACATTTTTACATAAATCCAAACAGAACTATAATACGCAAAGTAAAATAGTACAATAATAAACATTGAGCAAACCTCAAAGAACACTCTTGTATGAGACATGAGCATCGCATAAAGAAATGTTAGGTAATTTACTTCTGGATATTGAACATTTTGCTTCATGTAGTCTCTGTAATCCATGAAAACCATCAGGTTTGGATCATAAGGATTGTTTTCCACCTAAAATTGTAACAAAAAAATGTCATTATTCCTAGCTATAACATTTTACACACTTAAAATTTTTAATTAAAAAGTAAACATGTAAATACAGTTAAAGAGAAGGTAGAAGACAGATTAATATTCAGGGACTACCTGGACTTGGAACAATTCTAACTTGTTCACTAAAAACATTAGTGTTATTTCTGATATTGCCATTTTCAGATGAGCACCAATTGATTTGCTTTAAACAGACTTATATACAAACTGTAATTTTAATTAAAAATGTACGACAAAAAAGCACCAATATTGGTTTGGTTTAAAAAGACTTATAAACTGTATTATTATTAAAAGGTACGACACCACCAAAGAAACAAAGATAATGAAAAAAATAGATTGTCACCAGACTACTTCCGTTATAGAGTACAACAACTCAATCATATTAACCATACAAAGCAAAGGATTTTCCTAGGTCACACATTTAAAAAGATGCAGGACAAGAGAAATCTAGAGCTTTAGGAAATAAGAGAAAAGACATACCAAAATTAATGTTGAGATGTAGGATATTTTTAATGACATTAGCATCAATCTAACAATAAACACCTGGTAGAAAACTGAAAACCATTGAGCCAGCCTCCTACCTCAACTTCCACACCATAAGCTATTTGGAATGACATCTTTGGACCCCAACCTCATCGCAAAAGTTTCCCAAGTCGCTCCCGATGCAACAAGATAACAAGCCTATAATAACATGTCAGAAGTTTCAATAAATAATAGATAAATGGATAACAATTTTAAAAGCAGGTAAATTATATTGTACATGCAGGGCACCACAATATCATATTCACAGACAACATGAGTACATGACTGTGACCGTTGCTAGCCTCAACAATCCTTTCTACTCTTGAGCTAAGATATGATACACCTGACTCGACACACCTAGGGAAAATTAATATGAATCATAAATATAAAAAAGTAAATAAAATAATCATTATAAGGAATTTTAATTACAATTGGTAGATTCTACCCAAAAAATATTATAATTAGTAGAAATGATAGTGATTTTAAATATATAACAAACAGTTTTACCTTCTTAATAATTCCTCATGAAGCAAATGTCAATTGACACATCCATAAGAACGTCCAATTAAAATAGGATCCTTATTATCAAGATATACAATGGTATCTTTCCAAATATACTCAATACAACCCTCAAGTCTAAGATCTGAAATTATAATAAAGCATGTCCAAACTAAAAACCATTAAAATATCAGAGTTTACTGGTCATCAGGATACAGAAGCTAATAGAAATTCCTTTAAATGGAATTTGTTAGGCATGTGATACACAAGTTCATTGAAAGTGAGAAAATTTCAAGATCACGATTTAAAATGTACTCGGTCACGCATGAGAAAGCTCAAGTTTCTGAGTCCAAGGATCATTCCCCAGTTGAACCAATTTCAAACAATATAATTGGTCCTTTCCAAAGTCTTGAATAGAAATGAAAGAAGAGAAAAGCAAACAGAAACTGGAATAAATAACCATAACAATAGCTAAACAAATTGAAATAATTGAAGACCAATTGAAGAACCTGAGCTGTGAGATCGAAAGCTATGAGATCGAGAGCAGAGATTAAGCGAGATCCAAGATTGAGCTCCGAGAACGAGAGTTGAGAGAGAGCGAGAGAAGAGCGAGAACGAGCAAGAAAACAGAGTAATTGTCGAAATGGGTTTCTAATTTTGTGTGAATTTGGGATTAGGGTTTTCTGATAGCTGGGTCATGTGGGTTACAGGGGTTTTGTGGGTTAGCCCTATCTTAACCCACTAAATTAGTGGGTTTAATGGGTTAGGGTTAAAAAAAGCCCCATTATATAGTGGGCTTAAAAAAATGGATTAAAAATGAGGGGCTTAGTGGGCTGTACCATGGGCTATAGCCCATATTGACAGCTCTATAGATAAGTTTACTTCTTGTTTGAAATAACATGTTTGATGAAAATATCTTTGTTCTTGATATAACATACCTAACATGATCATTGTTTGATCTAATGTGCATATATAAGAGAAAACTTAGCATATTGGATCAATCATGCATCTAACTCTTGCGAAAAATCATTTTTACTGCATGATTCATCATTGTGCTGCATAACTTGTCATTTTATTGCATATTATGTCATTTTGGTGCAAAACTTGTCATATTGCTGCATAATATGTAATTTGGATGCATAATTTGATTGAGTTCATTGCATAATACTCTTGCTTTAATTGTTCATGAATACATTACTGACTTGAGCGTTAGAGTTTCCCTTAAGTTTGTTTTAAAGGAACTTGATCCATGCTCAAGTCCCTCAATCATTCAATCTTAAGTTCTTATTGAGGAAATTGGATTCAAGCTCCTTCAAAGAAGTATAATTAGTTTTTGAGCTATATTTAAGTTATTTAGAGGTGATGGAAATGAGGCCAAGTCAAGTAACTCCTTAAGGATAGAATAAGTTATTGATATATTAAAGAATGCATTCCTGAAGATTTTTTTGGTTTGTTGGTGAAAGGCAAGTTTTGATGGTCTTAAAGGATGGATTCTTGAAGGATTTTCTAGTTTTGTTTGAAGAATAATCAATTGCAAGAAGACCATAATCTGTTATAAAGAGCTTCTAACCTGTTATGAGGGCTATGGAAATGTCTGGCACGTTGGAAAGGCTCTCTGTAAAGCTAAAATAATTGATAATGACAAGCTTGTAATCGGTTATGACATGTTCCTGGTTGTTTGGTGCTCTCTACCAAGCTCATATAACCAATTATGAAAGTCTCATAATCAGTTATTCCATCTAACCCGAGAGCAAAGAATTTCTTTGTCCAACCCTCATAACTAATTACAACATAACCATAATTGGTTATGCTCCAAAATAAAACATCCAACCGAGCCTCCTTCTTCATCTTTCATAAGCTTTACTCCTCCATTGTCATCTTCCTCCACTTATACCCACTCACACCCACTCACTCAAACACCTTTCCCACTCCAAATCCAACCAAAAATCCTCAATCATTATGACAGAAAAGCTAATTTTCTACAAGAAGAAGGTGTAGTTGACCTTGCTGGAAACAACAAATTTGGGAAAACCACTTTCAACCAAATGCAATTCAAGAGAATTAATGGTGCTTGGGTTTATGGAAGAGGGCGAGAGGCAACAGCAGTAACTGAAGGTCCTGATGCTCTAATAAAGATTGTCTTCTTGCTGTTCTTCAAGACATTCAAGCTCAGAATGAAAGAATTGAAACTAGGCTTATAAATCTTCAAGCGTATCAAGAGAATAGCACCACAGCAATCTATGATCGCCTTAGTGCCATGGAAGATCGTCTGGACAAACTTGAGTGCCGCTTTCCGGAGGATCATGGGACTTAAGTTTGGATCCTTTTTTACTTTATCAATAGGTTTGGTGTCAATATAACTCTGTTTTGCTCTGTGTTGCTATAATCATGAGATATGCTATCTAACTCTGTTTATGGTCAGTTTATGTTCTTACTGTGAACTTTATGATATTGATGATATATTGTGGCAATCCATTTATGTTTTGATGATACTATTGCTTAATATTATTCTCGTAATATCTGTCAATTAGCAATGGTTTTGCATTATCTCTTCTCTCTTTATCAAAATAAATGGAATATCTTTTTTATCATAACAAAAGGGGAAGAAGAAAGTCTTTGAGAAAAGGTAAACAAAAAGTATAAATTCAATGATTCTGGGATTTCAATATCAAGGGGGAGCTGTGCAAACTTTGAACTTGTCACCTCTTGAAAAATAGAGGGGGAGTAAGTCTTGTTTAATACTTTGCGTGAATGTCAATTTAATTGGACTAATGCTTTTCTCAAATGATTGTTTGTCATCATCAAAAAAGGGAAGAATGTGAATGACAATAGTCTTGGTTTTGATGATCAACAAACAAGAAAACAATGAAGTGTAAAGATCAGGTCTCAAGGTTTTTCAAGATTAGCTAATAGGACTTAGATCATATGTAAAGGTATATTGGACTCACACAAAAGCTCATTTCTTGGTTCTAAACTCATCTTAAATGGCTTTGCATAATCATGTTTTCATCTTGTGAAAATGATATTTAAAGTTTGAACAAAATGGTTTTTAGAAAGATTGAAAAATCCTTTGAAAATCTTGCTTTCTTGACAAAATCAATAATAGGTTTTTGGACAAGTCATAAGCCATTTAGAAAAGTCCCTAACCAATTCAAGACTCTCTCTAACCAGTTATTGGACAAGTCAGGAGCCATTTTGAAAAGCTCCTAACCAGTTAGTGAAATCCTCCAACCGGTTATTGAGAAAGTCCGAGACCAAATTTTAAGTCTCCTAACCGGTTAGCAAATGAATTAGGAGTCAAATTTTAAGACTCCTAACCGGTTAGCAGAATCTCCTAACTGGTTATCAAAAATCTCTTAACCAGTTAGTGAAATCTCCTAACCGGTTATCTCGAAAACAAGTAAACAGGTACAACGGCTCTATTGAGAGCATTTAATGCCCCTAACTAGGGATGAAAACAGGCCAGGCCAGGCCAGGCTTCACCCTAAACAGGCCAGACCTGTGTTACAAATATTTGGCCTGTTACCTGTCAAAGGCCTTTTTTTGGGCCTGGCCTGGCCTGTTTAAGAAGCTTGGCCTAGCCTGAAGTCTGTTTAGAAGCCTGATTTATATTAAGGCCTCTAAATAGGCCAACAGGCCAAGGCCTTCATATAGGCCTCAAATAGGCCTAAGTCTTTAAACAGGCCTTGAAAGGCCATTGAAAAAAAAATAAAATAAAATTTTATAAGTAAATATAAACAGGCTAGCCTAACAGGCTTTGCTGAGAGGTCAGGCCTGGCCTACTAAATGAAACAGGCTTTTAAAAAGGTCTGAGCCTGACTCATTTTCTAAACAGGCCAGGCCAGGCCAGGCCTAAAACAGGCCAGGCCACAGGCCCCTGACAGGCCGGCTGGCCTATTTCCATCCCTACCCCCAACTGCTTCCAACATCTCTCAACTGTTTTGGGCTATAAATGACAGTGTTTGAGCATTAAAGAAAAGTTGGCAATCAATCTGAACAAGTTTCTTGTGCATTAAATTCGTATTTCACTATCATTTTTTCTAAACCTCTGTTTTGAGCTTAAGTGTGAATCATTGATACCTATAAGTTTCAATTTGTATTATCTACTCTTTGAGAGAGTTTCTATCTTCTACACTTGGTATAATCTATAAAAGAGAGGGTGAGATATCCCTCTAGAATAAAGGGTGAGGTATCCCTTAGAGAATGAGGTATCTCTCAAAGATTATAAAGAGGATGAGGTATCCCTCAAATGTTATAAAGGGTGAGGTATACCTATTTGAGACTCAAGCACAAGGGTGAGGTATCTCAAGGTGTGTTAAGTACTCTCAATTGTAAAGGTTGTCAAGCACCTATTGAAGCTTGAAAACATAGTGAAAAATCTCGGGTGATTGCTTGACTACTGGACGTAGGCCACAAGTGGATTGGTGGCTGAATTAGGATAAATATTGTGTTTGATCTTTTAAACTCATTTCTTTATATTTGTACTTTAATTTTATATGCTTGCTTGAATACTGTCCACCTTGACTTAGTTATTTATGAGTGAAGTGATCAATCTCATCTATCTATTCACTTAAATTAATCAATAGTTTCAACGAAAATTAATAATCAAGTGTTTTGTGAAAGATTTATAAAATAATTTTTATACTCAATTCACCTCCCCTCTTGAGTATTGAGGCCATTTGATAACACATAGTTGCAGGAGGGACAAGTTGCCATGGAACTAGCTTTTACTTGTAGCTTATGGTGCTTATTCAGATGATGCATGATGCAAGAGGTTGGGTGACGAAGAATGTGGTGCCATGATAGAGGAGAGGATTGATGAGTGAGTAAAGCGTATGGTGTTGTGTTGGTTGATGGGGATAGGCAATAAAGGCCTCCTTCATTTTGATTGCGAAGCAGAACCGCCCGTCTACAAGTTCGTCACCATAAAATAAGAGGAGAAAAATTTCACGAAGACATTGTTAGTGTGGCGTAAGTTGGAAATAGAAAGTAAAGGCAATTTTATATAGGGAACACAAAGTCCAGGAGATAGGTGAAATGTCTAAAATGAAGTGGAAAGGGAAAAGGTACTCGTGTTGCCTATGTTTAAGCCTGAACCATTGTCAACAAAGAGACGATCATTACCCATATATGGGGAACTGAGATCAAGGTTCTGCAGATCATTAGTCACATGGTGGGAGACTCTAGAATCCATGATCTAGTCCTATGACAGCGACTTCAATTGCACTGAAGCAGTGCTGGCTATAGGTTGAGTTTTAGGTCTATGTGGATAACCCTTGGTCTTTTAGCAAACCTTAGCACTATGGGCAAGCTTCTCATAGAATTGATAAACAACCTATTTGGTGGAAGAAGATTTGGCCCCAAGAATAGAGGGAGCACTATTGTTGCCTAGGATAGGAGCACTAGTTGACTTGCGCTTGAATGGTTGGCCACGTGCTTTGGAAGCCAAGTTGGCTATGGAAATTGCAAGAAAGGAAGCATGAAGTTCTTCACATTGTAGAAAGATTTCATGATCCACTAATTTGTCATGAAGTTCAGCAAAAGAGATGGGTGATTCACGGCTTCTTAAGGCAGCAAAAATTTCCTTAAAGTCAGGGCCCTAACCTTTCAAGGTGTAAATCACAACATCAATATCATTAAGAGGGGAGTTGAGGAGAAAAAGCTCGTCAGCAATTGTTTTGATTCCCTGCATATACTCACAGACAGATTTGTTACCTTTGGTGAACTTGGGCAGCCACTCCTTCAAGGCCATGATACGAGATTGAGAGGTATTAGCGTAGGTCTTCTTTAACATAGCCCAGGCTTGCTTTGAAGTTGTGACACAACCAAGTAAAGTGACCACACTGTTAATCACTGAGTTGAAGAAAGCATGGAGGATGAGCTGGTCCTGACGCTTCCAATGAAGATAGTTAGGATGATTCTCAATAGGGCATGAATTGGTACCATCAACATTCCCTTTGAGATCATACCCAATCAGTAGTGAATTAAATTGGATGCACCAAATTGGATAATTAGTTCTAGTTAGGTTGGTGGTTGATTGGTTGCAAGGGCAAAAAGTAGTTGAAGGCTTGTGGGTGGCAGAGTCGTAGTGGGTGTGGTGGGATTGGAAGATTGATTTTGGGTGGTATTGGATGACATGATGATGAAAAAAAAAAGCATCAAGGTGCGATGAAGCTTAGTGGCCTCTTGATACCATATAATGACTATGAAATGAGAGTGTTATATTTTCTCAGAATTGATTATAATATTTATAGAGGCTCACCCTCTGATAATGGATAAATATAAGTAGATTTAAATTTAAACTATTCAACAAATTGGTATATAAGATAGGATAAGATGACCTAGTCTACAATATCTTTGGATGGGATTTTATTGTGATGTTGTTGAGATGTTATTGCCATGGATGATGCTTCTATAATGTCGAGGTTGGGATTCCGAAACCTGGAAAGCTTCAGGGCACGATGGAATCCAAACTTGTACTGATTTAGGCAATCATCCTTGTAGCTTTGCACTTCAGCCCCCAAGCTCTTCACAACAGTAGCATGAAGATCCCTACACGAGCCTAACTCATTTTCCAAGTCCTTCACCCTCTTCGTTAGGGTAGCAGAATTCTTTCAGCATCCTCAGCACACTTCTGGAGGCTTTCCACCAAGCTTTGAGTCTCAACAAGTTGAACCTTCATTCCTTCTGCCTTTGTGAGCTTCTTCTTGAGCTCTTCCTCCCTAGCGCTATGAGCATTACTAACTCCTTCATCTCCTCTACTTTTTAGATTCATACTCCCGCAGCTTGCCAGACAATTCTATGTACTTGTCTTCCAAATACAAACCAACAATCGCCCCGTGGAGACACATCATATGATGCCATCGAAATATCCTTGTTGGAGTACTGGACTCAAAGGCCACTATGTTTGCATCAAACTTCAGATACAACAAGATGGAGTCACGAGGTTTAAAACCCTGCCCCCACGAAGAGGTCCCCTCAGTACCATTAACTAAGCAAAACAAATTCATAAGCAATTTATTTAAAAGGAGATGTTGAAGCGTGAGACCCATTTGGAGAAAATATAATAGAGAAAAGAGCACAAAAAAAAAAATACTGAAATTTATCGTGATTCAGCAATTTGCCTACATCCACGGCCAGAGAACAACGAGAAAATTTTACTATGTCAAAAGAGGATTTTACAAGAGTCACTCAGAGTATCACTCACAATTCAAAATCCAATTACACCCAAGATCACTCTCACTCAAGCCTCTCTTAAACTCACAAATTTTTCTCTCACTATTAGAGCTCTTTCTTTCTTTTGAAACATGAGAATGGAAGAAGATTATAAAGAGAGAGCTAGAGAGAACTTCTAAAGCTTGGTGTGTTTGTTTCATCCTTAAGCATGGCTATTTATAGCCAAATTCCATGACCAATATGTGGTCTAAAATTTGCAAACGTGGCTGCCAAATTCTAGCCATAATTAGTGCTTCCAGCATAACCATTAAATATTGATGAGTGGTTGATCCATTATGTGTGGCCCCTTATGTCTTTTAGCCACTAATATCACAAATCTCTACCTTGGCTGAAAGACTCCCATAGCTTTTCTTCTGCTGCTCTCCCTCTTGAAGGTTTAATTATTCGATATGTTAATCAAGTCTAGGCAATGCCTGAACTTGACTGTCGGAACTGCCTTAGTGATCATGTCTACTGGATTTTCTGTTGTAAAGATCTTTTCAACTTTAATAGCACCTTGTGCTATCACATCTTGAATGAAGTGCAACCTGACGCCAATATGTTTGGTGCATTCATAATACATCTGATTCTTGGTCAGATGTATGGCATTTTGGCTGTCACAATAGACTATTATATTTGACACATGCAATCCTAATTCATCGACTAAACCCTGAAGCTGAATAGCTTCTTTCATTGCTTTTGTAGCTGCGATGTACTCTGCTTCGGTGGTTGACAAAGCAACGATTGACTGCAATGTTGCTTTCCAGCTAACAGTACATCCATAGAGAATGAAAACATAACCCGTCAAGGATCTTCTTTTGTCTAGATCTCCAGCATAATCTGAATCCACATATCCGACAACACTTCTTGTGGTGTCATTTTGTTTCTTGTAAACCAAGCCGACATCAGTAGTACCCTTCAAGTAACACAAAATCCATTTCACTGCTTACCAATGGATTTTTCTAGGATTTCCCATGTATATGCTCACCACACTCATAGCTTGTGAAATATCAGGCCTAGTGCATACCGTAGTATACATGATACTACCAATTGCACTAGCATAGGGAACATGAGACATATGCTCCACCTCCTCCTCAGTTTTCAGTGACAATGCCATCGAAAGTTTGAAATGAACTACCAATGGAGTATTGACAGGTTTTAAATTCTATATTCCAAAGTGCTCTAGCACCTTTTTCAATGTACTTCTTTTGTGATAGAAAGAGCATCCCTGCTTTTCTATCCCTGTGAATCTCCATTCCCAAAATTTTCTTTGCAACCCCTAAATCCTTCATTTCAAACTCTGAGCTCAATTGAGCTTTCAAGTTCTTTATTTTAGACATGTTCTTACAGGCAATCAACATGTCATCAACATATAGGAGCAGATAGATGAATGACTCATCTAAAAGCTTCTCATAGTAGACACAACTATCATACTCACTTCTACAGTGGCCATTTCCAAGCATGAAGGTGTCAAACCGCTTGTACCACTGTCTAGGAGACTGTTTTAGGCCATACAAAGATTTCTTCAACAAGCAAACATGGTCTTCCTTCCCTTTGACTTCAAATCCCTCAGGCTGCTTCATATGGATTTGTTCCTCTAGCTCGCCATGCAAGAATGCTGTCTTGACATTAGCTATTCAAGTTCTAGATCAAATTGAGTTATGATGGCAAGTAGGATTCGGATAGAGCTATATTTTACCATGGCAGAGAAGACTTCATTGAAATCAATACCTCCTCTTTGTGTAAAACTTTTAGCCACCAGTCGTGCTTTGAATCTTGCATTTTCAACTCCAAGGATTCCTTCCTTCTTCTTAAAGACCCATTTGCATTCAATAATCTTTTGAGTCTTTGGCCTTTCAACAAGAGCCCAAGTATGATTCTTATGAAAAGATTCAATTTCTTCTGTCATTGCAGTAGTCCACTGGGAAGCTTCTTTGCTACTGATAGCTTCTTGGTATGACTAATGCTCACAATTGTTGATATTATTAGCAACATTTAGAGCATATACTACCAATTCAGCATAGCCTTACCTCGAAGGAGGTTTTATCTCTCTTCTTTGCCTATCTCTAGCTAACTGATAGTGCTGTAATTGTTGTGTGTCTGAATCCTCAAGTGAGGTTTGTTCTTCTTCTTCTTGAACTTGATCTAACAAGGTTTCTTTAGAAGACTCCACCTCAAGCTCCACCTTCTTCGAGATATTATGATCTTTGTTTTCATTTGATGACTCTTTATAAAGCTTTAGCATTTCAGCTTCATTAAAAGTAACCTCCCTGCTAATAATGCATTTTCTTTTTTCTGGACACCATAGCTGATATCCTTTCACACTATCAAGATATCCAAGAAAAATGCATTTCAATGCTCTTGGGTCAAGTTTTCCTTCTTTAATATAAGCATATGTAAGACAACCAAATACCCTTAAATTTTTATAATTGGCAGGAGTACCTGACCACATCTCTTTTGGAGTTTTGAAACCAATGGTCATTGATGGACACCTGTTGATCAAGTAACAGGCTGTATTAATAACTTCAACCCAAAATGCTTTTGGTAATCCAACATTTGATAGCATACATCTTATTTTTTCAAGTAAAGTTCTGTTCATTCATTCTGTAAGTCCATTCTGTTATGGAGTGTGCCTCACAGTATGGTGTCTGGCAATACCATGATCCTTGCAAAACTTTTCAAATTCACTGCTACAGAACTCTAAACCATTGTCAGTTCTCAGTCGCTTGATATGCCTTCCTATCTACTTTTCAATCAAGGTTTTCCACTGTTTGAACTTGAGAAATACTTCATTTTTATGTTTCAAAATGAAGATATAAACCTTCCTTGAATAATCATCAACGAAAGTTAACATATATCTGCCACCACCATGAGAAGGTACTTAGGAAGGACCCCACAAGTCAGAATGTATATAATCCAACGTGCCTTTTGATTGATAAACTGTGGTGTTGAATTTTATCTGACACTATTTTTTGAATACACAGTGCTCACATAAATCTAACTTTCCAACTTGTTAAGCACAAAGTAATCTTTGCTTGCTCAACTCTACTAGACCCCTCTCACTAACATGCCCCATTCGCAAATGCCATAACTTGGTGACATCAGGATTAGTAGTTGAGGTGATAATGGCAGTACCTATAATTGTGCTTCCTTGTAGCATGTATAGGCTATTCTCTTTCTTTCCCTTCATTACAATTAGAGCACCTTTAGAGATTCTTATAGCTCCACCTTCACCTTTGTAGCTATAACCTTTTGAATCTAGCGTACCCAAGGAATTCATATTTTTTTTCAATTCTGGAACATGCCTTACATTCATCAATGTTCTCACGATCCCGTCAAACATTTTGATTCTGATCATGCCAATGCCGACGACCTTACAGGGAGCATTATTTCCCAGAAGGACCTTGCCCCCATCTAAAGGTTGGTAAGTGGCAAACCAATCCTTATTGGGACACATGTGATATAAGCATCCAGAATTAAGAATCCACTCATCTTTTGAGTCATGATCTGAGACTATGAGAGCATCTGCACTATCGTAGCCATCTGCTACAGTCGCACTTCCAGATTTAGAGATCTTTTCCTTTCTTTTGTGCTCTGGACAATTTTTTCTTGTACGTCTTTCCTTATGACAATGGAAGCATTTAAATTTTCTAGGTTTCGCTTTGGATTTTGACCTAGATCTGCCTCTGCCATTATTTTGATCTCGTTTCTTTGTTCTTCCTCTAACAAAGAGAACTTCGACCGAGCCTTTAGATTTTGAATCCGATACTTTTTTCTTTAACTCTTTCGAGTGTAATGCAGCCTTGACTTCCTCCAAGGTAAGAGTTTCTCGACCATACATCATAGTATTAATAAAGTGCTTGTAAGAGCTTGGAAGGGAACATAATAGAAGAATTTCTTAATCTTCATCATCAATTTTAACATCGATATTCTTTAGATCAAGAATAACTTTGTTAAATTCGTTTAGGTGCTCTTTCATGGGCTTTCCTTCCTGCATTTGAAAAGTATAAATTCTTTTCTTCAAATACAATCTATTGGTGAGTGACTTTGTCATGTACAGGCTTTCTAGCTTTAGCCATAATCCAGCATCTGTAGTTTCTTCTGACACTTCTCGTAGAACTTCATCTCCTAAGCACAACAAAATTGCACTGTGTGCTTTTTCCAAGATCTCATTTTTCTCGATGTTGATTAGACCTTGTGGTAACTTATCTCTTCCTTCCAGGGCTGTGGCCAAACCTTGATGAACCAACAAAGCTTTCATTTTAAGCCACCAGAGACTAAAATCATTTTTTCTATTAAATTTCTCCAAATCAATTTTAGCACTTGTAATGATGACTAGATACGTGAAAAGTAACTATATACATGAATAGTATCGTGTAGCTGAATAGTATCGTATACTAAAATAGTGACTGTAGTCTGTGAATAATACACTAGGTAAGTTCCCAGGAAAGAGAGGTGGTGTCTACAAGACACTTAAATACCAAGTCTTTCCTTAGCCGGAACTTTCCTAGACATGGATATTCACACTACCACACTTTATTTCCAGCGACAAGAATAATTCTTTTCTGATGTGGATGATCAGACTATGCTGCAACCATAGAGTATACTAAGAATTGTCTTACGAATTCGGCACTTCAATAACCAAGAGTTTTGAGAACTCTGATACCAGTTTGTTGAAGCGTGAGACCCATTTGGAGAAAATATAATAGAGAAAAGAGCACAAAAAAAGGACATCGAGATTTAACATGGTTTAGCAATTTGCCTACGTCCACGACCAGAGAGCAACGAGAAAATTCCACTATGTTAAAAGAGGATTTTACAAGAGCCACTCAAAGTATCACTCACAACCCAAAACCCAATTATACCCAAGATCACTCTCACTCAAGCCTATCTTAAACCCATAAATCTTTCTCTCACTATTAGAATTCTCTCTTTCTTTTGAAACAAGAGAATGGAAGAAGATTATGAGGAGAGAACTAGAGAGAACTTCTAAAGCTTGGTGTGTTTGATTCATCCTTAAGCATGGCTATTTATAGCCAAATTCCATGACCAATATGTGGTCTAAAATTTGCAAACGTGACTGCCAAATTCTAGCCATAATTAGTGCTTCCAGCATAGCCATTAAATATTGATGAGTGGTTGATCCATTATGTGTGGCCCCTTATGTCTTTTGGCCACTAATATCACAAGAGAGAGTAAGAAAAGGGATAGACATGCTAAACAAGTAACAAATGGTACCTCCTAAAGGATAGGCAATCTCTGGAGGGTCAAAATCCACCGCTTCGTTAGCACCCTCAGTAACCACCTCTTTCCTAAAATGTTGCTGAGGTGAATGTCAGAGTTGTTGTAGTTGTTGGAGGAGGGGCAAAGCCCGACCCTTGATCAACAAGGTGAAGGGGTTACTCCTCAAGCTCAGAGGCACTGGGATTCACCAAGGCCGCCACCTCAATAGCTCTCTTCTTTGCCCTTTCAGTTTCCTTCTCCAAAGCACAAGCGTTGTGCCATGGTTATCCTATCAAGTAAGAATCAATAGTTGGATCGGCTTGAAGACTAGAGTGAGAACTTGAAATGAACAAAGAATTGAGTCACTTCACATACTTAAGCATGTATACAATTAAGAAAAAAAAAGAAGAAGAGAGAGCAAGCAAGCAAGCCAATGTTGGTCACTTACGAATGTAAGCTCGTAAGCACTCCAAATTAATCTCCAAAATTAAAATATGGGCCTACTTAAGGATATTTGGCCTTTTCAACCTAGCTATATCCCCTAGTCATGCTCAATGAACAAATGTTTATCAAGGGTAGGAGCACTCCTTTTGTAATGAACCAGTAAAACAGGAAGTTAGTATTGACCCCATCATCACAAAAATGATGGAGCACAACCTCCTTGGGGCACACCTTAAAAAAGGGTCCATTAAACCCTTGTAGGATTGGTCAAAAACATCTAGCATCTTCCGACCTCAGCTGCTAGTGAAGGAAACCCAAATAGCCCTCTCCAAAAAGTGGAAAGTTCAAAAGAAATAGAAGAACATATGCCACAAAGGTTCTATATCTAGGGCAACACATAGAAGCAGGGTTAACTCGAGAGTTTAAGTAAACTTGTGGAGTCTCAATAAACTCAAATTATAAACTTAACTCGTAAACTTGTAAGAGTTTACATATTTCAAAAGTAAACATATATTGGTTATCAAACATAATTATATAGCATATTCATAATTAAAATCCAACATTCCAATTCTATAACAAAGCAAAAGAAAGTAATAAAGTAAAAGCATAACTAAGTACTTAATTCAAATGTTATAATATACTTAATTAGTTTCATACTTACGTTATGTTGTAGTTTAGCATAACAATACAAATAATAATGAAAATATTAAATTAATTTCATAAACCAATACATATTGAAAAGAAAAGCAATTATACTCAAGTTCCCAACAAAATTAACTAAAACTATGTATTTTAAGGCTAAAATTATGTGCAAATTCAGACTTGTAAACTCCCTAAAAGAATCGAGAGTTTACTAATTTTGTCAAAGTTTACTTAAACTTGTACAAGTTTGATAAAAAGAGAGTTTACACGCGATTTAACTCTTTTTTGTATTCTAACATCATAAACTCATAAGAGTTTAAGAATTAACTCAAGAGTTTGACAACTAAGTGCAGAAGCTCAAAAACTCAGAGAAACACCCACCAATTTGAATGAAGTTGAGTTAGAGCTAAGTCCAAAATACACAAAACCTCCTGGTAAAAGTCACCCGCAACCTTCAAAAAAATGTCTCGTAAATATAGAACTACTGGTTACAAGTCTCTGGAGCAGAACCCATGTAGACCCTCTCGTCTAGGTTGCACACAAGGATGGTGTATTGATTGTCAAACCCATCATGGGAAAGTTAGAGCCTACTCCTGCTCTTTTCTACCTCTAGCACACTACAACAAGTAGACTACTGAACAGCTATGTCTCCCAAGACTAACTTAATTTTTGAACCACTAAAGGTAGTAAGTTCAGAAACACGGACATCGCTGCTAGTGGTAGCAGGATCAGAAGCACAGACGCCTACCTCCTTCACAGATGCTCTAGGATTAGCCATTGTCTAGAAAGAAGAACTTACACTATCACTGGACAAATTGTTAAAAGAGCCTGGGGACCTCACCTAAGAGGGGCAGTCAAAATCCAAAAGCCCTTGCAACCCCGCCATGCATAAATGTCTTGAGAAAACAGCAATCCACCATAACAATAAACAATCAAAAAGATCATTGCCAAGGTCTCCAACCCAACCAATAGGTGAAACCCTTCCTCATGCATATGAGGGAGGATGAAGACTAATGCAAGGCCACTACAAAAATGGAACGAATCCTTTGACCCTCCTAGAAATCTTCTTTTAATAGTCCCCTAAGGCTTTGGGTGACCAATGAGACTCTGGACTACAAACGAGGCCTAATCACCAACTAACAAATTCCTACATGAAGCTTTGGGCCACCAGGCCCAAGGCGACTAACGAGGTACTGGCCCACTGTTACCCATCTTATAAACCATAAAAAACCTCCTAGCCCCTAAATTTGAACTCCCCACTATACTCCTTTAGCCCTTAAGCTTAGAATCCCCACTATACTCCCTTAACCCCTAAACCTAGACTCCTAACTATATCTCGCCCCCTATAGAAATCCACTATAGAAGGCACTCCCTTTAAATACAGAACACAAACCATGTACACACACACACACACATGCAAATATGGATTTTTTGTGTAGTACATACGCGAAAAGTAGCTCCACTTTAACGATGAAATATCCATCAAAATATAAGCTTCTCATACCTTGAAGTGACTCTGAGATACTATTTTGGTAGCAATTTAGGGACTAAATAGGGAAATTAAGGATTTTAGAGTCTAATGAAGGTACCATTGAACACCTATCTAACTTGAGCTCTTGAGTATTCCCTCAATCCGAGTTGGGGGGCTTGTGCATTGTATGACCCTTCTCAAGCCCATACCCTGACCTAATAGCACCAAGGCATTGGACATGCCCTGGCCCACCTGCAAAGAGCATGCCAGACAGCCCCTTTGTAACACCCTAATACAAATTATCGTAAAATAAGCAGTATATTTCAGGATAAAGTATATTATGCATGTCACTTTCTAAAAATACACAAAAAATAAATTCATAATAACTTATATAGTCATTATAGAGAGCCACGAAGATGAAAAAGATCATATATATATACATCACTGGCTAACAAGTCATACTATAATACATAAACCTTTTGCAAACAAGCCAGAAAAGTAAATAAATACAAGCTGATGCAAAAAGAAATAAAGCAACTAAACTAAGCTTTTTGCTTCTTCTTTTTCTTGTCATTTCCCTTTGGAGGGTCTTCACCTAGACTTACATGGAACACATAGGGGTGAGAAATCATAATTTCTCAGTATAAGCATACCAAGACCAGCAATCATTTATTTAACAACAAATAAATAAACTGAACACATATTTACACTCTATGTAACTAAATATACGAGAATCAATAATATCAAAGAATCATCCATACAATCCTAAGATACTATCAAACAAGCAACCAAGCAACCAAACTATTAAGCAAGACAACTACCTATACAATTGTCACCAATGCAATGCTTTATGTTATGAGGTATGATTATGCTCAAACAATATCCTAATAGAATGATTATGCAATGCTAATGCAGGTTTTGGTTTTGAAAACACATGTCACTTACTTATTTCTCAAGAACCTCCGTTCCCTTGTATATCCTAAGCAGGTTAGGCCTAAAAGCCTTTACCTTACTTGGTAATAGGTGAGTACTTTCTCCTCACCATCGTAAGAGTACTGCTACCACCCCCATGCCAGTAACCCAAACCATACAAGCATAAATGCAAGGAGAATTTTGATCCAACACCTCATTCTCAAGTCAAATGGTTGTGCACACCATTTAAGGTTATAATACATAGGAAATAACAAATAACAAGTTTGAAAACTAAATATGCAGATTTGTTATCAAAACATATATACTTATTATAAGGTTTACAACAACCAAGTGAAAAGCAAAGACTAGTGACCTAAGGCTTTACTCCAACTTAACACATAAGTAGTAGAACTCATGTCACTAGTGTCCTTATATCTAGTACCTCACACCCTCACTTCATAAGTGATTTCAAGGCAACCTCAAGTTGCTTAAGGTTCTAAGCACTTCTTTATAGCATTTTATAACTCTTGGATACCCAAGGTTTTACGAACTCCTATCACAAGGTTTACCCTAACCTAGTGAAAAGGGTATAGCTAGAAAATATGCACTCTTGGCTCAACTCTTACATATCAAGGAACCAACCCATGTCTCTAACCATTCACGAAGCTGAACCTGGACAATCAAGGAAACATGCTTTAACTATGCATCTCAAATTCAACTTTAACTCTAAATGAGTAATCTTTGTATATAGATAGGTATACCATCATACAAAGGAAGCTTAAGGTGTTCCAAAACACTAGCCCTTGACACTCCACCATACTTTGGGTGTCTAGGATCCCCCCACTCTGTCCTAAAGCATTACCCACACTTTAGACGTCTAAAATTCCCAAACTTTTCATATATGCAAGTTGATAATTCTCTCCAAGAAATATCCCTCAAAAGTGTCTCATTACACCCTAAAAGACTTACACAAATGATCCCATCAAGTAGGGAATTTAATTAGCATCACAATGTTAAAAACAGCCCCTACTCTATCTTGGCACTTGAGCGTGTAAAGCTCGAGTGCTTGAGCGTGCTACCACTATCAGATGCGATCTCTAGGCGATGGGTGCTTGAGCATGCAAGGACTGAGCGCTTGAGTGATGAAGGTCCAACAGCAAATTTGTAGAATTTTGCAGATTTGTATATTGTTACATTGGTTCTAAATATGAAATTCAGTCACTCCAATTTGATTTCTAAGTGATTTTAAGTCCCTATCTAATTCACTAACATGAAAGAAACATAAAACCTCAATTCATTTGATCAATTATGGATTCTTGAATCAAATCACTCATCCAAACCCCAAAATCTTCACTTTGAGCATTCTAGGTCCAAATGGCGAGTTTTCAGTTTTTAATCCAAACTTTTATCAAGAACAAGTCATAAACAACACTTAAAAGTTATCCAAGCAAGAAAATAACTTAAAACACCACAAAATCTCATTTTGACATATCAAACCTCAACAAGCCTAAACATGAAAATGAGAAGAACATGGTATTTTGAGCTCAAGAACCCCTACCTTTAATAGCTGATGATGGGGATTCAAGCCTCACACTTTGATCTTTGATTTCTTCTACCTCTTATGCTCCTTGTTTTCCCCTTTCACCACTTTGTACTTCCTCCTTTGCTGCCCTTGGTGTTCAGTCGAGAAGAGAAGAGAGAAAATGAGAAATGAGAAACCAAATATCACTTAAAAGGTCAAGGAAAGTGGTTGTTTTCAACCATGAATGTCTTGGCAAATAAGATATTTTACAGTATAATTTATATCTGTTAAAAATACTTATATTTCTCCAAATCAAGTTTTCCAAGTTCCAACAACTTTAAAGTAATACTAAGATTCATGAAAAAAGTTGTTTCACCAGTATCATATTTTTTCATATTTGTGACTAGTCAATCCGGCATTAAAACACACAACTAGTATACCTAAAAATACTAAACTGACTCCGATTATTCTCAAATTTTAACCACATCACAGAATACACATTTGTGACTTAAAAATAAATTATTCACATTTATTTTCATTAGCTAAGCTATTTATACTAATATCTAGGTCATTTTAAGCAATTTTTCACCTTTTGGGCTACAACAAAGTGCCTAAAGTAACTCAAACTGTCACAAAATTAAACAGACATGTTAAGCAAGTATAAGCTACATCTATAACTATTTACAAGTCTAACATGTTGAAAATGATGTTACACCCTTGAAAATGCATAAACCCTAATCCCAAAGGATCCTATCAGACATGTGTCAACCCCCAATGGAGAGGGTCCTACCCCCATGCTGGCCATTCACAGCAAGAGAGATGGAGTTCTCTTCCCTTATAAATAGGAGACCGCTGATGCACATATTTTCTTCTTCTTTATGTTTATTAAGTGAGCTTAGACCCCCTATTGTCTAGCATGAACTTTGGTCTATGCTAGGGAATGCAAGACATCCTCTGAATTGAAATTATAGCTACATACTAGATTGCAAACAAGTCTTCCATTATCTCACGAGAACATGATTTCCCTCAAATGGCATCCTAAAAGCAAGTAGATAAATGGAATAAATCTTATTATTTGAGTAGAATTATATTATTGTTTGAAGATATTGATGGGATAGATGGCTAATTCTCTAATAAAAAGTAATAGTACATATTTGCAAGAATAAAATTGAAGCTAAAATATATGTACACTTGACAGAGTCAAAGAACAGGATATGCAGTAATCGTTGTAGAGCATGATATGGAAATGTTTCAATGCTCCAAACAATGGAAAAAGCTATTTTAAAGTGAGCTTGCCATTGAAGTGAGCAAGTAAGAAGGTTTCCTCTCTTAATTTAATTTAAAGTGCATTGGGATCTTAATCTACTAAAATTTAATGGTAGATAAACTCTTACTTGATCACTTTATAAACAAGCTCACTTTGAGCCTTATCCATAAAGAATTTATAGAGCATGAATGGTGTATACAAAATCAGCCTTAAATTAATTGTTAAAAAAAATTGAATGGTTGGAATTTTGGAAGGTCAGCTTGGTTTAGCAGGTGAATGTTGTAAAAGTTATATTTGGAGGTTGGTCCATCAAATTTATGTGATCTACATGAATTAAGTGGTTAAAAATAAAATATCAAAATATTAAAACTCCTCGTTTCAATTGAATGGGGATAAAAGCTTGTCCTTTAAACTTCAAACAAATATTAAAAATGAAAATCAATTAGTCACCAAACTTGCAATTGCAGGTCATATATGTGGAGCATGGTTGCTCCACTTTTAAAGTGGAGCATAGTAAACGCCTCCTATATTAGTAGCAAATAAAAGTTTTAGAATTGATTTCTATTTAATTTCATAGATGCGTTTAAAGTGCCTAATAAGCTGTTATAGTATGTTATTGCCTTATTGGGGAAGCATTTACCATGCTCCACCATATGTTTCAAGCATGGATGCTTCACACATTTTACCAGTTATATTCAATACTAACAATTTTTTTCTTTTTTAATTATGCTTTGATTTTACTTGTTGAATCAACCAAAAGTTACTCTTATGTTGATCATAAGTATCTGCAGAAGTTCTTCAATAGCTTTATTCTTCCTCGCTATTGAGTTTTCTTTTTCTTTGTTTTTATTTTTTATTTGTTCTTCCACTCTTCCTCTAAAGAGGCATTTTTTTTTGTTCTATGGGATTTCTTTTTTATTTTGCTACATGTTGTGTGGGACTTATTGTAGAAGAAGTAGAACATTATAATGTGGAGACCATTTGAATCCATGTTAAACCTGAAGCATTACACCTCCAGTTTGAGAAAAACTCTTCTTTTCCTCCAAAGAACTTTTTCCTCCTTTTAGTGAGAAAATTTTGGTTAAAGAAGGTTGTAGGAGAGAGATAGAGAAATTTTGGTCTTTTTTTAGTGTTCCAATGGTCAAGTAGAAATCTAAAGAAAGGTGTGAGAAATTTTGGTTTTTTGATTTATGGCAAACCACCATTAGCACCCCATCAACAACACCTAAAAAACCCAACACCCAAATCAACCCATCATCCCTATAACTCAACCTCTAACCATAGAAACCTGACAACTTCCATCAACAAGGAACCTCCATCTTAATCAAAACCATCCTTATTTATTCCACCATAAAAAAATCAATATCTTCATTCAACAAGAAACTTCATCTTCCTAAACAGCAAGTTGAAAAACCTCCATCATTGGAGAAAATAATCCCCTGAATCATCCTCAATTTCATCACTACTATGACAACTGGGATCATGACCAAAGATTTTAAAACACAAAATAATTAGAGGAGTCACGACCAACTTTATTTGGTAAAGAAAAAGTTGGAAAATCCTTAAAAAAACTTTAGAAAACTAGTTGTTACCAAGAGGCTTCAAAACTCAAGAGGGAGGTTAATTGAGTCTTTCAAAACATTTTGTAAACAAGTCTCTTTTGATTTTTGTTAAAGTTATTTTCTTATGTGTTGAATGGATTTATGACAAAAAAAAAAGATCTCACACAAGTTATAAAGAAAGTGAATGAGTAGAGGATGAAGCAATAAGTATGTAAAGTCAATAAACAAGCTTGAAACTAAAGAGATAAGGGGTAGAGAAGAGTGCAAACAAGATTTATATTAGTTCAATCACCCTTGTGATCTACGTCCAGTCCCTAGGATCATCCACCTAAGAGTTTTCACTATTCTTCAAGCTTCAATAAGTGCTTGAGAAACCCTTACAAGCTTTGAGTCCTTACACTTAAAGGATCATCCACCGTTATGTGTAGAAGCATCTTTGTTTCCTAAAGGGATCTTCCACCCTCTCAAGTGTTTACAATAATAATTGAAAGGAATAAACTTTCTCAAATAGTTGATTATACAAGTTGAAGCACCATGAAGCTCTCAAGGATATCTCAAAGGATTTAAAAATAGAGCAAGATTATTGAAAGAATTAAAACTCAGATTTAATGCTTGGGAGTAGGTTGTTGAATGTTCAAGAGTTAGCATTAAGTGTCCCAAGACTTGTATTTATAGCTCATCAATGAAATAGAATTATTAGTAAGAGTTGGTAAAGCATTTAATGCACCAAAAATTAGTTGTTGCTAGTTTTAGAAGAGTGGTAATTAATAACAATATCATGGTAATCAATTACCATGCATTAGGTTGTTGAATGTTCAAGAGTTTGCATTAAGTGTCCCAAGACTTGTATTTATAGTTCATCAATGAAATAGAACTGTTAGTAAGAGTTGGTAAAACATTTAATGCACCAAAAATTAGCTGTTGCTAGTTTTAGAAGAGTGGTAATCGATTATAATATCATGGTAATCAATTACCATTCATTAAAACAAGTTCTGGGATCATGGTAATCGAATACTACTATGCTTATGTTTTGATAAAAAAGAGTTTTGAAAAGCCTGTAATCGATTACAAGCTTGTCATAATCGATTACGAGCTTTCTGATATGCTTATAATGGATTATGAAACATCGTAATAGATTACTTACTATCGGTAATGGATTACCAACTATCAATAATGGATTATGAGGCTCTTGTAATGGATTACAACTTTTCTAAAATCAACTTTTGAGTACAAACAAGCTTTGTAAAGAATACCAACAACTAAAACTTGGATTTTTCAAGGATTCAAACAAGATTTTTATAACTCAAGTTTAAAACATGATTTTGTGTAATACAGTCCAGATTTTTCAAAACCAACAGCCTAAAAGACTTCATGATGGACTTTTCAAAACCAATTTATGCTTATTGAGATTTCAAAGAGCATTTCTTACAAATTAGATCATAGGTCCTATAAATCTATTGCATTAAAGCTTCCCATAGACTTGGTCTTTGTCATTACTCTATTATCATCAAAACCTTCATGAAATAAGCATTCACAGTAGCCTGTGAAACCAATCATGTTTAGGAGTCAGTTATGCATAGAAAATGGTGGAAACTTAGCCATACTGCACCCTTATATATTTGTTATAAGACGATTACCCTAACATTAATTATGTGAATTAAATAACCAAAAAATATTTAATCTGCCCACACAGAATAAACAATAACAAGAATGAACAAATAAAAATAATAAAAAAACAAGTTACAATATTTAGAAGGAAATTAGAAAATAAATTAAATATTTACAAGTTAATTAACAATGTAATGGTTAAAGACTAATTCACAAAATTTATAAGTTGGAATAAAAGCAAATTCAAAGTTTAAACAAAACAATACAAGTTAAGTAGAAAAAGATAACAAAAAAAAAGAATAACCAAAGACAAAATACAAAAAATTACAGTTTGGCTTGATTTTTTATCTACGTATCCCTAAGTGCAATGAGGAATTCAAAACTAACGTAGTTCTTTAAAAAATAATTATAGGTTAGCTAGTTTTAATTAAATTTTCAAGCCAACAAGCTATCACAACTCATTTGGCCTTCAAAAATGTCATAGGGTTAACAAGCTAGCATAACTCAACTATTTCCTTTTTATTATTGGATGAATTTTAAAATATTTTCAAAAAACAATCAAGAACTAATAAATAAATAAAACAAACAAACAAAAAAATAAATAATACAAGTATATAAAAGAAAATTACATAATAAAAAAGGGAATAAACAAACTTAACTCAAATACATGTAAATACTATGTTTGTTGCACAGGGTCTCACATGTTATCCTCGATATTTAGTATTAAAGTTAAGTGTGTAATTTTCTAGATGGAATCAAATACTTAAAAATCAACTCTTTATATATGAGGAGCTAAGGGAGAAGGAGTTTGATCTCTCTAATGTGAGATTTTAGTAAAGGGAACAGTTTATCAATGTGAGACTTTTATATATAAAAGTGGTAAGTGTACATTTTTTGCTTCTTTCTTTTCTGATCTTCTATTTTTGTTTTTTTTAAACATTTTTTCTAGCCGGCCCAGACAAAATTGAGTTTTGTCAACTACCAAGCACTCATCAACAATTGTATAGAACCCAAAACCGATCAACAACCTCTCATCCAACCAAGCCATTTCACAACAACAACAGAACCCAAAAAACTCCACCATACACATAACCCACAGTAACCAAGTCTCCATTAAACAACCACTGGAACCGCCACAAAACCACCACTTACAAAAAGCATATCAGCCATCAAGAGTCTCCACAAAACCACCAAAGCAGAGCCGCCATGAATGACATTCAACCCGACCATCGCACACTACAACCCAATAGAACTCCCACGAACAAGCCACCCCGCACTACCGTTCGAATCCAACTGTCGCCACCGAAATCACCACTAGAACTACCACCTGTGATGCCCATCACTGCAATGAACCCCTTGTTTCTGGTGTTGAATCCTAATACATAGATTCAATTTCTTTTTTCATCATAATTTTTTTTAATGTTTTGGTTTGGTAATTTTTGTAATTGTTATGTTAAACAGAAGATAGGTCTTACTTGTTGAAGGAATTAGACCAAATTGTTTAGTAGTTGTTGGATCTATGTGCACATTGGTTTAACTTAAAGGCTTAGTTTTTAAAAAATGAAAATACAAAAAATAATATAAAAGAAAAAAATAGAAAAGATAACTAATAGTAAAAAAATTAAATTAAAAATAGAGATAATAAGAGAAAGAACTGAAAATAAAATAATGTGTTTTTTCCTTGTTTGACTCATGCCTTACTTACACTCTTTGTTTTATATAATTACTTGTCATCTTATGCGATCTATGATTAAATAAACCTTTCTTTCAAATAAAAAAAAGAAAAAGATTTTTTTTTAAAAAAAAATCCATGCAATGTTCAATGGCGGTGATTGAGTAGCTAGTGTTATCTTCAGTATTATTTGGATCATAAAGATTTATTAAGAAGCATACTACTAACTTGAACTCTATCCAAGAATGGATCGATTTGCTTATTCTAAAAATAAAATAAAAAATAAAATCCAAACCTAAAATTATGTAACTTGGTTTTCTTTATTTGTTAAAAGATGCTGAAATATGTTGTAAAATTAAGCATAAAAAACTCAAGAAATAGAGATAAAATTAGAGAGCAAAACATAAAGAACTCAAGAGATAGATAAGAAACTAGAGGGAAAGAAGAATTTTTTTTTATATTATTATGTATCCTTTTTAAATGCCTTTTACCCTTTATATATAAGGTCAACACTACATAAAATTATAACCATCACTATAATGAGATATAAAAAATAATAATATGTATAACATCTACATAATGAGTCTTTTGTATCATTCTTGTAACTATGTAACTATGGTGACATTTGGACATCCACCCTTGAATATTATTCATAACGCTCCCCATTGGATGTCCATCAGGGATATGCATCATTAAAACCTTACTAGGAAAAAACTTAGTAGGAAAAACATCCTAATAAAGGAAAAAGAGTACAATATCCTTTATATGGGAACTGTCTCATTAAAAACCTTATCAAGAAAAATCATGTAGGACAAAACCTTGATTAAGGGAAAATAAGTATAGTTTTTCTCTCCTTGTTAGAAACATCACTTAGGATATATGAATTACAACATTCCAATTTTCTCTACTTGAAGAATTTTGGAGAAATATACTTTACTCAGTCACCTTTTATGCAAATAAGTTTACCCCAAATGGTTTTATATGTTAAGTTTTGATGATGACAAATACAAGACAAAAAGAATACTTTGCTTATGTTCTTTGTTGCATCCTATATAGAGCATATCCATTAACAATTGATAAATATCTTATTCGGATTTGTCTATGAAAGTCTTATATGCATGTTAAACTAACTAAAGTTATACATTTATGAATCATGCATATGAAGATATTGAATTATGAATTTGGACTAACTATACTTGTTTAAGTGAGCAATACTTTATAGGATAGTCCAAGTACCAAGAGTGAGCATTGCAACAAGAAAGCAAAACATCTTTATTAAGCTCAACGCAAGGAGAATGTGAATGCTTATTTCATGAAGGTATTGATAATATCAAAGTCATGTCAAAAACCAAGTCCAAATGAAGATTAAATGGTATAGCTTTTAGGACTTAGGGTCTTTATATAAGAAGCCTTATGGATATCTCAAATATGTTTTTCAAATCTTTACAAATGGATTTCACATGCTAAAATGTCCAACAAAAAAGTTTTGAAAAGTTAGTTATGGTAATAATTCAAATCTATGAAAAATAGTCAAGTTTGAGTTTTACAAAACTGACCTTTAGTCACTCTTCTGATCATATCTTTCAAAATACTTTGAGTTTTGTTTTGAAACTTATTTCATTTGAAAATAGACTCAAAGATCTTTCCAATGACTAGTCATTTGCTTTAAACGGATAAGAAATGAAGAAGTTATGACTATTTAAAGTCAGCTTTTTGAATAAAGATGTGCTATTCGAATAACCTTGAAGGTATTTGAATAACACCCTTCAAAACAACTTTTAAATGTGTTTAAAATAGAGGTATTCGAATACCTCCTTGTGGTATTCGAATAACCTACTTCTGAACTATTTTTTTAAGAAATGAAAACAATGGTATTCGAATATCTCATGTTGGTATTTGAATAACCTATATCAGTTTACTTTTCATGATGGTTTTATATAAAAAAATTATTTGAATGCCACTTCATCTATTCGAATACCACTGATATTTACGAATACTGATATGGAAACAAACGGCCATATTCGTTCAAATTTACGAGTTTTAATTACACCCAACGGCTATTTCTTCGAAATTTCTCTATAAATAGAAGCCTTGGGTCATCTCTGAAATTGCCTAACACTCTGAATTATTTTCTACTTGCACTAACTCGTGAATTTATTTTTTGCATACTTTTTCACTAAAATTTGAGATATCCTTAAAGAGCTTCATAGAGTTTCAAATTGTATCATCTACTCTTTGTGAAAGTCTCTCTTCATCTATATTTCTGTTCTTCTATATTGAGAGTGAAGTATCCTTCAAGATTTGTATAAGGGTGAGGTATCCCTTCAAGGTTTGTATAAGGGTGAGGTATCCTTACAGGCTGAGACTTTAGCACAAGGGTAGAGTTTCCATGTGTGTGAAAAGTGCTCTTTTATGTAACGGTTGCAAGCACCTATTGAAGCTTGTATACATAGTGAAAAATCTCGGATTGTTTTCGAGGACTGGACGTAGACCACAAGTGGGTTAGTGGTCGAACCAGGATAAATTTTGTGTCTGCTTTTCTCTTCTCAATCTCTTTATTTTACGTAATTTTATATTATTGCACATTTATTTATTTGCTGTTCTTAAAGCTTTTATTCTTCATCTCGCAATTCTTTCTTTTTTATTTAATAGCTTAATTATTTGTGTTTATTTCAAAAGCATTTGTGAAAAGTTTTTTAGTACCCAATTCATCCCCCCTCTTGGGTAATAGTTGTCATGATTAACAAGTGGTATCAGAGCTTCGTGCTTTGGTGAAAGTTTAATCGCTTAGAGTTAAAGATCCTTGTCTGTTGGCAACCTTGAAAGTTTTTTTTTTAATGAAAAGTTTTGAAATTGATAAACCACCATTCTTTGATGGTGTGCATTTTGTTTATTGGAAAGCTAGAATAGAATTTTATATACAATCTATTGATTTGGATTTGTGGGATATTGTGCTAAATGGATTTACTTACAAATCAAAACAAACTTGGAATAGTTTTGACAAAAAATGTTTTTCTTTGAATATTAGAGCTATGCAAATTTTGAGAAGCAGTTTGAATGATGATGCTTATGCTAAAATTAAAAATTGCTTTAGTGCTAAAGATATATGGGACGCTCTTGATGCTATTTATCTTGCTAACAATGATTTTGTGTATAAAGTTGTAGAAAGCAAGAAGAGCAAACGCCATTGAAGGAAGCTTATCATGAAAAATATCCTCAAAGAGATACTCAAACTATTGAAGGGAGCCAAATGCCACTTGGTGACAATGATACTCAATTTGAAAAAGAGGCAAAGCAAAACAAACTTGATAAGGAAGAATGTGATTCTCTTAAAGAGGCAAGTACCATAGAAATTGAAACTACTTCCTATATGGCTAAAAAGGACTTTGAGATATATAATTCTAAACTATATTATAGTCCTTCCTATGATGAGTTACAATGTGCATATAATGAATTGTATGTTGGTTTGTTGAATTTAGAAAAGAAAAACTTATCTTCTTTGAAAAACATTTCCTTTATTGAAAATAAAATTGAGACTTTAAAAAATGAATATGCTTTTCTTAATGAGGAAATGCCTTTGAAATATGAAACCTCATCTTCTTGTGAAAAATACATTAATTTAGAAAATCAAGTTGAGGACTTATATTCTGAATTTGCCAAAGCAAATAGTTGTAATTGCCTAAATTCTATGCTTGTCAATGAGAATAAAATTAGTGTTATTCCATGTGAAAATTCAAGTAAGGCTTATGACAAAAATATTTTAGAATATAAAAATAACCAAAGGTTTAAGTTTTTCAAAAATGATATTTAAAAGATCAAGTCATCATTAAATTCAATTGTTTGTAATTTTTGTAGTCATCTAGGACATATTTCTCATTTATGCAATTATAAAAGAAATCCTTATATGAGAAATTGTATGGTATGGGCTCCTAAAAATCCTAAAGGCCCTAATACTAACATTCAAGGACCCAAAATGAAGTGGGTACCAAAGTGTCCTCCTAGTGTTTCAATTATGCAGAATATTTCTCAAAAGGATGGACAAATTGGTCAAAAGAAAGAAGAATCATCAAGGAGAATGTTTCCAAAACCCAATGGTAGAAACTTTGGTCAAAGAAGGAAGATGACTTCAACCAAAGCTTCTTAAGTACAAAATGTAGAACTTGCAAAGTTCAAGACTCTAAAAGAGAAGCAATGGATAAGAAAAAATATTTCCTTGATTACTAAGGCCAAGGTATCAAAAGCCTTTACCTCTTATGCACACTCACATACAAAGTCAATAAATTTGAAGTATATTCCTTGTAGGCCTTAAGTAAATAATAGAATTATGTGTACTTGATAAAATTTGAATATTATGTTTAACACATGATTATGTTCATTCTTATTATATCATAATTCATTAATTTGTTATATATCTTGGTACATAAGGGTCTATAATGCTTATGTATGCTTTATATGCTTTAAAATTGTCTATATAGCATGAAAGTAAGCATGCTATCAACTATGTGCTTAATGGTATTTAATTATTTAATTTATTGTGCTCAATTTATATACTATGAAAAATTAATCTTTATGAGAGCATAATAAATTAATATTCAAAAATTAACACACAAGGACTCAATAAAATTTGGGTACCAAAAGTCAAAAATTGAAGTGTGTAGTAGGTGTACTTGAAGGCCAAGAAGTGACTTAGGCATATTAAAAGTGGCTGCTCCAAATACAAATATCATAAATAATTTTAAGCTCTCTTCCTTGTCTCCATGAAGCATAGACTTGCAATCCTTGGATAAGTGAAACTTGTGTTATGCTTTTCTAGCTTTATGTCTTGAACATGTTTCTACACGTTAATATGGTAGATAAAAGTATGCTTATTGTTTGAAATGACATTATTGATGATAGTATCCTTGAGCATGAGTTTTTGTTTAATCATGACTTAAAATGAGTATTTGTGTTAGATGGTTTTATCTTGTTTTATCCATTTCTAACATAATCCTTGGTTGTTTCAAAATCTTTTTGTAAGAATCAAGTATTTGGTTTGATTGTCATGAATGCATGTTAAAATGAGTGCTAAATTGCTTAGTTGTTTTTAATCTTTGCAATTATTATTTGAAAATCTTTCTGCATGTTAATATGCTAGATAAAGTATGCTCCTTGCTTGAAATGACATGTCTAATGAGAATATCCTTGATCTTGAGTTTTTAATCAATCATACATATAATTAAATATTTGAATTTATTGCTTAAATATGATTTTTATCTCTCTTGAATTATTACTGACTTGAGCTTTGGAGATATCCCGAAATTGTTTTTGTAAGTACTCCATCAAAAGAAAGTACTTTGAATTATTTTGTAGGGTGTCAACTACCTCAAGCAAGCATTTAAATGGAATAAGTTCATTTAACTTGAGGATAGTAAAGTTTAAAAGGATTCAACTTTTAAAAGGGTATAAAAAAATTTCTATTCCCTCATGAAAGCTTGAAGCTTGGAAGTTGGTAGAAGTAGGAGTCATCTACAAAAACTCAAAGAGTATACTTTTGGTGATATCAATCTATTATCCTTATTTATGTTTTAAATTTGATATCATATGATATTTAGAGAAGTAGAGAGTTGTGTTATACCGTTACATACATTACATGAAAATTATTTGCCTAAAAATGCCTAAATAAGTTTTGATGATGATCATATGCTTTCTTGATAAACTTGAATCATGCCTTAAAATGCTTAAACTATTTTTTTTTGGATTCAAGTGCATATGTGCTTCATGCATTCTTGTTAGAACTAATATTGCATGATTGATAATATGATACATGTTTTAAATTATATATTAACCTAAATTATGCTTATAAATGGGCTTACATGATATTTAATGCTAACCTATGTTTTAGAGGACTTTTAAAGTTAGCTTTGCAAGTCTTTCTATGTGTTTCAAATATAGCTATCAAATTTTTACATACAAGCATATGTGGATAAATGAGAAAATTTGAATGGAATTCAAATGAAGAGGAAGATAAATAAGACTTTCTTCTAGTGCAATGGAATGGAGAATTCAAAGGAAGAAAGCTCAAAGTTAAAGGACTAATAAAGAAGGATCATCACTCTTTATCTGACTTAATAAGTATCTCTATCCCTTAGCTTTTATGGTATATGATATGAATTGTATGATACTTATTGATAAATTAATCTTAAATGACTAGATGCTTTTCAAGGAATATATGGCTTTTTATATAAAACATCTCTACCTTTCTAAAATGCTTTTAAAAATATAATGTGCTCTTATAAAATTCTTTTTGAAAGGGGGAGAAGTCTTAAAATTATGGATTAAGAATAAATATCTTTGTCCTTGCTTTATTTTTTTGATAATATGCATATTTTGAGGGGGAGCCTAGCTCTTAAGCTGTTTATATCTTTTGGCTTACATCCTTGTTTGATTACATAAAGTGTTTTATTGTTTTCATATGCTAAATGTTGACATACAAAAATATGACAAACATTGCATGAATAATCTTCTATATCTTGCAAGCATATTTGTTTCATTTCTCTATTCTTGAATCATATGTATTATCTATAAAGGGGGAGAATTTTTTTTCTTTTTAAGCCTTTTTGTTGATGTCAAATAGGGGGAGTGAAAATTGGAAAGAAAAATATGTGCTTGATATGCTTATTGTTTGCTTATGCTTAATATATGCTTGATATGCTTATTGTTTGATATGCTTACATAAATATTCATTCTTGAATATTGCTCATCAACATATTTTTTCTTTGGTGATTTGTCATCATAAAAAAGGGGAGATTGTGGAAATAAGTTTTCTCCAAATGGTTTTATATGTTAAGTTTTGATGATGACAAATACAAGACAAAAAGAATACTTTGCGTATGTTCTTTGTTGCATCCTATATAGAGCATATCCATTAATAATTGATAAATATCTTATTTGGATGTGTCTATGAAAGTCTTATATGCATGTTAAACTAACTAAAGTTATACATTTATGAATCATGCATATGAAGATATTGAATTATGAATTTGGATTAACTACGCTTGTTTAAGTGAGCAATACTTTGTAGGATAGTCCAAGTACCAAGAGTGAGCATTGTAATAAGAAAGCAAAAGATCTTCATTAAGCTCAACGCAAGGAGAATGTGAATGCCTATTTCATGAAGGTATTGATAACATCAAAGTCATGTCAAAAACCAAGTCCAAAGGAAGATTAAATGGTATAGCTTTTAGGACTTAGGGTCTTTATGTAAAAAGCCTTATGGATATCTCAAATATATTTTTCAAATATTTACAAATGGATTTCACATGCTAAAATGTCCAACAAACAAGTTTTGAAAAGCTAGTTATGGTAATAATTCAAATCTATGAAAAATAGCCAAGTTTAAGTTTTGCAAAACTGACCTTTGGTCACTCTTTTGATCATATCTTTGAAAATACTTTGAGTTTTGTTTTGAAATATTTCATTTGAAAATAGACTCAAAGATCTTTCTAATGACTAGTCATTTGCTTTAAACGGATAAGAAATGAAGAAGTTATGACTATTTAAAGTCAGTTTTTCGAATAACACCCTTTAAAATAGTTTTTAAATGTGTTTAAAATAGAGGTATTCGAATACCTCCTTGTGGTATTCGAATAACCTACTTCTGAACTATTTTTTTAAGAAATGAAAATAGTGGTATTCGAATACCTCATGTTGGTATTCGAATAACCCATATCAGTTTGCTTTTCACGATGGTTTTATAAACAGTGTTATTCGAATACCACTTCATCTATTCGAATACCACTGATATTTACGAATACTGATATGGAAACAAACTGCCATATTCATTCAAATTTACGAGTTTTAATTACACCTAACGGCTATTTCTTTGAAATTTCTCTATAAATAGAAGCCTTGGGTCATCTCTGAAATTGCCTAACACTCTGAATTATTTTCTACTTGCACTAAATCGTGAATTTATTTTTTGTGCTCTTTTTCGCTAAAATTTAAGATATCCTTAAAGAGCTTCATAGAGCTTCAAATTGTATCATCTACTCTTTGTGAGAGTCTCTCTTCATCTATATTTCTGTTCTTCTATATTAAGGGTGAGGTATCCTTCAAGATTTGTATAAGGGTGAGGTATCCCTTCAAGGTTTGTATAAGGGTGAGGTATCCCTGCAGGCTGAGACTTTAGCACAAGGGTAGAGTTTCCCTGTATGTGAAAAGTGCTCTTTTATATAATGGTTGCAAGCACCTATTGAAGCTTGTATACATAGTGAAAAATCTCGGATTGTTTTCGAGGACTGGACGTAGACCACAAGTGGATTAGTGGTCGAATCAGGATAAATATTGTGCCTGCTTTTCTCTTCTCAATCTCTTTATTTTACGTAATTTTATACTATTGCATATTTATTTATTTACTGTTCTTAAAGCTTTTATTCTTCATCTCGCAATTCTTTCTCTTTTATTTAATAGCTTAATTATTTGTGTTTATTTCAAGAGCATTTGTGAAAAGTTTTTAATACCCAATTCACCCCCCTCTTGGGTAATGGTTGCTATGACTAACACCTTTGATATTTCTTCCTTTTGTTGAGCTTTGCAAGTAATATTATATTCAGTTAAAATTTTATTTTCATAAGACAATTCAAAAGATTCTTGAATATGATGAATCATAACTCTTAATAAGAAATATTCACGACTTCCTTCATGAATTGTCGTTATTTCTAAATGATATGAAAAAGTGGCAATTATAGATTACTTTGTAGATCACCATGATATAGCAATACACCACATATAAATAAAGACTTTTTTTGAGATCTAACTTTATTTAGATCTGATGAATACCCGATATTTGTATAATCAATTAGTTGGATATAGATTCATACGAATAAAATAATATAATTAGTTGTGCCTCAAAGATATAGAAATACATAGTATTTAACAATATGCATGTATATTTATGTAGCACTAAGGTATGATACTTCAGGATCAAGATCTTTGTTATTTGTTTTAAATCTAACGATCTAACAACCATTAGTGTACTCAATGTATAATTTTATGTATAAATGACTTAAGAACTTGTTCTTTATAACTTGATAGACAAAATTTAATTTTCTAAATGCTCGATCTACAAGCCGGGACAAAGTTTTATCATTCAAAGATCTTTCACTTCATTTTTCTTCTTCTTTAGATCTTCTACAACCTTGGAAAAACTTCAAGCAATTTTTTAATAACCAACATACATAGCAATTATGCAAAGCCAATTACAAGTTTCTTAAATAGACACATAAGCAAATAAAATATTTTAAGAAAGTTTGAAATATATCTAATGCATATCAATAAGCACTAATGCTCAATAAGAAAGTTTTAATATGATGAGAAAAAGAACATAAATCATTAGCATATGTAAATTAAGTTCATTGGATGCTATTGATATTTTAAATCCTTCAAAGATTTTTATGTAGATAGTATGTATCAAAATATCCATAACAACAAGATGTAACAACATCCATTAGAAGTACTCAACTTCTTGTGTACAAACATCCTTGATAGATATCAAAATATAATTGCATGCATTTGTATCCACAGATTTTGTACCTTCTGGGGTTTAGACTTCAGGTCCATTAAAACTTCTTCTAGAGTTTGAACTACAAATTTAATAACCTTACATTTTACAAGTGAGTTCAATTTTGCCTACAAAGCATTCTTCTATTTTGGCTAATCATTTCTTCTTCGATATTCTTTGATGATTATAATTTCATGATCCTCATTATTATTCATAATATTATGCGCTATGCAAATATGTTGTTGACAATTATTATTTTTTTCCTTCATTTTGCCCGTAGAGACATAATTTATTTAGATCTCATTATTTTCACTATTTTTAGATATTTTAACTTCTTTTGGAGTTTGAACTACTTCAAAAGTCCTACTTATGTCTCTAATCTCTTTTTCAAGAGTATCCTCTTTAGGATTATTTGCCTTCTTAGTAATATTATTTGCTCCTTCTCTTTTATGGGCTTTGTCTTTGGAATTAATTAGTCTACCATGTTTCTTGCATGTTTTTGACTCATTTGATATCAATTTTAAATTTAACATTTCTAGCTAGTATAAGATTTATTTATCCTTTCGCAATAGAAATTGCACCTAGCAATTCATTAATTTGCTCTTATCTGCAAATGTATTATCATTTGAACTTCTAGTTCAAATTGCCTTGTTCAAGGATCTAAATGATATAATGATGATACATTTCAAGTAATTTTCTTTTCTAGCTAATTATATTTTTCCTGTAATGTTGGAAACATAATTTCATATCCAATATATATTACTAACTTTCTTTTAGAGTTCATTTTAGTGCGATGTGATAGAGCATGAGTAACTATATTGTACACATGAAAATTTTTATTTGAGAAATATTTGGCTTCAGGCCAAAATCCAATTACATAAGGGAGAACTTATAATTATTAGTTAGTCTTATACCAACAAGTGCTGCAACGTGTAAAAGGCATGCTCCAAACAAAAAGTTGGAATACTATTCTCATAATATGTTATTTAGCTATCAATTAGAGGCATTTGAACATAAGTAACAAGATGTTCAACATTTTACTAATGGTCATATAATAATCACTAAAATATTGAGAAGTAAATTTACTAGCATTATTAGGATAAATTATCTTAATTTGGAAATTTGTGTTCTTAATCAAATAACTTGCATAATCTCATAGACACCAGGTTGCGAATTGATAAAAAAAATATACATGTGACCAATTGACTTTTGGCCATAAAATATCTAAATGTTACTCATGATTTATGATATAATCCACAAATATTATCTTAAATTCATTCCAGAAATTCAACAAATTCAACTCTATTTTTATCTATTAATAGCCTTATAATCAATTTGCATTGAGAACATCTTGCACATAAATGCTCATTATATTGAAGAATCTTCTGGTTCTTCAGTGATATCCATATGAATTATCAATATTAACCCAAGATAGCCTTACTAGCCATATGCCAAATAACAAAATTATTTAGACTAGTAAACTTCTAGTTTACAACAATATAGTAAACTTATGGTTTACAAGAACATAGTACACTTCTGGTTTATAATAACACGTGTTACAATTGCACTGAACATATCTATTTGACTTGATAATTAATAAAGTATAATGTATAAAATTTTGTTCATCCAAGTAACAAAATATATTAGTTATTCTAGAGGCTTGAATTACTTTTATACTACTAGATACCAAAATTTACCATTGATCCACATATATAAAGAATTGAGAACATACATATTTTCCTCAATCAATAAAACTCTAAGTAAAATACCATATACATATTTTATTTAAAATATTACAAACTATCAAAATAAGAGAAAATGTATACGTGATAATTTTAAATCACATTAAAAATATACATATGAAATGACAAATATGAATTCCAAGAAAATAATTCAACAACTCAAATCATTAATCAAATAATAAAACTTTCCTCCACATTATTTAACGAAAATAGACACATTCAAATGCATATTATATATAGGACCATAACCAAATAAATAATTTTCATAACCAAAATTTTGACAAATGATGACAAATGTCCTTTTATGCATCCTATAATAGTGACATTTATTTCAAAATTCTTACTTTATTCACTATTTTTCTCATCATTGTCTTCTCACTTCATATGATATGTATTCTTAGAAGAGTTAGAACCCCATGATAATGGTCATTTTTATAATTTTTGCCACATCAATGGCCATAACTACAACCTCTGTCATACCCAAAATTATAATACGGAACATTCACTTTAGGGAATGAAGTTCAACCCATTAGGTAACCTTTGTGGTTTTTCATTAATCACTCATTTTTGTGTTCAATCATAATCATGCATAAATTTGATTTAAAATATCTCTTAAAACAATTCTCATTTTTGCTACTATAGGAGCATAGTTGAGAGACATAAAAAGATTGATAATGTTCTCTCTCACATTTCTTTGTTTCGAATTATACTAAAATTAAATGAATTTTTTTAGATTCAATAATGATCTAAAGGTGTAATTCTTCAAGAACTATATTATACATTTTCATATAAAATATGACCATGGAAAATCATTAGTTTTGTACAATCCTTGAAGGATGCTTGAATAGTAATATCTTTAATAATTTATCAAGAGTAACAAATTTAATATATAACAAATATGATATTTGTGTTAGTCAAACAAGAATGACAATAAAATTTCTATGAATGAAACGCAAAAGATATTTCATACTAAGATCAACATGAAGAAAACCATAAGAAAGAAAATAGTCGTGAATTAGATTAATCCAAAGAGAGTGATAAGAAGATAAACTCTTTCAACAAAACTTCTAAACTGTTCAAGCCATCACTCATATGATAGAGTTTCGTATTGATAACGTGTTGTAAAATTAATCATAAAGAACTCAAGAAATAAAAATGAAATTAAAATGCAAAACATAAAGAACTCTAGAGATAGAGAAGAAACTAGAGAGAAAGAAGAATTTTTCTATATTATTATGTGTCCTCTTCAAGTGCCTTATACCCTTTATATATAGGGTCAAGACTACATAAAATTATAACCATCACTACAATGAGATATAAAGAATAATAATATGTGTAATATCTACATAATGAGTCTTTTATAACATTCTTGTAACTATATAATTATGGTGACCTTTGGACATCCACTCTTGAATATTATTCATAACAAAATAAACATTATTAAGGTTATTAATGAATTTATACAACCAAATTAGGATAACTATTTTAGGACAGATGCATAAAGGGTATAGTAAGATTAAGTTTTCACTATTTTCTATGCATAATTGACTCTTGAACATAGCATGGTTTTAAAGACTTTTTTCTTTTTAGGGTTTTCTCAATCATTTTCTCTACCCCGAAAAAACTATTAGTAGCAACTCCATGTTCTTAAATTTTTTTTACTATTTCGTTGTGATCCTGATAGTGATAGCATTAGCAACTAAGATTTGGATCCTAGCTTATAGGAAATCGTTTAATCATACCCCAGTCAATTGGTAAGATAAAATTGCTAATTTGGGGTTTGAATGACCTGTGTCATAAGCTCCTTCATACTTCTTTGATCAGTGACAATCTCAAACTTCCTCCCCCAAAGGTATTGTCTCCACTTATTGACTGCATCAACAATGGCATGAAGGTCACGAAGGTAAGTTGATGCACTCTGCGGCGAGGGCAAAACTTCTTCCTAAAGAAAGCAACCAGTGGTGGTTTTGCGTCAAGACAGCTCCCATCCCACCCTAGAGTAATTTTATAGTTACCTTTTATAATGTATATTATATTGATCATGTTTAATTTTGATGTAATGTAAGTATAATTTTTTTTACAACATACTTAAATCATGTATTATCATATAATTAAAATTGTGTGATTTTTGAAGTATTTATTTTGAGAGCAAAACTTATTAAATGAGACAGTAATGTATGATAGAGTGAAATTAAATCCATTTGGCATAACATAAAAGTAACATAGAACTTCCAATCGCAATATAAGTAGACAGTTTTTGTTTTATTTTTATTTCGTAGTAATTACAAAATCCGCCGAATAGAATAAAATTTGTTTGTTGTTGCAAGTTGCAACCCTTCTTGTTCTCCTCAAGCCCATTAAAGGTACCAATTAAACTATTTATTCCTCTAAACTTAGTTTGATTTTAAAGTAAGTACTTAAGAGTGTAATTATTATTAAATTTTAATGAGTTTGATTGCATTCTTTTAAAGCAATAATAGCATGCTTTGTCAAAGCATGTATATGATTTTAATGCAATGTAACTAGAAAAAGTTTTACACTTACATTTAATGATATGTTACCCTATTATTTATTAAGTGTGACATCTCATGTGATTGCTAGCATAGTCAAACTTATTAAATAATGTATCAACACAAGATTAAATGATAATGTAAAAGAGTTTTTCACTAACAATATCTCAAAATCAAACTCAATTCCAAATCCCACATTGAACTCATAAAATCTTTGAATTTGTAATCAATTGTTGATTATTTTGCTCCTAAAATTAATTGTGAATGGAGAGTTATACGTATGGGGTATCGTTATAGCATGTGAGAGATGGGAACTCTATATTTTGGCTGGTCGTGGTTGGAACACTTCTTTTAAAGTGTTAACTTTTTTTTTCCCCAATAATTTTCAGTAGAAATGCACTATGCAAAATCTGAGCCCAATGATCATCAAACTGAAGGTCCTAGTGAGAGTACATTTATTGAGGATGAATGTAAACATACGGTATCTGTTCTTTTAAAGTGTAAACTATTTAAAATGTAGCTAGACATGTTTTAAGGTGATCATAAATATGGATTCCTATATAAATCTAGTTATGCAAATTTTTATTATGAAAAAAAAAATGTCTGTAGAAGGGCGTTTTCTAACATGTAGAAAATATTCCATGTTTTTGTATTTCTTATGGCAAGGATAATTTCGAATTTTGTGCCAATTGAGATTAAATTTTTTTCCCGCATAATATTCTTAGTGTAGGGTGCATTCTCACATTTGCTTGATGCATTTAGGAGAATCGATTTCCATAAGTGCTGACCTGGTTCAAACTTAGAGTTGTCAGAAGCAAGAGTATACTATCTTAATCACCACACTAGGTGTAAACTCTTACGTTTTTATCTATTTTCATGTATGTTCTGAAGAAAATTCAGAGAATACTTGAGATAGGTACGTATGTGGTGGACTCCTTTGTTGCACAACTATAATCAAGCGTGTTGAACCAAGGGGTGAGTGCTTGCAAAGGGACTCTAATGCTCAAGTCAGGATGTATACTAATAGAGTTTATGTCATGAGATAATTCATACTTGATTAAGATAACTTAGTCTGATATTTATAGAGGTTGGATTAATATTTATCGGGAATTAAAAATTCATTAAAGGGACATTAATTCCATGTTGTTTCCCAATTGCACACTGATGATCACATATTTGATACATTAATAAGCTTTCATTCTTAGTCATTTACACTCTCTATGTACTTAATTGATTGAGTTTTATTATATTTTGTAAGTTTGGACTCAAATTGAACTTAATTGAATTTTTCAGCATGATTCATATCTTACACTATTTCTGTATTTGGGTCATATCTTGGACTGTAGGTGGTCTTTGGAGGTGATTCTAGTGGCATTTGAAAGATACGAGAGAATTCTACAACTTTCATGAAGATCTCAAAGACCCAATCACACGAGTAGATAACTCAAATTGGGGTTGAAGCAAGAACCAGAGTGCTTTTCCTGACAGCTTAACCTACGTGTACTGTTCATCATAGTTTTCGGGCTAGAGGTTGTACAATAGGCTGAAATTTGGATGCTGAATAATTAAGACCCATATCTACAACTTTCATGTTGAACACTTTTCTAGAATCGGACTCCTTGAAGGTGATATTGGGCTTGGAAGTCAGAACAGAGGAGCTGTGACTGGGCCTGGGCAGTGTTCAGTAATTTGAACGTATCTGGAGTTATAGATATGATATTAGACTCAAACCAAAGCCATTTGAAAGCTAAGATCCAGGCCTACAACTTTCATGAAGACCACTTGGTTCAAAAATGACGAATGCAATGACTTCAGAGCTGCATGATTTTGGAGACAAGGAATCTCCATAATTTCCCACTCACCTAAAGTCATTTGGCATTTTCCATTCATTTTCCACTCATCCACCCACTAATGACTCAGCCCTCTTGTCATTTTGTATCTCTAATCCTCTATAAAAGGAGGCCTTGGCAGATCATTGAGGGTGTTAGGTGTTAGTTACCAAAATGATGCCATTTTGTTACTAGGTTTTCTTGTAGTAATTTTCCTTTGTTCTAAATTAAAGTCATGTTCTTCTTCTTCTTCTTCTTCTCTCTTCTTTCTTCTTATCTATGAGTAACTAAGTTTCATTTTAATTGGGTGAAAGGGTGAAGCTCTTGGTAATAAAGTAAGGTTAGATTTATTCTTCTCTTGTACTTAAATGATTTATATTTTTCTAGTAACCATTATACGTATTATAATTTGTTTCTTATAATTTAGAAACCATCTTTGTAAAGAGGAGTTCTTGATTTGTTGTAGACAAAATATTGGCACAATGAATGCTTTAACCCATTTATAAGTGGTGGTAATATTTTTAGGAAACATAATATAATTACGTATATTATTTTAAATGGACTTTTAATGTTGTATTTTCCGATTGGAACCTCCATGTTGCGAGGATTCTAATTGAGTTATAAAAGGAATTAATCTTACCTTTATTTTATTTACCAAGAGTGAATCTTTTTACCAAAGTAAATAATTTTAATCGTAGTAACAAAATATTCACTTCACCTTAATTAATCTTCAATAATTCCCTGTGGATCGACCTCGGACTCCCGAGAAATTTATTACTTGAGACAACCTGCACTTGGGTTTGCAAATACGACAATTGAAAATTGTGCATCACACACTTACCTCGCAACCAATCAAAAACGAGGAGCATTAAAAATGCAGTTTATCTTATACGATCAGTTCGCTTTTCTTAGGACCAATCAGAGTGCTTCATTACATGTATAAAATAGGGAATGTTTGCATTGAAGCTAGCATTCCTTTTGCTACATTCTTCTTTCTTTGTCAATTTGTTTGGGAGTGTAATCTTTTATGGTTTTCCTCTCACTTTGTTCATATTCAAAGAGGGTTTTGCCCCTTGCAAAAATCAACTTCCTGTTTTTTCCAAAATCTGTAAGGATGTTATGCTTTCCCTCACAATTAATTCTTCTAATGGGGACTTTTCATTCTTAGTGTAGCAATGGAAGACACTTTTCTTTCCCAGCGTATGAGGGAGTATTTGATATATGCTTTGTTGCTGGGGAAATCTATGATACCTGTCATGTTGGATGGAGCTCCTTGGAGAATCAGAGACTACACTCCTCCTCCTTTCTGAGAACTTAGCAAATACTTCGTCCCGAGCATTGCTAGTTTTCAAATAAGCAGGAGGGACTGTTGAAGCAGCTTCGCAATTTGAGGCAACTTGGGGTGATCATGAAACTGGTGGAATGATCTTCTCCATGAAAGGCTGCACCCCGTCGAATGAAGGAAAAGGCCGATGCTATTTCCTTATACATTTCATATCTCAATATTTTATTTTCTCTCTTTTCTAGATGCAAGACGATGTATGGAATAAGAACAAATCAATAAAAATTCTTATATTATGAACTTTGTATTGTGTTTGCTTTTTTCCTCTCTCTTTTTATATCACTGTTCGCATTTTTTTCTTTTTGCCAGGGTAAGTCCAATGCTTATTCTGGCATAATGCAGCGATGCCCCCAGCTTGGTGCTTGGTTTAAGAAACAAAGTGGTAAGCTTCAAGTCTCTAATCTGGGGTCCGAGTACTTTGCCAATTATCAGACGTTCTTTAATAACTGTGGTTTGAAATAATAACCCTAAACTAAATAGATACCCCGGTTAAAGCTGGGGTTCATGGAAAGAATTCATACTTAACCTTCAGAAGTTATGTGACGTTCGAGTTGCTGCGCAACTATTCTCTCAACTACTTCAAGAACTGTCAGAGCCACGTGGTGCGTTTTCACTGGTGGGACGTGCCTAGTGGTTCGCGTGCCATGATGAGTATTCTTTTGAAAATTGGGCCATAAAGACAATAATGTCCCCTAACTTCTTAGCCTTTATAAATAGGGGTTTAGGGGTGTATTGTTCTCACCTTACTATTTCTAAATATCTTTCTGAGAACTTTGTGCAGTAGTGAAGCGTGAACTTCAGGTGATTCTCTGTCATTTTCATCTTCAGCAATAAAGAGCTTCTCTTACACGATATATCCCTTTCTTTTTTCTCCATTATTGTTTCCCCTTTTTAGTCGCTTCTATTGTGATTGAGTGGCTGAGTAGTTATCCATTCCTTGTTGGAGTACATTTTTATTTTTCATTTTTCACGAAGTAGATTTAGGACTTCCAACCCTCTTCACATGGCTTTATCCTCTTGGAACACCATCTCTGCCATGGTAAGCATGGCAGAGTTGTTCTTCTGAAGTTTCAGGCTTTGGAGGGATAGGAGGCCGATGTGTAGGTGTGAATTATTTTGTTCACCCTTCTCTGTGTTTGAATCTCTGATTTGATTAATTCTGATAATTACTTGCTAGCCTCTTTGGGTGTTCTCAGGATCTTCATGGCCAGAGGTAGAAGGGGAGCTAGAGCCTGAGTACCGGTTGCCAAAGCTCATGAACCGGCTAAGGAGGACCCAATCCAGATCTGGCATGGTCTGGGGCTAGTATACCCATGGGTTGGGGACGACGTCTAGGATCGTTTATCTGAACTTTCTTCTGAAAATGAACTCAGACAATTATTATAATATTTGGAGTTGACAGAGGGAAGGACCCGCGACAGAGAATTCCAAGTTCTATGTCTAGAGTGGAACGAGAGGGTTTGCTTATCTCAAGAGGTGGGTTCACACTTCATGTTTCTTTATGAAACCCTCTTTTTCAAATTAGGGCTTCGGTTACCATTTACAGAATTCCAGATTGCAGTCCTCCAAACCTTACACGTGGCACCTACCCAGATCCATCCTAATGGCTGGGGCTATATCACCGCTTTGAGAGGTTCTGTTAAATAATGGGGCCATGGTATTCAACCAATGCCTTTTTCTATTTTTATACTTGGATAAACCCCCATGGGTCAGCAAGGTAGAAGAATTGGCTCACAATCCGGTCAAGATCCGGTCACAAATCCTTCGATGTCTTTCAAGATAGTTTCAAAGGATTTAAGACTACATTCTTTAAGCTAATGGAAGCAAGGGGGTTTTGTCCTTTTTTCCTGAAAGATGACGGGGAGCCAAAGTTCCCATTATACTGGATGGAAGATGCTTGGTGTTTTCCCACCATGTTACTTGAAAAATAAAAAAAAGATATCACTTCGGACAAGCTTGACCGCGTTAAGTTTATAACCCAATATTCCGAAGAACACGATTTATCAAAATCAAAGACATTCTTCATACCCATGGTGATGATCTTCTCTTTGTTTTGTTAGGTAGGAATTAGGATATTATTACCCATAATTTGCCCTAAGCTTTTTGCGCTTTCATTTTTCTATACTTCATAATTTTGTTTATTTGACTTTAATCTTCTTTTTCTGTCGTATTTCAGTAAGCAACATGGCATCGAGACCTTCTTTTGTAGCCTTGCAGGCCTTGAGATCAAGGAGGAAAATACCAGGATCCATAAGTGTCCCCAGAGCCACCGCTCTAGCATCCTCAAGCCAGGGTGTTGTTATTGAAGAGACCCCGGAAGAGCCGGACTCCATAACTCAGAATCTTCAAGGGAGGAAAAGGAGGGCTACTGAGAGCTCTGTTGACTGGGGTAAGAAGGGAGCTCTGGAGGGCGACAATGAAGAAAGGGCAAACCCTTTGCCTATTATCTTGGGACAGTCTAATGTCGAGCCGTTTATAGATGAGCGGTTACTGAGCAACGAAGTGATGGGATATATCTCTGAATAAAAAATGGCCCAAACTCTGGCCAAGCTTCAAAATTTTATGCTTCGGGCCACTGCTGGAATTTGCTATATTGAAAGGTCTATCGACGCAATCGATAGGAAGATGGCAGATGAAATCAAGAAAAAAGATAAAGAGGCTGCTCAGAAGCTTATTGCGGCTCTTAAACTGAATGTGGACGCTCAAGCACGGATTACCGAGCTGGAGGCAGCGTTCACCACCTCCAACTTGGCCAAAAAGGCGCTCGAGATGAAGGGACTTCAAGTTAACAGTAGCATCAGCACCTTCCGAGCTTGAATAATTCAATTAGAAAAAGATGTAGAGGAGTTGGACATCATTTTAGGAAACATCGGTGGGGAGCAGTTCCAGAATGTCATGGCCCAAATTCAACATTTCAACCCCGGCATCACTCTTGCCTTGGAAGACCTCAATTCAGAAAAAAAAAATTTCATGACGGCTAACTTTCCAAAATGTCATGGCCTAAATTCAACATTTCAACCCCGGCATCACCCTTGCCTTGGAAGACCTCAATTCAGAAAAAGTTTTTCATGACAGTTAACTTGCTTGGGCAAGGGACCTTGCTCGGGCCGATTCCGGTGCCATCCCAAATGCTGCTCCGGCTCCAGAAGGAAGGGAATCTGACACTTAATTTTTTCTTTTTTCTTTCTCTTTGCCCCCTGCGTGGGGGTTATTATTTTTGTAAAGATAATTGCCCCGCATCCGGGGTTTTAAATTAACTTTTTATTTTTGGTGCATGCTTTGCCTTGCTAATTTATTTTCTTTTCGTGGTCCGTTTTGGGCCTGATACCCAATTTGGAATTTATTATTACCATTTCGTGGACTTAGGAAATTGTTTTCTTATTGGGAAGACCATGGTCTGGGATCTCACACCAATAATAACGAGTGCATGACATTCCACTTGACTTAGGTAAAAATGACGCTTTAGTCTATGGTCCAATGCCTATCATAACCAAGCGTTTTAGAATTTAAGACTTAGACAAAAATAACACCCTAATCCATAATCCAAGGCTCATAATATCGAGTATTTAGAATCTTTAAATTTAGGAAAATATAACACCTTAGCTAAGGGTTTAATGTCCAAGAAAACTTGGCGCATATGGTCCCTTCTGCCTTAGGTATAATTATCAATAAACCTTACCCAGGGTTCTTTACTATCCATAAGGATTTTTTGGGATCCCACCTGGCTTAGGTATAAGGGAGGACCACGAATGTTGAATCTGCACTACCTCTTGATTTTTTAACCTTTACATGGTCAATGCCAAGTATCGAGGATAAGTATTGACCCTGTAACTTACTACCAAAGCTTGGTGTGTTAACCCTCTTGACCTGGGCTTGTTAATGTATCTCATATGAAAAGTAATGTCTGAATAACTCTATTTTATTAATAATTTTGGGGGACAAAAGTCCATACAGAGTCTAGAATTCAACATCGGGATAGATTAAGCATTAGTTTACTAAAAGACTAGGCCGTCATAGGCATCTAGCTATAATATTTTCTAAGTTTATTGGCATTGTAATAATTCTTGATTAGGGTGCCTGTTAACATCTCCAATGTGTAAGCTCCTTTACCAGTGCTGCCAACAATATGGTAGGGGTCTTCCCAATTGGTGGCTAACTTCCTTTGGGAGGCATTTTTTCCCCCGATATCCGCTCTCCTGAGTACCAGATCTCCTGGTTGGAACCTCCTAGGGATTAATTTTTGGTTGTATCTGGCCGCTATCCTTTGCTTGAGGGCAACATTATATATATGAGTCATGCATCTTATTTCTTCTATTAAATCTAGGTCTTCCCTAATCAAACTGGGGTTTTTGTCTTGTGAAAACTGTTAGTTGCGCCAGCTTGGCTCGCCTATCTCTACCAAAATCATGGCTTCACATCCGTTAGTAAGTTTGAAGGGAGTTTCACTCGTGGTAGAGTAGGGTGTAGTCTGATAGGCCTAGAGAACATGATCAAGATGTTCAGCTTAATTTTCCATAGCTTCGTCCAATCTCCTTTTAATTTCGCGTACAATAATCATGTTAGCTGCTTCGACCTGTCCATTAGTTTTGGGATTCTCCACAGAACTACAATGGTGCTTTATTTTTAAGCCTGTCAGTAGTTCTTCAAAACTCTTATCCTTAAACTGGGTTCCGTTATTCCTTACAATGGACTCTAGAATTCCAAACCTGGTGATAATGTGGCACCAAGTAAATTTTTGAATATGTACTAAACTAATTATGACCAAGGGTTCTGCCTCAATCCACTTCGTAAAATAATTCATTGTTACCACCAAGTACTTTAGTTGACCTAGAGCCTGAGGAAATGGGCCCAGGATGTCCATACCTTATCTGTAGAACGGCTAAGGTACCGACATTGTGGATAACTCTTTCGAGGGAGCCTGGTAATGATCTGAGTGGTGCTGACACTTATTACAGGTTCGGACATGCATATGAGAATCAGCTTCCATCGTTGCCCAGTAATATTTTACCCTTAGTGCTTTTAGGGCTTAGGCTTTGCCTCCTAATTGATGTTTGCAACTTCCCTCATGAATCTCGGCTATAATATATTTAGCTTCTTTCAGAGTGAGGCATTTGAGAAGAGAAGATGAAAAACCACGACTGTATCACCATCCATCATAAACGGTGTACTTTATAGCTATCTTGGCTAACTTAAAAGCTACCTTGGGATCTTAAGGTCTCCCAAACTACAAGTATTCCATGATAGGGGTTATCTAAGATGGCTCATTCTCCTCTACTTGAAATACGGCATGATCCGTGATGGAAGACTGAGAGAGGGTTTCTTGGATTACTGACCAGTTGTTACCGGGGCCTTTAGTATTGGCTAGCTTAAACAAAAGGTTTGCCCTGGAGTTTTGTTATCTCGGAATGTGCTCAATCTTTATTTCTTGAATTTTTTTAAGGAGTTCTTGTACTTTTACCATGTATCTTTGCAGGAGAGGCTCCATGACTTGATATTCACCTTGAATTTGGGAGGTTACAAGTTGGGAATCACTACAGAATGTGATCCTAGTTGCCCCCATATCCTTGGCCATTACTAATGATGAACTGTCAACATGTCATATTTTTACGGTTCAATTCCTTAGTTTTTCATATTCTTTTTATTTATTTTTATTGAATTTTTTTGTTAGTTTTGCTATATTTTTAGTATTGTTTAATTATGTTTTTATTTAGTGTTTTGTTTCTTTTTGTCAGGTAATCACACTTGGAGAAGACTGGATGTTCAAAGGATTAAGAAAAAGAGAAAATTTCACCAAGTGTCCAGTGCCTAAGCATTGAGAGTGGAGTGCCTGAGCACTCAAAGCGTATACAACAGCGTTGATCTAGTGGCCCAGCGCCTGAGCGCTGGGTAGGGAGCACCTGAGCGCGAAAGTGGCAGCAGCACGCATTTAGACTTAAGTGGCTGAGCGCCCTAGCACTCAGAAGTGAATGCCTAAGCGCTAGTTGCGTAACAGCAGACGTGATTTTCATTAAATAGGAAAAGTTACGCCAAATTCAACATATTGAGCACATTACACAGAAAATCCCTAATCCTGAGAGAGTTGTTTTGCGGTAGCAAACCTTAGAGGATAGCTTTGAATGAGGATTCAATTTTTGAAGGCTTGAAGATCATAATCTCCATTAAAGGGGTTTTTGATTTCTCTTTCTTTCTAGTTTTCCCTTTCTTTGGGTTTTCTTTCCATGGGTTTGCATCTTGATATGGGTTTGTTTGAATTGAATATAAGTAGCTAAACTCACAGCTAGGGCTATGGGGGATCTTGTTTTCCTAATTATTTGGATTTGATTAAGGTAATTTCTTTAGGGTTTATCATATTGCTTGCATTCTTATCATAACTTGATCACTTTTGGCATATGTTAATTCATTGATTGATTGGTGACTATCTGCATTCAATGAGTGGATCTATATGATAAGCCTAGGATTAGATTGGTGAATGACCAAACATCAATTTTTTCTACCAATGGAATTGACAGGTATGTTGATTCATCTATTGAATTGAAACTTAATGCATTCCTAATTAATTTAACTAAATGACCAAATAGGTGATTTAATTTAGGAATAAAATATTATTTCATCCATAATCATTAGGATTCAATAGTAGGTAAGAGAATATTGGCAAAAGAAATACCTTACATCACAAATGAAAGAAAATCTGAATAATTGAATTCAAGTGAACCTTGCGCCCTAGTCTCTCTCTCATTGATTATTTTTTCTCTGTTTGATTATTCATTATTCTTCTTTATTTGTTTATTTTGATTTTATCTTGAATTTCTTCATACACTTTCGATTGTTTGGATAACAAGGAGTTTAGTGAATCTAGTAATTACCATTTATTCCTCATGGGATCGATAACTGGGACTCAAGTCCTATATTACTTGGCGATAGAGTGCACTTGCTCTTAGTGTATTTTATGCACATCAAGTAGCCTGGTAATACACGCCTCATATTCAGCCTGGTTGTTCGAGGTTGGGAATTCAAACTTCAGGGAATGCTCTAACATCAGTCCCTCTGAGTTTTCTAGAATTACTCTAGCACCACTTCCTTTGGGATTCGAGGATCCGTCAACAAAAATGGTCCAAGAAATTCCTTTTGGGTTACTGGGGTCCGATGTGAGTTCTGCTAAGAAGTCAAACAGCGCTTGGGCCTTTATCGCAAGCCATGGTTCATATGCGATCCCAAACTCATAAAGTTCAATTGACCAGGAAATCATTCTTCTGACTAAATTTAGCTTGTGCAACACCTGACGGATGGGTTGGTCTATTCTTACTACCACCGGGTGGCATTGAAAGTATTATCGTAGACTTCTTGCCATGGTAATTAATGCAAAGACAACCTTTTCAACTTTTTAATAGCAAAGCTCAGGGCTTTGTAGAACCTTGCTTACAAAGTACACTGATTTTTGCCCTTTGCTTACCTCCTGAATTAACACAAAGCTCACTGCTTCCTCATGAACTGAGAGGTATAAGTAGAGCGACTCACCGGGCTTTGGTCTTGTCAAAATAGGAGGGGAGGACAACAAGTTCTTCAAGGATAGAAAAGCGTCCTCACATTCCTAGGTTCATTCGAAATTCTTCCCCTTCTTGAGTAGCTTGAATAGGGGAAGAGATTTATGGGCTGCTTTGGCAAGGAATCTCATGAGAGCTTCTATGCGGCCTATAAGCTGTTGTACTTCTTTAACATTTTGAGGACTTCTCATGCTAAATACTGCTTGACATTTATCAGGGTTGGCCTCAATTCCATGGTGGGTTAGCATAAATCCCAAGAATTTCCCTACTTAGACCCCGAAGGCGCACTTTCTGGATTTAGTCTCATGTTATACTTCCTAACCTGGGCAAATACTTCTTCAAGGTCTGTCATATGTGATCCACTTTGTGGGGTTTTCACTATCATATCGTCTATATAGACCTCTAGCATCTTCCCCACTTGATTCTAGAAGACTCTGTTCATCATCCTCTGATAGGTGGCTTCTTGTATTATTCAGACCGAAGGGCATAAACCTAGAGCAGTAGCTCACCCTATCAGTGATGAAGGCAGTTTTATCCTCATCTCTGGATACATGGGAATTTAGTTATACCTGGAATATGCATCCATAAATGACAACCACCTGAACCTGAAGAGTTGTCCACCAGTTTATCTACATTGGGGAGTGGGTATGGATCCTTTGGACAAGCATTGTTCAAATCTGTATAGTCCACACACATTCTCCACTTCCCATTAGTTTTCTTAACCAATACCATATTAGATAATTATGTGGTATAAGAAATCTCCCTGATGAAGTTGTCGCTTAGTAACTCCTTAATATGTTCTTCAATTACCTATTTTCTTTTTGGGCCGACCTTTCTTTTCTTCTAAGCTACCGGCTTCACACCTTCTCTGATGAACAAGCAGTGATAGATGAAGCTGGGATCAAGTCCCAGTATGTCAGATGATGTCCAAGCGAAAAGGTCCTTATTCTTTAGCAAGAGTTCTATTAGCTGTTGTTTTTCTTTTTCTTCTAAATGCACTCCAATCTTGATAACCTAATTCGGCTTGGCTCCAAGTTGGAGATATTGTAACTCACCCTCTAGCTGAGATCTGGCACCAAGACTGGGCCGGGGGTGGTAGATTCTCTATTTTTGGGAATTCTACAAATTTTCAGGCTCTCGTTGTAGGATTTCCTAGCTGCCACTTGATCCCCTTTAACGGGTGACAACCTTGTTGTTCTTATTCAGAAATTTCATCATGAGGTGAGTATTAGACACCACAGCACTAAGAGTATTTAAATAGGGATGACTTAAGATGATGTTTTAAGCTGAAGGGCAATCCACAACCAAAAGCCTTACTTTGACCATCTTGAAGAGTTTAGAGTATCCCAAAGTCAGGTGGGTTTCATAGTAACCTACCGGGGTAATCTTTTCACTCGTGAAACCTGTCAGCTCCCCATCGTGAGGAGTCAAATCTAATCGCAGTAGCTCTAGCTTCTGATAAAGATCTAGGAGCATAATATCTGCTGAACTTCCTTGATCTACGAAAATTTAGTGGACCTTGACATTCGATATCATTCCCGAGATGACGAATGAATCATCGTGTTTCAAGATAATTTCGTTGTAGTCCTCATCTGAAAAAGTGATGGAAGACATTTTCCTTTCAGCAGCCTATAATCTAGGTTTGGAATGAGATACACTAAATACCGCCATCATGAGGGCTTTTTTCCAGGCTCCATTTGATGACCCTCCACCAGTGAAACTGCCAGTAATGGTGTTAATAATTCTGTTTGGCTCAGAACGTTGGTCTTCATTATCGTTAGCCTAGGTGTCCCTGCTCCTATCATGCTGGTCAGTGTTATCCCGGTGAGGTGGGGTCCAGGATCTTTATCTAGGACTTCAAGTCCTTCTTCTGCGGTGAGAGGATGGGCTTCAACATGGACTGCGTTTGTTGTCTCTGTGCTTACCACGGTGCTCCTCGCTTTGGACCCAGAGGATATATTGTTGCAGTTGTCCGACCTTGATTAGAAATTCAATGGCATCACGAAGTTGGTAGCAATCTTCCGTATCACGCCTATAACATTTATGCCATATGCAATGTTTAGAATAATCTTTCTTCTTATGTTTCTTAAAGGGGGTGGTCTCCGTATATTTTGAAACTCAATCTGCATCACTTCCCTCAAGATTATTTCTCGTGGGGTGTTCAGTGGAGTATAAACGGAGTATCTTGCCCGGGGTGGACTAACTTTGGAAGACCAGGGCCTTGAGGAATTATGGTTAGGCTTCTGTGTGGAAATAAGTTTGCCCCAAATAGTTTTATATGTTAAGTTTTGATGATAACAAATACAAGACAAAGAATGATGCTTATGCTTGATAAATGTGCTTAATGTGATATATTGTATCATGCATGATATGTACCTTATCTAGTTATATTTTACTTAATAATCATGCAATATGATATATGTAACATTCATCATATAATATATCCAATAATGCTCTATATGAGTTATAAATGAATTAATATTGGATTTGACTTTTGTGCAATGTATTCTTTGTTGCATCATATATAGAGCATATCCATTAATAATTGATAAATATTTTATTTGGATATGTATATGAAAGTTTTATATGCATGTTAAACTAACTAGAGTTATACATTTATGAATCATGCATATAAAAATATTGAATTATGAATTTGGACTAACTATGCTTGTTTAAGTGAGCAATACTTTATAAGATAGTCTAAATACCAAGAGTGAGCTTGCAACAAGAAAGCAATAGATATCTATTAAGCTCAACATAAGGAGAATGCGACTAAGCATATGTATTTGAAGAATGTTTTTAATGATAACAAACATAAAGACAAAATGAAGATGATGGGAAGACCAAGTCCAAGATCTTTTAAGGATAGCTTTAGGACTTAGAGTCTCTCTGTTCGAGGATCTCTTTGGATATCTCCTAGTGCATCAAGATAAAACAAAAATGTTTTTCTTAAACTTATACCAAAACTGTTTTGATCTGGAAAATAACTTAAAAAAATGTTTTGGTGTTTTTGATAAACTTTCTGGGATGTTTTTCAAGCTTTTATAACTGTTTTACAAATTGAGTTATTCGAATAACTCATTGGTTATTCGAATAAAGCCTTAAATTTGGTTGTTGCGTGACTCTGTGCTTTAAAGTGTTATTCGAATAACACTCCTGTTATTCGAATAAATGTTTTCTAAATAGCTTGTTTTATATAAGCTATTCAAATAACTCTTCAGTTATTCAAATAGAACTTTTCCCAGAAATCTGTTTTAACCAGTGTTATTCGAATAAGTCTCGAGTTATTCGAATAACCAGTTTTCTAAAGGAATTCTGTGTGGCAGCGTTATTCGAATAACACGAAGGTTATTCGAATAACCAGTTTCAGAGATGTTTTTAAAATGAACGTGTTATTCGAATAGCAGAAGGCTTATTCGAATAAACACGGTAAACACAGATCCGGATATAGAAACTAACAGACACTTTTTCATATTAATCATGGAATTAATTTCTACAACGGCTATTTTCTATCTGGCTCTATAAATAGAGACCGTGGGTCTCATCTAAATGTGCCTAGCTATTTGTTTAATTTGCGTTTGCTCTGAAAAATGTGATTTATATTTTATGCCTATTTTCTGTGCTCTTTTTGCTGAAACTTTGAGATATCCTTTGAGAGCCTCTTAGCACTTCAATTTGTATAATTTGCTCTGAGTGAGAGTTTCTATCCATCTATATTTCTGTTCTTCTATATTGAGAGTGAGGTATCCTTCAAGTTTTGTAAAGGGGGTGAGGTATTCCTCTAAGGTTTGTATAAGGGTGAGGTATCCCTGTAGGCTGAGACTTTAGCACAAGGGTAGAGTTTCCCTGTGTGTGAAAAGTGTTCTTTTATGTAACGGTCGCAAGTACCTATTGAAGCTTGTACATATAGTAAAAATCTCGAATCGTGTTTTGGGATCGGACGTAGACCACAAGTGGTTGGTGGTCGAACCAGGATAAATATCATGCCTGCTCTTCTTCTCTTTATCTCCTTATTTTTATGCAATTTATATTATTGCACATTTATTTATTTGCTGTTGTTAAAGCTTTTATTCTTTATCTCGCAATTCTTTCTCTTTTATTTAATAGCTTAAATATTTATATTTATTTCAAGAGCATTTGTGAAAAGTTTTTAATACCCAATTTACCCCCCCTCTTGGGTAATGGTTGCCATGACTAACAAGTGGTATCAGAGCTTCGTGCTCTGGTGAAAGCTTAACCGCTTAGAGTTAAAGATCCTTGTTTATTAGCAACCTTGAAAGTTTTTCAAAATGGAAGGTTTTGAAATTGATAAACCACCATTCTTTGATGGTGTGAATTTTGTTTATTGGAAAGCTAGACTAGAGTTTTATATACAGTCTATTGATTTGGATTTGTGGGATGTTGTGCTAAATGGATTTATTTATAAATCAAAACAAACTTGGAATAGTTTTGATAAAAAATATTTTTCTTTGAATATTAGAGCTATGCAAATTTTGAGAAATAGTTTGAATGATGATGCTTATGCTGAAATTAAAAATTGTTCCAGTGCCAAAGAAATTTTAGACACTCTTGATGATATTTATCTTACTAACAATAATTTTGTGCATAAAGTTATATATAGAAAGCAAGAAGTGCAAAAGCCATTGAAGGAAGCTTATCATGAAAAATATCCTCAAATAGATGCTCAAACTATTGAAGGGAGCCAAATGCCTCTTGGTGACAATGGTGCTCAATTTGAAGAAGAGGCAAAGCAAAATAAAATTGATGAGGAAGAAGATGATTCTCTTAAAGAGCCAAGCACGCTAGAAATTGAAACTACCTCCTATATGGCTAAAAAGGACTTTGAGGTAAATAATTCTAAACTATATTATAGTCTTTCTTATGATGAGTTGCAAAGTGCATATAATGAATTATATGATGGTTTGTTAAATTTAGAAAAGAAAAACTTATCGAGTTTGGAAAACATTTCCTCTATTGAAAATAAAATTAAGACTTTGAAAAATGAATATGCTTTTCTTAATGAGGAAATGCCTTTGAAATATGAAACCTCATCTTCTTGTGAAAAATGCATTGATTTAGAAAATCAAGTTGAGGACTTATATTTCGAATTTGCCAAAGCTAATGATTGTAATTGCTTAAATTCTATGTTTATTAATAAGAATAAAATTAAAGTTATTGCATGTGAAAATTCAAACAAGGCTTATGGCAAAATTAATTTAGAATATAATAAGAATAAAAGGCTTAAGTTTTTCAAAAATGATATTCAAATTATCAAGCCATCATTAAATTCAATTGTTTGCAATTTTTGTGGTCATCTAGGACATATTTCTCATTTATGCAATTATAGAAGAAATACTTATATGAGAAATTATATGGTATGGGTTCCTAAAAATCCTAAAGGCCCTAATATTAACATTCAAGGACCCAAAATGAAGTGGGTACCAAAGTGTCCTCCTAGTGTTTCAATTATGCAGAATATTTCTCAAAAGGATGGACAAATTGGTCAAAAGAAAGAGGAGTCATCAAGGAGAATGCTTCCAAAGCCCAATGGTAGAAACTTTGGACAAAGAAGGAAGATGACTTCAACCAAAGCTTCTCAAGTATAAAATGTAGAACTTGCAAAGCTCAAGACTTCAAAAGAGAAGCAATGGGTAAGAAAAAGTATTTCCTTGATTGCCAAGGCCAAGGTATCAAAAGTTTTTACCTCTTATGCATATGCACTTAAAAATGATAATAATGAATATGAGGTATATTCCTTGTAGGCCTTAGGTAGAGGATAGAGTCATGTGTACCTGATTTAAAAATTATGTTTAGCACATGATTATGTTCATTTTTATTGTACCACAGTTCATTAATTTGTTATATATCTTGGTACATAAAGTTCTATAATGCTTATGTATGCTTTATATGCTTTAAAACTGTCTATATATCATGAAAGTAAGAATGCTAAGAACTATGTGCTTAATGGTATTTAATTATTTAATTTATTGTACTCAATTTACATTTTATAAAAAAAAAATTGATCTTTATGAGAGCATAATAGATTAATGTTCAAAAACTAACACACAAGGACCCAATAAAATTTAGGTATCAAAAGTCAAAAATTGAAGTATGTTGTAGGTGCGCTTGAAGGCCAAGAGTTGACTTTGACATCTTGAAAGCGGCTGCTCCAAATACAAAGACCAGAAATAATTTCAAGCTCTCTTCCTTGTCCACGTGAAGTTTGGACTTACATTTTTCGGATAAAAAATTCTTTGAATTGTGTTATAGGGTGATAACTACCTCAAGCAAGCATTTAAATGGAATAAGCTTATTCAAGTTGAGGATAGTAAAAGAATTCAACTTTTGAAAGGGGTGCAAAGAATCTCTATTCCCTCGTGAAAACTTGAAGCCTGGAAGTGAGAGTCATCTACAAAAATTCAAAGACTACACTTTTGGTGATATCAAACTATTATTATTATTATTTTTTTACTTTAAAATGAATCTCATATGATATATGGAAAAGTAGAGAATTATGTTATATTTTTACATGCCTAACATGATCATTGTTTGCCCCAAAATGCTTATATAAGTTTTGATATTGATCATGTATTTCTCGATAAACTTGAATCATGCCTTAAAATGCTTAAACTATTTTTTTTATTCAAGTTCATATATATTTCATACTTTCTTGTTAAAGCTAACATTGCTTGGTTGATAATGTGATACATGCTTTAAATTATATATCAATCAAAATTATGCTTATAAATGGGCTTACATGATATTTGATGTTAACCTATGTTTTAGAGGACTTTTAAAGTTAGCTTTGCAAGTCTCTCTATGTATTTTAAATATAGCCATCAGATTTTTTTTTACATATAAGCATATGTGGATAAATGAGAAAAGCTGAATGGAATTCAAATGAAGAGGAAGATAAAGAAGACTTTCTTCTAGTGCAATGGAATGTAGAATTCAAAGGAAAAAAGCTCAAAATTAAAGGACTAATAAAGAAGGAGCATCACTCTTTATATGACTCAATAAGTATCTCTATCCCTTAGCTTTTATAGTATTCTATATGTTATGAATTGTATGATACTTATTGATAAATTAATCTTAAATGACTGGATGCTTTCCAAGGAATATATGGCTTTTTATATATAACATTTCTACCCTTCTAAAATGCTTTTGAAAATATAATATGCTCGTGTAAAATTCTTTTTGAAATGGGGAGAAGTTTTAAAATGGTTTTTGTTTGAAGGATTAAGAAGATGTATATTTGCCTTACTTTTCTTTAAGGTGATGTGCTTACATGGTCTTAGCATACATATTTTCTTTATCTATTATTTTTTATAATATGCATATTTTGAGGGGGAGCCTAGTTTTTAAATTATTGCTTATATCTCTTGGCTTACATCTTTATTTGACATGAAGTGCTTTATTGTTAATTCTATCAACATGTCAACAAAAAACATCTCTTATTGTCTTTCCTTCTATCCTACCCTTCTTGAATCATATGTAGAATCTATAAGAGGGATAAATTTATTTTTTTTACGCCTTTTTGTTGATGTCAAATAGGGGGAGTGAAAATTAAAAAGAAAAATATGTTCTTGTGCTTATTGTTTGATATGCTTACATGAATATTCATTCTTGTATATTGTTCAACATATTTTTTCTTTGGTGATTTGTCATCATCAAAAAGGGGGAGATTGTGGAAATAAGTTTGCCCCAAATAGTTTTATATGTTAAGTTTTGATGATGACAAATACAAGACAAAGAATGATGCTTATGCTTGATAAATGTGCTTAATGTGATATATTGTATCATGCATGATATGTACCTTATCTAGTTATATTTTACTTAATAATCATGCAATATGATATATGTAACATTCATCATATAATATATCCAATAATGCTTTATATGAGTTATAAATGAATTAATATTGGATTTGACTTTTGTGCAATGTATTCTTTGTTGCATCATATATAGAGCATATCCATTAATAATTGATAAATATTTTATTTGGATATGTATATGAAAGTTTTATATGCATGTTAAACTAACTAGAGTTATACATTTATGAATCATGAATATAAAAATATTGAATTATGAATTTAGACTAACTATGCTTGTTTAAGTGAGCAATACTTTACAAGATAGCCCAAATACCAAGAGTGAGCTTGCAACAAGAAAGCAATAGATATCTATTAAGCTTAACACAAGGAGAATGCGACTAAGCATATGTCTTTGAAGAATGTTTTTAATGATAACAAACATGAAGACAAAATGAAGATGATGGGAAGACCAAGTCCAAGATCTTTTAAGGATAGCTTTAGGACTTAGAGTCTCTCTGTTCGAGGATCTCTTTGGATATCTCCTAGTGCATCAAGATAAAACAAAAATGTTTTTCTTAAACTTATACCAAAACTGTTTTGATCTTGAAAATAACTTAAAAAAATGTTTTGGTGTTTTTGATAAACTTTCTGGGATGTTTTTCAAGCTTTTATAACTGTTTTACAAATTGAGTTATTCGAATAACTCATTGGTTATTCGAATAAAGCCTTAAATTTGGTTGCTGCGTGACTCTGTGCTTTAAAGTGTTATTTGAATAACACTCTTGTTATTCGAATAAATGTTTTCTAAATAGCTTGTTTTATATAAGCTATTCGAATAACTCTTCAGTTATTCGAATAGAACTTTTCCCAGAAATCTGTTTTAACCAGTGTTATTCGAATAAGTCTCAAGTTATTCGAATAACCAATTTTCTAAAGGAATTCTGTGTGACAGCGTTATTTGAATAACACGAAGGTTATTCGAATAACCAGTTTCAGAGTGTTTTTAAAATGAACGTGTTATTCGAATAGCAGAAGGCTTATTCGAATAAACACGGTAAACATAGATTCAGATATAGAAACTAACGGACATATTTTTCATATTAATCATGGAATTAATTTCTACAACGGCTATTTTCTATCTGACTCTATAAATAGAGACCGTGGGTCTCATCTAAAAGTGCCTAGCTATCTGTTTAATTTGCGCTTGCTCTGAAAAATGTGATTTATATTTTACGCCTATTTTCTGTGCTCTTTTTGCTGAAACTTTGAGATATCCTTTGAGAGCCTCTTAGCACTTCAATTTGTATAATTTGCTCTGAGTGAGAGTTTCTATCCATCTATATTTTTGTTCTTCTATATTGAGGGTGAGGTATCCTTCAAGGTTTGTAAAGGGGGTGAGGTATCCCTCTAAGGTTTGTATAAGGGTGAGGTATCCCTGCAAGCTGAGAATTTAACACAAGGGTAGAGTTTCCCTGTGTGTGAAAAGTGCTCTTTTATGTAACGGTCGCAAGCACCTATTGAAGCTTGTACATATAGTAAAAAATCTCGAATTGTGTTTCGGGGACTGGACGTAGACCACAAGTGGTTGGTGGTCGAACCAAGATAAATATCGTACCTTCTCTTCTTCTCTTTATCTCCTTATTTTTATGCAATTTATATTATTGCACATTTATTTATTTGCTGTTGTTAAAGCTTTTATTCTTTATCTCGAAATTCTTTCTTTTTTATTTAATAGTTTAAATATTTGTATTTATTTCAAGAGCATTTGTGAAAAATTTTTAATACCCAATTCACCCCCCTCTTTGGTAATGGTTGCCATGACTAACATTCTGGTGAGAGGCTTCACCTTTGTCCCACCTCCTCTGGTCCCCCGTTGCCTCCTCAAGGTTCACATGCTTTTGGGATCGTCTCTGAAACTTACCCAGGTTCTTTGGTTTCTTTTTCACCAAGGAAGCGAAAAACTCAGAACCTACCCAAAGACCACTTCTGGCATAGTGAAGGGTTATTCTATCATTGAAGTTTTCCATGTTAGTGCATGTCACCATGAACCACCTAACGTAATAATGGAGGGGCTCATCTTACCCTTGACGGAGCTTTGCCAGGGATTCACTAGATCTGGGTTATTCCTTATTAGTGGTGTATTGGAGCAGAAAATGATGTTTAAGATCTAACTAGTCAACCACGGACCTTCGTGGTAAGCCTGAAAACCATTTAAAGGCACCCTTTTTTAAGGAAAGAGGAAAAGCATAGCACAGTAGCTCCATAGATCCTCCATGGAAGCAAAGGGATTGCTCATGGGCATTAATATGCTCCTCGGGGTTCGTGGTTCCATCATAAATCTCCAAGTTTTTTGAAAATTTAAAATTTCTGGGAATGCAGTATTCCATAAGTTGATCATAAAAAGGATGTTCCTGAAATCCACGGTTCAGATTATTATTCCGGATATTGGTCACTGAAGCATCAGCAAGTGCCCTTCTTTGATTGTTTTTCGCGCTAAGACTTCTGTCAAGACGGTGAAGCTTGGGTCAGTTTTCAAGCATGGCTCGTTGCATGTCTTCCAACCTCTGATATTATTCATTCAGCATAGCCATATGCTGTTGCAGTATATCCTGAAATTGACGTTAGGATGCCTGGGATTAATTCGTGCGTTGAGAGCGAGACGCATAATTGCCAATTTCATTATTAGGTGATAATTACATATTTGATATATTAATAAATCCTTATTTTTAGTCATTTACACTCTCTATGTATTTAATTGATTGAGCTTGGTTATGTTTTGTAAGTTTGGACTCAAATTGGACTTAATTGATTTTTTTCAGCATGATTTACGTCTTACACTATTTCTGTATTTTGGTCATATCTTGAGTTTTAGATATCTACTAATTATGTATTTTACCTTGTTGGAAAGATAAGAGAAAGCTCTACAACTTTTATGAGCTTAAGATCAAAGTCAGACATCTAGTGGAACTAATTGGGCTTGGAAGTCAGAATACAAGTTTTGTGATTGGAACCTGAACAATGTGCAATAATCAGAGCATAACTCGGGCTGTAAGATCTGGATTAGGCTAAAATTTTGGTATCTGTAATTTAAGACCCATATCAATAACTTTCATAAAGAACACAAGACTCAAATTTGACTCGTTGTCGGTCATAGTGGGCTTGGAAGTCAGAACAGAGGAGCTGTAACTGGGCCTAAATACTATGCAGTAATTGGGTCATATCTCAGGCTGTAGGTGACCTTTTGAGGTGATCCAGGAGGCATTTGAAAGCTAAGATTCAGGCCTACAACTTTCATGCAGACCACTTGATGAAAAAATGACGAATGCAATGACTTCAGAGCTGAATGATTTTAGAGACAAAGAATCTCCATAATTTTCCACTCATCAAAAGTCATTTAGCATTTTTCACTTATTTTCCACTTATCCACTCACTCATGACTCAGCCTCCTTGTCATTTTGTATCCTTAATTCTCTATAAAATGGAGCCTTGGCAGATCATTGAAGGTGTTAGGTAGCAAAATGATGCTATTTTATTTCTTATTTTTCTTGTAGTAGTTTTCTTGTGTTCTAAATTGAAGTCATGTTCTTCTTCTTTTTCTTCTCTCTTTCTTTCTTCTTGTCTATGAGTAACTAAGTTTAATTTTACTTAGGTGAAAGGGTGAAGCTCTTGGTAATGAAATAAGGTTAGATTCATTTCTTTCTTGTGCTTAAATGATATATTTTCAAGTGGTTATTATACGTGTTGTATTTTGTTTCCAATCAATTTTATCATATATGTGGATCTTGTATATATATATATATATATATATATTCTACTTTTTTACTTTTTTTTTTTTCTTTGTACTTACTAACATACTAACTTAGTGGGGCTCTCCCTAATGTCTCTGTAATCTTTAATCATTAATGAAATAATCTTTCTTCTTCTCTTTTCTCTTGTTGGAGCAAAATATCGATTCCGCCGATTCTCGATTTTTATATTTTAAATTTACTTTCTGCATTTTATTTTCTCCACTTTAATTTACGTACTTTACTTTCTCGTATTTTATTTCTAACTTTCTAACTTATTAACCTACTAACCTTTTAATTTGCTTGGTTACTAACTTACTAACTATCTAACTTTTTAATTTATTTGCTTCTAACATTTTAATTTACTTGCTTCTAACATTTTAATTTATCTCGCATACTAACTTTTTATTTTTTTTTGCTTATTAACTTATTTGGTGGTTGGTTTATACCACACCTTTGTTAATATTTATTTACTAAGTGTTAATATATATTTGGTGGCTGGTTTATATCATATCTTTGTTAATATTTAATGGATGGTTTATATTGCCAACTTGTACATTTTATTTTATATTTTAAGTTACTTATTTATGCTTAATTGGTATCGTGATTCAAATTCTGGTCGTTTGGTTAAAGTTAATCCTAGTACTTTACATATTGATTTGTCTGAATCATAATCACACACATCAAACACAATGGCTGAAAATGAAAGTGTGCATGATGAAAATGAAAATCAACTATTACAAACCATGCGTGAGTATTTGTAACCGTCTCGAAATTCTAGTCCATCATATTTTATCTTTCCACTCAATGCTAACAATTTTAGATTCAAGTCAGGTATGATTTCTTTACTTCCTAATTTCCATGGTTTAGAATCTGAAAGCCCATATTTACATCTAAAAGAATTTGAGGAAGTATGTATCGCTTTTTATGATCAAACTTGCACTAAAGAGGTTGTTAAGCTTAAATTGTTTCCTTTTGCTTTGAAAGATAAAGCAAAAACTTGGCTTAATGCTTTGAAACCAAGATCAATTGGCACATGGCAAGAAATGCAAGGTGAGTTTTTAAAGAAATTTTTTTCAACACATAAAACCAATGCTTTGAAAAGACAAATCTAAATGTTTTTCTAAAACTCAAATGAAGCATATTTTCAAAGTTGGAATCATTTTAAAGATTTGTTGAATTCTTACCCACATCATGATTTTGAAAAATGGCGCACTATAAGCTTCTTTTATGAAGGGTTAACACCCAAAACTAAATAATTTGTAGAAACAATGTGCAATGGTGAGTTTCTTGATAAGAAACCTGAAGAAGCTTTAGACTATTTAGACCATTTGGCTGAAAATTCTCAATTTTGGCATGGTTCTAATCCTTCTGAAAATTTAATTAGATATAACCTTGCAAATGCTAGTAAAGGAAAATATCATCAGAGTCAAGAAGAAGATCTAAATGCTAGGTTTACTAGTTTGGCTAAAAAGGTTGAAGCTATGGAATCAGGGAAAGTAAAAAAATCAAATTTGTACAAAATGAAGAAATTTGTAGTATTGGTGATGAATTGGGATAATCAATAAATGAATGTCCAAAACTTTTTGTTTTTAAAGAAGTTATGCATGAGCAAAGAAATGCAATGAATAATTTTAAAAAGCCATTCACTTCTTCTTTTTCAGATACATATAATCCAAGATGGAGAAATCACCCAAACTTCAGTTGGAGGACCAACAATCAGGCACAATTCATGCAACCACCACCTTCTCAGGCACAGCAGGATTCACAAAATTCTCAAGGATATGCACCTTATATCCCACTATATAGGAAAAACTTTGAGGGAACATTATATGCATTCATGGAAAAGTAAGAGACCATTAATAACCAAAACCCTCAAGCCATGATTGATATAAAAGACACTCTTGCTAAACTTTCTTCTGCACTTGCCATTTACGAGAAAGGAAAATTTCCCTCTCAATCTCAACTAAATCCCAAGAGTCAGTATAGCCTAAATGAGGGTAGTTCAGAAAGCCAACAAATAGATCAAGTCAAGTCAGTGATAGTTCTTAGGAGTGAAAATGTTGTTGAAAAATAAATTCCTAAATTTTGTGAGAAAAATGATGAGTCAAGTCCCAAAGATGAGGAAGGAGTTGATAAGCCACCTAGCCAAAAGGAGACCAAACCCTCGCCTTCACCCTCATATCCTTAAGCATTAAACAATTCAAGTAAAGTGAACCATAACAGTGACATTTTTGAAATCCTTAAACAAGTAAAGGTCAATATTCCTCTGTTAGATGCTATCAAACAGATTCATTGTTATGTCAAATTTTTGAAAGACTTGTGCACTGTTAAAAGGAAACATAATGTGAAAAAGAATGCATTTTTGACTGAACAGATAAGTTCCATTATTTATAACAATAATGAATTGAAATATAAAGACCCTGGTTGTCCTATAGTTTCATGCATTATTGGTGAACATAAAATTGAACGAGCTTCACTTGATCTTGGTGCTAATGTTAATTTGCTTTCATATTCAGTTTATCAGCAACTCAACTTGGGTGAGTTAAAATCAACTTCTGTAACTCTTCTACTTACTGATAGATCAATTAAAATTCCAAAAGGAATAGTGAAAGATGTGTTGCTACAAGTTGATAAATTTATATATCCTGTGGATTTTATTGTCATAGAAACAAAACTTATGGAAAATAGTAGCAAGCCAATTCCTGTTATTTTAGGTTTCCCATTTTTAGAAACATCTAATGCTTTGATAAATTGCAGAAATGGAGTGGTGAAGTTAACATTTGGAAATATGACACTAGAACTTAATGTTTTCAACATGTGCAAGCAAACACAAGAAGTTTATGATGGAAAGGAAGAAATTGAAGGGATTGAGGCCATTATAGATGATCATCTTCAAATCAGGAGTTCTTCTGATCCATTAAAAATTTGTTTAATTAATTCATTTAATTCAGCTACACAATTAGAAGATGATGTTTCTGAAATATGCTCTTTGCTTGACTGTACATAGGTAATGGAATACAAAGGATGGAAGCCGAGATTCGAAGAGTTAAAAACCATGAATGATGATACCCATGAAGAAGTACCCACACTAGAACTAAAGTCATTACCTGTTAGGTTGAAGTACACTTTTTTGGGAGAAGAACAAAGTTTTCTAGTGGTAATTTCCTCATCCTTGACCAAAGAACAAGAAGGTATGTTGATAGAAGTACTTAAAATGCATAAAAGTGCAATTGGATGGACATTAAAGGATATAAAAGGCATTAATCCATTAATTTGTATACATAGAATACATTTAAAGGATAATGCTAAAACATCTCAACAACCTCAAAAAAGATTAAATCCACACATGAAAGAGGTAGTTAGAGCTAAAGTTCTTAAATTACTTAATGTTGGAATTATTTATCCTGTCTCTAATAGCCAGTGGGTAAGCCCTACACAAGTTGTGCCTAAGAAATCTGGAATAATAGTGGTTGAATATGAAAAAGGTGAATTAATACCTACTCGAGTCTCATCCAGTTGGCATATGTATATTGATTTTAGAAAATTGAATGCAACCACTAGGAAAGATCATTTTCCCTTGCCATTTCTTGATCAAATTTTGGAAAGAGTAGCAGGACATCCCTATTATTATTTTCTTAATGGTTATTCAGGGTATAATCAAATACCAATTGCATTGGAGGATCAAGAAAAGTCATCTTTTACTTGCCCATTTGGCACTTTTGCATATAGAAGAATGTCTTTTGGTCTTTGTAATGCTCCGATAACTTTTCAAAGATGCATGCTAAGTATTTTTAGTGATATGATTGAGCATTATTTAGAGGTTTTCATAGATGACCTGACAGTTTTTGGAATATCTTTTGAAAATTATCTTGATAATTTGGAAAAAGTTCTTAAAAAATGTGAAGAAAAAGGATTTGTGTTAAATTAGGAAAAATGTCATTACATGGTTACCTCAGGAATAGTGTTAGGTCATGTGATATCTTCTAAATGAATTGAAGTTGATAAGGCCAAAGTTGAATTAAGTGCTCATTTGCCTTCCCTAAAAATAGTCAGAGAAGTTCATTCCTTTTAGGACATGGAGGATTTTACAAAAGATTTGTAAAGGACTTTAGTACCATATCTAGACCATTATGTAATCTTCTAAAAAAAGATGCACCATTTGATTGGATCCAAGATTGTCAGAAATCTTTTGAAAAATTAATTGGTCTTTTGACATCTGTTCCTATTATACAATCCCCTGACTGGTCTTTACCTTTTGAGTTGATGTGTGATGCTAGTGATTTTGCTGTTGGCGCTGTTTTAGGCCAAAGAAAGGAAGGTAAGCCTCATATAATTTATTACACAAGTCGAACTTTGAATAGTGCACAAATGAATTACACCACTACTGAAAAAAAAACTACTTGCTGTAATTTTTGCATTGGACGAATTTTGAGCTTATTTAATTAGTTCTTCCACTATTATTTTCACTGATCATGCTGCTGTTAGATATTTAATATCTAAGCAGGATGCCAAACCTAGGTTGATGCGATAGACATCATAATAAAAGACAAGAAATGAGCTGAAAATATTGTTCCAGATCATTTGTCCAGACTTACAATAGGCTCATCTTTTGATAGCACACCTATCAATGATTCTTTTCCAGATGAATTTTTATTTTCTGTCAATTTCATGCCTTGGTTTGCTAACATTGTCAATTTTCTTTTAACAAGTAAGATGCCGCCTCAATGGACGCACCAAGACAGAAAAAAGTTTTTGATTGAGGTGAAAAATTTCTATTGGGATGACCCATATTTGTTCAAATATTGTCCTGACCAAAATTTTCGGACATGTGTACCCGACAATGAGGTAAGTAATATCATTAAATTTTGTCATTCAAAAGCATATGGAGGTCATTTTTCTTCAAAGAAAACAGCTGCAAAAATCTTGCAGTGTGGATTTTATTGGCCCACATTATTTAAGGACAGCTATATTTTTTGCAAAAGTTGTGAAAGTTGTCAGAAATTGGGTTCCATTTCTAAAAAAGACATAATGCCTTTGAACCCTATCATTGTCATTGAAATTTTTGATTGTTAGGAAATTGATTTCATGGGTCCATTTCCATCATCATTTGGATTTGTGTATATTTTGGTTACAGTTAATTATGTCTCAAAATGGATTGAGGCGATTCCATGTCAACACAATGATCATAAAACTGTTCTTAAATTTTTAAAAGAAAATGTTTTAAGTCGATTTGGAATCCCTCGAGCTATTATCAATGATAGGGGAAAATATTTTTGTAATAAACCATTTGAATCTTTAATGAAGAAACATGGCATCACACACAAAATTGCTACCCCTTATCACCCTCAGATAAGTGGACAAGTAGAATTAGTAAATAGGGAGATTAAACAAATTTTGGAAAAAATGGTTAACCCAAATCGTAAAGATTGGTCTTTAAGATTAAATGATGCACTTTGGGCTTACCATACTACTTTCAGAACATCTTTAGGTATGTCACCCTATTGGTTAGTCTATGGAAAACCTTGTTACTTGCCTGTAGAATTGGAGCATAAAGCATTTTCGGCAATTAAAGCTTTCAATTCATATCTTGATGATGCTTCCAAGTTACGCAAATTGCAATTGAATAAACTTGAGGAATTGAGAAATGATGCATATGAAAACTCAAAGATTTATAAAGTTAGAACAAAAGCTTTTCATGATAAATAAATTTTGAGAAAAACTTTTGAAATTGGTCAAAAAATTCTGTTTTATAACTCTCGTCTTCACCTATTCCCTGGAAAATTAAGATCTAGGTGGATTGATCCTTTTATTGTCAAACATGTGTATCCTCATGGGGCCATAGACATTGAGAACCCTAGGAATGGTAATGTATTTAAGGTCAATGGACAAAGACTCAAACCATTTCTGGAACATCAAGTTGTTGAGGTAGAATCCATATCATTTTCTAATCCTTGTTATGAGTAGAATTTATTTTAATTTTGTTTCTTTTTTTTTTACAATTCTTTGTGTTCCCGGTTAAGTGGCGGATAACGGTACTCCATGACTCTCAAGTTGGTTTATTTTTCAGTTTCTCATAATAATTGATTCCTTCTCCTTCAAAATGGATGCCATTCTCTCAAATCAAAGAAAACATTTCCCTTCTGTTCCTAAAAATGCTCTAACCAAAATCTACGAAGCTAGGTGTGAAAGACTGAGACTGTTAATGTACAAGGACATCCCAGAAGATATACGCTGGATAATCGAAGCAAAAGTTTGTTTAGCTGGTGAATCTTCAGATTCATTTGTCTCATACATGCCGGGTCTTGGTAAAAGTTCATATTAAAAAAGGAGAAGAGCAAAAAGAATGAAAGTTTATTACAAATGTGCGCGATAGAATTGTAATACGCGATGTCGTTCTTTGGGAATGGCTTCCGCAAACAGAGAAGATAAAATTTTCTTTATTAAGAATGGACTGGGTAAGGAGTCATTAGATAATATCTTATTGACTCTTGAGACGTATTCTTGTGGATATGTGCAGCGTGAACTTCTTAGTTTATGGAATCATTTCAGGGACGAGCAAGAGCGTTATAGTCTTGGGAATCTAACTCAAAAGACCATGTTTGCCAATTTATAAGAAAATTGGATGGTAAGCTTATCCTCAACTCATAGAAGGCGTTTAAGCCATTATTGGATGTAAAACTAGAGGAATACGTGAGCCATAATCACAATGTATATATTATCTTGTATATTTCTTTAAAAAAAAGAAAAAAAAATAAAAGAAAAAAAAAAAAAGAAAAAAAAAAAAAAAAAAATATAAAAAAGAATAAAAAAGAGAGGGCGAAACTTCGGTTGTACTTGGTCTTTAATTAGATTAAAAGTCCCTGCCAGTTGTAAACCTGTCATTGACTCGGGTGGACCTTCGTACATCAGTCTGTAAATTAGGTTTGTGTGTCATGCTCTGCAGAGAGCCGCAATCCACAACCCAATATTCACCATCTAGGCACTGTGGAATTGATGGACAGGTAGAAGCGTCCCGCTTTGGTTATTAATGAGAAGTAACCCACAGCTGCCAAAGCGTATGAGGCATCTGAGCTTGATCCTCTCTTTTATTAGAAACGGCTATCAGCACCCTGGGATGGGGCGTTCTGGATCTTGGACATTGCGGGTTTTAGGTTTTAGCATCTTTGTTGATGTTACGAACCCACGTGTGAGCTCTCCAAGTTCTAGACCTAGGATGGAAACCCACGATGGTTTCTTTATTCTCTTTTCTTCAAATAAGCGGGGGGGAGAAGAATTCCAAGATTAGCTGAGTCGTCTTGCTATTACTGCACTCATGACACGCAGTATAAAGATCTGTCATGAAACCTGTACACAAAGGTATGTCATCATTTGTTATTATTATTTTATCTTTGTATGATTTTGTTGTATCTTGATTTTGGACAGACGATCCTTTTGGTGGGATCCTTTAGGGGTTTCTAGACTTCTTTACCCTGATGGTTTTCTTGAAGTCTAAAAAAAAATAAAAAAATTAAAAATTAAAAAAATTATAAAAATTTAAAAAAAGAAGTTTATTAAATTCAAACTTTTCTGACAACAGCCAACTTACCCATATAGGAGCTATTATTGCTTTTTCTATTCTCTTTTCTATTTAAACACTCCATTTTCTTCACTTTCCTACAACTCATAATCATTTAAAGAGAGTGTGAGTGTAGAAATGGAGGGAGCTTCTTCTTCAGTTTGTAGATTTATCAGTATTTGTGTATTTTATGGGACAAGTTATGAGAATGATTTAGAGTTTGTAAACACAGCAAACACTGTTGGTAGAACACTTACTACTAGAAACATCTGTGTAGTATATGGGGGAGGTAGCATTGAGGTGATGGGGACTGTATCACTTTCTGCACATATAAGAGGTGATCAAGTTTTAGGTATCATTCCTGAACCTTTAACTCGAAGGAACATCATTGGACAGACAATTGGGCTGGAAATTCAAGTATCATCTATGCATGGACGAATGAGGACAATGCTTGAAAAATCTGATGCATTCATTGCTTTATCGGGTGGTTTTGGTATTTTGGAAGAAGTTTTTCAAATTATCTCTTAGGCCCAACTGAACATCCACCATAAACTCATAGGTTTGTTGAATGTTAATAATTTCTTTGATAATTTGTTATCTTTTGTTGACCATGCTGTAGAATTTTGTTGACCATGCTGTGGATCAAAGCTTTATCACTTGAACGACTCATTATATCTAGTAATGAATTAGATTATAAATTAGTGAACTTGAACTAGAAGGCAATAGATTAGGGAAGGCAACAACAAAGGAAGGAACAAGAGTGTGATCTAGCACTTCATCTATAACTTTCCTTTATCTTTAGTTTTATTTATCGTACTTTGTTTCTGTTTTAATTTGTGTAAAGTTTTTCTTTTCAGTAATTGCAACAACAAGTACTATCTTCTATCATTTACCTATCTATGTTTTGACATTGAGGATAATGTTGCGATCTAGTTGGGGGAAGAATAGTTGTGTAAAAAAAACTAAAAAAAAAAAAAAAAATACAAAAAAAATTAGGAAGTGTGTTTGTTAATATGTTTGTTGTGTTTACATGTTTGTCAGTAATTTATTAACAACAAAAGTAATTAGGGATGACAGAGTAATGAGTAAATTATTTACTCTTGAGACGATCAAAATTGGTGGCAGAATAAAGAGTAATTGGGTAGACAACTAGTTTATGTAGAAGTAGTAATTCAAATTCAGGAAAATTTGCATGATTGAGTAAATTGTCTTCTTTCTTAAAATTCACATACTTAGTTATGGATGTTGAATTGGTGGACTGAGAATGATAGAATTATGCCTTGTGAGATTTTGAGCCTATTGATGAAAGGACTGAACATTTGTATCATTATCTTCTTTCTTATGTGAATTTCACTTATGAAATTATTACTCTAGAATTTGCTTTGATTCTTTTTTAGACTACATTTTCATATGCATACATAAATATGATTGAGGCATTTTTCTTGAAATAGCTACTTTAATCAAATAGCCAGCCTTACTTAGCAGCATATTATCTCAATATGATATCAAACACTCTTATGACTTCTTGGAAATTCTCTGATTCCTAATATGATATCAAGCACTATTATGATTTCTTATAAATTCTCTGATTCCTGCCAACGTAAAGCATTAAAAATGGTCTATTTCCCCTTGCTTAATCCCTTTAAGCTTATTTGACCATTCTTTGTTTCAAACTCATTATGTGCCTTAAATGAAAAATCATGTACTTACCTGGTCTTAGGGAATAAAAGAACATTAACTTTGTCATTAGATGAGTTCTTGAACAAGTGTGGGGGTGTGTGTGTAGAATAGTTAAAAAAAATTATTTAAATGTTCATCTTTAAAAAAAATAAAAAAAAATTGTGTAAAGAAGGGTCAACAAGGCAATAAAGGAAAGAAAAAAAATATGTAAAGGGAATTTGTATTAGGTGGAGTTGGGATGAACTTTTATGCTTGTTAGTTGAACTCAACTCTCATGCTCTTTTATTCTGTTTGGTATTTAACTTGTCATATCCATATTACCTTCTCTTTTACCTTGACCTCATTACAACCTTGAATAAAGTCCTCGTGATTTGTGTGTGTATGTGTTTTGAGTAGTGAAGAAGTAGAAGATAAGCAAGCTTATGATAATGTAATTTTTATGGGTTGAATTGAGTGAAATACCTACCATTTAAACACTTGAGGGATTGAGAGTGAATCTTGTGAAGATATATCATTCTTGAATCATATTTTTCAATTGAAGTTTCCTTACTTGTTGGTTTGAGATGTGAAAAAACGTTACCTCATAAATGTTTTGATTACTTGAATGATTGGTTATTTTTCATTCTTAAATATTATTAAAAATTGAGTCTTTTAGAGTGTTTAGCTTTGGAGTCTGTGTCATTTTTTTCCCTAGTTTTAGTCTTGTGTGTTTTGCCTAAGAGTGCAAAAAGCTAAGTGTGGAAAATTTTGATAATTACATATTTGATACATTAATAAACCCTCATTTTTAGTCATTTATACTCTCTATATACTTAATTGATTGAGCTTGGTTATGTTTTGTAAGTTTGGACTCAAATTGGACTTAATTAATTTTTTTAGCATGATTTACGTCTTACACTATTTCTGTATTTTGGCCATATCTTGAGTTCTAGATGTCTACTAATTATGTATTTTACCTCGTTGGAAAGATAAGAAAGAACTCTACAACTTTCATGATAGCTTGAGATCAAAGTCGGACATCTAGTGGAACTAATTGGGCTTAGAAGTCAGAATACGAGTTTTGTGATTGGAACCTGAATAGTGTTCAGTAATCAAAGCATACCTCGGGCTGTAAAATCTAGATTGGGCTAACATTTTGGTATCTTCAATTTAAGACCCATATCAACACCTTTCATGAAGAACACAAGACTCAAATCGAACTCCTTGGAGGTCATATTGGGCTTGGAAGTCAGAACAGAGGAGCTGTAACTAGGCCTAAATACTATGCAGTAATTGGACCATATCTCGGGCTGTAGATGACCTTTTGAGGTAATTCGGGTGGCATTTGAAAGATAAGATCCAGGCCTACAACTTTCATGCAGACCACTTGGTGATAAAATGACGAATGCAATTACTTTAGAGCTGAATGATTTCAGAGACAAAGAATCTCTATAATTTTTCATTCATCAAAAGTCATTTGGCATTTTCTACTCATTTTCCACTCATCCACTCACTCATGACTCAGGCCCCTTGTCATTTTGTATCCTAATCCTCTAGAAAAGGGAGCCTTGGCAGATCATTGAATGTGTTAGGTGTTAGGTAGCAAAATGATGCTATTTTGTTTCTTATTTTTCTTGTAGTAGTTTTCTTGTGTTCTAAATTGAAGTCATGTTCTTCTTCTTCTTTTTCTCTCTTTCTTTCTTCTTGTCTATGAATAACTAAGTTTAATTTTACTTGGGTGAAAATGTGAAGCTCTTGGTAATGAAATAAGGTTAGATTCATTTCCTTCTTGTGCTTAAATAATATATTTTTAAGTGGTCATTATACGTGTTGTATTTTGTTTCCAATCAATTTAGAAACCCTCTTTGTAAAGTGGAGATCTTGATTCATTGTAAACAAGAGATTGGCACAATAAATGCTTAAGCCTATTTATAAGTGGTGGTGTTAATAAATAACTAAAGGAATCATAATATAATTGCGTATATAATTTTTAATGAACTTTGATTATTGTATTTTCCTATTGGAACCTCTATTATATGTGGATTCTAATTGAGTTATAAAAAGAATTAATTTTGTCCTTATTTTATTTACCAAGAGTAGATCTCCTAACCCAAGTTAATCTTTTTTATTTGTGACCAAGTTTTATTACTTTTATTGTTGTGACAAAAATATTTTCTTTACGTCAAATAAATTTTTTTATCATCAATTCCCTGTGGATCGACCTGGGACTCCCAAGAATTTATTACTTGAAACAACCTACACTTGGGTTTGCAACTTTTAATCCACATCATTAGGCATTCCCAAACATTGATGAACTGGGATTCTACGCTCTTGGGCATTAGGGTTACCTCCTTGTGTTGGGATTCCAAGTCTATCTCTCACTGAAACCCTGCGCGATGGGTTAGGGCTTTCATCGAAAACTAAGATAGGGCGCCCATCGCGTTGGTTTTTGCATTGAATGCCTAGTTTCTCGCAGCGGAGGTTTCAATAGTAGGTGGTGGGGTAGGAAAATGGACTTCAATGCTCAAATCAAGATATGCACCAATAGGGTTTATGTCATAAGATAATTCATACCTGATTAGGGTAACTTAGCTTGATATTTATAGAGGTTGGATCATTCCCATAATAGTTGTAGGAGAAGATATATTCCTTATTTAGTTATAGAGAATCCTTATATTATCGTAATACTGGTATAGCAGTTACAATGATATTATTCCATAAGATCATGATTGGTAATTAGGAGATATCACAAGATTTATACATTGCACAGATTTTACGGTAAAATTATTACCATCCAAAATTGGGTCTCATGATAAGTTGACTCTGTTGAAGATGCGAAGACTTGGACCTCTGCGAGTACGTGTACCGGGCTGGACTACATATTGAGAGCCTGGGTTACAATCCAGAACAGTTGCCCCCAGCTTGGCGCTTAAGTGGAACAGTTAAGTTTCAAGATTCCAAATTTGAGAAGAACCTGTGGCACTCAATAGATAAAAATCCATTAAGGCCAAGGTTCATTATGATGGAGTACCTCCAAGGTTGGCATACAACACCATCCCATCATCTGAGGTATATCATTTGCCCCCGTATATGATTTCACAGGGTTTTCTGTCTTTTTACACGCCTCTTAATATTGAGCTTTCTTAGAAAACTGTTGTCTTGACTTTATCGGGAATTAAAAATCCAATAAAGGGACATTAATTCCATGTTGTTTCCTGACTACACACTCACCTCGCAACCAATCAAAAACAAGGAGCATTAAAATGCATTTTATCTTGTACGATCAGTTCGCTTTTCTTGGGATCAATCAAAGTGCTTTACTACATCTATAAAATAGGGAATGCATTGAAGTTACCATTCCTTTTGCTACATTCTTCTTTCTTTGCCAATCTTTTTGGAAGTGTAATCTTTTATGGCTTTCCTCTCACTTTGTTCATATTCAAAGAGGGTTTTACCACCTGCGAAAATCATCTTCCTATTTTTTCCAAAATCTGTAAGGATGTTCTACTTTTCCTCACAAATAATTCTTCCAATGGGGACTTTTATTTCTCAGCATAGCAATGGTAGACACTTTTCTTTCCCAACGTATGAGGGAGTATTTGATATACGCTCTGTTGCTGGGGAAATCTGTGATACTTGTCGTGTTGGATGGAGCTCCTCAGAGAAACAAATCCTACACTCCTTCTCCTTTTCAAGAACTTAGCAAATGCTTCATCCCGAGCATTGCTAGTTTTCAAATAAGCAGGAGGGACTGTTGAAGTAGCTCTACAATTCAAGGCAACTTGGGGTGATCCTGAAGCTGGTGGAATGATCTTCTTTATGAAAGGCTGCACCCTGTCCAATGAAGGAAAAAGGCCGATGCTCTTTCCTTATACATTTCATGTCTCAATATTTTCTTTTCTCTCTTTTCCAAATGTAAGATGATGTATGGAATAAGAACAAATCAATAAAAATTCTTATATTATGAACTTTATATTGTGTCTGCTTTTTTCCTCTCCATTTTTTTTATCATTGTTCGCACTTTTTTCTTTTTGCCGAGGTAAGTCCAATGCTTATTTTAGCACAACACTATGATGCCCCCGGCTTAGTGTTTGATTTAAGAAACAAAGTGACAAGCTTCAAGTCTCTAATCTGGGGTATGAGTACTTTGCCAATTATCGGATGTTCTTTAATAACCGTGGTCTGAACTGATAACCCCAAATTAAACAGATACCCTGGTTAAAGCCAAGGTTCATGGAAAGAATTTGTACTTAACCTTCAGAAGTTGTGTGACATTCGAGTTGCTATGCAACTATCCTTTCAACTGCTTCAAGAACTATGAGGGCCACATGGTGCGTTTTCACTGGTGGGAAGTGCCTAGTGTTTCGCACGCCATGATGATCGTTCTTTTAAAAATTGGGCCGTAAAGACCACAATGCTCCCTAATCGCTTAGCCTTTATAAATAAGGGTTTAGGGGTGTATTGTTCTCACCTTTCTGTTTCTAAATATCTTTATGAGAATTTTGTGCAGCAGTGAAGCGTGAACTTTAGGTGATTCTCAACTATTTTCATCATCGGTAATCAAGAGCTTCTCCTACACGGTATATCCCTTTCTTTTTTCTCTATCACTATTTTCCCTTTTTAGTCACCTCTATTGTGATTGAGTAACTGAGTAGTTATGTGTTCCTTGCTGGAGTACGTTTTTATTTTTCATTTTTCATGAAGTAGATTTAGGACTTCCAACCCTCTTCACATGGCTTTATCCTCTCGAAACACCATCTCTGCCATGGTAAGCATGGCAAAGGTGTCTTTCTGAAGTTTCAGGCTTTGGAGGGATATGAGGCCTGTGTGTAGGGGTGAATTATTTCATTCACCCTTCTCTGTGTCTGAATCTCTGATTTGATTGATTCTGATAATTACTTACCGACGTCTTTGGGTGTTCTCAGGATCTTCATGGCCACAGGTAGAAGGGGAGCTAGAGCCCGAGTACTGGTTGCCGAAGCTCATGAACCGACTAAGGAGGACCCAATCCGAATCTGGCATGGTCCGGGGCTAGTATACCCATGGGTTGGGGATGACATCTGGGATCATTTATCTGAGCTTTCTTCTAAAAATGAACTCAGATAATTATTACAATATTTGGAGTTGACAAAGGGAAGGACCCGCGACAAAGAATATCAAGTTCTTTGTCCGGAGTGGAACGAGAGGATTTGCTTATCTCGGGAGGCGGGTTTACATTTCATGTTTCTCTATGAACCCCTCTTTGTCAAATTAGGGCTTCGGTTGCCATTTACAGAATTCAAGATTGTAGTCCTCTAAACCTTGCGAGTGGCCCCAACCCAGATCCATCCTAATGGCTGGGGCTACATTATTGCTTTTGAGAGGTTCTGCCAAATAATGGGGCTAAGGTATTCAACCAATGTATTTTTCTATTTTTATACTTGGATAAACCCCCAAGGGTCAGCAAGGCAGAAGAATTGGTTCATAATCTGGTCGCGATTTGGTTGCAAATCCTTTGATGTCTTTCAAGATAGTTTCAAAGGATTTAAGACTAGATTCTTTAAGCTGATGGCAGCAGGGGGCTTTCGTCCCTTTTCCCTGAAAGATGACAGGAAGCCAAAGTTCTCATTATACTGGATAGAAGATGCTTGGTATTTTCCCACCATGTTGCTTGTAAAGGAAGAAAAAGATCTCACTCCGAACGAGCTTGACTGCGTTAAGTTTATAACCTGGTATTTCGAAGAATACAGGTATATCAAAATCAAAAACGTTCTTAATACCCCTAGTAATAATATTCTCTTTGTTCTGTTAAGTAAGAATTAGGATATTGTTACCCATAATTTGACCTAGGCATTTTGCGCTTTAAAGTATGAAGATAAATGGCTCTAAAGAGCTAGCGTGGAACCAAGATAGATATAAGTGCAGATGAAGCCACAGATCCTGAAGTAAATGTGAATTCAGCATAGGGTTTCAGGTGAATATATAGTACCATTAGTGGAGTAAATTTGAGATTTGACACAATATCTAGGTGCAAAGCAGTAGATCAATATACATGACACAAAGATCCACATATTTGCTTTGTGCGTGTCGAAAGGGGAAGCATCTTGGAAGTGCACTTGAAGGACTGCAAGTAGTACCGGAATGAGAAACAAAAAGGCGACATGCCACGGGATTGAGCTACACAACACAACCATCAAATGAGGGTTGTCATTGCCTTAAATTGAATGCCTAAATCTGAATGCTTTGAGTACAATACAAAAACGCATGTGCAACATATAAACAAGCCAATCTAGAAGACCGCCAAAAATAATAATAAAAGAAGGAAAAGAAACCAAGTTTTTATGATGGCAACTGAGTCAAAGAGATCTTTGTTTCTTTAAGATTGTCAGAATCACTAGAGGAGAGGAATTCTTAGGTGTTATTGGAATAAGACAAACCCCTTAATTTATACGATTGAATGTGTCATTTCAGTTTTTTTGACTACCGTTGTTTTTTATTTTAACTATATTTTAAATGTTATAACTGATTTGATACACATTAAATGATACATAACAAGAGATTTATCTTGTTTCGGGGCTCCTTTTGGTTTGCCAGAAACCATGAATTGGTGAGAATATATGAGATGTTCATGTCCCAAGCAAATGATCAGTATTGAAAAGAGGCTATGATCAGTGATACAGTGACATTTTTTCAGCTTGAAATCCATGAGTCTAGCTCTTACATACAAACAAGACCAAAAGATAACAATCGAAAACATGACGGATGGAGCGTATATGCCTGCCTAAAACAACAAAACAAGATTCACCATAAAGAGAGGGGAAAAAAAATACAAAACAAGGAAGAGAATTAAACAAGTGATCATGATCATATATATATATATATATATATATAGGATCTTGTTCAGGTGAGAAGAGTATTTATTGTGAGAGGTGAGAGGAGTGAATATTGATCATTGGATCTTTTATGAATAGTCAAGATTAAAACATAAATACATGTGACTTTTTTAAGTGGTCACATGACTTTCAAGTAACTTTTAATCTTGATCATTCATGTATGGTTGTATGGTCAAGATTTACTCCTCTCACCCTCTCACAATAAAAACTCCTCTCACTAGATATGCCCCCTATATATATGTATATATACATAGCTAGTGCTAACCTTTCGAGATTTGGGGCAGTAGTAACATGGGGAGTATTTATTTGAATATGATAACTAGCCCTTCTGCTTCTGCTTCGAATTCCAGTTGCTCTTCTTGGCACCATCTTCATTGGAATTTGAATTATTGCAGAATCAATTAAACTTGGAAGTTGATGTAGTATTGTTATATAGTGCAGTCTCAGCGTGTCATCCTTTGAGCCCCATTCGTCAGTGTCAAAGACTTCCATCACTATCACAAGCATGAAACTAAGCAAATGGTTCAACGCGCTTGTGATTTGTTAAAGCGATTTTGTCTGGCGGCGGCTGCGGCGGTATATACTATATATGCTTGATTGAAGCTTTATAAACAGTACGCCTTATTGTACGGAATAGTTCTACACTTTCTCTTTTATTAAATGACATTCCTTCCAGGAGCCTTCCCATTAGTGGAGTTCTAGCTTATCTATCACGTCGCTTGGGGACAGAATCCATTTGCATCAACCTATTTCGAGCTGGGAGTCGTGGAAACTGTATCGAAATCCACCAGAGAAGGTAGGATGCAAATAGATGATAAAAGGTAATTAATTATTAGTGATCTTTAACAATTATCCTTTCGTGTATGTAAAGACAAGTCGGTACAACACAAAATTTTCAAACCACTCTTATATCAGTTAATAATGGAGAAATTCTTAGTTGCACACAAATGTAATATATCATCTTTACACATACTCATAAAAAATTAGAGAGAGATTATGGCTTTCTGTGATGAGCAAGGTTTCAAATCTCGTTCCGATTTGTTAGTAGCGGCCGCGACAAAACGGTCGCGGCCAACCTCGTTTCCACTACAGCCCACGACACGGGGGAGGATCGAAATCACAGACAACGGCCATGACGCAACGGCGTTGCGGCTGCGATGGACGCACTGTAATTCTGTGTCAGCCACAAAACAACGCCATTAAAAAAAATTCACTTTTTCTTAGTATAAATGCCCAAAAATCACATATCAACATACATCAAATCAACCTTAACGACCTAACCTCTTGAGCAACCCATCTTATTACTCTATTGAAGCTCCTGCCATCGCATCTCCAAGGCATCCTCTGCTGCGTTCGTCCCTATTTCATGCTTTCTAGATCAGGTTTGTCCAGATCTGTGGTGGAGGAGTGGAAGGCATGTTGTGTTCTTCATCGATTTGCAGCTGCAACCTCAGGTAAACAACCCAATCTATGGCTGATTTGTGTGTGGGTGTTGTTGTGGATGGGTGGGTGTTGCTGTGGGTGTGAGATGGTGAGAGGTTGAGGGCGGTGGCTAGTGGGTGTTGCTTTTGTTGTGCGTGCCGTGGAGTGGGTCTATTGTCTGTGAGTGCCGTGTGGCCGTGCAGCCGTGCCCGTGTCGTAGGTCAGTGGGTGAGGTGGTGAGCTCGAAATAGAGGAGTGAGGGAACGGGAAAGGGAGGAAGTCGGTGGGTGAGCTCAAACCGAGGAGTGAGGAAATAGGAAAGGGGAGGAAGGTTGTGGGTGAGCTTGAAACAGAGAGAGAGGAGTGAGGGAACGAGAAATGGGAAATTAGAGGAGTGAGGGAGTGAGAGAACGAGAAAGGAGAGAATGAAGATTTAAAGGGGTGAGGGAGTGAGAAATCGAGGGAGGGAAACGAGAAATTTAGGGAAAATGGGAAAAAATGTGAGGGAAAGGGAATACTAGTTGGAATAGGAAAAAAATTTGGATAGAGAAAGAGAAATTTGGGATTATGGGAAGAAAATTAAAGATTTAAAATAAAAAAATAAGGGTGAGAGAAAAATTTTGTATTGTAAATTAAAATTTTTTGATTAACTTGTTAGTGAATAAATTTTAGGAATTAAAATTTACTTTCGATTAACTTGTTAGTGAATAAATTTGAGGAATTAGTTTAAAGTATATATTATCATATTTTAGTTTTAATTATATAATTTATCATTGATTTTTAAAAAAAATTATATTTGTTTATAGTTTATATAATCACTTTATATATGAACTTTATTGAATATATGAGCAACTATTAATTTATTTATGTTTTAATATTGATCGATTAATTTATTACTTTTGAATATCTCTTATTAATGAAAAAAATTATAAATTATTAGTTATGATACATTGCACAATAAAATAGATAATTTAATCTAATCTGCTCCAAGTTTTAAAAAATTCAAGCCACAGCGACCGCAATCCGCATCGCAGCACTCGCAACGTTCGCAATGGCAAAAACTGCAACGTGACCGCGACCTCAACCACGGCTGCAATTTAAAACTCTGGTAGTAAGCGAGTTTAGTGAGACCTCTCTTTTTTCTCACTCTAACTTTTTGTTTCTTGTGTGTAAAGATAACGTATTATATCTGTGTGCACACAAAAATATCTAGTTAATAATGACTAAACTAATTGTTAACAAAGTGTATAGATTATTTAACCAACACATAAGCTATTAGTGTAATAAGTTACTTGCCTGTTAACCATTCTATACACTTTATTAACTAATAATTAAGTTATCAATATTTGGTGTAAGAAGAATATGAAAATTATATTGTGCGAATGACAGTGTTGGTATAGAAACTATGATCATATGACAATTCTTTTAAATTGAGTTATGGTGAATGACACTGATCTAGCTAATGGATTTTAAAGTTTTAATATATACCACTTTTAAATTTTAAATTATATGAAATTAGAGAGTTATGTGATTTTATTTGACACATGCAAAAATATTGTACGGAAGTAAATTATATATTTTAAAAAAATTCACTTTAAAAGAGTGGATGAAGTTTTGTAAAGTCAAGAAAATTAATAAATTATGTTATACATAGATATATTTTTTACAATTACTTCTTTTTTTTTTTCCAAAGAGAAATAAGAAATTTCATTCATGAAATGAAAAGGAAATCAGAATCTCTAAGTAGACAGAAATAGGAAAAAGCCCAAAAACCACATCCAACAAGCTTGGAGGTATATGACTAGTGGAATGATGAAAATAAATGATGCAAACTCTTAATTGATATTCATGCATATCCTCTTGCCTTCTCCTTCATTGCTAGACTTTAGACTATGCTTCTATACTAAGCTTTTTTCAAAGATAACCTACTGTACGGGTATGTTGACAAGAGAAACCTCATCATTTTTAGGTTTTTCATTTTGGTCCTGTTTCTTTTTGAACTTTTTCTTAGCCATTGCACTCGCATGTTTTGCGTTTGAAGCTCCAACATTAAAAGAGGGCTAGCATTTTCCAAATGGGTGTCTTGAAGCTTTTGGCCATTGGTTTCCAAATAGAGAGAACTTGTGTGGGAAACACTAGCAGGGATGCTCTCCAAGTGGGGAATAAATGTCGCATTCTCATAGCCTTTGTCAGTTTCTAGGTAGATAATTCTCTTAATCTGGTTCTTCGAGTTAGATAGAGTATCTGCTACCTCTCTGTTTGGGTTTTGCAAGCCTTCCTACGCCCATGGCTCTAGCTCTACTTTCACAGGGACATTGTTAAAATGTGTTTCCCACCTCCCTACAATGTCTTCAAAGGACAAAGATGAGAAGTGCTAGGAAACTTGGCCAACTAAGGGTTTTCGCTCCTTTTGGTTTGTTTTCCAATTTGAATTGCGTCTATGCTCACTATCAATATTATCCTTCTCTTCCTTTTTCATTGACCCGAATTGGTCTGCTTTTAGCTGTGTTTGACTATGCTACAATGAAGTTTAGTTTGGATGATAACAAACATGAAAATGATAAGAAGACCAAGTCCAAGAACTTCAAGATTAGCTTTAGGACTTAGAGTCTCTTTGTGCGGGATCTTTTTAGATATCTCATGGTTTTACAAAATAAGTTTAAAAAGTGTTTTAATCATTTGGGGCTTTTCTCAAAGCTTTTTCAAATGTTTTTTGATACAAAGTTATTCAAATGAATTACTTTTTATTTGAATAAATCAAGTTTAGAAAATTTATGCTTAAACTGAGTTATTCGAATAACTAATTAGTTATTCGAATAATGTTTTAAAACTTGCTGCTGCGCGCCTCTGATTTCCCGAGTGTTATTTGAATAACATTCCTGTTATTCGAATAAAACCTTTCAGGATGACTTATTTTTATATAAGCTATTTGAATAACTGTTGAGTTATTCGAATAGACCAGTCTCTCAGAAATCTTTTTTAAAAGCAGTATTATTTGAATAACTGATAAGTTATTCGAATAACCTTTTTCAGATCTGGTTCTTTTAAAACATGTTATTCGAATAACTTAATGTTTATTCAAATAAACACAATTCCTGTTTTAGAAAGAAACGGTCATATTTCGTATTAATTACATGAATTAATTGCTTCAACGGCTATTTTCTTGTACGACTCCATAAATAGAGACTGTGGGTCTCTTCTGTTTCCTGCCCAACTATCTGATTGATTTTACACTTGCTTTGAAAACGTGATTTATAAATTTAACATATTTTCTGTGCTCTTTTTGCGAAAACTTTGAGATATCCTTAGAGAGCCTTTTAGCACTTCAAGTTGTAATATTTACTCTGTGTGAGAGTTTCTATTCATCTATCTTCTGATTTTTGTATAGAGGGTGAGGTATTCCTCAAGGTTTGTATAAGGGTGTGGTATCCCTGCAGGCTGAGGCTTTAGCACAAGGGTAGAGTGTCCCTGTGTGTGAAAAGTATTCTATTTTGTAACGATAACAAGTACCTATTGAAGCTTATATTCATAGTGAAAAATCTCAGATATTTTCGAGGACTAGACGTTGACCACAAGTGGTTTAGTAGTCAAACTAAGATAAATATTGTGCCTACTCTTCTCTTCTCTATCTCTTTATTTACTGCAGTTTAATATTATTGCATATTTTATTATTTGCTATTCTTAGGTTTTTCCTCTTCCTCTCTCTTTTTCACATTTTTTATTTATCAGCTTCAACATTTGTTTTTTATTTTAAAAGCATTTGCAAAAATTTTCTATTCTCAATTCACCCACCCTCTTGAGTACTGGAGTTACTTGGTAACAAGTGGTATTAGAGCTAGACTCTTATTTAAAGAGCTTAGCAGCAACAAGAGAACATGGCTTCCTCAAATGGTTTCTCGGAGGGATCTTCCATAAATCGACCACCTTTTTTCAATAGGGATGGTTATACCTATTGAAAAGAAAGAATGAAAATCTTCATCGATGCTATTGATCTTGATGTGTGGGATACTGTCGAAAATGGCGCATTTATACCTACAAAAGAGGTCGATGGTGTAAAAATCGAGACACCAAGAAGTGATTGGTCAGATGAGGATAAAAGGAAAGTTCAACACAATTTAAAAGCAAAAAACATCATTACCACTGCCTTGGGGTATGATGAATTTTTTAGAATTTCAAATTGTAAAACTGTTAAAGAAATGTTAGATACTTTACAAGTCACCCATGAGAGTACTAGTGAAGTAAAGAGGTCAAGAATAAATTCTCTTACTCGTGAATATAAATTATTCAGAATGAACCAAGGAGAAAGCATTCAGGAAATGCAAAAGAGGTTCACCAACATTGTTAATCACTTTGCATCATTAGGAAAGAATTTTTCTAACGAAGATTTGATAAACAAAGTTTTGAGATGTCTAAGCAAGATTTGATAACCCAAAGTGACAGCCATATCAGAATCGAGGGATTTGTCAACAATGACACTAGCTACCCTCTTTGGGAAACTGCATGAACACGAGTTGGAGCTGAGTAGGTTAAGCCAAAGCGAAGAAAATTATAAAAAGAAAAAGGAAATCACACTTAAAGCCACCTCCTCCAATATCAATAATGAAGATGAAAATGATGGAGACAAAGCGGAGAACCTTGAGCTAATTGAAGAAACCCTCAGTCTCCTGGTAAAGAGATTTGGAAGGTTTCTCAAAAAGAAAGAAACATAAACAAGACCACTTTTTCCCCAAAAAAAAGACTCATCACAAAGGAGAAGGAGCATCATCAACTTCAACCTGCTACGAGTGCAGAAAACTGGGCCATATGAAGATAGAATGCCCAATTTATCTAAAGAAAATGGCGAAAGTTGAAAAGAAACCCTTCAAGGATAGAAAAAGGAGAAGAGCCTACATAGCATGGGATGACAATGATATGGACTCCACTGATAGTTCAGATAGCGAAGAAGCTCATCTATGTCTTATGGTCAAAGGAGAAGAAGAAGAATAAGAAGAAGAAAAAGAAGAAAGTGACAATGAGGTAAGTTCTAACTTTGACTTCTTACCTTCTTATGATGAATTACAAAATGCTTTTGAAGAATTACATGAAGAATCAATAAGACTAACAAAATTAATTTCTTCTTCCAAGAAAATAATTTCTTCTCTAGAAAATTAAATTCTTGCTTTAAATAAAGAAATTGAAGAGTTAAAAATTGAAAATGAAACGTTAGGATTAATTGATGCTTGTACTAGTTATTCTTCACATGTCTCAACTTCTTCATCATGTCTATCATGCCAAAATCTTAAAAAAGAAACTGAAGACTTAAAGAACACACTTTCTAATTTCTTTGTGCATTCAAGTACTTCTAGTAATCCTTTTATTAAATGTTTCTATTGTGGGAAGAAAGGACACAGTGCGTCAACATGCAATGCTAGGAAAAATATAAATATAAAGAGTGGAACAAAAATGGTTTGGGTTCCTAAGGGCAGTATTTCTAAAACTAACACTCAAGGACCTAAGAAAATTTGGGCACGAAAAGTTAAAAAATAAACATATGTTGTAGGTGTACTTGAAGACTAGGAGCTCAAATTGGTATTTTGATAGCGACTGCTCCAATTACATGACTGGAGATGACTCTACGTTCACATCTCTTATTCCCAAGAATCATGGACATGTTATATATGGTGATAACAATAAAGGAAAGATTATGGGAATCAGCAAAGTTAGTAAGAGTTCTAACTCCTCAATAGATAATGTATTACTTGTTGAAGGACTCAAATATAACTTGATTAGTATTAGTCAATTATGTGATAAAGGAAATAAAGTAATTTTTAATTCAAATTGCTGCATAATTGAAGATAAAAATGATAAGTATATTAAGTTCATCGGTCATAGAGTTAATAATATTTATATGATTAGCCTTGATAATATATCCTCAAATGATGCGAAATGCCTTTTAAGTAAGAATGATGATTCATGGTTATGGCATAGGAGAATTGCACACATTCACATGGCTCGCCTAAAAAAGTTGGTCTCTAAAGAGCTAGTAATTGGACTACCTAAGCTCAATTTTATAAAAGATAAATTATGTGATATATGTCAAAAGGAAAAATAAGTAAAAGTTTCTTTTAAAGCAAAAAATGTAGTGTCAACTTCTAGACCTTTACAACTTTTACACATGGATCTTTTTAGACCATCTAAAACTATGAGCTTTGGTAGGAATTATTATGCTTTAGTGATTATGGACAATTTTTCTAGGTTCACATGGACTTTATTTCTTTCAAATAAAAACGATGCATTTTTAGCTTTTAAAAGACTTGCTAAAGTTATCCAAAACAAAAAATGTTTTTCTATTTCTTTTATAAGAAGTGACCATGGTGGTGAATTTGAAAACCATGCTTTTGAAACCTTTTGTGATGAACATGACATTGAACATAATTTTTCTGCCCCTAGAACTCCACAACAAAATGAATTTGTAGAAAGGAAAAATCGATCTTTAGAAGAAATGGCGATAATTATACTCAATGAGGCTGCTCTTCCTAAGTATTTTTGGGCAGATGCTGTAAGTACAACTTGTTATGTAATGAACAAGGCCCTTATGAGGCCAATTTTAAAGAAAACTCCATATGAATTATACAAGGGAAGAAAGCCAAATGTCTCACATTTTCATGTTTTTAGTTGTAAATGTTTTGTTTTGAATAATAGAAAGGATAACCTAGGAAAGTTTGATGCTAAGTCTGATGAAAGTATATTTCTTGGTTATTTTAATCATAGCAAAGCCTTTAGAATTTACAATAAAAGAACTATGACTATTGAAGAATCCATTCTTGTTGCGTTTGACGAAACTGACCCAAATGGATTGAGAAAGGATTTTGTTGTTAATGATGTTACAGAAGCTTTAGCAAAAACTCACTTGGATGATAAGGAGATAAAAGAAAGGAAGTAAGAAGAAAGTCAAGAGGAACCTCCAATTCAACAGAATTCACAAGCCATGGACCTTCCCAAGGAATGGCGAACCTCAAGATACCATCCGCTTAACCAAGTAATAGGTGATATATCCAAAGGTGTAAGTACTCGAAACTCAATTAGAAATGCATGTAACCATATGGATTTCATTTCTCAAATAGAACCTAAAGACTTAAATGAAGCCTTTGATGATGAACATTGGATCTTGGTAATGCAAGAAAAGTTAAATCAATTTAAAAGAAATCAAGTGTGGGAATTGGTTGCAAGACCCAATGATCATCCAATTATAGGCACCAAATAGGTCTTTAGGAACAAGCTTGATGAAGCTGACCTAATAATAAGAAATAAAGTTAGGCTTGTAGCTAAAGGGTATAATCAAGAGGAAGGAATAGACTATGAAGAAACCTATGCACCTGTAGCTAGACTAGAAGCTATTAGAATGTTACTTGCTTATGCTTGCATCATGGATTTTAAGTTATATCAAATGCATGTTAAAAGCGCTTTTCTAAATGGTTTTATTCAAGAAAAGGTATTCGTTGAACAACCTCCAGGTTTCGAAAGTCATGAACTACCCAACCATGTTTTCAAACTGAAAAAGACATTATATGGATTAAAACAAGCTTCTAGAGTTTGGTATGAAAGGTTGAGTAATTTTTTTATAGAATACGATTTTTCAAGATGCAAAGTTGATACAACTCTTTTTATTAAAAATAATAAGCATGACATTCTCCTTGTACAAGTATATGTAAATGATATTATCTTTGGTGCTACTAACGAGTCTCTATGCAAGGATTTCTCTAATATCATGTAAAACGAATTTGAGATGTCTATGATGGGAGAGTTCAACTTCTTCCTTGGACTTCAAATTAAACAAACAAGGAGTGGAACATTCATTAACCAATCTAAGTATTACAAAGAACTCCTCAAAAGATTTGGAATGGATAACTCAATGCATATGGCAGCAGGGGGCTTTCGTCCCTTTTTCCTGAAAGATGACAGGAAGCCAAAGTTCTCATTATATTGGATAGAAGATACTTGGTATTTTCCCACCATGTTGCTTGAAAAAGAAGAAAAAGATCTCACTCCGAATGAGCTTGACTGCGTTAAGTTTATAACCTGGTATTCCGAAGAATACAGGTATATCAAAATCAAAAACGTTCTTAATACCCCTAGTAATAATCTTCTCTTTGTTCTGTTAAATAAGAATTAGGATATTGTTACCCATAATTTGACCTAGGCTTTTTGCGCTTTAAAGTATGAAGATAAATGGCTCTAAAGAGCTAGCGGGGAACCAAGACAGATATAAGTGCAGATAAAGCCACATATCCTGAAGTAAATGCGAATTCAGCATAGGGTTTCAGGTGAATATATAGTACCATTAGTGGAGTAAATTTGAGACTTGACACAATATCTAGGTGCAAAGCAGTAGATCAATATACATGACACAAAGATCCACATATTTGCTTTGTGCGTGTCGAAAGGGGAAGCATCTTGGAAGTGAACTTGAAGGAAGTGAACTTGAAGGACTGCAAGTAGTACCGGAATGAGAAACAAAAAGGCGACATGCCACGGGATTGAGCTGCACAACACAACCATCAAATGAGGGTTGTCATTGCCTTAAATTGAATGTCTAAATCTGAATGCTTTGAGTACAATACAAAAACGCATGTGCAACATATAAACAAGCCAATCTAGAAGACCGCCAAAAATAATAATAAAAGAAGGAAAAGAAACCAAGTTTTTATGATGGCAACTGAGTCAAAGAGATCTTTGTTTCTTTAAGATTGTCAGAACCACTAGAGGAGAGGAATTCTTAGGTGCTATTGGAATAAGACAAACCTCTTAATTTATACGATTGAATGTGTCATTTCAGTTTTTTTGACTACCGTTGTTTTTTATTTTAACTATATTTTAAATGTTATAACTGATTTGATATACATTAAATGATACATAACAAGAGATTTATCTTGTTTCGGGGCACCTCGTGGTTTGCCAGAAACCATGAATTGGTGAGAATATATGAGATGTTCATGTCCCAAGCAAATCATCAGTATTAAAAAGAGGCTATAATCAGTGAGACAGTGACATTTTTTCGGCTTGAAATCCATGAGTCTAGCTCTTACATACAAACAAGACCAGAAGATAACAATCGAAAACATGACGGATGGAGCGTATATGCTGCCTAAAACAACAAAACAAGATTCACCATAAAGAGAGGGGAAAAAAAAAGATACAAAACAAGGAAGGGAATTAAACAAGTGATCATGTATATATATATATATAGTGCTAACCTTTCGAGATTTGGGGCAGTAGTAACATGGGGAGTATTTACTTGAATATGATAACTTGCCCTTCTGCTTCTGCTTCGAATTCCAGTTGCTCTTCTTGGCACCATCTTTCGTTGGAATTTGAATTATTGCAGAATCAATGAAACTTGGAAGTTGATGTAGTATAGTATTGTTATATAGTACAGTCTCAGCGTGTCATCCTTTGAGCCCCATTCGTCAGTGTCAAAGATTTCCATCACTATCACAAGCATGAAACTATGCAAATGGTTCAACGCGCTTGTGGTTTGTTAAAGCGATTTTGTCTGGCGGCGGCTACGACGGTATATACTATATATGCATGGTTGAAGCTTTATAAACAGTACGCTTTATTGTACGGAAAGCTTCTACACTTTCTCTTTTATTAAATGACATTCCTTCCAGGAACCTTCCCATTAATGGAGTTCTAGCTTATCCATCACGTCACTTGGGGACAGAATCCATTTGCATCAACCTATTTCGAGCTGGGAGTCGTGGAAACTGTATCGGAATCCACCGGAAAAGGTAGGATGCAAATAGATGATCAAAGGTAGTTAATTATTAGTGATCTTTAACAATTATCCTTTCGTGTATATAAAGACAGTCGGTACAAGACAAAATTTTCAAACCACTTTTACATCAGTTAATAATGGAGAAATTCTTAGTTGTACATAAATGTAATATATCATCTTTATACATTCTCATAAAATGTAACATATCCATCACGTTGCTTGGGGGCAGAATCCATTTGCATCTACCTATTTCTAGCTGGGAGTCGTGAAAACTGAATTCAAAATCCAACAGAGAAAGGTAGGATGCAAATAGATGATGTAGTTAAAAATTAGTGATCTTTAACCATTATCCTTTCGTGTATATAGAGACAGTTGGTACACAACAAAATTTTCAAACCACTTTTACATCAGTTAATAATGACTAAACTAATTGTTAACAAAGTGTATAAATTATTTAACCAAAGAATAAACTATTAGTGTAATAAGTTACTAGTCTGTTAACCATTCTATACACTTTATTAAGTAATAATTAAGTTATCAATAATCGGTGTAAGAAGAATATGAAAATTATAGTGTGCAAATGGCAATGTTGGTATAGAAATTGTGATCATATGACAATTCTTTTAAATTGAGTTATGGTGAATGACACTGATCTAGCTAAAGGATTTTAAAGTATTAATATATACCAATTTTAAATTTTAAATTATACGAAATTACAGAGTTATGTGATTCACTTGACACATATGTAAAAATATGGTACGAAAGTAAATTATATATTTTAAAAAATAAAATTTTCACTTTAAAAGAATGGATGAACTTTTGTAAAGTCAAGAAAATTAATAAATAATGTTATACATAGATATATTTTTTACAATTACTTTTTTTTATTGGCCAAAGAGAAATAAGAAATTTCATTCATGAAATGAAAAGGAAATCAGAATCCCAAATATACAGAAATAGGCAAAAGCCCAAAAATCACATCCAACAAGCTGGAAGTATATGACTAGTGGAGTGATGAAAATAAATGATACGAACTCTTAATTGATATGCATGCACATCCTCTCGCCTTCTCCTTCATTGCTAGACTTTAGACTATGCTTCTTCACCAAGCGTTTTTCATAGATAACCTACTGTACGAGCCGGTATGTTGACAAGAAAAACCTCATTTTTAGGTTTTTCATTTTGCTCCTGTTTCTTTTTTAACTTTTTCTTATCCCTTGCACTCGCATGTTTTGCATTTGAAGCACCAAGAGGGATAGCATTTTCCAAAGGGGTGTCTTGAAGCTTTTGGCCATTGGTTTCCAAATGGAGAGAACTTGTGTGGGAAACATTAGCAGGGATGCTCTCAGAGTGGGGAATAAATGTCGCATTCTCAGAGCCTTTGTTAGTCGCCAGGTAGATAATACTCTTAATATGGTTCTCCAAGTTAGATAGAGTATCGGCTACCGCACTATTTGGGTTTTGCAAGCCTTCTTGCACCCCTGGGTCTAGCTCTACTCTCACAGGGACATTGTCAAAATATGTTTCCCGCCTCCCTGCAATGTCTTCAAAGGACAAAGATAAGAAGTGCTACGAAACTTGCTCAACTAATGATTTTCGCTCCTTTTGGTTTGTTTGCCAGTCTGAACTGCGTCCAAGCTCGCTATCACTATTATCCTTCTCTTCCTTTATCATTGACCCGAATTGGTCTGCTTTTAGCTTTGTTCCACACTTCTAATCCTTAACCTTGTTTTCCATTTCATCTTTAAGCGAGCTTGGGCTTATTCTTTCCACATGGCCAATCCTACCACAATAATGGCAGTATGTAGGTAATTTTTCATATCTATTTTCTACCCATACCTAGGACGAATTGCTCGGCCCAAATGGACTCCTTTCTTCAATTGCTTGGAGACATCTACAATTACTTGAGCCTTCGGGATAAATTCCTATTGTCTCTCAGTGATACCAAATAAGCTTAAGAAACTTGTCCAATAGTAGCACATAGCTTTTTTCCAATTGAAGCAGCTCTGCACTCTCCAAGAAGTCCCAAACATTGCACCTAGAATGAAACCATTTGGAACTAATAGTCATCTATTGTGTACAATCCTTTTTCCCATCTTTTCACCACTAATAACTGGCCTTGGATCGACCATGATTGCTTGCGAAGTATGGAATAAGTGTCAACCTCATCATCAAAATAGAACCTAAATGTTTGAGGTTCTATCTCTCTTCACATTGGAAACTTTTTGGGTTTTTCCACACTACCTTCTGTATCATGACAAAAGTCCCATATACTAATGGCTTATCAGCAAATAAACGACTAATTAGGCATTTTCGTGACGCCTCCAATTGTTGGGTCAAATCTGTTTCATCAAGACACACCATTTCTTCATCTTCATCCTCATCTATTTCACCCAACTCCACGCGATGGTGACTAGAGGACGCCATCACAGATCACTAAAAGAAAACACTGGCAATAGTCCAATAGGAGGCAAAGGGGAAATTCACTAACAGGCAGGTTAGATCTCCATGCCATTCGAGATCAAGGTCGCAGGCCTATTGGGTACGTCTGAGCTGCTGTCAAGATGAACATATATTAGAGCAGATTGAACTAGAGGAATCAGATTCAGACTGCATCCAACTTCCTGTGAAAGGGGGTTAGTGGGAAACAGCGCCTATAAACCGATCAAATCAAAATGAATTGGAGTCGACAAGTGATGGTAGGTGCAGGTCAGGCCAAATTGCTTCTCGCGGCCCATTTTGACTGTCAATGGTAGTCCCTTGTTTCCAATCTTAGGTAAGGAGAAAAGTTTATGAGATGTTCAAGAGGAAAAATTCCACAAAGCCACCAATCTTGCAAATGGAGGACCGGATCTGGTGACGCTGCGGAAATGGAGAATAGGGGGAAGAGATAAAGAGGTTGTGAGGAGCACTATCACTAGGATAGAAGAACCAAAAGGGGGAGGAAGGCTCCAATGGTGGAGAGGAAGGCTGCTAGATGCGGCTACAACAAAAATATCTTTTAGTGGCAATTATTTAGTGGCCACACATCTATTATCGGTAAAACATTCTCTAAACCAATTTTCTATGGCAGATGAACATTGGCCAGTAATACTTCTATCTTTACCGACAAATCTAATGCCCGCGAGATCACTTTTTCAGTTCCCTCCATTTTTTTTTCTTTTTATCAAAAATATTTATACTTCCTTCACTTGAAACCACCAAGACCCACCATCAGAAACCCCAATAGCTAAACCCTAATCTCACCACCATCAAATCGATTATCCATGGTCACTGGTATCATCCTATTTATGTTCACTTTATCTTGTTTTGTTTCCATGGTTGTTGGATTTGTTGGGAATTTTAGAGAGGTGGAGCCGCGAAGGGATTGGGTGGAGAGGAGACGTAGGTGGTTATAGTGGTGTAGGTGGCAGATTTTGGTAGTGATGGTGGTGTAGGTTCACTACACCATGGCGATGCAGATTTGGGAATTTTACGAAGACCTCTTCGACGAGCTCTCCAAGTACGGCGACATCGAAAGCCTCAACGTCTATGATAACCTCGCCGATCACATGGTAACCTACCATTTCAATTCTTTCTGCTTTCTTTTTATTATGTTCTTTGACTTCTCAAATTTACTTTTACATTTTTATTGATATATTCCTCTAATTATAAATATTAGTTCAATGAAGAATGCAAGCGTGAAGCTCACACCTTCAATTTATTATTTGTGTCAGGTGGGTAATGTATACGTTTAGTTCAAAGAGGAAGAACATGCTGCAAATGCACTCAGGAACCTCACCGGAAGATTTTATGCTAGTTTTTTCTTTTCATTTCTTATGCAACTCAAGAGCCAAATTCCAAATTATGTGCCCTTATTTGTTAAGTTGTGATAGTAAAGTATCTGAAAACTAGTAATTAGATGTATCTGAACATCAAGTCTTTGTATGCAGGCCGACCGATTATTATGGACTTCTTTCATGTAACAGACTTCTGTGAGGCCACTTGCAAGTAGTATGAGGAGAATACTTGCAACCGAGGTGGCTATTGCAACTTTATGCACTTGAAAAGGATTAGCAGGTAATGTTTTCCTTTTTTTGATATTCATGGTGTGATTGCGAACATTGATCCTTAAGCATTGATCTGTGCATCCAACTTTTATAAGCTTAAATTTCTTTGATCTATGTTTTTCCCCAGGGACTTGGTGGCTATAGGCATTCAAAGGTAGGTTTGTGACTTAACTTTTCCTATAGATAGAAATTGCCATGATTTTTTTATTGTTGATGTGGTTGTCGTTTCTTGCATTTGATGTACCACCGGGTTATCAGTTCTTTGCTACATCTTACATTTGAAAATTGCTTGTTTTTATTTTTAAAAAATTAATTTATTTTATGCAAATAAAGCATGTTGTGTTATTCTAGTTGAAAGAATTTTGGTATCAATAGTTTTACATTTTGGATCATTTGGTCCCATATGTGTTGCTTGATAAAATGATGATAGTATTGGCTTTGGGTTTGAGCTGCAAACTCTTAAGTGATGCTGTATTGTTAATATTAAATTGCTATGCTAACCAATTGCTTGTTGAAATGTTGATTCTTCTATGCTAGTTATACAATCATATAGATGCTGGTGATTTGGACTAAAATGTTGAATTCACTTTATTAGAATTTAGACATTTTGGGGTTTGGGCTATTTGCATGTGCTGAAAGCATGTAAAGTTTGAAGCATGTATAGGGGATGGCTTTGGTATTGGTTAGTAAGCTCATTCTAACATAATGTAAAATAGGTTTGGACTTTTTAATGTGGGAGTGATTGGTTTGAGAAGTAGACTAATAGGACTTTTGATGTAAACTGCTCTGCTTGGATGGATTGGTTTCATGGTGGATTGCAATGTCAAGTGGAACACCATTTGTTTCCCCAACTGCCCCAGTGCCAGCTCATGAAAATCTCCCCTTTGGTTAAGGATCTATGCTAAAAACACAATCTTCCTTACAATTGTGTGTCATTTTGGAAAGCCAATGCACTAACAATTCAGACACTCTGGAATGTAGCCTTGCAAGCTCGGGATCTTTCTAATCTCATCCCAAAAATTTAGTTTGGGAAGCTGTTAATACTCATGGATGAATGGAATTTAGTTTGGGAAGTTGTTAATGCTTAGTACTGCAGAATTCAGTCTTCCAATGTTTGGTGGTCAAATATTTTGTCCATAAATTTGGAGTTCCATCTATTTATAAAATTTATCCTTCGTAGAAGTTAACGCAAATAAATGTCGACTGCTTGACTTGTATTTGAGGCTTATTTTTGCTTGTCTATCCAAATTTTGTATTCTTCTCCTTTAGCTTTTTGTTATTAATGTTTTGATAAATAGTTAATAATTGAATGTCCTCCTCTACTTCTATATCTAATTTCTATGTATACCTGATTAGATATTTATTTATTCATTTTTGGTTTTCTACAGTCAAAACAATTTAAATGTTTTCTGACATATTGCTTAATATGTTTCTGTTTTTAGGGATACATTGTCCTGAATAGACCATGTGCCCATAGCTGACTAAGTTGGCATTTAAGCCCAGGGAAGAACTACATATTGCAGTAGCAACCAAGTTTACAAGAAGGTCCTCTTCTGGAAAGTCAACTTTTCAAAAAGGTATGATCACATCTCCAATTTTATCTGCCTTATATGCAATCTTTCCATGCTTGAATTATGCTACAGCTTGAAAAGGTGATTTTTAAGGCATTTTGATTAACATAGTATAGAACTTTTGTGAAATAAAGTGATTGTTGCCTTGCCTTAAGTGAAACAATATCAATGCTATTAAAATTTTTCTTCCTTCCATCCTTTCCTACCCCTTCCAGAAAAACCAAAAGGAAAACCAGAAAGTTGAAAAATATTTTGATCTTAAAATTTTGTAATCATGTGTATTTGTTTATACACTTAGGAAGAAAAGTATTAACTAAAAAGTTACTACTTATAGTTTGAGGTTCAAACTATAAGTATACCCATTGTGAGTGAAATTTAAAAGAAAGGAAATAAGAAGAATGGATAATACACCGACTACTAAAAATTTCTTAATCAGCGACTGAAATATTCTGTCTTCTGTCACTATAATGATTAGTCACGAAATCTGTCACGGAAACATTTCCATCGCATAATCCTTGGTGGCTAATTTCTTAGGGACGGAAAAATAATTTCGTCTCTAACTAGCGACGAATATTTTTGTGACTAATTGATAAAATTCCGTTGCTAACATCCGTAACCAAAGTTACTTAATTATTATAAAATTATTATTTTAGCTACTGTTTTAGAGACAAAAAAATTTCATCGCTAAAAAAACCTAAATCTATGTTTCTTAGCGACGAAAATATTTCTGTCACTGATGAACGAATTTTTTTAAATTTTTTTTTAAATTTTTAAACAATCCATTTATATAATTTGAACCTGTATACAACACAACATTACAATAATCCAATCTAAAATACAACAACAAATTTTCAAATTTTAAAAATATTATCATATCATACCATAAAACATTTCAAAAGATCAAAATAAAAATATAATTAAAATGATCAAGATAAAAATAAATTATGTTATACAAGTTCCTTATCAAAACAAACAAGAAGTCAATATATCAAACATCAGGAGGAAAAATATCATAGTCATCCTCATCCATGTCATCTTCATCCCCATCACCAACCCTATCAGCAAATGGATCATCCTCGTGACCGCTACCTGTAGCTTGTGAGCCACTAAGTGATGCGTTCAAGCGCTGTAGGATTGTGTTGATTAAGTTTCCCTGTTCCACCACTTGCGTACTGAGACTTGCAACCAGACTCCTCATCGTTTCCATCTCTGACTGTGAACAACTTTCAGCAGATGCAGAGGAAGATGATGCATGAGAAGCAGCATCAGATCCCAAGCCAAAGATGCGTTTCTTGCTACTAATGCCCCCAACAACATCTAAGTAGATGTTGTTGTTAGAGTTGATGTCAATAGTCTCCTCCCCCGGTGGTCACTGTGAGTCCCTCTCACTGATACGTTTCTGATACTCATCTTGACAAATGCAATTGTTAATAAATATTTATGCTTGCAAATTGACTTAACCATATATTAAAATTTAATTACAGCATTTATACTTACAGCAATATTTTTTGCTTTGGTGGATATCCACTTCCCCTTGCGTGTGTGAAGCCGTGTGAATAGCTTCTAATGTCGTGGATCTCTTTTCAATTGTTGTTTCTAGAAATATGTAAGGAAAATTAATATTATGTGAAGAAAAACCTAATTAGCTCGAATCACAAATTTGATGGAAGTTACTTACCAATTTCTTCTTATGCACAATTGCAGGAATTGAGCCTCCAGTATGTTTTGACAATCCCTCCTCAGATTTTCTATTCTGAGTGTTCTTACTCTTCTTCTCCAACCATTTTGGATCTTGCCGCCATTGTCTCTCCAACTCTTCCCATACATGAATTGGAATCCAATTGCCTTTATCTTGATTGTGACGAACCTTGCACAATGTATTCTTAAGCAATTCAGATCCTTTATGGTTGAAGGATTTTTTGATACATTTTTTATCCTCAGGCAGCCACTTACATTTTTTCTGCATTATTGAAAAGAAATAATTATTCTATCACAATAATTTAAAATTTTAGTCTTATCAACATAACAATAACTACAATTAGAAATACATTACCCCAAACTCAATAAACCACATCTCTTTAACTCTGTCATCAACCTCACGATAAGATTTCCAAGCCCCTTCAAACTTAGATTTCATAATGTTTGAGATTGCATGAGGTGGTCCAACTTCAGGTTCAAACCTATAACAAAAAGAGTCATAAAGTGTGTTTGTGTGTGTATAACAAATCAAAATATAGGAAATTAAAATGCATAAGTCACAAGTACTTATGTCATTCCTGATCCAGGCCTAATCAACATAAGGCCATCTGGATCTATGGTCCCTGGGCGTGAAACTTGTGGCAAAACAGATGATGCATGAGGATCTGAAGAAGAGCTAGCTACAATAACTGATATACGGGGATATGGAGATCGGGCAGATGTAAGAGGAAGTGGAGCTAGGGTATGTGTGCTAGATGTAAGAGGATGTGGAGGTGGGGCATGTAAGTCAGATGTGGAAGGATGTAGAGGTGGAGGTGGGGTGGGGTAGGTAAGTTAGATGTGGGAGGATGTGGAGGTGGGACAGGTAAGCTAGATGCCTGAGAGGTACCCCGACCTCTATCTCTACCTCTACATGTATGGTTATCTTCCATCTATATACATATGGTAAAGAAATATTGTAATTAATTTTGTTTAAAGTTACTAAGAAAACTAGCATATGTATTAAAGCAACTAAAGTTGAAGGGGTTCACATGCATACATCAAAATAAGCTAAAGAAATTCACAAACAAGCATAATAATACAAACTAAGATACATAAATAAGCTAATCAAAAAATGTTTCTTCTTCTTCTTCTTCTTCTCTCCTCCTCCTCCTCCTCCTCCTCCTCTGTTATAAGTTGAGCAATATCACATTAAAAAAACAAAAATTGATATTTAATTCAATAACTCTATAATTATTATCTCTTTTTTGAATCTGTATAATACTACATGTTCTAACATAGCCAATATGAATATGCAAAAACGTTTGAGACTATATCAAGTTGGAAAATCGATGGAATTTACTTCCTTAATCACAAGTATTTATTCAACAAATATCAGAACCTGCAAACCAGAAAACAAATACCTTCCTTCAAGAAGAGTTTCTTTATATATTACCAAGTACGAAATCTAAAAGCCCAACAAATCAGAATTGATAATTGTGTTAAATAATTAATCTGCTGATTATTCCTTTATTTTAATCGCCTTGTAATTGATTCATTGAACTCCATTTGTGCTTAATTGTCATCATTTAGCATAGTTTCTGATATCAAATCCTAATTGGAATATTACTATGAAACTTTGCTTAAATGTATTCTCAGATGCTAATACTTGAACTTTTCAGGAAACCTTTGAATGACGGAGTTCATTTAACCTAAATCAGGCTTGACATCCACTTGAAGAAGGGGCTATGGATTCATGAAGATCAATTTCTCCCTTTGAAGCAATGAAAGAAGAGTTTCTAAGAAGAATCCAGGCCAAAAAATAAAGAACTCAAAATACAGGGCCTGCGTCAAAATACAGGGCTTGCGTCAGAATACAGGGCCTAGGCTGTGTAAAAAATACACGGCCGTGTGAGAGTACACGACCTAGGCCGTGTACTCCTCTGACTTTTGCAATTGAAATAGTGAAATTTTGCTCTTCTAACACAGAGCCATATACGGCCTAGGCCGTGTATGCATACATGGCCGTGTATTGCTCTAGACAAGAATCAAACATAAACTTCTGCGAGAAGTTTATGTTGGGGGCCTATATATTCACACCCTTAGCACGTTTTGAAAGGAGTTCTGACCTAGGAGAGCAGCTGCAACTCCTTGGAGAAGGAGAGGGGAGGCTTGGATCAAAGATTGGAGTCTCGGGTTCGAGCAATATCTCTTTTTGAGCAATATCACATTAAAAAAATAGAAATTGATATTTAACTCAATAACTCTATAATTATTATCTCTTTTTTGAATCTGCATAATACTACATGTTATAACATAGCCAATATGAATATGCAAAAACGTTTGAGACTATATCAAGTTGGAAAATCCATGGAATTTGCTTCCTTAACCACAAGTATTTATTCAACAAATATCAGAACATGCAAACCAGAAAACAAACACCTTCCTTCAAGAAGAGTTTCTTTATATATTACCAAGTGCGAAATCTAAAAGGCCAAGAAATAATAGGAGGTTCCAGTTCTCTAAAGTTGAGTGGACTTCAAGAACCATCATCATTATTCTTTCCTAATTTGTGGAGATATATCCCATCCAAGTCAAAATAAAAAGATAGTAGAAAAACCATGATAGCCTGAGGGTACATCAACATGAATGGAACTTATCCACCATGATCAAGCCCTCAATTTCTATCTTCAACAACATGTTGGTAACCAATGTTTTGAGATGTTATATTACCTTGTTTGCCGATTGTGGAGTTCCTGGCGCTATATATTTGAGCTAGTACAGCTATACAGTGACAGCATCATCATGTAATCAAGCTGAGTTAAAAAAGCAACAAGAAAAATCTTTTATAGGCTAAACATAACTTCATTAAGGAACATTGAAGGTACAAATATTTCTCAACCAAAAAGTGGGGAGCAGGCAATACATTCAAAGCAGAATCAATACATGGGCCAAATAAACCATATTATGGACAATGATGTTACAGGCAGAGCTCAACATATATTTTGTTGGGAGAGACAAAGAGCATAAGAAATCAAGAGAAAGAGGGCTGAGATGAAAAGGGGAGCGATAGAAGCATCAGAAAAAAAAAACATCAAACATCCTCATTTCATCATGGTAAACAAGAAGGCAAGAACCAATGCAGGTAGCAGAAAACACACTAACACCGTAATGGTGACCTTTGAGCTTATGAGAGAAAAGAACTTTCATAAACAGAGACAAAGAGAGAATGGGCAAGAAATAGAGCAAGAATCGAAGGAATTACCTCGCAATGATATTGCAACAAGATGAAAGGGATTCAGTGGCCTCTTGCTCGATTACTGAAGATTGGGGTTCTGCAGAGTGTTGCTCGTAAGATTTAGATGTTTAGGGTAGATGAGAATGAGAGGGAAGAATAAAAAAAGGGAGGGAATGGTATAAAAGTAATAATTTAATTATAAAATTATAAAATATGTAAAGAAAAGCATAATAACAAGGCATGTATTAATGGTAAGTGGAGCCTGTAAGACATTATAAGGTATTGGGTTCGAATCTCATCTTTGGGTTTTCAATAAAAATACTACCTTTTTTAACATATAAAAAACGTAGCGATGAAAAATTTTCCATCGGTATATATTTCATGCAACAAAAACAACTATTTCAATAATAAAATTTCCAGTCTTTTTCATATAAAAAGCTTAGCGATGGAAACATTTCCATCGCTATATATTTTATAGAATAAAACAAAATTTTTTTTAGATAAAAAGTGATTTAGCTACGAATTTTGTCACGGATACTTTAGAGACGGAATTTTTTCGTCACTAAATTATGTCTCAGAATCTAACTACCGATTTCTGTGGCAGTTTCCTTCTCTATCAGTCATGAATTTTTTTCCGTCGCTAAATTCTGTCACAATTTTCATCTTTTTTAGTAGTGACCTAAGGAATATTAGATGTTACAGTACCAACTTTTGGATTCGGCATCATTCCTCTTATCCCCAGAATGTACCTTAGGCAAGCAACCTGATAAAATCAATATTAACCATTAAGGGAAATTTCATCTTAAGTAGCAACCAAAAAAGCATTTGTTATTGAATTCCTCAACTCTTCACACTTACAGACAAATTATCAAGAAAATATATGTAAAGAACTAATCATAGTAGCTTCCAAGAGTAAGAAAAGCACCTTATAGCATGTTATTACAATTGGTTTATACTTAAATGAATCAGTAAAGAGTAAAACATAATGCGGAGAAGATAAGTGCATCTTAGCAAAGGCTCTTTGGTTTGTGAAGCAGAAGCCAACTGGGTAGCATCTCATATGATGCCATCTAATTATAGTTTTGACTCAAAAGATGATTAGCACATAAAGAAAACAAACTATGATATTTCTATGAAAACACAGATTAAGCATGCATTAATGCCACATATATTCAAATGATAATGGTGAAGATTGTAGTCTTTAGTCTTTACATTAGAGACCAAAAGTAAATTTATTAACCATCCATGTAGTGTTTGCGAGGCGGGTGGATCTCTTCAATATTTCTTTGCATCAAGGTATTCTACTTGCTTCTTAATTTCATTATTAAATTTTATTGTTTCACTATTTAATCTGTGTTTTCTATTGTGTGTTTCTAATTAGTGTTTTGGAAAGAATGAATGAGATGTTTTGTGCATAAATTGAATAGAGGATCTCTGCAATACTATCATTGATAAAGAGAAAAAAGAATAAAATAGAGTATATTTACTATTTATATAGAATCCATCTGCTTTCAGGTACTCACAATTCCATCATTCCATTTGATCTTAATAACAAATGCTACCACTTCAATGAATTTCTAATTCATAGTGATGCGCCTCTGAGTCTGAGGTTTCTGTCTCAACATCATAATAATCATTGTTAATTATTGAAATGTAAAATTTCATTGCTCTCCTAAGTGTGAAGTTTGTTTTGACAAGTTTCCCTCGTTAATTTCCTGCTTGACTATTTTTCACTTTTTTTCTGTCCTTGTTCTTGTTTTAATTTTAATATTTATTGAGGTGACCAATTTGAACCGAACAACTTTTAGGCATTACTTAGTAATTCCTATAGAGCACATTCCTATTGTTAAAGATCTCCACAGAAAAACTGAAGACTATTCTTTGGGTAAAGAACACTCATAGTTGTAGCCACTTTAATGTTTAAATTTTATATATATGTTCAAATTTACTTGGTCCATATCATGATTGCCTAATTTATACAGTGAGTCACATGTTAGAGGTAGGGATAATGTTATTGCTTAGAGATGCACCTCAGTCCAAGCACTATAGGTTGCTGCCACTATTAGATTGATCTAGGATATTGATTTCAACTGCAATTGCTGCCACTAACTATAACTTGCATTATTGGTTTTATACCTATAAGGATACAACTTGCTGTGCATTTTGATTTACATTGGCAAAGTCCAAATTGCTCCTATATTACTTTTTTTCTTTTTTTCACACAAGCTGTGTTCAATAGCTTTTTATGAAGTAGAAATGTTTTCTATTTGTGAAAATTACTTGGGCACCATCTACATGGATGCACTGTATTATGCTGTAATACTATATTGACTGTAGTGGTCTTTGTGCACAAAACATGGTAAATAAGTCTAGATATATTCTTATTCAATTTTATATTATTTAAGTGTTTCACTATTTATTATTCAATTTATGTGTTTTATTCAATCTCTGCATATATTTAAGTGTTTCACTATTTACTCCTCATGTATTTTTCCACTGATACTAATTCATCTTCAGGATCTCTGCATAGAGGAAAAAGAAAAAAGAAAAACAAGATTTATCCAGGCAATGAGGATCAAAGAGAACATAGTAGTTAGAGTTTAAGACATAAAGAGAGGAAGAGTTAGAATGAACTAACCTCAAGACAAGACTAGTCCACCCATAATCCGTGCTGCCAGGGTTTCATAAGTGGGTTTGCTGAATTGAGGGGGCAGGCAGCATTGGGACTTGGTGAACTGATAGAGTTGACCAGTGAACAATCACTCAAGGAGTTTGTCATCCGAATAACAAGTTATCTAATAGAGAAAATTGTTGATGTAGATTGTACTTCTAAATCTTGATACTTTAGGTATGCTAGTTTCTAATGATGTCATTTTATAATTAACATTTACATTCAATATAATATCAGAACCAATTCATTACTATTTCCTACTTTATTAGTATCATATACATGCCTTGACACAAAAAGTGATTTGCCCCTTTCATTCTTATAATTATATTATAATTTCATCTTAGGTAAATTTTGCAAGCAGTATATCATAATGCCTAGAAAAATAACCTCAAATTGAATTTTACCAATCTTAAAAAGGTAAATAAGCACAACATTTCCTGACAATAGTAATTGTTGGCACAAGTCTTGTACAATTATTGCTGGCCATGACAGAAGTTGATAAATGCATAGGGTCAGCAATTCTTGAAATAGTTTTAGTAGCCATAACAATTGTCGGTAAAGGCACATTTTTTACTGACAATAAAATAGGTCTTTACTAGTAATAACAAAGGTTGTTAAAGATACGGAAAAGGCAAACCTAGGACTATTTTAGTCGCCATTACAATTGCCGGCAAATAATTGTCACTAAAAGGCTTTACTTTTACCAGCCATAAAAGGAGTCTTTATCGGCACTCTATATAATGGCCGGAAATTTTTTTACCGACATTGGATATAGCGGCCAATAATTAATGCTAGTATTGCCGCTAAAAGGCTTATTTATTACTGCTAAAAGACTTAAAGCAAATGGTTACTGCTCGAGAGTGGCTTAGCTAGGCAAACCCTAATAGACCACATCCTCACAGAGTAAGGGTTCATATAGTTACAATTACTTCTTTTTAAACAGGAATTGTATAATTGTTTTAATATTATTTGGTTTTATCTTATATTAAAAAAATTTACATAAATTTTTATAATTTAATAATTTTGTGTTTTTTATTTTTCTCTAGATATCATTCTATTATTTACATCTCTAACACAAACTGAATTTATAAAAATAAAGTAAATTTGGGGAAGAACCCGATTGCTATAGATATGTGAAGGATTAATCCCAAGATTTCATTTCCTAGTCTAGGCATTGCTTATAATTTCCTAACAAATTCTTCTACATCTTTTTTTTTTTTTTTTGCAGTCAGTAATGTTTAGGTTAGTTTGTATGTAGTTCGATAATTTTTTTTTTTACATTTTTTAATTACTTTAAAGCAAAGAGTATTAAATAAAAAATATAAAAATATTTAATATCTTTAGAATTTAAAAATATTTTATATTTTCTCAAAAAGAGAATCATTAGGTTGATCCATAATGTGAATTTACAATTTTTTTAGCCTGTTTGATGAACAGAATTGGAATGACATTTAGTATTGCAATTAGAATTAAACCTCTAAATTTTAATTTTATTTAATGTCTATATTAAATTCAAAATTCAAATTCTAAGTATGAGTTATATGGAAAAGTAACTAATTTACACTACTACAATTCTTAGCTTAAGTTCTAAAAATTAAATTCTAAATGCCAAGATTTTTTTTAAGCTATTAAAAGAAAAAAAAGTTAATCCATATATCTTATTGTTCATTGTCTCTGCTGCCTGTCTTTCCCGGCAGCACACTCTGACAGCCCTCTTTGCTGACATAATACAATAAGCATTGTTGCTGACAATTATTAGCTACCGGTGTGTTCTATCAACCATCGCTGCCATGTTCTTTGGCAACAATCACCACCGGGCTGCGGCACAAAGTACTCGTTTGAAAATTTTATTTACAGTCAAATTTAATTTATACTATTAAGTAATTAAATTTATTTACTGTATTTTATAAATCTTAAAAAATATTCAAATAATATAATCATAATTCAGTTTAAAATTATAATTTTATTTATCAATTTTTTATTTTCCCCCTCAGTTACAATTCCAACTTAAATGAATTGAAATTATAATTTTAAATTTATAATTCGTTTGGACGAAAAAATTGAAATTATAGTTTAAATTTCTAATTTTAATTCCAATTCCGTTAATTGAAATCTGTTAATTGAAATTGACTAAAAATCTTAATTATTTTTCAAGCAATAAGGAATTAAAGTATAGAATTATAATTTTGAATTGAATTGGAAGATGTTGTTAATGATGATGGTTAGTGGATGCAGCCGGCAACGGTGGTCAAAGGGCTCCCCCAACGACAATGGTTGGAGGGCACTGTTGGAGACGATGGTTGGAAGATGCTGCCAATAACTTGGTCAGCTTCAACAACAATGGTTATGAAAATATGTGACAAAGATAATCAATAATAATTATAACATATTATTTTTAATTTATGCTTGGAATTGTAATTTTTATTGTATATGTTAAGAATTAAAATAGTATAAAATAGTTATTTTTTAATTCCATAAAATTGAAGTCAAAATTCAAATTCAAATTTTAATGTACACATATATCAAGCAAGGTAATTAAAATTAAGAAATATAATTCTAATTTTAAGTATCAATTCAAAACCTAATTCTATGTGTAAAACGGCACCTTATACTTCTGTTTTTCTCATCTAAACTAATCTAATGCAAATTGATGAACCCATTTTAAGGCTTACAAGGTATTCTTAATAGGATTTCCCTATCTATTGTAAATGAAAGTTGAGTTCTCTATCATTATGAAAAACCTCGTATCCGTTGAACGCACGGGGGTCAGTGGGCCATCCATAAGCTCATTTCCTCGAAACTTATGACATTACATTACATGCATATGTTTTCAGAATAATTCTATATATTAACGAGTCTATTTTGTTGTTTTCCATGCTCAGGAGGCCACTAATAGTAATCAACCCAGTGCCAGGGATAAAGAAATGGAAAATGCGTACACCATATCAGAATCTAGCTACAACCTTTTGTAGAGCTACAACCTTTTGTAAACTAGCTTTCCAGCTAATAGCAGTACCAAAAGCAGTAAAGACATAACCTGTGAGAGACTTCCTTGTATCTAGACAGCCTGCATAATCAGAATCTACGAAACCTTCAATAGCAGCTGTTCTTCTTTCATTTCTAGCTCCACCATAAACCAGAACTCTACCAAGAGACCCTTTAATGTATTTTAGGATCCACTTCAGAACCTGCCAATGTGCTTTCCCAGGATTAGCCATAAATCTGCTTACCAAACTCACTGCATGAGCTATATCAGGACGGGTACACACCATAGCATACATTAGGGACCCTACAGCATTAGCATATGGAATACCTTCCATATAGATCTGATCTTCATCTGTCTTGGGTGCTTGATTTATACTCAACTTGAATTCTTTGAGATAAAGGTGTTACAACAGGTTTTGAATTTGACATACCAAACCTGTCAAGAACCTTCTTGAGATATAACTCTTGAGACAAATACAGAAGCTTTTTCTTTCTGTCTCTATAGATTTCTATTCCCAAAATTCTTCTGGCTGCACCTAGATCTTTCATTTCGAATTCTCTATTCAACTCGGCTTTAACTCTTTTAATTTCACTCTTACTGTTGCTTGTTATCAGAATGTCATCAACATATAGTAGTAAAAATACAAACATACTGTCAGAGAGAAATTTGAAATAAACACAGTTATCATACTTGCTTCTTTGGAACTTAATTTGAGTCATGAATTCATCAAATCTTCTATTCCATTGTCTAGGAGATTGTTTCAAACCGTAAAGAGATTTTTTCAGCTTACAAACATAATCCTCTTTACCTCTGATTTCAAACCCCTCAGGTTGTTTCATCATAATTGTTTCATCAAGTTCTCCATACAAGAATGCTGTTTTCACATCCATCTGTTCCAATTCAAGGTCAAATTCAGCTACCATGGCCAAGAGAATTCTTATGGATCTGTGTTTGACTACAGGTGAGAACACATCATTAAAGTCAATTCCCTCTTTCTGTGTAAAACCTCTAGCAACAAGCCTGGCCTTAAATCTGCCTGGTTCAACTCCTGGAATGCCTTCTTTTCTTTTGAAAATCCATTTACAGCTGACCACTCTTGAACCAGCAGGCCTCTTTACCAAATCCCATGTATTGTTGTCATAAAGGGACTTAATCTCTTCATTCATAGCTTTAAGCCATTTTTCCTTTTCTTTACTAGCTACAGCAGCTTTAAAGCTCTTAGGTTCATCTTCCAAGACTTCACTTGCAGCTATCAGAGAAAATGCAATCAAATCTGCATATCCATATCTTTCTGGAGGTTTAATCTCCCTTCTGGTTCTATCACATGTTAACATATAGTTGTCTTCTCCTTGTTGCTTTTCCTCATGCTCTTCTTCCTTAAGTAACCAATTTCCAGTTTGAATTTCTTTAGGCTTGTCTTGAGACTCCACCTCAAAGTTGACTTTTTGAAGATCAAACTCTTCACTCTGATCAGGACTAGATTTTGTCACACTAGCCTTAGTTTTATAAGCCATTTCAGTTTCATTGAAAACAACATCACGACTAATGATACACTTTCTATGACCAGGTTCTAAACACCAGAGTCTATAAGCTTTAATTCCCTCTGGATACCCTAGAAACATGCACTTAATTGCTCTAGGTTCCAATTTGTCTTGCCTAATATGAGCATAGGCAACACAGCCAAACACTTTAAGTCTCTCCAAATTTGGAGGATGACCTGACCACAATTCTTCAGGAGTCTTCATGTTAAGGGTCATTTGTTGGGACATTTATTTATCGAGAAAACCAAGAAATGATCATAATCGCTTCATTTAAAAATTCTTGGGCAAACCAGCACTCAATAGCATACACCTCACTCTTTCCAAAATGGTTCTATTGAATCTTTCAGCCAAACCATTTTGCTGAGGAGTACCAGCAACAGTTCTGTGTCTTGCTATGCCATTTTTGCTGCAAAAATCATTGAAAAAATCAGAACAGAATTCAAGGCCATTGTCTGTACGAAATCTCTTAACTTTCCTTTCTGTTTGGTTTTCAGCAAGAGTTTTCCAATTCTTGAAATTTTCAAAAGCTTCATCTTTGGTTTTCTGAATATAAATCCACAATTTCCGTGAGTAATCATCCACAATGGTCATGAAGTATCTTGCACCAGAGTGAGAGGGGATCCTGGATGGTCCCCAAAGATCAGCATGAACATAATCTAATGTTCCTTTTGTTCTTTGCTGGCCAACATTGAATTTGACTCTACAAGCTTTACCATAAACACAGTGTTCACAAAATCTCAGTTTTTCCACCTTGTCTCCACATAGTAATTCCTGTTTTCCCAATTCAATCAGTCCCTTTTCACTCACATGGCCCAGCCTCATGTGCCATAGATCAGTTTTGGACAACACTTTCTCTGTTATAGCAGCTGCTGAACCAATTACTATGTCACATTCCACTGAATACAGGCCATTTTTCTTAATTCCTCTCATGACAACCATGGAACCCTTTACAACTTTCAGCACTCCTTTTTCACCTTTGAACACATACCCTTTCTTGTCTAGTTCACCAAGAGAAATCAGATTTCTCTTAAGGTCAGGTACGTATCTTACATCAGTAAGAAGCCTTTCAATCCCATCATGAAATCTGAACCTTATAGATCCAATTCCTGCAATTTTACAAGGCTTATTATTTCCAAGAAGTACTGATCCCCCTACTTGGTCACAGAATTCCTCAAACCAAAATCTGTTAGGAGTCATATGAAAAGTGCAGCCTGAATCCATTATCCACTCAGTTTCTGGATTATTACTTGACACCACTAAAGCCTCTGATGATTCATAACCATCTTGAACAATAGCTGCATTTCCTGAGTCCTTGAATCTTTCATCATTTGCACTGCCTTTCTGTCTTTCAGGGCAAACTCTCCTAGTATGTCCTTCCTTTTTACAATGATAACATCTAATGTTAGGAAAATTACCTCCACCATTCCTTTGTTGTGACTTAGATCTTTTCTTGTCATGCTTACTTTCTTTCTTAGATGTTCTTCCCCTTACTGTCAAACCTTCACCAGTTACTGAGGACTTCGGCTCCTTCCTTTCATTCAACTCTTTTGAATTTAATGCAGCTTGCACTTCATCAAGAGATAAAGAATCTCTTCCAAACAATAGAGTTTCAGAGATTTGGTCATGTACAACCCTTCAAGTTTTGTCCAAACCCCTGCAGCAGTCTTCTCTTTTGAGATTTGTTTGAGCACTTTGTCACCGAGACTCAAGATGATTGCACTGTGGGCTTTCTCCAACAATGCCTTCTTATCTTTTTCAGCCATGGAGATGTCCAGTTTTGCCTTTCCTTCAAGTGCCTCTAACAGACCCTGCTAAACCAGAAGTGCTCTCATCTTCATCCGCCATAACCCAAAATCGTTTTGTCCAGTGAATTTCTCAACCTCATACTTGGCTGAAGCCATGACTGAGTCGTTCCACGCTCACCGCACCAATTTGTTGGAACAAAACCAGAAATAACACCAGAACAGAGAACAACTCTATGCGATAAAGGTAACAAGAACAGAAATTGGATTTCCAGATAAGCAAGAAAAAACCCAGAAAGAACACTAAGATTTAACGTGGTTCAATTAGAGCAATATACTCTAATCTACATCCACGGCAGCCACTAATATTGATATATCAAATTCTCTTTTTGTGAAGTACAATCTTTCTCTCACAGTTACAGATTTTTCTCACACTGATACAAGAAGAATTTTTTTTTCAAAGAATTTCTGGAGGAGAGGAGAAAGTCATACAACATCAACTATATATAAACCAACTACCAATAAACTAACCGTTAACCAATCACTAATAAACGGTTATGATGCCAGCTGTCAAAAAATAACGGTTTGCCAACCAGGAGTTGTTTATTGCTTGTTGACTGAAACAATATAACCAACAAAATTAAATTAAGAAAAGATACATTTTTACTTTCTAACTTCCCATATAAGCTTGATTTAGAAGAATATTCTAAGAATAATGATCATCTTACCTCAAACAGTACTCACACTCCTTTTATTACCACATTAAAGTTAGTTAATGAAGTATAAATTATTAGTTAATGGATACGTACAAATATGTAACTAATTCAGCCTGACCCCGTTAGCCAACTTATATATGTCATTAACTATTTTTTTGTTCTTCATTAACTAACATTTTACATATTCATTAACCAATTTTTATACGTCATTAATCACGAATTTGTACTTCATTAACCAACTTTATATGGTATAAAAAGTGGTGTAGTCACTACAAGAAAATTATGAATTAGCGACGAAAATTTGCGAGGGAATTTTTCCCTCGCAATTCCCTCTCTAATTAGCTAGAAAATTGCGAGGGATTAGCGAGGCAAACACTTTCCCTCGCTAAAATTCAAAACAAAATCCACAACTAGTAAACAGCGAAGCAATAGCGAGTGAATTAATTCTCTCTCTAAAATTAGCGAGGGAAGTGAGAGGGATGATCTCCCTTGCTAAATTTTGTGAGGGAATATGTTACCCTCGCTAAAATCAGCGAGGGATTTGTGAGGTAATATTTCCCTCTCTAAAATTAGCGAGGGATTTGCGAGGTATAAAATTCCCTCGCTAAATTCAGAGAGCTGATTGCGAGGGAATTGCGAGGGATTAACTTCCCTCGCTAAATTAGAAATCTCGTGGATTTACAAAACGTCTCCTTTAGGTTTAGTGTTCTGCTCTCCTTCCCCAAATCAAATATCCTTCCCACCCACAGCCGTACAAACTTCCCCTCCACCACCCAAGCCCTTCCCTGGAGCTGAGCACGGCAGCCACGCGATGCGAGTGAGTTCCCCTCCTTCTGCAGGTATGCCTTCTTCCATTATTTCTTTCTTCCATTCAAGTTTTCTTCTTTCTTCCATCATTCTGCCTCCTTCTTCGTTCCCTTCTATTTTTGGTATGATTCTCCCTCCTTCTCCGTCCCTTCTTCTTTGTATGGGTGGTTTACGGTTACAGTGGTGATGGGTTCGAAAGGGTGTGAGTTGGCTGGACCTGTGAGGGGTTGCTGGTTCAATTGGGGTCATTGGTGATAATTGTTGGTGATGGTGAAACGGTGGTGGCAGCCTCTGTGGTGACTTGAGCCCAAGCTCGAATCTGCAAGTGCTGGATTCAGAGTAGGTAATGGTGGTCATAGGTTTCGTTGGGTAGAGAGTATGGACCTGTGGTGACATTTTTTTTAGTGGTTTGGTTGAGGGTGGTTGTTTGTGGGTAGAACAGTGTGGAGATGGTGGTTGAGGATCTGCTTCTGATATTAGCAGTGGTTGCTACTCTACTAAAATTCTAAACCACTTCCAATCTGAAGCTATTGCATCAGAATGGTTCTTCAACATATGTTATTCCTTGTTTTTGAGAAAAAAAAATTAAATTGAAGGAAATGAAATAGCAACATCTGCTATTTACGTTTTGATAGAGTATGTATGTAATTTTATTTTGATGTATAAGGTCTTGAACCATAATTTCTGCTTGTTGGTGTATGAAGTTTACATAGTAAATCTATTTGGCTGTAGAGATATATATACTCTCCACTATAGCATATGTTGTTATTATTACTCTTTACATAAGAGGTCATTTAAAAATGCATCAATGAACACTGCCTGCCATTTCAGATAAATTGACAAGTTACATAATCTTTTAAGGTAATGTACTTGCTTCAAATGAATCAAAAAGATTCACTCTACGGAGGGGGGGTGAGAAATGTGTATGCAGGTTTAAGAAATTTGGGTTGAGGGAGATACTATGAGGGGTGACAATGTAATAAGCGGGTGGATGTGAATTGGTGATTATAGAAAAACGCTTCTTTCACATCACTGCATTTGGGGAAATGTAGCAGAATTAAAGTGTTAATGAAGTAGAACTAGTTAGTGTATAAAAAATGAAGTCAAACTAATTTTCACAGGATCAAGGTGTTTACTTTGACATTAGACTAGAAAAAATAGATTAAAATAAGGATTTATGTGGCTCATATTGATAGGAATTTTCACAGGATCAAGTTTTTGGGTCCTACTTTGTGCATTAGAAAATTATTACTTATTTTTCAGAAAAGAAAGAGTAATTAGTGCATCCACATATAAGAGTACTTAGGTGTATTAAGAGTAATTATACTTTTAGCAGTTGATATTTAATTTAAGATGACATAAACAACATCCCATTTTTTTGTTTCATTTCATTGTTTGAAATACATGGAGAAATATGAGACTTCTCTAAAATCTATACAATGATATTGGATGTGCTTTAATCTCACTGCACAAGAAGAACAGATCTTGTTCATCATTGTATCATAATCCCTATAACAAGGTTGTGAAGAGAGGTGTGAGATGTTGGGTACATCGTCGTTTAGTTATTGTCTTTGTTCTAATGATAAAAATGTCTGCTTGTGATCGTGACTGAAATATGTGCTTTTTCATTATATGTACAGGGATACTTACTTAAACTCAAGTCTTCATAACATTCTTGTGTTGGATGTTCTATTGAGCTCCTACATTTCTTCTTCTCTGGAGCCCATTTATAAGGCCACTTCAGTTGTACTACTATTAGCGGTAGTTACTTAAACTCAATTCACTATTCTGAGTAATTAACTGATTTTGTTATTAATGACAAATTATCTCTTTTATCAAATTTAAGTTTTTTAAAGTTAAATAACATTCACTCTTATTGATGAGTTATGCATATATGGAGTATGGACCTTGAATTGATTATGTTTTCTATGAACACTTTTTACTTTATTTTACACTTTTTACTCTTTCTGTACATTGGCCTTAAAAAAATTCAATTCTTTGATGAAACTTTTCTGCTTAATCAGATTCAGAAGACAATATTAGGACAATATTAGTAGCTAGTACATTCTAACTCATAAAATTCTAGAATTTTATGGGAAGATAGCTTTCTCTAGGAACAAAATACGCACAGGAAAATTAAGAAATTTTCCTAGCAACTAGCCTTACATGTTAGCTTTTAAATACCAATGGTTTCATGTGAAACGGACACCGGAGTAGGAAGTTATATAACCTGATTTACTGGCTTGCAGAATACATTTTCTGCAGAATCCAACTCTGATTCAAATAGAAACTGGTGTAAATTGGCTACGTGAAAAATTCTAAAATTTTTACCACACGTAGCCCTATGTCTTAGCTTCAAAATGACACAAAAATCATGTCATTCCGATGTCTATAACTCAAGTTATGCGACAAACATCACCAGCTGTCAAGATAACTCATTTTCCTGGTTTAAAGGAGTCTTTGCTGATTTTCTGCATAATGTTGCAGAAAACAACCAAAAATCACATTCCCAAACCTCCCCAAAGGTCTCTAACCGATTAGAGGTCTTCAATAATCAGTCAAAGTCCGTAATAATATGTTTTCTAAAGATGCCAAACTATAGGTTCGTCCCATAGGGAACCAACTCTAGGTTCAACCTCACTTGCTTAAGGGAACCAACTCAATAGGTTCGACCTCACTTGCTTGAGGGAACCAATTCAATAGCTTCGACCTCACTTGCTTAAGGGAACCAATTGACAAGGCTCAACCTCACTTGCTTGAGGGAACCAATTCACTCTTGTTACTACCCCATTTCAACTCAACTTATTGAGAGAGTAAAGTATTTACCACAAAACTTACCTATCTAACTCAACTTTAATTATCAAAGGAGTTACTAGTATTTCTACGATTCAAACCATCCCAAAATACCTCCAAAATTTGCCTAAAAAGGCTGATTTTCAGGATTACACAAAATGTACATTCTAACTCATAAAATTTTGAAATTTTATGGGAAGATAGCTGTCTCTCATATCTTTCCAATGCCATAAACCTCACCTCATTTGGCTAAGCGTATCTAAACTTATGCGATATTTTGCAGAAGCAAAAATAGGAAATTCACCGATTCACCCGTTTCTGCCTTGACTTAAAACTACAACTGGGAACAAAATACATAAAGTAAAATTATGAAATTTTGCAGGCAAGAAGCCTTACATGTTAGCTTTAAAATGCCACTAGTTTCATGTGAAATGGACACCAGAGCAAGGAGTTATGCAATCTGGTTTAGTAGCTGCCAGAATGCATTTTCTGCAGAATCTGCCTTGGATTCAAACCGAAACTGGTTCTGCTTGGCTTGGTGTAAAATTCTGAAATTTTTACCACATGTAGCCCTATGTCTTAACTTTAAAATGACATAAAAATCATGTCAATCCGATGTCTGTAGCTTAAGTTATGCGACAAGCACCACAGGATGCCAAGATAACTCATTTTTCTGGTTTCAGGGAGTCTTCTACTCAGTTTTCTGCATAATGTTGCAGAAAACAACCAAAAATCACACTCCCACACCTCACCAAAGGTTTTCCACCTCTAAGCATAATTAGGTCTCTAACCGATTAGAGGTCTTCAATAATCAGTTAAAGTCCGTAATAATCTATTTTCTAAAGATGCCAAACTCTAGGTTTGACCCTTAGGGAACCAACTCTAGGTTCGACCTCACTTGCTTGAGGGAACCAACTCAATAGGTTCGACCTCACTTGCTTGAGGGAACCAATTCAATAGCCTCAACCTCACTTACTTGAGGGAACCAACTGACAAGGCTCAACCTCACTTGCTTGAGGGAAGCAATTCACTCTTGCTACTACCCCATTTCAACTCAACTTATTGAGAGAGTAAAGTATTTACCACAAAACTTGCCTATCTAACTCAACTTTAACTATCAAAGAAGTTACTAGTATTTCTACGATTCAAACCATCCCAAAATACCTCCAAAATTTGCCTAAAAAGGCTGATTTTCAGGATTGCACCAAATGTATATTCTAACTCATAAAATTCTGAACCTTATCTCCAATAAGTTTACTCTCTATCTAATGAATTTGTTATTAATGTGCTAAATTTATGCTAAATATTAATTATTGTATTCATTAGACAATTCGAGGATTCATTAAGGGATACAGATCCCAATATAACTGATGATCCAATATTGGATGATCTAATAAGGTCCAATATCATAAAATATGTCAAAACTAACTTAATTAAACCTAATTGAACCTTAAGAAGCCCAGTAAAAGGATTATAAAATGTATAAAATATATTATTATCACTTATTTATGTTATCTTCTGAAACTCATTCAGAACATTGGCGCCGTTTATGGGAAGAGATAAACTTCAAGTTCTACCACCACCACCGTCGTAAACAGTAGACAAAATCAAAATCGTGCCTCTGCTATGCAGAATCCACCATCCGCTCGCTACCATCGTGGCTCGGCCTCATTGCCCACCCTTTATGGGTCACACCTAAAAAAGGTAAACCCTTACAGGCCACACCTCAAAAAAGTAAAACCAAACGGGATACACCTCAAGACAAACCCCAACAGGTCACATCCAAGAGGGTAAACCCAAAAAGGGAATACCTAAGAGGATAAATGCAAAAGGAGACTATAGTATAGAAGGTAAACCCAAAAAGGGATTGTCATACCCAAGAGGGTAAACCCAAATGGAGACTACCATACTCCAGAAGGTAAACCCAAAAGGGGACTAGCATACACCAAGAAGGTAAATTTAATAGAGTAAACCCAAAAGAGGACTAACATATGCCAAGAAGGTAAATCCAAAAAAGAAATACCCAAGAAAGGAGACCAAAGAGGGTAAACCCAAAAGGAAACTATCGTAGAAGGTAAACCCAAGAGGCCGTACTCTAGAAGATAAACCCAAGAGGAAAAATCCAAATGGGAACTACTATACTCCAAGAAGGTAAACCCAAAAAAAGACTATCAAACCCTAAAAAAGTAATCCTAAAAGGGAAACTTAAGTGGGTAAACCCAAAAGGAAACTACCATATGCCAAGAAGATAAATCTAAAAAAGAAATACCCAAGAGGGTAAACCCGAATGGAGACTACCCTACTCCAAAAGGTAAACCCTAAAGGGGATTACCATACTCCAAAAAGGTAAACCCAAGAGGGTAAACCCAAAATAGGACTACCATATATGAAAATAAGTTTGCCCCAAATGGTTTAAAATATTAAGTTTTGATGATGACAAATATAAGACAAATAGAATGATGCTTATGCTTGATAGATGTGCTTAATGTGATATATTATATCATACATGATATGTACCTTATCTAGTTATATTTCACTTAATAATCATGCAATAAGATATATGTAACATTCATCATATAATATATCTAATAATGCTTTATATGAGTTATAAATGAATTAATATTGGATTTGACCTTGTTTAAATGAAAATGTGTAAAATATTCTTTGTTGCATCCTTTATAGAGATATCCATTAGTAATAGATAAATATCTTATTTGGATGTGTCTATGAAAATCTTATATGCATGTTAGACTAACTAGAGTTATACATTTATGAATCATGTATATAAAGATACTGAATTATGATTTTGGACTAACTATGCTTGTTTAAGTAAGCAATATTTTGTAGGATAGCACAAGTATCAAAAGTGAGTATTGTAACAAGAAAGTAAAAGATCTCAATTAAGCTCAACACAAGGAGAATGTGATTGGACATATGTCTTTGAAGAATGTTTTTAATGATAACAAACATGAAGACAAAATGAAGATGATGGGAAGACCAAGGCCAAGATCTTATACGAATAGCTTTACGACTTAGAGTCTCTTTGTTCGAGGATCTCTTTGGATATCTCCTAGTGCATCAAGATAAAACAAAAATGTTTCCTTAAACTTATACCAAAACTGTTTTGATCTTGAAAATAACTTAAAAATATTTTAGTGTTTTTGATAAACTTTCTGGGATGTTTTTCAAACATTTATAACTGTTTTACTAACTGAATTATTCGAATAACTCATTGGTTATTCGAATAAAGCTTTAAATTTGGCTGCTGCGTGACTCAGTGTTTTAAAGTGTTATTTGAATAACACTCCTGTTATTCGAATAAGAGTTTTTTGAATGGCTTGTTTTTACATCAGCTATTCGAATAACTCATCAGTTATTCGAATAGAACTGTTTCCTAGAAATCTATTTTAACCAGTGTTATTCGAATAAACTTAGAGTTATTTGAATAACTAGTTTTCTAAAGAAAGTTTTTGTGGTAGCATTATTCGAATAACACATGTGTTATTCGAATAACCTTTTTCAGGAACGTTTTTAAAAAGAACGTGTTATACGAATAGCAGAAAGCTTATTAGAATAAACACGGTAAACACAGTTCCGGATATAGTATGTAATAGACATATTTTTATAATAATCACGAAATTAATTACTACAACGACTAATTTTCTATCTGACCCTATAAATAGAGACCGTGGGTCTCATATAAAAAAAGCCCAGCTATCTGTTTAATTTACGCTTGCTGTGAAAAATGTGATTTATAATTTACGCCTATTTTTTGTGTTCTTTTTGCTGAAACTTTCAGATATCCTTTGAGAGCCTCTTAGCACTTCAATTTGTATTATTTGCTCTGAGTGAGAGTTTCTCTTCATCTATATTTATGTTCTTCTGTATTGAGGGTGAGGTATCCTTCAAGGTTTGTATAAGGGTGAGGTATCCCTTCAAGGTTTGTATAAGGGTGAGGTATCCCTGCAGGCTGAGACTTTAGCACAAGGGTAGAGTTTTTCTGTGTATGAAAAGTGCTCTTTTATGTAACGGTTGCAAGCATCTATTGAAGCTTGTATACATAGTAAAAAATCTCAGATTGTTTTCGAGGACTGGACATAGACCACAAGTGGGTTAGTGGTCGAACCAGGATAAATATCGTGCCTGCTTCTCTCTTCTCAATCTCTTTATTTTACGTAATTTTATATTATTACACATTTATTTATGTGCTGTTCTTAAAGCTTTTATTCTTCATGTCACAATTTTTTTTATTTAATAGCTTAAATATTTGTGTTTATTTTAAAAGCATTTGTGAAAAGTTTTTTATATCCAATTCACCCCCCCCTCTTGGGTAATGACTGCCGTGACTAACAAGTGGTATCAGAGTTTCGTGCTCTGGTGAAAACTTAACCGCTTAGAGTTAATGATTCTTACTTGTTGGCAACCTTGAAAGTTTTTCAAAATGAAAAGTTTTGAAATTGATAAACCACCATTCTTTGATGGTGTAAATTTTGTTTATTGGAAAGTTAGAGTAGAGTTTTATATACAATCTATTAATTTGGATTTGTGGGATATTGTGCTAAATGGATTTACTTACAAATCAAAACAAACTTGGAATAGTTTTGACAAAAAATGTTTTTCTTTGAACATTAGAGCTATGCAAATTTTGAGAAGTAGTTTGAATGATGATACTTATGCTAAAATTAAAAATTGCTCTAGTGAGAAAGATATATGGGATGCTCTTGATGATATCTATCTTACTAACAATATTTTTATACATAAAGTTGTATATAGAAAGCAAGAAGAGCAAAAGTCATTGAAGGAAGCTTGTCATGAAAAATATCCTCAAAGAGATGCTTAAACTATTGAAGGGAGCCAAATGCCTCTTGGTAACGATGGTGCTCAATTTGAAGAAAAGGCAAAGCAAAATAAAATTGATGAGGAAGAAGGTGATTCCCTTAAATAGCCAAGTATGCTACAAATTGAGATTACTTCCTATATGGCTAAAAAGGATTTTGAGGTAAATAATTATATTCTTTCCTATGATGTGTTACAATGTGCATATAATGAATTGTATGATGGTTTATTGAATTTAGAAAAGAAAAACTTATCGTGTTTGGAAAATATTTCCTTTATTGAAAATAAAATTAAAACTTTGAAAAATGAATATGTCTTTCTTGATGAGGAAATGTCTTTAAAATGTAAAACCTCAACTTCTTGTGAAAAGTGCATTGATTTAGAAAATCAAGTTGATGACTTATATTCCAAATTTGCCAAAGCTAATGATTGTAATTGCTTAAATTCTATACTTGTTAATGAAAATAAAATTAGTGTTATTCCATGTGAAAATTCAAGCAAGGCTTATGGCAAAAATAATTTAGAATATAAAAACAACAAAAGGCTTAAGTTTTTTAAAAATGATATTCAAATGATCAAGTCATCATTAAATTCAACTGTTTGCAATTTTTGTGGTCATTTAGGACATATTTTTCATTTATGCAATTATAAAAGAAATCCTTATATGAGAAATTGTATGGTATGGATTCCTAAAAATCTTAAAGGCCCTAATACTAACATTCAAGGACCCAAAATGAAGTGGGTACCAAAATATCCTCGTCGTATTTCAATTTTGCAGAATATTTCTCAAAAGGATGGACAAATTAGTCAAAAGAAAGAGGAGTCATCAAGGAGAATACTTACAAAGCCCAATGGTAGAAACTTTAGTCAAAGAAGGAAGATAACTTTAACCAAAGCTTCTCAAGTACAAAATGTAGAGCTTGCAAAGTTCAAGACTTCAAAAGAGAAGCAATGGGTAAGAAAAAGCATTTCCTTGATTGGCAAGGCCAAGGTATCAAAAGTTTTACCTCTTATGCACATTCACTTAAAAATGATAATAATGAATACGAGGTATATTCCTTGTAGGCCTTAGGTAGAGGATAGAATCATGTGTACTTGATAAAATTTGAATATTATGTTTAGTACATAATTACGTTCATTCTTATTATATCATAATTCATTAATTTGTTATATATCTTAGTACATAAGGTTCTATAATGCCTAGGTATGTTTGCTATGCTTTAAAATTGTCTATATATCATGAAAGTAAGCATGCTATCAACTATGTGCTTAATGGTATTTAATTATTTAATTTATTGTGCTCAATTTATATATTATGAAAAATTAATCTTTATGAGAGCATAATAGATTAATATTCAAAAACTAACACACAATGATCCAATAAAATTTGGGTACCAAAAGTTAAAAATTGAAGTGTGTTGTAGGTGTGCTTGAAGGCCAAGAAGTGACTTTGGCATCTTGAAAGTGGTTACTCCAAATACAAATATCATAAATAATTTCAAGCTCTCTTCCTTGTCTCCATGAAGCATAGACTTGCAATCCTTAAATAAGTGAAACTTGTGTTATGCTTTTCTAACTTTATGTCTTGAATATGTTTCTACACATTAATATGCTAGATAAAAGTATGCTCATTGTTTGAAATGACATGATTGATGATAATATCCTTGAGCATGAGTTTTTTGTTTAATCATGACTTAAAATGAGCATTTGTGTTAAATGGTTTTATCTTGTTTTATCCCTTTCTAACATAATTCTTGGTTGTTTCAAAATGCTTTTGTAAGAATCAAGAATTTGGTTTGATCGTCATGAACGCATGTTAAAATGAGTGCTAAATTGTTTGGTTGTTTTTAATCTTTGCACTTATTGGTTTTAACCCGCTGATGTTGTTCTGATATATTTATTTGAATAGAAAGGTTTTTATTCAGATAAATCCTTTTTGTAGCCACTAAAATATGTTTTTGAATGCCTTTTTGATAAGAGCAAGTCTTATTCAAATAAGTCTTTTTGGTTGGCTACTAGTTCTGAACGTATGCTTCATTGTGTTTCTGATAGTTTTATTCAAATAAATCTTGGTTTATTCGAATAAAAATCAAATCAAGTGATCAAAAATTGTGTTGCACATCAGCGTTATTCGAATAACATTCTATTTATTCGAATAAACTGATCCTTAAGCAACCACACTTTCTCTGCTTATTCGAATAAAGACAAGTTTATTCGAATAAACTGACTTCCATGTCAGTTCTGCTTTTGCTGTGGTCTCTGTCTATTTGAATAAAATTCATTCTATTTGAATAACCTGAGATTTGTTTTATCAGTCTCTTATGTTTGCTCTCTGTCTATTCAAATAACCCATAGGTTATTCGAATAAAATCTGTTAAATGGCCACAACGCTTGGCCTTCCCAGATTCTCTATTCGAATAAGATCTTCTTCTATTTGAATAAAACTCATTTTATTCAAATAAACAAATCTGTATGAAAGGTTCTGTTGCTTCTTTTCTTAAGAATTTGTTGTACATGTTAAATTCTTTTTAATTATACTGAAAATGCAAATGCTTAATCAAATGTAATTGACTATTCTTTTGATAAATATATGTACTTGGCTAAATTGATCAATGAAATGAAATATCCTTTGCCCTTGTGAACTCATTTGTTATTTTATTATTTTGAATGCTTATTGGCTTATGAGTTTGGCATAATGACTAACCTCTATGGATCCAAAATAGATGGATACTAATGAAAGTACTTTGAATTGTATTGAAGGGTGATAACTACCTCAAGTAAGCATTTAAATGGAATAAGTTCAACTTGAGGATAGTAAAGTTTAAAAGGATTCAACTTTTAAAAGGGGTGCAAAGAATTTCTATTTTCTCATGAAAGCTTGAAGCTTGGAAGTTGGTAGAAGTGAGAGTCATCTACAAAAATTCAAAGAGTACACTTTTGGTGATATCAAATTATTATCCTTTTTTTTATATATACTTTAAATTTGATATCATATGCTATTTGGAGAAGTAGAGAGTTGCGTTATACCTTTGCATACATGATAATTTTTTTCCTAAAAATGCCTAAATAAGTTTTAATGATGATCATATGTTTCTTGATAAACTTGAATCATGCGTTAAAATGCTTAAACTATTTTTTATTTTCATATGTACTTCATGCATTCTTGTTAAAGCTAACATTGCATAGTTGATAATGTGATACATGCTTTAAATTATATATCAATCCAAATTATGCTTATAAATGGGCTTACATGATATTTGATACTAACCTATGTTTTAGAAGACTTATAAAGTTAGCTTTGCAAGTTTCTCTATGTGTTTCAAATATAACCATCAGATTTTTACATACAAGCATATGTGGATAAAACGAGAAAAGTTGAATGGAATTCAAATGAAGAGGAAGATAAAGAAGCATTTCTTCAAGTGCAATGGAATGGAATACTCAATGGAAGAAAGCTCAAACTCAAAGGACAAATAAATGAAGAACATTCTAAAGAAGCATCACTCTTTATCTGACTCAATAAGTATCTCTATCCCTTAGCTTTTGTGGTATTCTATATGTTATAAATTGTATGATACTTGTTAATAAATTGATCTTAAAATGATTAGATACTTTTCTTACATGAGAAGTATGCTTAGCATTGACAAAGTGCTTAATTGGATATTAACTTGCTATTTTGTCATTGCATTTAGGGTGGATGATATTAGTTCTATACATGCTTTGATCCCTATAGCATATTTCATCAAGGAGATGTACTTATGTTCTTTTGACTTTGATTGATATGTCTTAATAAATATGTGTTTTTTAATATAAAACATCTCTACCCTTCTAAAATGCTTTTGAAAATGTAATGTGCTCTTATAAAATTCTTTTTGAAAGGGGGAGAAGTTTTTAAAATATTTTTAATTGATGGATGAAGAATAAAAATCTTTTGCCTTGCTTTACTTTATGGTATTGTGCTTACATGGTCTTAGCATACATATTTCACCCTATCCATCTTGTGTTTCAACGAGGGGAAGCCTAGCTCTTAAGTTGTTTATATCTCTTGCCTTACATATTTCTCCCTATGCGAAATGTTGACATACAAAAATATGACAAGCATTGCATGAATAATCTTCTATATCTTGAAAGCATGATTGTTTCATCTCTCTATTATTGAATAATATGTCGTATCTATAAGGGGGAGAAAATTTTTTCTTTCTAAGCCTTTTTATTGATGTCAAATAAGGGGAGTGAAAATTGGAAAGAAAAATATGTGCTTGATATGCTTATTATTTGATATGCTTACATGAATATTCATTCTTGAATATTGCTCAACATATTTTTCTTTGGTGATTTGTCATCATCAAAAAGGAGGAGATTGTGAAAATAAGTTTGCCCTAAATGGTTTAATATGTTAAGTTTTGATGATGATAAATACAAGATAAATAGAATAATGCTCATGCTTGATAGATGTGCTTAATGTGATATATTGTATCATGCAATGATATGTACCTTATCTAGTTATATTTCACTTAATAATCATGCAATAAGATATATATAACATTCATCATATAATATATCCAATAATGCTTTATATGAGTTATAAATAAATTAATATTGGATTTGACATTGTTTAAATCAAAATGTGCAAAATATTCTTTGTTGCATCCTTTATAGAGATATCCATTAGTAATTGATAAATATCTTATTTGGATATGTCTATGAAAATCTTATATGCATGTTAGACTAACTAGAGTTATACATTCATGAATCATGCATATGAAGATATTGAATTATGATTTTGGACTAACTATGCTTGTTTAAGTAAGCAATATTTTGTAAGATAGGTCAAGTACTAAAAGTGAGCATTGTAACAAGAAAGTAAAAAATCTCAATTAAGCTCAACACAAGGAGAATGTGATTGGACATATGTCTTTGAAGAATGTTTTTAATGATAACAAACATGAAGACAAAATGAAGATGATAGGAAGACCAAGTCCAAGATCTTATACGAATAGCTTTACGACTTAGAGTCTCTTTGTTCGAGGATCTCTTTGGATATCTCCTAGTGCATCAAGATAAAACAAAAATGCTTCCTTAAACTTATACCAAAACTGTTTTGATCTTGAAAATAACTTAAAAATGTTTTAGTGTTTTTGATAAACTTTCTGGGATGTTTTTCAAACATTTATAACTGTTTTACAAACTGAGTTATTCGAATAACTCATTAGTTATTCGAATAAAGCTTTTAAATTTGGCTACTGCGTGACTCTGTGTTTTAAAGTGTTATTCGAATAATACTCCTGTTATTCGAGTAAAAGTTTTTTGAAAGGCTTGTTTTCACATTAGCTATTCGAATAACTCATTAGTTATTCGAATAGAACTGCTTTCCAGAAATCTGTTTTAACCAGTATTATTCGAATAAACTTAGAGTTATTCGAATAACCAGTTTTCTAAAGAAAGTTTTTGTGGCAGCATTATTCGAATAACACCTATGTTATTCGAATAACCTTTTTCAGGAACATTTTTAAAAAGAACATGTTATTCAAATAGTAGAAAGCTTATTCGAATAAACACGGTAAACACAATTTTGGATATAGTATGTAACAGACATATTTTTATAATAATCACAAAATTAATTACTACAACGGCTAATTTCCTATCTGACTCTATAAATAGAGACCGTGGGTCTCATCTAAAAAAAGCCCAGCTATTTGTTTAATTTACGCTTGCTGTGAAAAATGTGATTTATAATTTAAGCCTATTTTCTGTGCTCTTTTTGCTGAAACTTTCAGATATCCTTTTAGAGCCTCTTAGCACTTCAATTTGTATTATTTGCTTTGAGTGAGAGTTTCTCTTCATCTATATTTCTGTTCTTCTGTATTAGGGTGAGGTGTCCTTCAAGGTTTGTATAAGGGTGAGGTGTCCTTCAAGGTTTGTATAAGGGTGAGGTATCCCTTCAAGGTTTGTATAAGGGTGAGGTATCCCTGCAGGCTGAGACTTTAGCACAAGGGTAAAGTTTCTCTGTATGTGAAAAGTGCTCTTTTATGTAATGATTGCAAGCACCTATTGAAGCTTGTATATATAGTGAAAAATCTCGGATTGTTTTCGAGAACTGGACGTAGACCACAAGTGGGTTAGTGGTTGAATTAGGATAAATATCGTGTCTGCTTCTCTCTTCTCAATCTCTTTATTTTAAGTAATTTTATATTATTACACATTTATTTATTTTCTATTCTTAAAGCTTTTATTCTTCATCTCTCAATTTCTTTTCTTTTATTTAATAACTTAAATATTTGTGTTTATTTTAAGAGCATTTGTGAAAAGTTTTTTATACTCAATTCACCCCCCTCTTGGGTAATGGTTGTCATGACTAACACCATATGCCAAGAAGGTAAATTCAAAAGGGGAATACCCAAGAGGGTAAACCCAAATGAGAGCTACCGTACTCTAAAAGTTAAACCTAAATGGGGACTACCCCTAAAGAGGAATGTCCAAAAGGGTAATTCCAAATGGGGACTACCGAATTCCAAAAAGATATATCCAATTGGGGACTACCCATAAAGGGGATAACTTAAGAGTGTAAACTCAAATAGGGATTCTAAGCAAACTCAAAAGGAGACTACTATACGTTAAAAAAGTAAACCTAAAAAGGGACTATTGTACTCTAAGTGGCTGAATCTCAAAAGGAAAATTAGCTACCATACTCGATGAGGTTAACAAACACTCCAACGATGAAGGTTCCTGTCCAAATTTGGATCCCACCTTAGTTATTGCCTCAGCATGACTTCATGTCCACAAGTACCTTGACTTGCTCTCGTTTTGGCTAGTACCTTGGCAGGATCTCCTATCTACGAGTACCTCGGCATAACATCATCTCGACGCTACCCACAAGACCTAATGCCTCCCTAACAAGGTCTGAGGGATACATTCCCTAATGGGTCCTAATATCTCAACTGCGTCATGTTAAGGTTAAGCGAGACAACTCGTAAAGCCGGCATTCACCGCCTCATAGAGAGCTTTGGGTTTTCACCTGAGTTGACACTGACCTGACCTTAACCCATACAAACGGATGTCGTCCTATAAAGGTTAATAGTATTTACACAAATAACCCACAAGGCCAAAGTGCATTGGTAAAGTCTGAGGAATACAAGTTCTAAAGAGAAACAACTATTTTGATTGCAAATAAGTTTAAAAGAGCAACCCACAAGGCCAAAGTTCCTTGGTGAGGTTTGAGGAATACAAATTCTGAAAATGAATAACTATCCCGATTACAATCATTGCAACCCACAAGGTTATCGCACCTTGAAGAGGTCCTAGGAATACAAGTTCCCATTTGGATTAGATATTCTGATGCATAAATGAAGGTAAAAAAGGTTAACCCACTTGACCATACTACACGGTCTTGAAGCATAATTAAGGGTTTTAGCCCATGCCCTAACGAGTCTGACCTTAACCTAACCCATAAACTTAAAGCAAGTTTAAAGTGGTTAAAAGTATCTAATTGGTGTCTGGGTTATGGCAATAACACTTGCCATTATTTGAAAAAAGGGATGTTACCCTAAAAGGCTTTCGTGTCAACTTTACACTTAGAAATTTAGCTAAGTGTTACAAGATTTTGGTAATGATCAAGTACCAAAATTCCTTTTATCTGTTTCTCGAGGTTCATTATCACTCTAATGTGGTTCAGTCTGAGACCTGACATCACTACCAATAAAATTTTCAAGTGAACAAAAAGCCATGAAGGAATAAATCAAGAATACGAATCACGGGTTTTAATTTAAGAAATTCGTAATTGGACCCCACAACCATAACTTGTATAGGGACAACTTAGTATGAATCCCAAACAACAGTGTAGCAACTTTAAGGCATAGTGATCTATGTCAGATCTCGGCCTAATTCATCAATATTGAAGGCATCCTTTTTTTTTTAATTTTGCATCACGGATCTCGGCATTTCAGTAGAGACATTGCGAGATTCGATATCTGTATCACAATTTGGATCCCTTTGTGCCACGCATGCTGTTTGCTCTTGATAATCTCAGATATCTCAATACTCAGTTATTACATCTGAGCGTTAAGTTGGGAAAAATTGTTTTGGACTGGATTTCGTGTTAGCGGTTCAGGAGCAACCTAGTTCACTAGAGTTGGATCTTGGATATTTATGAGCGCTTTTAGATTAAATATACTTATTTATGAGGAGTAAATCTCTCATAGAATCCCTCATAAATAGAGTAGCTATAAGAAATAATGATCTTAATATATTCTTATCCTTATTAACAACATTTACTATAGATATAATCATGATTCTTATGTATCATGACTCTCTTATAAATACTGCACTAGATAGCAAAAGTATATATTTAATTCCAAAGTCTCTACCTACCTTATGCATGGTCTAACTTGAGCGTTAGAGTGCCTTTTGCAAGTATCCACCCCTCGCACCACCATCGCTGTCTTTGTGCTACAGAGGAAACCACATTTATCAACCTTATTCAAGTGATCCTCTGAAACTTGTTCAAAACAAATAAATATGCATAAAATATCAAATTAAAATTAAATTATTATTATTGTAAAAGAACAATAAAAAAGCACAATGAATATAAAAATAAAAAGTAAAAAATCCATGTAATACACTAATCACGATAAGTTATGATTTATTTAATTTAGTTATAATGATCGTGTGCTCTAATCTTCAGAATTAAAGTTTTATCTACATATTATACTTTATAAAAGTAACAAACATAAAAAAAAAGTTAAATATAATATCTGTTAAAAAACATGCAGCCACTATTCTCTAATCTGTCGTCTTTATTCTTCAGTCTAAATGCTGTCTTTCTATATGTTTTGTCTGCCAACATAGCTTGCCATCGCGATGTTCCGAAACTCACCTGACTTTTGTTAAGTTTTCCTTCAGCTATAAACGAACGTATCTTTTTGCAACACTTAGAATACAACCTGATAACTTTACCCATTTTTAACTACACCACTTTTCATACCACATAAAGTTGGTTAATGAAGTATAAATTCGTGGTTAATGACGTATAAAAGTTGGTTAATGAATATGTAAAAAGTTAGTTAATGAAGAACAAAAAAATAGAATACAACCTGATAACTTTACCCATTTTTAACTCACTACAAGAAATTAGGAAAACAGCGAGGGAAATTTCCCTCGCTAATCCCTCTCTAATCCCTCGCTGATAAGAGAGGGATTAGCGAGGGAAAGTTTCCTCGCTTTTTTTTCATCGCTAATTAGTGAGGGAAAGTATTCCCTCTCTAATCTGTCTCTAGAAAATTTATTTCCCTCGCTAATCCGTCTCTAATCCCTCGCTAATATTCCCTCGCAAAATGGCGATGGAATTTCCCTCGCTATTCCCTCGCTAAATTATTTAGTAATTTTGTCAATTTCCCTCGCTATTCCCTCTCTATTAATTCCCTCTCTATTCCCTCACTAATCCCTCTCTAAATTCCCTCGCTAATCAGTCGCTAATGGTTTGTAGTATTCAATCGCTATTTCCTCGCTAAAATTTCCCTCGCCATGTCCTCGCTAATCCCTCGCTATATTATCCCTTGCCATTTCGTCGCTAATCCCTCGCTAATATCTACTCGCTAATCCCTCGCTATTTACAATGTGAGTTTTCTGTCGCTAATCCCTCGCTAATGAGCTAAATTTTTTTTAATAACCTGTTTATATTTATATAACTTTCCCTAAAACCTGCATATCAAACCACAATCCAGCAAACAGAAATCTAGCAAACAACAATCCAATAATTATAAAATGCTACAACAAAAAACTTATACAAAATAATCGAATAATATAGTTAAAAGTTATTATACAAATAATCAATCAATGTAGTTGAAAGTTATACAAATGTAACAATAAGAATAAAAAATAGCAATCAGTCTAAATTATCTTCGTCTTCGTCTTCCTCTTCCTCTCGACCCTCCCTGCCTAAATCTTGCGATGGTGGTTGTGGAGCAACATTTGTTGATCCGTAGATAGAAACGATTGGAAGGGCGCCAACATAGGGACAAGTTGACTCTGGACAAACGAAGCCATCGCTGCAGCCACTGCTGTGTTTACAGCTTCAGATATGTCTTGTGTCAACGGTGTAGAGTGGGAAGGACCCGCAACCGAGGAGGATGAAGCTGGCCTGGTGTTATTACCAATGTGCAAGCTGTTACCTATGCCATGCACACGTCCCTTCTTGTTGGGACCCGCCGCATCCAACCAGACCTCTGGGTCAACCATAGGGTGAGAGGAAGAGTTTTCTCCATATTTTTCTGTCATTGCGGTGTCATATGACTCCTAAAAATAACAAAACAAGAAAAATATTAACAAAAAAATGAACAATCTAAAATATATATGACTGTTGAATAGGAACAAGACACTTACAATAAAATTCCTCGAGCGCTCAGAAACATAGCTTCCGTCTTTCTTCTTATGAACTTTTGCATACAGATCTCTGTAAGAAACCGGATGCTTTAACTCTGCCTCCTGTAATCGCATATGGAAGAATATTATATAATAAAAATATATCAAAAGTAAGGTAATCCTCTAAAATACTATGTCATACTCAAGATAGGCAAATAACTCAAGTAATTACAACATGTTCATACACAGATGTTTATCATTAAAACTTTAAATGAGGAAGTTATATTACCATCTTACTCTTGTGTTGACCGAAGCTTATCGACTAGCCTGTATGCTTCAAGGCATCAGGCATGGCTGCCCTGTTCCTTCGCGCAGCTACAGATCTCGTCATCCATTTATCTGTCAGCCAAATGTCGACCAGGCCATCCCACACTTCCGTCCTCATTCCTCTGGGCCCATGGCCCTTAATATCAGCTAAGTTGTTTGAATTTGCCCGCTCAAAGGCCTTATCTCGTTCTTTGTTCAAATAGTCTGGATAACGGTCCAAGATAGTCCGTTCCCAAACAGTTCTCGCCATACTGCGATCAGCATCAGATGTGAACCGATGCTTAGCGTACACAAAGGATAAGTATGTATATTTATTTTTCAACAAACATATAATATATAATTCTATAGAAACACAATTACTTACTATAAAGTCGGTAAATAGTATTTCCTTCATCTTAGCTGGATAACCTCGCCACGTACTAGCCGGAACAGGCATCCGTGTCATGACATTGTACATAATGTCACGTGTCACCCTCGACGGTAGAAACCTCCTCCTGTAAGTAAAATAAGATAATGTTAGTTATCTGAAAGTAAAGACATGTAATAAAATATAATATGTCACTAGTACTTACGGTTCAGGGACAGGCGCCACATATATAAGTTCCCTGCTATCTGTTTCTGCATTGGATTCTCCACATGAAGGCACCACATTCGGGCCGCTAGTGGGTGGGTCAGCAGGGGGTGGCATAGAAATCGCTGGGTCAGTAAGGGGTGGGACAGAAGCTGATGCGCCTCCAATGGTCAATGGACTAGATGCTGGTAGGCCTGCACTAGTCGATGGGCCAGTAGCTGAAGTTGCACCTAATATAATTATATATAAAAAAACACATATATATTACATTTATATAAACCATGAGTTAATAATAATTAAAAAGATTATCCTACTGGTATACTGAGAGTAGGTGAGAATGTCAGACATCTTGGTGGAGAATCATAGGTAGATGCACCATTACGGCCTCTCCCACGACTGCGTCTAGCACCTCTACCTCGAATGGTCATGATGGATATCTGCATAAAGAAACATAATGAAACATGACGAGTTGAGAAACTATATGTCAATAAAAACCTCAAAATATAATAATGATATTTCAGTGTAAATACTATTAACGAAAATTATTGAACAAGCTTCAATTTTAACCACTTGAGTCTGAAGCAATAGATTCCTTATCTTCATCTGAGAATTCATTAATTTCATTATTTTCGTTGTCATCAATGAACTCATCATCAACCAGATCGTCCATTGGATAATGTATATCACGTATGTTAACTTCTTCCATTTGGGCATATGCATCAAACAAGGAGACTGTTTCATCATCTATCACAGGATTGTGTGTTCCAATGGATCCATCATCTTGGTAATAATCAGTGGCAGTTAAGTCATTCAATTCATCACCTTCCTCATTCAATGTCTCAGCCACAAAGAGTTTTGCTCTGACCTTGCATGCTGCCCACCATTCACCACTAGCTCTATTCCCGCTTTGTGGGTATCTTGTATAGTACACTTGTTGTGCTTGTTCGGCTAAGACGAATGGCTCATTTGAGTGAAGTCTTGATTTATGCTTGATGTCAACCAAACCATATCTCTCATCAACATTGACTCCATTTATCGGGTCAAACCAATGACATTGTAAAAGAAATACTTTGTTCTGATTTCCTACATATGACAGTTCCAATATATCTTCAATGATGCCATAATAGTCGAAGTCATTCTCACCATATATACTACCTCTAACACATACACCACTATTCATGGTAGCTTTATTTTGTCCGTACACCTTGGTATGAAATCTGTACCCATTAACTATTAAGCCACAGTAAGAAGTCACGGACTTGGATGGACCGTAACTTATCCCTCGTATCATTTGATCCTCGACTTGGCCTATATTAACCTGTATCATTACATAGACGGTAGATAGTTGTAACATCTAGCATAATGCACATTGAATTTAATATGATTGATCACTATTATGGATAAAAAGGACTCACTAGATGTTTTAGCCACCTACTAAAGTCCTTATCCCGAGCTTCCATTGCATTAATTAGCCTTAATTTATCTTTTTGGCAGTGTTTAGTAAACTGGCTATAACTTGAATTTCAAATATCTAGTTGATGTGATTCTAGTCTTGTAGGAAAGCTAAGACAATTCCCTACAACTTTAATGAAGACCTCAAAGGCCATATCACACATTTGGATAACTCAAGTTAGAGTTGAAACAAGAATTAGGGTGCTGATCCTGATAGCTTGACCTATGTATACTATTCATAACATAGCTCGAGCTATAGCATGTCAAATGGGGTGAACTTTTGATGGTTGATAGTTAAGGGCCAAATCTACAACTTTCATGTTGAACACTTTTCCTGAATCGGAGGTCTAATGGGTTATATTGGGCTTGGAAGTTAGAACATAGGAGCTGTTGTTAAGCCAGAGCAGTATGCAATAATCAGACTATATCTAGAGTTATAGAAATGATTTTTTACCCATACTAACGGCATTTGAAAGCTAAGAGCCTAAAACTTTCATGAAGACTATATTTCTCAAAAATGACAAATGCAATGACTTTAGAGCTAAATAATTTCGGAGACAAAGAATCTCCATAATTTTTTACTCATCAAAAGTCATTTGACATTTTTCACTCATTTTTCACTCATCCATTCACCCATGACTCAGCTCCCTTGTAATTTTGTATCCTTAATCCTCTATAAAAGGCACCATTAGCAGATCATTTGGGGAGTCTTGGTTCTAGAGGCCAAGATCATGCTATTTTGTTGTTTGATTATCTTGTTATAATTTTCTTTTGTGCTAAATTGAAGTTATCTTCTTCTTCTTCTTCTTCTTCTTCTTCTTCTTCTCTCTTTCTCTCTTCTTGTCTATGAGTAACTAAGTTTCATTTTTGCTTGGGTGAAAGGGTGAAACTCTTGGTAATAAAATAAAGTTAGATTAATCTCTTTCTTATGCTTAAATAATATATTATCAAGTGGTTATTATATTTGTTGTAAGTTTCTAATCAATTTAAAAACCCTCCTTGTAAAGTAGAGTTCTTGATTTGTTGTAGACAAGAGATTGACACAATGAATGCTTGAACCCATTTACAAGTGTTGGTGTTAGAAACTCTCCTTGTAAAGTGAAGATCTTGATTTGCTGTAAACAAGAGATTGACACAAATGCTTGAACCCATTTACAAGTGTTGATGTTAGTGGATAATTAAAGGAACCATAATATAACTAATATAACTTTTAAAGAACTTTGAATGTTGTATTTTCTGATTGGAACCTCCGTTATGTGTGGATTCTAATTGAGTTATAAAAAAAATTAATCTTGTCCTTATTTTATTTACCAAGAATGGATCTCTTAACCCAAGTAAGTCTTTTTTTATTTGTGATCAAGTTTTATAACTTTTATTATTATGACAAAATATTTACTTTACATCAAAGAATTTTTCTTTATCAATTCCTTGTGGATCGACCTCGGACTCCCGATAATTTATTACTTGAAATAACCTGCACTTGAGTTTGCAACTTTTAATCCACATTAAGTTTTTGGCACCGTTACCGGGGACTTGATTTGAAGAATAAATTTATGGTGTAAATATTTTGTATATATACTAACGTACTAACTTAGTGGAGAAATTCTCCCTTTTATTTTTTGTACATACTAACTTAGTGGAAGAAACTCTCCCTTTTATTTTCTTTGTACATACTAACTTAGTGAGGGAAACTCTCCCTTTTTTTTTGTATATACTAACTTAGTGGGAGAAACTCTCCCTTTTATTTTTTGTACTTTACTTTCTACACTTTAAATTCTGTAATTTACTTTTTACACTTTATTTTATTTTATTTTATTTTATATATTTGGTGGTTGATTTATTACCACACCTTTGTTAATATTTGTTTGGTAGTTGGTTTATACCATACCTTTGTTAATTTTTATTTGGTGGTCAGTTTATACCACACCCTTGTTAATATTATTTACTACGTGTTAATATTTATTTGGTGGCTGGTTTATACCACATCCATGTTAATTTTTATTTGGTGGTTGGTTTATACCACACATTTGTTAATTTTTATTTGGTGGTTAGTTCATACCACACCATTGTTAATATTTATTTATTACGTATTAATATATATATTTGGTGGTTGGTTTCTACCACACCTTTGTAAATATTTATTTGGTGGTTGGTTTATACTACACCTTTGTTAATATATTTAACGTAAAGGTTAAGATCTGTATATATTTTTATTTTTTTATTTTTTTTCTCTTTTGTCATGTGTAGTTAAATTTGTGTGTTTCTAGGGTGAAGACGTAACTTAATTCAATTGACATGTATTAAAATTAAAATTATAATTAATTTTCTTTTTATTCAATTTGAGTGCTTATTATGATTCTTAATGCTTTTATGAATTGGCCACTCATAAATTGATCTAGTAAGGTTTATGTAGAATCAAAAGGTTTGCATATGACCTATACCATAAATAATAAGTGCTATGATTTATAACCATCCAGGAATAGAGGTTATAGGTTGTGTGAGAAAATTGTGATATTTTCCATGAGAATCCCAAGAGTGAAGGTTTAGACTAAGGAATTGAGTTTTAATTAATTACTGGATTCTCCCCATCAATTGAATGATTAAAAATTTATTAGAAAGAAGGTCCCAAAGCTATTCTATTATCTATGATAGATTATTGAATTAAGTAATGTTAGATCCCTAGTATTTTAATTTCATATTTTTTTCCTCTTTATTTTGTGTGTCTTAGTGTTTATTTTTATTTTTCCTCTTCATCATCAACTTTATTTGACAATTTGGTCACTTGTCGATTTTCTCAACAAGTTTTTGTAAACCTAGGTTGATACGGTGGATTTTGTTACTTCAAGATTTCAAAATGAGCCGAAAATGTTGTTATAGATCATTTGTCCATACTTATAATAGGCTCACATTTTTAAAATCACACTTATCAATGATCCTTTTTCTGATAAATTTTTAATTTTCAATTTCATGTCTTGGTTTGCTAATATTGTGAATTTTCTTGTAATAAGTGACGTTGTTCTTTGGGGATGATCTCTGCAAACAGAAAAGATAAAATATTCTTCATTAAAAATAGACTGAGTAAGGAGTCATTAGGTGATATTTTATTGACTCTTGAGACGCATTCTTGTGGAGTTGTGCATCATGAACTTATTAATTTGTGGAATCTCTTCAAAGGCAAGTAAGCACGTTATAGTCTTCGGAATCTGATTCAAAAAGACCCTGTTTGTCAATTTATAAGAAAATTGGATGGGAAGCTTATCCTCGACTCATAGAAGGCGTTTAAGCCATTACTAGACGTAAAATCAGAGGAAGATGTGAGCCACAATCATAACTACATGTATATATTTTCTTGTATATCCTTTTCTTAAAAAAAAATGTTTCTTAATCTTCTAACATAAGCCAACCTACCCATATAGGTGTTATCATTACTATTATCTTCCCTATTTAAACACTACATTTCCTTTACTTCCTTTAACTCAAAATCATTCAAAGGAAGTGTGAGTGTAGAAATGGAGAGAGCTTCTTCTTCTTCTATTCGTAGACTTACCAGTATTTGTGTATTTTGTGGGTCAAGTTATGGGAAGAGTTCAGAGTTTGTAAAAGCAGCAAGCACTCTTGGTCGAATACTTACTGCGAGGAACATTCATGTAATATATGGGGGAGGTTGTCGTGGGTTAATAGAGGTTGTATCACTCTCTGCATATATAAGAGACAATCAGGTTTTAGGTATCATTCCTAGAGCTTTAACTCAAAAGAACATCACTGGAAAGACACTTGGAAAGGAACTGCAAGTATCATCTATGGATGAACGAATAAGGATAATGCTTGCAAACTTTGATGCATTCATAGCCTTACCAGGTGGTTTTGGTATTTTGGAAGAAATTTTTCAAATTGTCTCTTGGGCCCAATTGAACATCCACCGTAAACCCATAGGTTTGTTGAATGTTAATGATTTCTTTAATAATTTATTATCTTTTGTTGACCATACTGTGGAACAGAGCTTTATCACACCTTTGGTAAGACGACTCCTTATATCTGCTTCTATTATTAATGAATTAATTGATAAATTATAAGCTTTTGTTTATGAACCTAAACTAGTAATAGCTCAGATAGATTAGTTAGAAGGCAGCAGCAGGGTAGGCAACAAGGAACAAGATTGTGATCTAGCACTTCATCTACAACTTTTCTTTCGCTTTGGTTTTATTCATCGTACTTTGTTTCTATTTAAATTTGTGTGAAGTTTTTTTTTCAGTAATTACGGTAATAGGTACTATCTTCTATCATTTACCTATCTATGTTTTAACATTGAGGACAATGTTGTGATTTGGTTGGGGGAAGGATAATTGTATGAATAATTGTCAAAATTAGTTGTGTAAAAAAAATGCCCCAAAAAAAATTAAGAAGTGTGTTTATTAATATGTTTGTCGTGTTTGTCAGCAATTTACTAATAGCTAAACTAATAAGGATGGCAGAGTAAGGAGTAAATTTTGCTGTGAAGGTAATTTTACTATTGAAACGCATCTAGATTGGGGTAGATAACTAGTTTGTGTAAAAGTAACAATTCAAATTCAGGGAAATTTGCATAATTGAGTAAATTGTCTTTTTTCTTAAACATTATAAGCTTGGTTATGGATGTTGAATTGATAGATTAAGAATGATGGATATATGCATTGTGAGATTTGAGCCTATCGATGAATGAATTGAACATCTGTACCATTCTCTTCTTTCTTGTGTGATTTTTTTTTCACTCATGAAATTGTTACTCTAGAACTTGCTTTGATTCTTTTTGAGGCTACATTTTCACACGTATACATAAAAATGTTTGAGGCATTTCAAAATAGCTACTTTGACCAAATAGCCAACCTTGCATATTTTCCCTTGTGTAAACCCCTTTGAGCTTATTTAACAATTCCTTATTTTTAGCTCATTACATGTTCTAAAAAAAACATGTTCTCATCTAACCTTAGAGAATAAGAGAGCATTGGCTTTATTATTGGATGAGTTTTTGAAAAAGTGTGGGAGTGTGTGTGCAAAGTATCAAAAGAAAAAAAAAAAGGAGCTGACCACCGCTGCAATCAAAGGATTATCAGACTCTCCTAATTCACCATGTGATATATCCATACCTAGAATAAGGGTGGATGCTTGGAAACAACATGAAGAGAAGGAGAATGTTCAGGCCTAACAATGAATTCAACCTACCAATTTGGCATTGATCTTCAACAAAACATTAGTCAAATATTAGTCATTGTCCTTTATGAAAAGGAAGCAAACAAAGAAGGAACTAAGAAATTCTTGAAAAATTTAGACTGAATGTTCTCAAACATCTTCTCCATTCTAATTATATCATAATGCTCTGCTATTCTTTTTGGTATTTAACTTGTTATATCTATATTACATTCTCCTTTACCATAACCCCATTACAACCTTGAATAAAACCCTCTTGATTTTTGTGTGCATGTTGTTTTTGAGTAGCGGAGAAGTAGAAGATAAGCAAGCTTATGGTAGTGCAATTATTCATGAGTTGAATAGAGTGAAATACTTATCTTTTAAACACTTGAGAGATTGAGAGTGAATTCTGTGAGGATCTATCATTCTTGATTCATTCTTTTCAACTGAAGTTTCCTTACTTGTTGGTTTGAGATGCGAAGAAATGTTACCTCATGAATGTTTTGATCCCTTGAATGACTAGTTGCTCTTCTTAATTCATTGAATCTTTTAGAGTTTTTAGTTTTTGAGTCTGTGTCGTTTTTCTTTGTTCCCTAGTTTTTTTTAATGTGTTTTACCCAAGAGTGCAAAAGTTAAGTGTGAGGCAATTTGATAATAATATATTTTATACATTTTATAATCCTCTCACCTCGCATCTTAAGGTTCAATTAGGTTTAATTAAGTTAGTTTTGATACATTTTATGATATTGGACCTTATTAGATCATTGAAAGAATTATTGCATTAATTAACCTTAATTTATCTTTTTGGTAGTGTTTAGTAAACTAGCTATAACTTGAATTTTAAATATCTGGTTGATGTGATTCTAATCTTGTAGAAAATTTAAGATAATTCCCTACAACTTTCATGAAACCCTCAAATGCCAAATCACACGTTTGGATAACTCAAGTTAGAGTTGAAGTAAGAACTATGATGCTGATCTTGATAACTTGACCTATGTATATTGTTCATAACATAGCTCGATCTATAGCATGTCAAATAGGCTGAATTTGTGATGGTTGATAGTAAGACCCAAATCTACAACTTTTATGTTGAACACTTTTCTAGAATCTAAGGTCTAATGGGTCATATTAGGCTTGGAAGTTAGAAAAGAGGAGCTGTTGCTGGGCCAGAGTAGTATACAGTAATCAGATCATATCTTGAGTTATAGAAATGATTTTTGACCCAAACCAGTAGCATTTGAAAGCTAAGATCCAGGCCTAAAACTGTCATGAAGATCATATTTCTCAAAAATAATGAATTTAATAACTTCAGAGCTAAATGATTTCAGAGATAAAGAATCTCCATAATTTTTTACTCATCAAAAGTCATTTGGCATTTTCCACTCATTTTCCATTCATCCACTCACCCATGACTCAGCCCCCTTATCATTTTGTATTCTTAATCCTCTATAAAAAGCACCATCAGCAGATCATTTGGGGAGTCTTGGTCCTAGAGGCCAAGATCATGCTATTTTATTGTTTGATCATCTTGTTATAATTTTCTTTTATGCTAAATTGAAGTTATATTCTTCTTCTTTTCTTTTTCTTTTTCTTCTTCTTCTTCTTCTTCTTCTTCTTCTTCTTCTTCTTCTTCTTCTTCTTCTTCTTCTTCTTCTTCTTCTTCTTCTTCTTCTTCTTCTTCTTCTTCTTCTTGTCTATGAGTAACTAAGTTTCATTTTGCTTGGGTGAAAGGGTGAAGCTCTTGGTAATGAAATAAGGTTAGATTAATCTCTTTCTTGTGCTTAAATGATATATTATCAAGTAGTCATTATATTTGTTGTATTTTGTTTTCAATCAATTTAAAAACCCTCCTTGTAAAGTGGAGTTATTGATTTGTTGTAGATAAGAGATTGACACAATGAATACTTGAACTCATTTACAAGTGTTGGTGTTAGAAACTCTCCTTGTAAAGTGGAGATCTTGATTTGTTGTAGACAAGAGATTGGCACAATGAATGCTTGAACTCATTTACAAGTGTTGATGTTAATGGATAATTAAAGGAACCATAATATAACTAATATAACTTTTAAAGAACTTTGAATGTTGTATTTTTCAATTGGAACCTCCATTATGTGTGGATTCTAATTGAGTTATAAAAAGAATTAATCTTGTCCTTATTTTATTTATCAAGAGTGGTTCTCCTAACCCAAGTAAGTCTTTTTTTATTTGTGACTAAGTTTTATCACTTTTATTGTTGTGACAAAATATTTACTTTACGTCAAAGAATTTTTCTTCATCAATTTCCTGTGGATCGACCTCGGACTCCCGAGAATTTATTACTTGAAATAACCTGCACTTAGGTTTGCAACTTTTAATCCGCATCAATAAGGTTGATGAAGGTGGTTTCCTCCGTAGCACGATGGCAGTGACGATGGTGCGAGGAGGTGAGTGCCTGCAAAGGGTACTCTGACGCGTAAGTTAGTCCATGCACAAGGTGGGTAGAGTGTTTGGAATTGGATACATACCTTTGCTACATTGTGTAGTATTTATAGGAGAGTCATGATAGATAAAGATCATGATTAAATCTATATTAAATGCTATTAATAAAGATAAGAATATATTAAGATCACTATCTCTTATAACTAACTCTACTATTTATGAAGGATTCTATGAGAGATTTACTCATTATAAATAAGTATATTTGTTTATATAAAAGCACTCATAAATATCCAGGATTCAATTCTAATGGACCGGGTTGCTCTGAACATGTTTAAGTTAACTTATTCTAAGATGACATATAAAAATCCACCTTGCAGGAAAATGTTAACTTCTATTAAGAACACAAATAGTTATATAGTAATAGGAGAGAAAATTAAGTTAATATTTAGATATACTAATAATATTAAATATTAATGTTTCTAGCAATTCTTAGACAAAAATTTTTATGCTCCATCAGCCCAAAATAGAGCCTAAATTCAGTAATTTGTGTCAATTATGTAGTTCTGATACAATGCAGTAAATCATTATCCCTTGTACCAGTCATTACCATATAGTAGGGAGTTGGACATACATTACGATAAAGTTATACAAGATTTTAGAACACTTTCTATTTTGCTATATCAACAGAACTCCCATTGACATCACATGCTCCAAGGTCAATTCCTGGGTCCTCTTATCAGGGACACTTTTTATTAAAATTATAAAAGAGGAGAATTAAGAACTACACCCGAAACAACAAATACCTAAATCACATACAAACCTAAATCAGAGTGGAGCCCTTTGGAATCCACTTTTATGCCTATCACCTCTCACAAGAAACCACACCACAGCCCCTAAGAAGCACAATTAATAATGTAATCCAAAACCATAAGAAGGAAAAGACCATGTTCATAAGAAAGTGCGATGGATATAAAGACAAAGATAAACAAAGCCTTATGATAGTCCAACATATTACAATAAAACCCAAAGAATCAATATCTGAACTGCAATGTTGCGGGTACAACTCCAACAAATAGTAGCACTAATTAAAGGCTAAGTCCACTTACAACAAGGGCATGACCCATAGTCCTAGGTAGAAAGGTCATCCTAGCGAGACCAATTAGGCATCAGCAACCAAGCCTAAGGGGCTACTAGCCTAGGACCCCTATATGGCACAAACTTTCTTACACACTCCTAGTTGTCAAAGGGATCCCCATTATAAATAGCAACGTTAACAATAAAGGTCAGGATCCTTTCTTGCCCATACCATGACCTAGTACACCATATTAACTTAAGTGTTAAAGTGCATTGCAAGTACCCAACCCTGCATTTCCATGGCCTCTAAGCTTCAGGACAATGTAGCAGGAAGCTAGTTTTGGCCCATGACGCAGCAATGCATACAATCATAGGCAAACTCAAGCACGGAGAATTCGTTAAGTTATAGGCCAAGAAAAGTCCAAAAACCTTAGAGGAGCTAAAGCAACACTCTAAGAAGTATATTAACATAGAAGAGACCTTAAATGATATGGATGAGACCTATAAAGAGTGAGACAGGAAACGGAAGAAAGAAAAAGAGCCCAAAACTAAAGGCCCAAAGAACAATCTGAAGGGACCACTATGGTGCAAGTTTGATGACTACTCCCCCTTTAAAGTCCCCAAGAGTACAATTTTGCAAGAAGTATAGTCCACATAGCTCTTTGACCTCTCAAAACCTTGACAACTAAGGATAAGATGATGGATACACAAGAGCAAGTATTGCAATTATCACCACAGGTACGGGCATAACACGAAAGACTATATGGACCTCTGAGATGCCATCAAAAATCTATTCCAACATGGACGTCTACAGAATTATGTTCAGGGATTTAAGGGGAGCAGATCGTAATTTTATTTAAGAAAGGAAGAAAGAAGAAGGACCCCAAGCCCATAATGTCACTCCACGACACCTATTAAGCGCTCCCTGCCAAGAGAAAACATCAGAGGACAGAGAATCACGTCCCCTCAGAGAGACATGAGGCGCAATGATGAGGTCACAAGGACCATTAACACTATTGCTAGCAGTTTTGTTGGAGGTGAGCAAATAAGGCCTGCCCAAAGAAGGCACCTAGAAGCCATACTTAGTGTATCCTCACATCCAATTATGAAGCATAGTAGTGGATCATGGACCTCAGTGATCAACTTTACTGATGAGGACGAAAAAGGAATCCTTCAAAAGGAGATAATACTATGGTGGTCACTGTGAGGATGGTCAATGCAAGGGTAAAAAAGGTCTTTATAGACTAAGGAAGCTCAACAGTTATCCTATTTATGGAGTGCTTTAGGAACATAGGCATTCCTGTTTCAAGCCTCAAGCCCTTTGACATCGACCTCATTGGTTTTTTAAGAGGAAATATGAGACCGGAGGGCTACATCGAACTCTTTGTGACTCTTGGAGAAGAACCTTTACACTAAATCATGAAGGTCAAGTTCTTAGTGATATATTGCCCCTTTGCCTACAATGTGAGCTTGGGAAGGCCATCCTCGAATGCCCTTGGAGTAATAGTCTCCACACATCACCTTGCTATGAAGTTCTTATCGAAGGATGGATAAGTGGTTACCATCAAGGTAGACTAGGCAGCAACTCATAGATGTTATAACACCAGTCTTGACCTCTTAGAACGAAAACCCAAACACCAGACTCCGTCACCTCAAGGGAAAAAAAACATCCATTGATCATGGTAGAGCTTGATGTCCGAGTTGATATGCAGGACATGAGGCCATAACCCGAGGAATAATTACTAGATGTAAAGCTCGGAGACTGGCCTAACCAAGTCATAAAGATAAGTGTTGACCTCCTCAAGGGAGAACGAAAAAGGTTGATGAAATTCCTCTAGCTGAACAGAGACCTTTTTGCCTGGACGTTTGTAGATATGCCCGACCTTGATCCTAACTTTATATGTCATAGGTTATCCATTAAACCAAATGCCAAGCCGATTGCATAGATAAAAAGGAAAGTAGGGCTTGAGCACTAAAAAATGATAGAAGACCAAGTGAAAAAGCTCCTAAAATGAAGGCTACATCAGGGAAATATCCTATACTACTGATACGTATAAAATATACTAAGAACAAGTGTAATATTGCATAGTAATAAAGGACTTGAGTCCCAATTGTCAATCCCATGAGAAATAAGAAGTAATTATTAAATTCGTTAAACTCTTGGTTATTTAAACAATTGTAAGTGTAAGAAGAAACTCAAAATAAAACTAGAAAACAAGTAAAGAAAAAAGATGGGCAATAAACAATATAGAGGTAAATCAGTTAAAGGGAAACTGGGGCTCAAGGTTCTCTTGAATCCAATTAACTAAATTTTCATTCATTTATGATGTAAGGTAATTCTCTTGCGAAATTCTCTAAATTACTATTGAGTCCTAATGGTCATGGATAAATAATATTTTATTCCTAATTAATAATCTATTTAGTCATTTAGTAGAATTAACTAGGAATGCATTAAGTCCTAATTCAAGAGATGAACTAACATAATCGTCAATTCAATTAGTAGAATAAATTGATGTTTGGTCATTCATCAACCTAATTCTAGGTTTATTATACAGGTCCACTCATTCATTGCGGATGGTCATTGGTCAAACAATGAATTAAAGCATGGCAAAAGTGATCAACTCTTGACAAGAATACAAACAATACAATAAACCCAAAAGAAATTACCTTAATCAAATTTGAAATCAAAACCAATTGATTAGGAAAACAATATCCTCCATAGTCCTAGCTATAAGATTAGTTACTCGTGTTCAATAATAAACTCAAATCACAATACAAATCCATAGAAAGAAAAACTTGGAGAAAGGGGAAAAACTAAAGGGAAGAGAAACCAAAGCCCCTTTAATGGAGATTGTGATCTTTAAGCATTCAAGAATTATGTCCTCTCTTCGTAGCCGTCTTCCAGAGATTCCTTACAATTCTCTATTTTGAATTATCTCTACAAAGTCAGCCATCACAAAAGTTCATTTTAGGTTTAGGGATTCACTTCTATTTATAATATTTGGGGTCAAAACTTTCATTTTTATACACAAGATACCTCATACAGTCATGTCTAAGCTCGACATAGCTATGTGAGCTTGAAAATAGCATAACTTCAACGTAAAAAGGAAAACACAAGCGTGTGACCCAGAGACACGACCGTGTCTCTTAGTTAAAGGCTTTCTTCAAGTTAGACAAGGTCGTATCTAACTCCTCAATCACTTTTTTCAAGTTAGATAGGGTCGTGTCTAACTCCTCAATTACTTCTAATTTGACATAGAGCCCTGTTTAAGCCAAAATAGTCTTCTTTCGCTTTGAAAAAGCAGTGTCTTCGCCTGCTTTCACTCTAAATATGATAAACCTCTTTAATCTACAAAAACAAAGACAATCATATGGATCCATTTATAATTCACTAATAAACATAATCAAATCACCAAAATTTATCCAGTTCAAGACTATAAATAATAGGCTTATCAACTCCCCCACACACTTGAGCTTTGCTTGTCCTCAAACAAAGAATAAGAATAGAAAATAAGATTAAACTCAGCATCTAGAAACATGAATCAATGGAAATTCACAATTTAAGAATTCAATCAAGTTTGGCAATCAAATCCAATCCAGCAAGATCATTTAGCACTTAATACAATTAGAGGCTTGGGTCTAGCTTGCATCTTTTCTCCTTACTAACCAATTGAGGTCACTCATCTTTCCATCGCTCAAGTATTTAAGGACAAAGAGTTCACTCCAATTCCTCTTGAAACATATACTACCATAGACTTAGTTATCAATCTCATTTCTACTTCCAAGTTCACATACAATATTAGAATAAAAAAGGCTTCCTTTGGTTGTAACGGGGCCAAGGGAAACAATGAAAGGTGGGAAAAAGATAAATAAGGGTAAAGAATACTTATGGATAAATCAATACAAAACAAAATCAGGATGAAAAGATAAAAATAGAACACAATGCACAATGGTATAACAGATTCTTACTTTCAACCAAATATTCTCATTTTTTTTCACTAACAATTCTTTTCTTTCTTCTTCCTTTTTCTTTTTTTTTCTTTTTTTTTCTTTAAAGACAAAATCAACCCTTAATGACTTTTCAATGAACACATTAGTTGCTCTATTATTCTAAAAATAATCAATGTATCCAACCTGATTATTTAATTGGGTATCCAAAGAAATTAATTTCAGGCTCAAATGAGACAACTAATTGATTATTTTCTAAATGCAACTCTAAAAGTCAAGAAAGAATTACGCCTAATGGCCTGAATCATGTTCAAGTATGTATGTGAACCATTAAAGTCTCAACAAGATACAAAGCAAGTACTAGCGCACATAAATAAAAATAAAACTCACTTTAGAAAGAAAAATAGGATTTTGTGTATGAAAAATCTAAACATTAAAGTTCAAATTTCTCTTTCTAGCTAAGTTAATAGAGAGAATAAATACAAACAGACATGACTAATTTCTAACTAAAATGCTAAATTTCACTTTACTTAATTGAAAAAGATTATTTCGCACAATATCAGCTCATAAGTAATGGATTCCCCTCTTAAACATATCTCTATCAGCTCAGTATTAATTCAAGAAATTAACACACAATTCTTACTTGATTACTAGCAATACTTAAGTGTTCATTGATTTCACAAAAATTTTAAGAGTACCCCTCACACTTATGATAAACATTGTCCTCAATGTTGAATACAAAATAAAACAGAATAAAAGGTATAGAACTTCCCTAAAAATTAAACATAAGATCACTGATGTGGTGGGAAAAGTGGAGCCTGGGGGAGGCATGTAGCCATGAACTCAAACATCTGGTCTAATGGAGTAGTGACATGTTATCAAAAATTGCACAAGAAAAACAAAAGGTGTCAATACATTTTTTATAGGAAAAACAAAACAAAAACTAAAAAACCAAATGCAATGATAGACACATGTTGCCTCTTGTGAAACGCTAAGTTATAGTCATTAGCTTGACTATAGGCCAGTGCCATGCTTAGGTGATGCTGATGAAGTGGTGTTCAGTCTCCACTCCTACTTCATAGTGTTTTGCTCTCTAGATATTTATCGTGAATGGTTGTTGGCCTTCTTTCTTCACCTCAAGCGCATCACACGGTAAGACTCAAATAACCTCATATAGTCCATACTATTTTGACCACAACTTACCAGGAGAGAGACGAAGATATGAATTACAGACAATAATTTTATCCCCAACCTTATACTTGGTGCGGATTAAAAGTTGCAAACCTAAGTGTAGGTTGTTTCAAGTAATAAATTCTCGGGAGTCCGAGGTCGATTCACAGGGAATTGATGAAAAAAAATTCTTTGACGTAAAGTAAATATTTTGTCGCAACAATAAAAGTGATAAAACTTAGTCACAAATAAAAAAGACTTACTTGAGTTAGGAGATCCACTCTTAGTAAATAAAATAAGGATAAGATTAATTCTTTTTATAACTTAATTAGAATCCACACATAATAGAGGTTTTAATCAGAAAATACAACGTTCAAAGTTCATTAAAAATTATATACGTAATTATATTATGATTCCTTTAATCATCTATTAACACCACCACTCATAAATGGGATCAAGCATTCACTATGCCAATATCTTATTTACAATAAATCAAGATCTCCACTTTACAAGGAGGGTTTCTAAATTGATTGGAAACAAAATACAATACATATAATGACTACTTGATAATATATCATTTAAGCACAAGAAAGAAATTAATCTAACCTTATTTCATTACCAAGAGCTTCACCCTTTCACCCAAGTAAAATGAAAATTAGTTACTTATAGACAAGAAGAAAGAAAGAGAGAAGAAGAAGAAGAAGAAGAAGAAGAAGAAGAACATAACTTCAATTTAGAATAAAAGAAAACTATAACATGATAAACAAATAACACAATAGCATGATCTTGATCTCTAAGACCAAGACTCCTTAAATGATCTGCGAAAGGTTCCTTTTATAGAGGATTAGGGATACAAAATGACAAGGGGGTGATTCATGGTGAGTGGATGAGTGGAAAATGAGTGAAAAATACTAAATGACTTTTGATGAGTGAAAAATTATAGAGATTCTTTGTCTCTAAAATTATTCAGTTCTAAAGTCATTGAAAAAATTTGAATATTGAAATATGATCTTCATGAAAGTTGTAGGCTTAGATCTTATCTTTCAAATACCACCTGAATCACCTCAAAAGGCCACCTACAGCCCAAGATATGGCCCAATTATTGTATAGTGTTTAAGTCCAGTTATAGCTCCTCTGTTCTAACTTCCAAGCTCAATATGACCCATTAGACCTTAGAATCTTGAAAAGTGTTATTCATTGAAGTTATATATTTGGGTCTTAACTATCAACCATCAAAATTTTAGCCCATTTAACATCATATAACCTAAGTTATGGCATGAACAGTATACATAGGTCAAGCTATCAGGATCAGCACTCTAGTTCTTACTGCAACTCCAATTTGAGTTATCCAATCGTGTGATTAAGCCTTTGAGATCTTCATGAAAGTTGTAGGGAATTATCTTAGCTTTCCTACAAGACTAGAATCACATCAATCAAATATTTGGAACTCAAGTTATAGCCAGTTTACTGAACACTGTCAAAAAGATAAATTAAGGCTAATTCATGTAATAATTCTTTCAATGATCCAATAAGGTCCAATATCATAAAATGTGTCAAAACTAACTTAATTAAACCTAATTGAACCTTAAGAAGCCCAGTGAGAGGATTATAAAATGTATAAAATATATTATTTTTAAATTCTCCCACACTTAGCTATTGTACTCCTGGGCAAAACACATAAGACAAAAACCAAGGAACAAAGAAAAACGACACAGACTCAAAAGCTAAAAACTCTAAAGGATTCAATGAATCACGAAGAGAAGGAGAATGATCAGGCCTAGTAATGAATTCAACAGACCATTTTGGCATTGATCTTCAACAAAATATTAGTTAAATATTGGTCATTGTCCTTTATGAGAAGGAAGCAAACAGAGAAGGAACTAAGAAACCCTTGGGAAATTAAAATTGAATGTTCTCAAACATCTTCTCCACTCTAACTGTATCATAATGCTCTTCTATTCTCTTTGATATTTAACTTGTCATATCTATTTTACCCTTCTCTTTTACCATAGCCCCATTACAACCTTGAATAAAACTCTCTTGATTTTTGTGTGCATGTTGTTTTTGAGTAGCGGAGAAGTAGAAGATAAGCAAGCTTATGGCAGTGCAATTATTCATGAGCTGAATAGAGTGAAATACTTACCTTTTAAACACTTGAGAGATTGAGAGTGAATTCTGTGAGGATCTATCATTCCTGATTCATTCTTTTCAACTGAAGTTTCCTTACTTTACACAAATTTAAACAGAAACAAAGTATGATAAATAAAACCAAAGCTTGTAATTATTTAAATAGTTGGAGTATCTGATCTAGCTTGCTTTTCATACTTCTTCCCTCACCGCTTCCTTTTAATCAATCTATCTAAACTGTTACTGGATCAGGTTCATAAACAAAAGCTTGTAATTTATCAATTAACTCATCAGCAGTGGAAGCAAAGATAAGGAATTGTCTTGCTGAAGGTGTGATCAATTTCTGTTCCACAGCATGGCCAAGAAAAACTAACAAAAGATCAAAGAAATTATTAATATTCAACAAACCTATGGGTTTATGGTGGATGTTTAGTTGGGCCCAAGAGACAATTTGAAAAACTTCTTCCAAAGTACCAAAACCACTTAGTAAGGCTATGAATGCATCAGAGTTTGCAAGCATTGTCCTCATTCGTTCATGCATAGATGATACTTGAAATTCCAGCCTAATTGTCTTTCCAATGATGTTCCTTCGAGTTAAAGGTTCAAGAATGACACCTAAAACTTGACCACCTCTTATATGTGCAGAAAGTGAGATAGCCCCCATTAACCCAATGCTACATCTCCCATATAATACATGAATGTTCCTCGCAGCAAGTGTTTAACCAACAGTGCTTGCTATGTTTATAAACTCTAAACCCTTCCCATAACTTGTCCCACAAAATACACAGATACTGGTAAATCTACGAACCGAAGAAGAAGCTCCCTCCATTTCTACACTCACACTCTCTTTGAATGATTATGAGTTGCAGGAAAGTGAAGAAAACAGAGTGTTTAAATAAGGAAGAGAATAGAAAAAGTAATGATAGCACCTATATGGGTAGGTTGGCTGTTGTTAGGAAAGTTTGAAATTAAGAAGCTTTTTTTTTTTATTTTTTGATTTTTTTATTTTTTTTAGACTTCAAGAAAACCCTTAGAGTAAAGAAGTCTAGAAACCCCTGAAGGACCCCGCTCAAAGGATCATTTGTCCAAAACTAAAATACAACAAAATTATACAAAGATAAAATAATAATAACAAATGATGACATACCTTTATGTATAGGTTTCATGGCGTATCTTTATACTACTTGTCATGAGTGCAATAATACCAAGAGAGCTCAGCCAATCTGGGAATTCTTCTCCCTCCCACTTGTGGGATATTTTGGATTGAGCTATGACACAACTAATTAAAATACATAAATCTGATAGCTACCACCAACGACCACAGCCAGTGAGAGGTTGCTGGAGAGCCCATGGCATTAAATCACAGGATCCAGCTCAAAGGCATTGTCACACGAGAATGCAAGCACAAGATGCTTCTATCTATCTATCAGTAAGCAGAGCCTACGATTAAAACCTGGCAATGCTTGCACTGCTCTCTACAAAGCATGGCACACGAACCTTATTTATGGACCGGCATGTGAAGGTCTACCTGAGTCAATGACGGGTTTGCCACTAGCAGGGGCTCCTAATCTAATTAAAGACCAAGTACAACAAAGTTTTGCCCTCTTTTTTCTATTTTTTTCTTTTTTTTCTTGAAGATGTACAAGATAATATATACATGTTGTTGTGATTGTGACTTACATCTTACTCTGGTTTTACGTCCAATAATGACTTAAATGCCTTCTATGAGTCGAGGATAAGCTTCCCATCCAATTTTCTTATAAATTTGCAAACAGGGTCTTTTTAAATCAGATTCCCAAGATTGTGACGCTTTTGCTCGTCCTTGAAGAGATTCCACAAACTAAGAAGTTCACGATGCACAACTCCAGAAGAATGCGTCTCAAGAGTCAATAAGATATCATCTAATGACTCCTTACTCAGCCTATTCTTAATAAAATATATTTTATCTTCTCGATTTACAGAAACCATTCCTAAAGAATGACACCGCATGTTACAATTCCATTGTACACACTTGTGACAAACTTGCATTCTTTTTGCTTTTCTTTTTTTAGAATAAGAACTTTTATCGAGACCCGGCATGTATGGGACAAATGAATCTGAAGATTCACTAGCTAAACGAACCTTTGCTTTGATTATCCAGCGTATATCTTCTGGGATGCCCTTGTACATTAACAATCTCAGTCTTTCAAACCTAGCTTTATAGATTTTTGTTAGAGCATTTAGAGGAAAAGAAGGGAAATGCTTTTTTAGAATTGAGAGAATGATATCCATTTTGAAGGAGAAGGAATCAGTTATTATGGGAAACTTAAAAATAAACTGACTTGAGAATCACGGAGTACCATTATCAACCACTTAACCGGGGGCACAAAGAACTCAAAAACTTAGTTTTTCAGAAATGGTTTGAGTATTTGTCCATTGACCTTAAATACACTATCATTCCTAGGGTTCTCAATGTCTATGGCCCCATGAGGAGACACATTTTTGACAATAAAAGGGTCACACTAGCTAGATCTCAATTTTTCAGGGAATAGTTGAAGACGAGAATTATAAAGCAGAACTTTTTGACCAACGTCAAAAGTTTTTCTCAAAATTGATTTGTCATGAAAAGCTTTTACTCTAGCTTTATAAATCTTTGTGTTTTCATATGCATCATTTCTCAATTCCTCACAAATCAAAAATTTCAATGACAATGATAGGGTTCAGAGACATCTTGTTTTGCTTAGAAATGGACCCCCTATTTTTGACAGCTTTTACCACTTTTTCAAAATGTATAACTATTTTTAAATACAGTGGGCCAATAAAATCCACACTGCAATATTTTTACAGCTATTTTCTTTGAAGAAAAGTAACCTCCACATGTTTCTGAGTGATAAAATTTAATGACATTACCTACCTCACTGTTGGGCACACATCTCCGAATGATTTGATCAAGATAATTAAGGCAGGATCTTTCATGTTGCAAGAAAATTGATTATGTTAGCAAACCATGGCTTGGAACTGACAAAAAATAAAAATTCATTGAGAAAAGAATCATTGATAGGTGTGATACCAAAAAGTGAGCCTGTTGTAAGTATGAACAAATGATCTGCAACAACATTTTCGACTTCTTTCTTATCTTTTATTGTGATGTTGAATTTTTGAAGCAACAAAATCCACCGTATCAACCTAGGTTTGCAAAAACTTGTTGTGAAAATTGACAAGTGCGTCGAATAGTCAAAAAATAAAGTAGTTGATTAAGAGGAAAAAAACACTAAAATGCAAAAAATTAAGAGGGAAAAGAGAGAACAAAGCACATGAATGCAAAACACATTAAGGATGTAAACACATAAAATTAAAATACTAGAGATCTGACTTCACTTGATTCAACAATCTATCATAGACAATAAAATAGCTTTAGGACCTTCATTCTAATTAATTTCTAATCATTCAATTGATGGAGAGAATCCAGTAATTAATTAAAACTCAATTCCTTAGTCTAAACCTTAACTCTTAAAGGCATGACTTTTACTCTATGGATTCTCATGAAAAATACCACAATTCTCCCACACAATCTATAACCTCCATTCCTAGATAATTATAAATTATGACACTTATTATTTATGGTCTAAGTTATATGCAAACCTTCCGATTCTACATACACCTCACTAGATCAATTTATGAGTGGCTAATTCATAAAAGCATTAAGAATCATAAGCACTCAAATTGAATAAAAAAGAAATTAATTAAAATTCTAATCTTAATACATGTCGATTGAATCAAGTTATGTCTTCACCCTAGAAACACACGAATTTAACTACACATGACAAAAGAGAAGAAGAAATAGGAAGAATAAAATAAAAATATATACAGAGCTCAACCTTCCATAAAAAAATATTGACAAGTAGGCGGTAGATCTGCCATGGTTAAAAAAATATAATAATATTAACAAGTAGGCGGTATAAACCTGCCATAGTAAAAAATAATAATATTAACAAGTAGGTAGTATAAACTTGCCATTAAATATATTAACATGGATGTGGTATAAACCGACCACCAAATATATATTCACAAGGGTGTGGTATAAACTAACTACTAAATAAATATTAACAAAGGTGTGGTATAAACCAACTACCAAATAAGTTAGTAAGCGGATAAATTAAAAAGTTAGTAAGCAGGTAAATTAAAATATTAGAAGCAGTTAAATTAAAAAGTTAGAAAGTTAGTAAGAGAGTTAGATAGTTAGTAAGTTAGTAAGCAAGAAAATTAAAAGGGTTAGTAAGTTAGTAAGCAAGAAAATTAAAAAGGTTAGTAAGTTAGTAAACAAGAAAATTAAAAGGTTTGTAGGTTAGTAAGTTAGAAAATTAGAATAAAATACAAAAAATAAAATACAAAAAATAAAAACGAGAAAATAAAGTACAGAAAGTAAATTTAAAATATGAAAATCGAAGAATTGGCAGAGCCGATTTTTTGCTTCTAACGAAAGAGAAGAGAAGAAGAAAGATTATTTTGTTAATGATTAGAGATTATAGAGGGTTAAGGGAGAGTTTTCCCTACTAAGTTAGTACGTTAGTAAGTATAAAGAAAAAAAATTAAAAGAGCAGAAAAAAAATATATATATATATACAAGATCCACAAGAAAAAAATTAAATAAATATATATACAAAATATTTACACTATAAATTTATTCTTCAAATCAAGTCCCCAGAAATGGCGCCAAAAACTTGATGCAGAATAGAAGTTGCAAACTCAAGTACAGGTTGTTTTAAGTAATAAATTCTCGGGAGTCCGAGGTCGATTCACAGGGAATTGATGAAGAAAAATTCTTTGACGAAAAGTAAATATTTTGTCACAATAATAAAAGTGATAAAACTTAGTCACAAATAAAAAAGACTTACTTGGGTTAGGATATCCACTCTTGGTAAATAAAATAAGGACAAAATTATTTTTTTTATAACTCAATTAGAATCCACACATAATGGAGGTTCCAACCAAAAAATACACCGTTTAAAGTTCATTAAAAATTATATACATAATTATATTATGATTCCTACAATCATCTATTAACACCACCACTCATAAATGGTATTAAGAATTCATTGTGCCAATATTTTATTTACAACAAATCAAGATCTCCACTTTACAAGGAGAGTTTCTAAATTGATTGGAAACAAAATATAATACATATAATGACTACTTGATAATATATCATTTAAGTACAAGAAAGAAATTAATCTAACCTTATTTCATTACCAAGAGCTTCACTCTTTCACCCAAGTAAAATAAAAATTAATTACTTATAGACAAGAAGAAAGAAAGAGAGAAGAAGAAGAAGAAGAACATAACTTCAATTTAGAATAAAAGAAAACTACAACATGATAAATAAACAACACAATAACATGATCTTGATCTCTATGACCAAGACTCCTTAAATGATCTGCCAGTGGTGCCTTTTATAGAGGATTAGGGATACAAAATGACAAGGGGGCTGATTCATGGTGAGTAGATGACTGGAAAATAAATGAAAAATGCCAAATGACTTTTGATGAGTGAAAAATTATGGAAATTCTTTGTCTCTAAAATCATTTAGTTCTGAAGTCATTGAATGTGTCAGAATATTGGAATGTGGTATTCATAAAAGTTGTAGGCTTGAATCTTAGCTTTCAAATGCCACCAGAATCACCACAAAAGGCCATCTATAACCCAAGATATGGCCTAATTACTGCACAGTATGCAAGTCCGGTTACAGCTCCTCTGTTCTGACTTCCAAGCCTAATATGACCCATTAGACCTCAGAATCTCGAAAAGTGTTCTTCATAAAAATTGTAGATTTGGGTCTTAACTATCAAGCATCAAATTTTAGCCATTTAACATCCTATAGCCCTAACGATGGCATGACCAGTACACATAGGTCAAGCTGTCAGGATCAACACTCTAGTTCTTGCTTCAACTCCAATTTGAGTTATCTAATCGTGTGATTAGGCCTTTGAGGTCTGCATGAAAGTTGTAGGGAATTGTCTTAAATTTCCTACAAGATTAGAATCACATCAACCAGATATTTGAAACTCAAGTTATAGCCAGTTTATTGAACATTGCCAAAAAGATAAATTAAGGCTAATTCATGCAATAATTCTTTCAATGATCCAATAAGGTCCAATATCATAAAATGTGTCAAAACTAACTTAAATAAACCTAATTGAACCTTAAGAAGCCCAGTGAGAGGATTATAAAATGTATAAAATATATTATTATCAATACTCATGCTGCATGATACCCATGTCGTGCACATCATCAGTAGCAGCTTCTTGCTGTCGCAACTGGGATCACGATAGGATGACCAAAAATATAAGTTTTTGAAAATCAATGGAGTCGCCACCAATGTTTATTTCAATCATAAAAATATTAAAAAAACCTTTAATTAGGAAAACTGATCTTTTGGAAAATGAGTTTGGATTCGGGAGTCGATTACAGTTAGGGAAGATGTTAGTACCATACACTACAGTTCTAGGAACGGTACCTTAAGTTAGTTGTGCAAATATAATAATCTCAAATATATTTATTTTTCCCTCTTAAAAACATTATAACTATTTATAAAAAAAATAATAAAATTATGAAAATTTAATTTTGACTTGACAGAAATAAATTTATGCTCCTATGTATCCCTTGACATAGTGGGAAACTCAAAGTCATGTAGTTCTTTAAAAAAAGATTGAAGGTTGGTTGCTTTTTAATTTTGAAAACATTTTTTTTAAATCCATTTAATTTTTTATTATTAAAAAAAGTGAATCATCAAGTTGTCACAACTGAGATGATCCTAAAAGTTACATGATTAACAAGCTGTCACAACTTAGCTAATCCCGTTTTGTTCTTCTCAAGGAGGTTCAATTATTTTGTTTATTTTTAAAGATGTAAAGTCAATAACTAAGAAAAGACAATGTTAGCAACGTAAATAAAATAAACATGTTGACAAGTAAGATAAGCATAAAAACATACTAAGATAAATAAAATTTCAATAAAGCTAACAAAGTGAAAGAAAACAATTTCATTTTTATTTTATGCCCAAATACTTATCTAAATTTTTTTCACTTTTTCTTTTTCTTTCTCTATTTTCTTTTTTTTTTTTGTTTAAAGTTAGAAGGTCATCATTTTTTAATAAATAAAAATGAAAAAAAAAAACAGATAAGATGGTTCTAGTTCTATGATAAAGGAAAGAAACAAAGGAAAGGGCTTTAGTTTACCAAAAAGGTAGGTAGAGGAGATATGGGAAATGATAGGGTTTTAGCTTAAATGGCGGCGTGGGGTGGATAGAAGCGGTGCTTGGTACGACGGCCTCAAGGGTCCTCACTGGCGGGTTCGGCAAGGTGGTTTAGGCAATGGTTGGGATGAATTGGAGGTGGTTATGGCAGCCTTGGCACATCATAGAGGGAAGTCTGGTTGGCGTGTGACACGGTGGAGCTTGCGGTGAGGGGTGGAGGATTGTGGTTCACAGATATAGACATTTTGGGGTTCTAGTTATGGTGGATCTACATTTGGTAGTGGGTTGCAGGTGTTTGCTGGTGCTCGCAAATCTGGGCAGAGTGAAGCGGAGGCGTGACAAAACTAGTGGCTCGTGGAGGAACGTATGGTGATTCTTACTGGAAAACCAAAGAGAAACCCCTTCCTTTTAGCTTTTCCTTCACCTTCCTCTCTGTTCTCTCTGATTTTTAAGTTTGGGTCTTTGAGTATGGCTTTGTTTTTTTATTGCTGTTTAATTGATATATGGTGGTTATGGAGGTTGGGATTAGTTTTGCTGAGGTGGGGTTAAGGAGGATGGAAATTTTTGGGTTTGGATAGGTGAGGTTGTTTAAGTGTGTTAGCCAAGGATTTGGGGGTTTGGTTTGATGGCAGTGGTAGGAGCTTTGGGGTTGCTGTGGTTCAGGTATGTTGTTTGTTGTTCATTGGCTCAGATCGAAGAATGAAAATGGTGGTGGTTTTGGTTCAGTATGGTCTCTGGTATGGTGTTTTAGTGATGCAGGGTGATGGTTATAAGGTTCTGCTAATGGTGAAGATGGTTCAAAGTGCAGAGAGTTTTATTATGCAAAATGATTCTAAAAAAAAAGCTTCACCCCCTTTTTCTCATCCTAGCTAGGCATTTGTATAAAGATTTTTGGTTGCCAGAGGGCTCTCCATCTCTCTCTATGTTGTCCAGCGGCACTCATGCATGAGATAGAAAGATTGCCAAGGTTGACCAAGCTTGGGTCTCACTTGGATTTCCTCTTTTGTTTCTTGTTCCTCTACTCCATGTCTTCTCTTTCTCCCAGCTTTGTTGCATTCCCCTTTTCATGTCAAGCGGTTCATCCAAGGTGCAAAGGTGTTGAGTGGAGCTTTGAGCCTTGTGTGGAGACCAACTTAGCAGAAAGCTATCCTTAGTTGTTGCACTGCTGAGGCTCCTGCAAAGATTGGAGGGTGTAGCTGAGACTGAACAGCTACTATGGCTGCGTCTTGTGCAAATTTTTTATTTTTATTTTATTTTATTATTTTTTTAATTTTCTCTTTTCTATTTTTTGTTTTCTTTTTGTAGTAATTATAAGAAAAGAAAAGAAAAAGGAAAAGGCATTTTTTTAATTTTTTGCACAAATAAAAAAAGTAATGATCCAAATAAGATGGAAGTAAATAAAACCTAAAAGAAAATATGTTCAAAACATTACAATTAAGCATCATTTAATACAAAAATATTAGTCTTTAATTAAGCAACAAAAATAAAAAAGGACAAAATTAAGTATCAATAGCTGCCTTCCTTTGCTTTACATTTGAACTAAATGGAAAGCAAAGGAGTTGATTCAATTTTGTCCATGAAGGCGTTCTTTTTCTCTTTTCTTTTTTACTGTATAGAGTGTGAATATCGATGTAAAAAGCAACAGAAACTAAAACAAGAAAGGCAAAAAGCTTGTGGAGTCAGGTATTCGCTAAAGCTTGACAGAAAACTTAAAGCTAGAAAGGAAAAAAATCTTGCAGAGTCAGGTATCCTCAGAAGCTTGACTAAAAACTTAAAGGCAAGAAAGGTAAAAAACTTGCGGAGCCGGGTATCCGCTGAAGCTTGATAAGAAACTTAAAGTTGGAAAGATAAAAAACTTGGGGAGTTGGGTATCCGCTGAAGCTTGATAGGAAACTTAAAGTCAAGAAAGGTAAAAAGCTTGCAAAGCCAGGTATCCACCGAAGATTGATAGGAAACTTAAAGCAGGAAGGGTAAAAGCTTGTGGAGTCGGGTATTCGCTGAAGCTTGACAGGAAACTTAAAGCTGGAAAGGTAAAAAACTTGTAAAGTTGAGTATCCACCAAAGCTTGACAAGAAACTTAAAGTAAGAAAGGTAAAAAGCTTGCGGAGTCAGGTATCCATTAAAACTTGACAGGAAACTTAAAGCAAGAAAAGTGAAAAGCTTGCGAAGTCGAGTATCCACTGAAGCTTGATAGGAAACTTAAAGGCAAGAAAGGTAAAAAGCTAGCGGAGCTGGGTATCCTCTAAAGCTTGATAGGAAACTTAAAGTAGGAAAGGTAAAAATCTTGCGGAGTCGGGTATCTACCAAAACTTAACAGGAAACTTAAAGCTAGAAAGGTAAAAAACTTGTGGAGTTGGGTATCCACCAAAACTTGACAGGAAACTTAAAGCAAGAGGGTTAAAAGCTTGCGGAGTCAGGTATTCCCCGAAGCTGAAGCTTGACAGGAAACTTAAAGCTAGAAAGGTAAAAACCTTGCATAGTCAGGTATCTACCAAAGCTTGAAAGGAAACTTAACATAGGAAAGGTAAAAAGCTTACGGAGTCGGGTATCTGCCGATGCTTGAAATGAAACTTAAAGGTATGAAAGGTAAAAAGCTTGTGGAGTTAGTTATCCTCCAAAACTTGATAGGAAACTTAAAGAAGGAAAAGTAAAAAGCTTGCAGAATCGGGTATCCACCGAAACTTGATAGGAAACTTAAAGCGATGGGTGCAAGGACCTGGGAACTAAAAAAAAAGGTGATTATTTTCTCATGAACAAATTGGGTAAACAATTTTGACACAACAGAACTTTAGCTGAGTTGCTCTTAGTTCCACAACCTTTAAGGACTTTTTCCCACAACAAGATCAAGGTTGAAAAGTAAGTTGATTTGCTTTATGATTTTCCTGGTTATTTTTTCTTTTCTCATCAATACTATCATCAGGACTTCATTGCGTTTCCCATGACCTAATGCTTTTGCAACATTGTCATATGTTTCACATCTCAATATAAAACTATCATGAAAAATGTATATTGAATCAACATTGAGTTGCAATGAAAAAGGATTATCATTATAGAAAGGAAAAGTACAGGAAGGGCAGCACAAAAGGGATTAGAATTGAAAGGTTTACAAAAGAAATATTGGAGTGGAGTTTTCCAACTCTTCCAGTGATGCTCTCTAGGATGATCAGTGTTAATTTCTCATGTATGTGACCATAAACACCCCTTTGTCTATTTCTAAGAATATGATTTGATCCATTTTTTGCACATTGGGAGCGTTCCCTGAAAAGACTTCATATATTCAAATTGCCCTGGTTCGGCCCAAATAAACTCAAACTGCCCTAGTTTGTGACTTGAGGAACCTCCACTTCTTCGAATGTGTTAGGTCCCATTTTTTAACCTAACTTTTGCCTAGGTCACTCTTTTCAAGTTTTCAACCTAGCTGGTCACTCTAACTTTTGCCTAGGTCGCCTTTTCAGGTTTTCAACCTAGCGAGTCATTTTCCTTTTTCTTTTTCTTTTTCTTATTGCTTTGCACTCTCTCTCTCTCTCTCTCTCTCTTTGAAAGCATAATACATTTTGGCAGCATTTGAATTTACAAGAAGTGATAAATCTTCACCATCCACGTTTGTGAGAATCAAGGCCCCTCCCGAGAAGGCCTTTTTCATGATATAAGGTCCCTTATAGTTTTGAGTCCATTTTCCTCAATAATCCTTTTGAATGGGGAGAATCTTCTTGAGTACTAGGTCTCCTTCTTGAAACTGTCGAGGACGCACCTTTTTCGCATAAGATTTCATCATTCTCTTTTGGTAAAGCTGGCCATGACATAGTGCAACTAATTTCTTTCCTTCAATGAGGTTCAACTAATCAAGTCGAGTTTAGACCCATTCAGCTTCTTCTAATCTTGTCTCTATCAACACTCTTAATGATGGGATTTCCACTTCAATAGGGAGTACTGCTTCTATTCTATAAACCAAAGAGAAAGGCCCAGTTGAAGTACGAATAGACATGCGATAGCCATGTAGTGCAAATGGTAGCATTTCATGCCAATCTTTGTATGTTACAACCATCTTCTGGATAATCTTCTTGATGTTCTTGTTTGCTACCTCAACTGCCCCATTCATCTTTAGGCAACAGGGTGAGGAATTATGGTGCTCAATTTTGAAACTCTTACACATGTCTTTCATTATCTTATTGTTTAGATTAGTGGCATTATCAGTGATAATTTTTCTTAGCAAATTGTAATGACAAATTAATTCCTTTTTGACAAATCTGATTACTATACTCCTGGTCACATTGGTATAGGAAGCAACTTCGATCCATTTTGTGAAGTAATCAAATTGCAACCAGAATAAAATGATGTCCATTTGAGGCCTTCGATTCAATAGGCCCTATGACATCCATTCCCCACATTGAAAATGGCCAAGGTGCTATTAAAACATTCAAGGGTACTGGTGATGCATGAACTGTTACCAAGTGGCTTCCTGTACTTAAGAGAGGAGTGAATTGAGTAGAAAAATTTTTCGCAAACACTTTTAAAAAAAAATACAAATATAGAATCTATTAAATAAAAAGAGAAAATGGAGATGAAGAAGAAGAAAATTAAGAAACACAAATAAATAAATGTGCAATGAAATTAAATTTGCGTTAAGTACAGAGATAAAGAGAAGAAGAGCAGGCACAATATTTATCCTGGTTTGACCACCAATCACTTGTGGTCTACCTCCAGTCCCCGAAACACGATTCGAGATTTTTCACTATGTATACAAGCTTCAATAGGTGTTTGCTACCATTACAAAATAGAGCACTTTTCACACACAGGGAAACTCTATCCTTGTGCTAAAACCTCAGCCTGCAGGGATACATCACCCTTATACAAACCTTGAGGGATACCTCACCCTCGATACAGAAGAGCAGGAATAGATGAAGAGAAACTCCCACTCAAAACAAATAATACAAATTGAAGTGCTAAAGGAGCTCACACAGAATATCTCACAGTTTTTGATCGAAAATGAGCATAGAAAATATAGTTCATGAGTTAGAGCAAGTAGCAAATTATTCAGAGAGTTAGGCAATTTTAAAAATGACCCAAAGCCTCTATTTATAGAGCAAATCAAGAAAATAGCTATTGGGTGTAATTAAAACTCGTAAATTCAAACAAATATAACCGTTTATTTCTATATCAGAGTTCGTATATGTTTGTGTTTATTCGAATAGACAATGTGTTATTCGAATAACGCATTTTATAAAACCTTCGTAAAAAGCTGTCTGATATGGGTTATTCGAATAACACTGTTAAAATCAGAGTTCTGAGAGAAAAGGTTTATTCGAATAACAACTGGGTTATTCGAATAATGCATTTATCAAAATAATTATGACAAACCTTTTTATTCAAATAGTTAATGTGCTATTCGAATAATTATTTGGAAACAGAAAGCTCACAACAGGATTTGAAAAGCTTTATTCAAATAATATAGATGCTATTCGAATAATTATTTGAAAACCAGAATCTACTGGATGGGTTTATTCGAATAGAAGTGACATTATTCGAATAAGACAATAAAAATAGTTTGAAGATAGTTTTAAATTCCTTTCGAAAACACTTTAGTTCCTTTTTAAAGCCAATTTATTTTATCTTTTAAAACAGTGAGATATTAAAGTGAGCTTCATACAAAAAGACTCTAAGTCCTAAAGCTATCTTAAAAGATCGTGGACTCGGTCTTCATCTTCAGTTTTGTCTTCATGTTTGTTATCATTAAAACAATTCTTCAAAGACATATGTTCAATCACATTCTCCCCATTTTTGATGATGACAAACTATCAATGAGAAAAGAGTTAGTGCATTTAATTTAGAATTCACAAAGAGGTATTAAAAGCTTACTCTCCCTCTTTAATTATAAGAGGTAACGCATATCAGAGATATGCGCAGCTCCCCTTTTATTTTGAAATCCAATTTCTCTTGTTAATTTTACCTGTCTTTTCTCAAATAAATTAACAAAATTTTCTCCCCCTTTTATCATGAACAAAAAGGAGGGGTTAATCCCATAAAATCATGCAATTTATAAGGTAGGGAAAATAATAAAGAACTATAAATCACATTGAATAGGCACAAAAAATATCATTTATTCATTTATCAATGGTGATGCAAGTACACAGGCAAATAAGACAAAGCAAAAGTAAAGATCCTAAAAATAAGCATCTAGTGGTGGAAGTGGAGAAGCATGTGCAAGAGCAGGTGATGCAGCTCGCAAGGCAGCAACCTTACGTTTAACACCTTCTATTCTGTCAAAAAGAATAGAGAAGGTGTGTTCCATATAAGCATGATTATTATGCAAGGTAGCCATGATTTGCTCCAAAGTGACTAGAGCAGGGGTAGCAGCAGGTGCATCAGCAGGGGCAGCAGGGTCCGCTGGGTCAAACTCATCATCAACCTCGTCTAGGTACACCCAGCATTCATCAGTCTTGATCATATTCATTTTGCGCAAAGTGTGGGTTTCGAAGACATTGTGATGAGTCAAGACGATGGCACGCTCAGTCTCCAAAACCTGAGGATACTTGCTGAGCAAGGTAGTGATCAGAATGCCATAAGGCAAATTAGATTTTTCCTTACCCTTGGCCCTTATCATATGTTTCATGATGAACATAGGCCAGTTGATCTTATGACCTTTCTTCAGGATCCAGAGCATGAAGATGTCATCTTCACTTAGATAAGTATAATTCCCACCACGTGGAGCCAGAATATGTGCAAAAGCATAATGTAGAAGCCTATCTTGGCTCTTCAGCATGCCTCCCTTAAGGCCCTTGTCAGGTAAATTTAGCCCAGGCTTCAGCAGGTCTTCAATTACCCGAAGCCTGCTGAACTCCTGAAAAAGAGGGTTGTTATCTTCTTTAATGGGTGTGCCAGCGAACTGTAACCCAAACATTGTCTGCCAGTCTTACAAAGTGATAATGATATTCTGATCACAGACTTCAGAGAGGAGGTTCTGGCCATCAACTGCCAGATTGCAATAAAACATCTTGACCAGAGCAGGGTAGAGGACAGCTTGATGCGAACAGAGTTGTAGGACTCCTTGATTTTACAGCAAGTTCAGAAAATTGAAACCTCCATTCTGCTGGAAGAAAGAGAGATGAAGGTATTTGGGCTGGACAAGATTTCTCTCCGAAAAGTGTGTGATGAAGCAGCCACGTTGTTCTTCATTAGTGGAGAGTCTTTGCAAGTCGAGTGGATTGTTGCAAGGGGCATTCTTCATGCGAGGACACTTTCCATGAGAGGAAAAAGAGGCCATGGTGACTTGGAGGTTTGGAAGAGAAAGAGAGAGAGAGAGAGAGAGAGAGAGAGAGAGAGAGAGAGAATAATGGTGAAGGTAAGCAAAGAGATGGTGGCGGCGTGGGCAGGGAAGAAGAAGAGTAGAAAGGAAAACAGAAAGAGAAGTGAAGCATTTTTCAACGTGAGGGTGGCTTTTTAAATAAGAGGCCCGAGTTTATTTGAATAACCAAGAGGGTTATTCGAATAACCCTGTGTCGAAACTCAAAGGTCAAAGGGTGCCTGCTAGGGTTTATTCGAATGGATGAATATCTGTTCGAATAGAGGAGCAGGGAAAGCCAAGCGTTGTGGCCATTTAATAGATTTTATTCGAATAACCTATGGGTTATTCGAATAGTCAGAGAGCAACATAAAAGATTGATAAAACAAGTCTTGGGTTATTCGAATAAACTGAACTTTATTCGAATAGAGATGAGGCTACAGCAAAAGGAGAACTGACATAGAAGTCAGTTTATTCGAATAAGCTTAGATTTATTCGAATAAGCAGAGATTAAAAAAAGAGATTGTAGTTTCTAAAGGTCAGTTTATTCGAATAAATGTAGTGTTATTCGAATAACACTGATACGCAACATATTTTTTGAGCAGCTGATTTATTTTCATTCGAATAAACTTAGATTTATTCAAATCAATCTATCAGAAACACAGTAAGGCACACGTCCAGAATTAAAATTTAAGAGAGAAAAACTTACCCAATTATAAAATACCTGTAAAAATAAGATTTGGGATATCTCCAATGCTCAAGGTCGTAATAATTCGAGAGAGATAAAAAAACATAAATAAGCAATAATTACAAATATTTATATATTGGATTGATCAATTATACCTAATTCTCCTATAATATAAAAGAATGTTTCTTTTCCTAGGGGTTTAGTGAAAATATATGTAAGTTGCTTAGATGTTTCAACAAATTCAAGAATGCAATCCCCTTTTTGGACATGATCTTAGATAAAATGATGTTTGATCTCTACATGCTTTGTTCTAGAATGCAAAATGAGATTTTTTGAGAGATTTATTGCACTAGTGTTGTCACATCTTATCGGGATGTGATCAAGTTGAAGATCATAGTCTAGAAGTTGTTGCTTCATCCATAGGATTTGAGCACAATAACTCTCGACTGCAACATATTCAGCCTCAGTGGTAGACAAAGCCACACTATTTTGTTTCTTACTATGCTAAGAAACTAAAGAACTACCAAGCAAGTGGCATGTCCCACCAGTACTCTTCCTATCCAATTTGCATCCAGCAAAATTAGAGTCGGAATAGCCTATTAGATTACATGAGGCACCCTTAGGGTACCACAAGCCCATTTGTGAAGTGCCTACTAGGTATTTCATTATTCGTTTAACAACACTTAGATGAGATTCCTTAGGGTTTGCCTGATATCTAGCATACATGCATACACTAAACATAATATCTGGCCTACTAGCAGTAAGATAGAGGAGAGACCTAATCATACCTGTATTTCGTTATTTCTACAGATTTTTCTCCTTCATCTTTGTCCAAATAGTAAGAAGTGCCCATTGGAGTGGCCATGTGTTTAGCGTTGTCCATTTCGAATCTTTTGACCAATTCCTTGCAGTATTTGGTTTGACTTATAAAGGTCCCTTCCTTTGTTTGTTTGATTTGAAGTTCGAGGAAGAAAGTAAGCTCTCCCATCATCGACATTTCAAATTCATTTTGCATTGTCTTAGCAAATTCTTTGTAAAGGGATTCATTAGTAGCACCAAAAATAATATTATCCACGTATACTTGCACAAGAAAAATATCATGCTTTTTATTTTTAATGAAAAAGGTTGTATCAATTTTTCCTCTTAGAAAACTATTTTCTAAAAGGAAATTACTCAACCTTTCATACCAAGCTCTAGGAGCTTGTTTTAAGCCATACAAGGCCTTTTTGTGTTTAAAAACATGGTTGGGTAGTTCATGATTTTCTAAACCTGGAGGTTGTTCAACGTATACCTCCTCTTGAATAAAACCATTTGGAAAAGCACTTTTAACATCCATTTGATATAATTTAAAATCCATGATGTAAGCATATGCAAGTAATATTCTAATAGCTTCTAATCTAGCTATAGGTGCATAGGTTTCTTCATAATCTATTCATTCTTCTTGATTATAACCTTTAGCGACCAACCTAGCTTTGTTTCTAGTTATTAATCCATTTTCATTAAGTTTGTTTCTAAAAATCCATTTAGTGCCAATTATAGGATGATTGATAGGTTTAGGAACTAATTCCCAAACTTGATTTCTTTCAAATTGATTTAATTCTTCTTGTATATCTAAAAACCAATGTTCATCATCAAAGGCTTCAATTATATCTTTAGGTTCAATTTGAGAAACAAAGGCTAAGTGGTTACATACATTTCTAAGGGAATTGCGAGTACTTACACATTTAGACACATCACCTATAATTTGATCAAGAGAATGATATTTTGAAGTCCGCCATTCTTTGGGAAGGTCCAAGACTTGTGATTCCTCTTGTCTTTGCTTATCTTCTTGAGTTTCTTCTTGCTCCTTGACTTCTCTTTCTTTGCTGTCCAAATGTGTTTTCGCTAAGATTTCTACAACATCATCAACAAAGTCCTTGCTCGGCTCATTTGGATTAGATTCGTCAAAGGCAACATGAATAGACTCTTTAATAGTCATAGTTCTTTTATTATAAATACGAAAAGCCTTACTATGATTGGAATAACCAAGAAATAAACCTTCATCAGACTTAGCATCAAACTTTCCCAAGTTATCCTTTCCATTATTTAAAATAAAGCATTTACATCCAAAAATGTGAAAATATAAAATATTTGGCTTTCTTCCCTTGTACAATTCATATGGAGTTTTCTTTAAAATTGGACTTATCAAGGCCCTACTCATTATATAACATGCGGTATTAACCGCATCAGCGCAGAAATACTTAGGAAGAGAAGCTTCATTGAGCATAGTTCTCGTCATTTCTTCTAAAGATTGATTTTTTCTTTTTACAACTCTATTTTGTTGTGGAGTTCTAGGGGCAGAAAAATTATGCTCAATGCTATGTTTATCACAAAAAATTTCAAAAACATGATTTTCAAACTCACCACTATGGTCACCATTTTGGATAACCTTGGCAAGTTTCTTAAAGGCTAGAAATGCATCACTTTTCTGAGAAAGAAATAAAGTCCATGTGAACCTAGAAAAATCATCCACAATCACCAAAGCATAGTAATTCCCACCAAAACTCATAGTTTTAGAGGGTCCAAAAAGATCCATGTGCAAAAGTTGTAAGGGTTTAGAAGTTGAAATAATATTTTTAGCTTAAAAAGAGACATTTACTTGTTTTTCCTTTTGACATGCATCACATAATTTATCTTTTATAAAGTTAAGCTTGGGTAGTCCAATTACTAGCTCTTTAGAGACTAACTTTTTTACGTGATCCATGTGAATGTGTGCAATTCTCCTATGCCATAACCATGAATAATCATTCTTACTTAAAATGCATTTCGCATCACTTGAAGATATATCATCAAGACTAATCATATAAATGTTGTTTACTCTATGACCAATGAACTTAACATGCTTATTATTTTTATCTTCAATTATACAATAGTTTGAATAAAAAATTACTCTATTTTCTTTATCACATAATTGGCTAATACTAAGCAAGTTATGTTTCAAGCCTTCAACAAGCAACACATTATCAATAGAGGAATTAGGATTCTTATCGACTTTGCCAATTCTAAGATTTTTTCCTTTATTGTTATCACCATATGTAATGTGTCCATGATTCTCGAGAACAAGCAAAGCAAATTTTGAGTCATCCCCGATCATGTGCTTGGAGTAGCCGTTATCGAGATACCAATTTGAGCTCCTGCTTTTCAAGCATACCTACAACATAAGTTCAAATTTTAACTTTTGGTACCCAAATTTTCTTGGGTCCTTGTGTGTCAGTTTTGGGTATAGTACCCTTGGGAACCTAAACCATCTTCGTTCCAATTTTTGTATTAATGTTTTTCCTTGCATTGCATGTTGATGCACTATGTCCTTTCTTTCCATGGTAAAAACATTTAATAAAAGGACTACTTGAAGTACTTGAATGCACAAAGAAATTTTTATATAATTTTTGTTAATTTTTCAAGTTATAACCTATTCCAGCTTTTTGAAAAACCACTCTTTGTTTTCTTAATAAAATATTTAAATTGTCCCTTCCAAAGGTGAATTTAGAAAGAGTATTCTTTAAATCTTCAATTTCTTTTTCAAGCATATGACATAAGGAGCAAGATGAAGATGTAGAAGCATGTAAAGAATGTTGGTGTATGCCCTAGAGGCTGATACATTTGTCTATATTTACATACATTCTATTATGCTTATTTTAATATATGAAGCATTTCATTTATTGTGTTTTTTTTATAAACATAATAAAGTCCTTAGAATAGAAAGTTTGATGCCATAGGTTATTGAGTGGATGACTTGATCGTGAGATCCTTTTGGTTATAACACTATTCTTAAATGTCCCTAGTCAAGTATTATTGTTAATTAGGACAAAAATAATACATTGAGACTAGTATGTGCATAGACTGATGACCACATCTCACGGGTCATGGATATGAGATATCAAGTCTTCACATGGGTACATATTAGAGTAATGATGTATTAGACTGACCTACCATGAGAGCGCTACATGGATCGTTACGTGAGTGTCATAAGCGATTCTCATAGTGATAATGGTTTCTGTGGTCCTTTGACCTGAAATCACTACGATTCCTACATGAGGAGTTGTGTGTTTTAATACCATCAAACGTCATTTGTAATAAGGTGATTATAAAGTTGGTTATTGGACATATCACAAATCATGCAGAGGGATGTGAGCGACCTAGATGGGATTTATCACTCCTACATAACAGGAGTGATATCTTCAGGCCCCCTGATTGAGTGAGACTACGAAATGCATGACCATGCTCAAATGAGTCAATATGAGATATTGATTTCATTTGTTGTTACAAAGTCTACTCGAGTATCAGGAAACAAATGATTGGACTATACAAGGGTGAGGTATTCTATGCCTTGTGTTCAATCTAGATATCTTGACAAAGGGACTAAACAACACAGAAACATTGGTCATGGAAAGGTTATGTCAAATCACTGACATTCTTATTACTTGGGTAGCAGCGATGTGTTGCTAGATACCGCTCACTGCTTGTAATATTAAAATGGGATTTTAATATTACTGCCAATGTAATGAGAACCTGCAGGGTCACATACATAGAGCAGACTAAAATTGGAGCAATGGATCCAAGTTGGACTCGGATTCAAATATGGGCTAGACTTATAACAGATGAGTCTAGGGTTGCATAGTTTACCTTGCTGCTACTCACACTCACTTAAGGCAGTTACTATTATAAATAGTACTGCTAAGGGGCTGCTAAGATACACAATTTCAGAACCCTAGCCGCACCTACAGAAAAATGAGTGAGAGAGTGACAGGTTTCTTCTCTTCTCTTTGCAGCTAGCACTGTGTGAGAGACGTAAGGCTCCTCTTTGCAGACGTTAGACATTCATGAGTCTGTTCATGTGGATACAGCAGAGACATCATTTCTATTATGGTATTGGTGATTCAGGTCCTTCCTTTTAATCAGCTTCAAGAGGTAAATAATTTAAAAACTCGGATTGTGGCTTTTCGCATGGATCCTCGTTGGGAATCCTTTTTTTTCGCTGCGTGATGTAATTGCAATTCCCAATAGTGGTATTAGAGCGTCTTGCGAAACCATGATTCGATTTTCTATTTTTGTTTTTGCATGAGATAACATGTTTGCCGATCTTGTTTTTGATGAAAGATATGATCTTTAATATGTTATTTCAGAAAAACGAGTGAAACCCCTTTGTGAAAATATATTCTGTTTTATGTGTTATATGCAAAATTAGGATGTTGTTTTCAAAACCCTATTCCTATCTTGCAGCAGCAGCATCAAGTGTTGATATCAAGCCGTTAAGGAGGCGCAAGGGTTCAAGCGTTGAACAGCGGCACAAGGGTTCCCCGCGGCGCATGAAGCATCCATGCATTTTTGGTTTAGGGTTCAAGCTATCAAGGGAGGCACAAGAGATTCAGCTCTTGTTTTCGTAGACATAGGTTCAATCACATGAACCTTGTCAGCATATGTCTAGCATTTATGGTACTTCTTCACATAATTGAAGCAATAAGTTTCCATTATCAACTAATAGTATCCAGCTCGTAGGATTTTTCTTGTCATTGCATGCCCATTTGCATGAGTTCCCAAAAAACCTTCATGAACATCTTTAATGATTTTCTCTGCCTCTGCTACATCAACACATCTTAGCAACACCATGTCATGGTTCCTCTTGTAAAGCACTTCCCCATTTAGAAAAAAACCATTGCGAGTCTTCTGAGGGTCCTTTTGTCATTTTTTGAAGCATCTAGGGGGTACTCTCTACTCTTGATAAAACATTTGATGTCATGATACCACGGTTTCCCATCTAGCTCCACTTTTACCATTTGAGAATATATCAGTTGGTCACGACTTTCTATTTTTATAAGTGGTAAGTCCCTATTATGGCTTACTTTGAATATTGATGACAATGTGGCTAAAGCAATAATTAACTTATTATCTTCCCAAGGGACATGATGGAACATGACTTTGTTAAGTTGTTCAATCAATTCCTTGATGTAAGCATGATAAGGGATTAACTTGGCATCTAGAGTTCCCATTCTCCCTTTAGTTGATGAATGACCAAAGCAGAGTCCCCATATACTTTAAGAACTTTTGCCTTTGATTCTATCGTAGCTTGGATTCTCATGGCACATGCTTCATACTCAGCTACATTATTTGTACAGTCAAAGCATAGTTTAGGAGTGATTGGAAAGAAATTGTTTTTGGAGGAAATTAGTATGGCTCCAATTCTATGCCCTAGTGAATTAGAAGCTCCATCAAATAACAAAGTCCACTTTTCTTTTTTTGAGGATTCTACTTCTCCAAACAAAGTCATTATATCTTTATCAAGGAATTCACACTGCATAGACCCATAATCCTCCACTGGTTGACCAACCAAGAATTATGCAAGAGCGCTACCTTTTACTGCTTTTTGGGTGACGTGGACAATGTCATATTCTACTAGAAAAACTTGTCAACTTGCAATCCTCTCGGTGAGAGCAGGCTTTTCAAAGATGTACATGATTGGGTCCATTTTGGACACTAACTAAGTGGTGTGACACAGCATGTACTACCTTAAACGATGGGCCGCCCATGCCAAGGCATAACACGTGCGCTCCAACAATGAGTATTTTACCTCATAGTTGGTAAACTTCTTGCTCAAGTAATAGATAACATGTTCCTTTCTACTAGTTTCATTGTGTTGCCCCAGTACACAACCCATGAATTCTTCCAACACAGTCAAGTACATGATGAGAGGTCTTCCCGACACCAGAGGTACCAAAACTAGGGGTTCTTGCAAATACTACTTAATCTTCTCAAATGTTGTTTGACAATCTTCATTGCATTTTATTGTCTGGTTTTTACGAAGAAACTTGAAAATTGGTTCACACGTCACAGTCAATTGGGATATAAATCTAGCAATATAGTTTAGCCTCCCCAGAAACCCACAAACTTCTTTTTCAGTGCAAGGAGCTGACATCTCTATGATTGCTCAAACTTTGTCTAGATCAACTTCTATCCCTTTCTGGCTAACCATAAACCCTAAAAGCTTGCATGATTTTACACCAAAAATGCATTTAGCAGGGCTTAGTCTAAGCTTGAACTTTCTCAACTATTCAAAAAGCTTTTGCAAATTAAACATATGGTCTTCCTCTGTTCTAGACTTTGTAATCATGTCATCCATGTAAACTTCTATTTCATTGTGCATCATGTCGTGGAACAAAGTCACCATTGCTATTTGATAAGATGTCCCTGCTTTTTTCAACCCAAACGACATTACTTTGTAGTAAAAAGCTCCTCACAGAGTGAAGAATGTGGTCTTATCCATGTCTTCAGGTGCCATCTTGATCTAATTGTAGCCTGAGAAACCATCCATGAAGGAGAAAAATGAATGTTGAGCAATATTGTCTACCAGAACATCAATGTAAGGTAAAAAAAAGTTATCTTTAGGGCTGGTCCTATTCAAATCTTTATATCAATGCATATTCGTACTTTCCTATCTTTCTTCGGAATAGGGACGATGTTGGCGACCCAATGAGGGTACTTTGCAACAGCGCAGAAACTTGCATCAAATTACTTTTTAACATCTTCTCTAATTTTTAGTGACATCTCTGGCTTCATTCATCTTAATTTTTGCTTGAAGGGAGGAAGTTCCAGTTTTAATGGCAATTTACGCTCAACTATGCTAGCATCTAGCCTAGGCATATCTTGGTACGACTATGCGAAAATATCACAATAATCAGATAGGAGCTCAACTAACTTGCTTCACTCCTCTTATTTCATGGAAGTTATAATTTTAACTTTTTTTTATCATCCTTTATCCCCAAATTAATCACTTTTATTGACTCTTTGCAGGGTTGAATTTCTTTGGGCTCTTGTTCTCAGGAGAGGGTTCCCAATTATCATCATTATCCTCATCAACATGATCAATGGGATGGTCAAAATCATATAATTGGGTCATAACATTGTCATTTTCAAGAGATTCACTTTTAGATATGTATTTATTGATGTTAACATAAGAAAAAAAAAGGTAATGAATAAAGGTTAATGTAATGGTTGGGCAAAAGCTAAAAGAAAGCCAAAATAATTTGAAAATGCATTTATTGATAGTAAATATTGAAATGGAAACATGTGAGCTCATTTTTACAACATATCTTCCTAAAGCCTTGGGCAGAGCTATAGGATTAGCATTACAAAATTACTTTGAATCAGTTTCAAAGGTCATGGGAAAATCGACGATCTCCTAATTGTTGAGCTCTGCATATAGGGAACAAGGGTACACTAGATTGACACCATAGTTGATGAGTTGATCATCATTGATAGCAGTCACTTGGTTCAGAAACACCAATCCCACACTTTGGAAGCTCTATTAAATGTCACAGATGAGGATCCCCTAAGCTTTAGGCTCCCAATTTTCCAACAGAGCCAACCTCTTCTCCTATTTCTCTTCTATGACTCTTCTCATGTCAGCTTTGGTGGGTTTATATCCTAATACAAACCTGTCTTTATTTTCACAAGATTGCAGAAACTTCGCAATGCCTTGTTCATTCATTCCTAGTCCATTTCCACATTGATATCCTCCTTCAAGCATGACCTTGGCCATCATTATAGATGCCCTAGATGGTTGTGACTATAGAATTTGAGCTCTTTCCTTCATATAAGTGGCATTGGCAATCTCGAACACTTGGAACACGATTTCAAGAGCTTCTTCTACAGCTTCAATGTAAGGGGTTGATGGTAGCTTACTCACTAACAGGTCTTCCTCACCCGAAATGATCACTAACCTATTGCTAACTATGAACTTCACTTTCTAGTGCAACGTGGATGGCACGACTCCAGCAGAATAAATCTAAAGTCATCCCAAAAGATAACTATAAGTTAGTATGATGTCCATCACCTAGAAAAATATATGAAAAGTAGTAAGTCTAATTTGAACTGGGATCTTAATTTCTCCTATTACTTCTATTCGGGTCCCATCAAAAGCCCTCACGATCATTGTACTTAGTTTCATATAAGTCCCATCAAAAGGCAACTTGGAGATGGTTAATTTTGGCATTACATTCAAAGAGGAACCATTGTCAATGAGCACTCTAGCCATTATATGCTCTTGGCATTTGACAGAAATATACAGCACATTGTTGTGCCCCATTCCTTCAACAGGTATCTCATCATTAATGAAAGTGACATAATTATGAGTAGTAATGTTGCTAATAATACTGCCTAACTTGTCCACTATGATGTCATGAGAAATATGAGCTTGATTCAGTACCTTCATTAACACTTTTCTGTGTGGCTCAGAATTCTTCAACAAGGACAAGAGTGATATCCTTACAAGGGTATGATTCAACTGATCTACCACCCTATACTCACTTTGCTTGATAAACTTCAGGAACTCACAAGCTTCTTCATCAGATACCTTCTTTTTGTACTTCTTCAATTTTGTCAACCCTTCCATTTTTTTCTCCTAATTTCTAATGGACGATTCTCCTATCTTACTTTTCCCTTTACGATTCCTTTTTCCTTCTTCTTCTTGCTTCTTTTGCATATCCTCAAGAGTGTAAATGCAACCACTTCGTGTCATCCCCCGAATCCCTAATATATTAATGATAATAGAGTTCAAACAAGATGAAACTTTTGGTTGATCATTCATGGTATTGCTTCCAAGGACTTGCACATCATAGTTCCACAGTACGGCTCTGATGTCCTTGAATGGAAAAGGACTGGGAACTTGAATAGTGATGGGCTTTTGGCCACATGGAGATGGTGAAGGTGCAACTATAGTGCAATAGATAACCAACGACTTGATAACTGGATGTGTAATGGAAAAGACCTAAGAATTTATGGCTTCATGACCTTCTTAAGGTTGGGGAATGGCATACTCATTAACTATGTTTATGCCACCCTCATCACACAGATGACCTATTTGCCCTTGTTGCATGTCCAGTTGACTTTGCGATTTAATGATGAAGAAATAATTTTTAATATTTTTTAATTCTGTCAAAACTTCTAGTTCTTTTGATTCATGTAATTGCATAGTTGTTATTGACGTTGTGGAAAGTACTGTGTCTTCATATATATAGTTGTTGATACCTAATTTTGTCCATTTTTTTAATTTTGTTACTTAATTAAGGACTAATAATTTTGTATCAAATGATGCTTAATTGCTATGTCTTGAACACATTTTTTTTCAGGTTTTATTTACTTCCATCTTATTTGGATCACTACTTTTTTTATTTATGAAAAAATAAAAATAAAAATAAAAATAATAAGAAAATAAAAAATACTTTTTCTTTTTCTTTTCTTTTCTTATAATTAATACAAAAGGAAAAAAGTAAAAAGAGAAAATTAAAAAATAATAAAATAAAATAAAAATAAAAAATTTGTATATGACGTAGCCCTTGTAGTTATTCGGCCCTCGGTTACACCCTCCAATCATTGCAGGAGCCTCAACAATTTAGCAACCAATGATAGCTCTCTGCCAAGTTGCTTTCCACACAAGGCTCAAAGCTCTACTTAGCAACTCTGCACCTTGGATGAACCGCTTGACATGAAAAGGGAATGCAACAAAGCTGGGAGAAAGAGAAGAGATGGAGCAAAGGAATAAGACATAAAAGAGGAAATCCAAGTGAGACCTAAGCTTGGTTAACCCTGGAAATCTCTCTATCTCGTGCATGAGTGCCGTTGGACAACAAAGAGAGAGATGGAGAGTCCTCTAGAAACCAAAAATCTCTATACAAATGCTTAGGGGGGATGAGAAAAGAGAGGCAGAGCATTTTTTTTAGAATCATTTTGCAAAACAAAACTCACTGCACTTTGAACCATCTTCACCATCAGTAGAACCTCATAACCATCACCTACATCACTAAAACACCATACCAGAGACCACACTGAACCAAAACCACCACCATCTTCATTCTTTGATCTAAGCCAACAAACAACAAACACTATACCTAAACCATAGCAACCGCAAAGCTCCCACCAGTGCCATCAAACCAAACCCCCAAATCCTAAGCCAACCCACTCAAACAACCTTACCCATCCAAACCCAGAAATTTCTATCCTCCTCAACCCCACCTCAGCAAAACTAATCCCAACTTCCATAGCCACCATATACCTAATAAATAGAAACAGAAAAACAAAGCCACACTCAAAGACCCAAACTTAAAAATCAGAGAGAACAAAGATGAAGGTGAAGGACAAGCTAAAAGGAAGGGGTTTCTCTTTGGTTTTCCAGTAAGAATCACCATCCATTCCTCCATAAGCCACCAGTTTGGTCACTCCTCCGCTTCATTCTAGTTAGATTTGCGAGCACCAGTAAACACCTGCAAGCCACAAACAAACCCAGATTCGCCATAACCAGAACCCCAAAACATCCAGACCCGTGAACCACAATCCTCCACGCCTCATCGCGAGCTCCACTGTGTCACACCCCAACCAGACTTCCCTATGTGATGTACCAAGGCTACCATAACCACCTTGCCGAATGCTACCCATTAACCCGCTAGTGAGAAGCCTAGAGTTTGTCATACCAAGCACCGCTTTTGTCTGCCCCACACCGTCATTCGAGCCAAAATCGCATCATTTCCTATATCTCTTCTACCTACCTTTTTGGTAAATCAAAGGCCTTTTCCTCTATTTCTTTCCTTTATCACAGAACCAAAACCATCTTATCTATTTTTTTCATTTTTATTTATTAAAAAATGATGACCTTCTAACTTTAAAAACAAAAAACAAAAATAGAGAAAGAAAAAGAAAAAGTGAAAAAATTTAGATAGGTATTTGGGCATAAAATAAACATGAAATTGTTTTCTTTCACTTTTTGGGCTTTATTTAAATTTTATTTATCTTATTATGAGTTTATGCTTATCTTACTTGTTAACATGTTTATTTTATTTACATTGCTAACATTGTCTTTCCTAGTTATTGATTTTACAATCTTTTTTTTAAACAAAAAAAAATAATTGAGCCTCATTGAGAAGAACAAAACAGGATTGTTAAGTTGTGACAGCTTGTTAATCATATAACTTTTAGGATCATCTAAGTTGTGACAGCTTGATGATTCATTTTTTTAATAATAAAAAATCAAATGAATTTTCAAAACAAAAAAAGTGTTTTCAAAATTAAAAAGCAACCAACCTTCATTCCTTTTTTAAAGAACTATATGACTTTGAGTTCCCCACTACACCAATGGATACTTAGGAGCAGAAATCTTTTCTATCAAGTCAAAATTAAAATTTCACAATTTGATTATTTTTTATAAATAGTTATAATGTTTTTAAGAGGTTAAAATAAATATATTTGATATTATTAAATTTGCACAACTAACTTAAGGTACCGTTCCTAGAGTGGACAATGTAGGGTGCTAAAACCTTTCCTACCTATAATTGACTCCCGAATCCAACTCATTTTCCAAAGGACCACTTTTCCTAATTAAAGGGTTTTTCTAATATTTTCCTGATTTAAATAAACATTGGTGGCGACTCTATTGATTTTTAAAAACTTATATTTTTGGTTGTCTAGTCGCGACCTTGGTTATGATAACTAGCGACTCTATTGGGGACACTTAGAGAGTCAAACCTATTGTTGTTAGCTATGCAATTTATTAACAATCTCTATTTATTTATTTTACCCCTTTTTGTCTTTGTTTTTGTTTTCTTATTTGGTTGTAAATAAATTTTATTTTTCTTTTACTTTTATGTAAGTTTCTAATGGTGTTATCCTGTGCTAACCTTAATGCTCATGATCTACGGGTATATATTTTGTTGCCTCAATATTTCGTGCTTGGTTGTTAAAACCCTAGGGTAGACAATTGTTGGTTGTTGTATCTATGTTCTGTTTGACTCTTATTTTTACAGGATGAGGGTAGTCCATAGGATTAAGAAGGTTTGTGTGCTCCCTACACCCATGGCACCTACACGTTTATCACACATTCAAGTGGGACCCTATACTCAGGTTTGAGTGAAACCTAAGTTAGGTAGGGACTACGTAGTGGTAGCCATTATAGATGTATATCTTGTTTGGTTATCGTGAAAGCCTCATCTAGAGTATGCCTTTTTCACGAATGTCACACACCTAGTGGTTTACCCACTATTTGTGATTAACATTCTGAAATAGGACTTAGCTCTAGTGACCTTTAGAGTAGTAGAGTCTCCCAATGAAAGTTCTCACAAATCAATAAGACTCATAGATCCTTATGATAGAATTCCTCAAATTTAAGGCAATTCCTTAAGACATGAAGAGAGTGTACTTCTTTTTTTGTCTATCCGTCGTGTCATTCATTTTTGTATTTTTTAAAAACAAAATTAGCTAAAAAAAGAAAAATACATTATTTTGCATTTTCATGGAATTCCAAGCGTTCTTTTTTTTAAAATATAGCTCCCAAAAAAAAAAAGAAAAAAATATACATCTTCTTGCATTTTTATGGCATTCCTAGCATTCTTTAAAAATAAAAATATAAAAAAGCCATCTGCATAAGTAGTCAATACTTCACATATATACATGTTGCCAAATTTGTTTGGTTAATACTGATAATTGCATATTCACATCATGTTTCCACCTCTCAGAAAAAGTAGACATTATAGTAGGAAAACAGCTTCTGCGACACCCTAACAGGACTCGTTCCTAGGCTAGAGTCATGGATGAAATAGAACAGACTCAAGAGTTGAAGGATGAGGTGAACCGGCTCAAAGAGCAAGTGTCCAAAATGATGGAGATGCTACAGCCCATGGAAAATAGAAAGAGCATAGATAGGAATCCCTCAGTGGCAAACGAAGTACATCTGGTCACACCTCTTCACCCTCTCGGTTTTGCTCCAATCCCTCTGCAATTTCAAGGCTATATAATGCTCAGGGAATTATGATGCCGCTCACAATTTACCCGAACAACACCACTCAACCCTCAGTCACCAGTTCTCAGGAAATCCAAGTGCCACCATTCCCACCATATGGCCTTCTTCTAAGCTATATACCACCATTAGCCACTAATTCCTTTGATAATAGCACGCCAGTAGTAACACCAACTTCAAACCCACTAAACACTACCCAAACCCAAGTCACTCAGCCAAATGCTAGTGAAACCCAACCAATACAACACTTATTCCCCTTTTTATCCCAACATATTGTCTCTTTTTCGGCTTTGTACCACTATAGGCTACCAATCCCCCTGACAGTAGCATGCTTGCTTCAAACTTATTGAGCACAACCTAACCACATGCTCAATACCTTAGAACCAGTGAAACCCCACCGGTGCAACACTTTGTCCCCACTTTCAAGCCACAATACCCAATGAATTCTTTTGCTGAAAATCCTCAGTCTAAAGATAAGTTAGAAATTCTTGAAAAGAGACTACGAGCCATAGAAGGAGCACGTAGCTATGTTCTTTTGGATGCCTTAGAACTCTGCCTTGTCCCAAATGTGGTGATTCCCCCGATGTTTAAGGTCCCAGATTTCGACAAATATAAGGGAATCACTTGTCTAAAGAACCATCTGACCATGTACATCCACAAGATGGCTTCGCATGCTCATGATGACAAGTTGTTAATCCATTTCTTCTAAGACAGTTTAGCTGTGGTAACTTTGAATTGCTACATGCATCTTGAGCTTTCCCATATACGAAGTTTCAAGGATTTAGTTTCTTAAGGAGATACAAGTATAACCTCGACATGGCTCCTGAAAAATTACAGTTACAAAATATGATGAAAAATGATGTTGAGAGTTTTATAGAGTATGCTTAGAATTGGAGAGAAACAGTCGCTTAGGTGGATCCCCCGCTGTCAGAAAAAGAATGGTGGATATGGTCATTAACACCCTTCAATCACCCTTCTATGACCGAATGATTGGAAGTGTGTCTTCAAACTTCTCAGACATAGTTATCATCAGAGAAAGGGTCGAAAGCGGGATAAGAAGTGGAAAGACTGTTGATAGTTCAGGTGGAGAGACTAATACAAAGAAATTCCTAATGTCAAAGAAAAGGGAAGGAGAGGCCTATGTCGTGATGTTTGATCAGAAAAAATGTACTCAAGGGCAGCCTAACCAAACATTTGTGAACCCTCAACCATCTTTTCGAACCCATTTCGTACTTTATCACCTATATTTTTCCACTATTTCACTAGTTCCATATCCCCAACCTTACCACCCATATGTTGCCATTGCTTCACAAGTTCCTTATCCCCAACCTCACCACCCAATAATGTCTTACTGTATGCCATCCCCCATTCAATACCAAACACCCCTACCTTACCGCCTCAATCATGGACCCAAAGCCTAAACACAAACCAAAGAAGACCACTGAATAACCAATAAAAGAAGTATATCTATTTTGACCCAATCCTTATGACCTATACTGAGTTACTACCCCAGCTCATCCATAATTCACTCTTCAATCCTTGCCCAATGAAGCCAGTGGAACTCCCATACCCAAAAGGTTTTGACCCAAATGCTAAGTGCAATTACCATATAGGGGCAGCAGGCTATTCCATAGAGAATTACAAAACGCTGAAGTTTAAAGTGCAAGGCCTAATTGATGTCAAGTGGTTGAATTTCAAGGTAAATACTCTTAGTGTGGGTCACAATCCTTTACTAAATCATGGAAATCCTAGAGTCAATGCTATAGAAAAGTGCTCTGCGCAACAGCTCATAAGATGAGCGGCATATGTCAAAACCCTCGTGAAAGTTATTTTTAAAGAACTCTACAAATTTAGGATGATACAAACTCAAGTTGAAGGGAAAATGGGCAACGATGATAAAATAATGTGTAATCTTCATGAGAATATGGGAAATTCTATTGAAGAATGTCGCAAATTTAGGCAGATCCTCCAGAATTATAAACACTTTGAGAGGGTGGAGGATTTATTGAGAAACCTAAAGGCGTCTGCACAAGAGGTAGATGATCCTTGAAGTGTAGAAAGAGCTCAACTATTGTAAATGGCTTATCAAGCACCTTGTGAAGCTTGATTATAGTGGAAACTCTTGGGTGGATGATCTTAGGGACTGGACGTAGATCACAAGGGTGATTGAACCAGTATAAATCTCTGTGTGTAAATCTTCTCAACTTTTATCTCTTTATATTCAAGCTTATTTATTACTTTTGCATACTTGCTGCTTATTTTTCCACTCATTCATTCTATTTAATCTTGTGTATTATCATAAATCCATTCAACTAAAAAAATAGCTTCAAAGAAAAATAAACAGGGCTTGTTTGCGAAAAGTTTTAAAATACTCAATTCACCCTTCCTCTTGAGTCTTGAAGCCACTTGGTAATAGAATGTTATATGACGACCCGTGCACTTGCAGATTTAACATAGCAATAATGTCCAGACTTAAGAAATGACTAACTTAGGGAGTGTTCATCAAAATCTATCCTCTCACTTTTCTTTATGTTCTTCTAAAGTTAATCCCTTCACTCCTATTAATCCTCTTAATTATTTTAGTGTCCCACCTCCTATTATTTTTGCATGTGATAGAAGTGAGGGTTGCATTCATGGAAATGGTCTTCTCCCCATCCTGATGCCAATTATGTCTTCTTCTCTAAAGAATAGTGTATAAGGGGTGAATGTTAAGGAAACTGCCAAAGCTTCTAGTTGTCTAGAGAGTGTTAAGGACAACTTGAGGTCTCACCCTTTGGTTTAGGAGTAAGAGGTTAAGGTTGTCAACTCTAAGGGAGTGTCACTTTTAGTTCTCAACATCAACTTACTTTCAAAAATAGAAGTTGTTGAGAGAGTTAGATCATTTGGTTTCAACAATTAATTATGGTGGCAAGAGTAAAAGGCAGGAGAGTAAGTCTCTTAATGAAGATATTTACTTGGAATGTGAGAAGGTTGGTTTGTTGAGCAAAGTGAAAGAGAGTTGGAGAGGTGACTTGTAAAGAAAGTCCTAATATGATTGTGCTTCAAGAAACTAAACTTGAGAACATCAATGCTTTGATCGTTAAGGACCTTTGGGATTCTAGATTTATGGATTAGCAATGCTTCCCTTCTCTTAGGGCCTCAGGAGGAATAGTGATGATTTGGGATAGTAGATTTGCCTAAAAAGTCAATTCCATCTAGGGTAACTTCTCTGTGTCAGTTTTATTGGATGTTATAATTAGAAGTCTAATGTGTGGATAAAATACATACATCTTGTGCTTGATTTGAGGTGGATTTAAGTCTGCTTTGATTGATATATGTTGGAATTTATGCCACTTTTAATCTAATTATCCTTGGTATCTTATGATTGGTCTTTATCTATGTTTTTAGGTCTAAAAGAGGTATTTTGAAATGGCATTATGAAGCTTTGGATGGATTCATTGCAATGGAGTTAAGCTCGGAATTTATATGACCAAGATTCGTAGAGTTTTTGACCTTTTACAAGATAAAATGAGCATAACTTGAGCTACAAAAGTCAAAATGAGGTGATTCTAGTGGCATTGGAAAGTTAAGAAAAAGAACTACAACTTTCATGAAGACCACTTATCCAAAAAGTGATGTTTTGAGTGATTGAGGAGTTACACATGACTGTGTATAACTTGGAAAACATTTTTGTCAAGCTCACACGACCCTATGTAACTAGAGGAAGGCTTCTGATTAAGTCACACTGCCGTGTGTCTTGGTTACATTGCCGTGTGACCCCCTACATTGAAATTACACAATTTTTAAAGCTCACACGATTATGTCGTGCACTCACACGGCCGTGTGAGGTATTCTGGAGCGTAAAAGAGGCTGTTTTCACCCTAATTGTAATAAATAGAAGCAAACCCTCAAACTTAAAATATATAGAGGCTATAGGAGACTTTGAGAGACATAAGGATTGAAAGCTAGGGCCTGGAAGGCAAGAGCAAGAGTAATTGAAGGTCAAACATTAAAGTCTTTTCCCCTCATCTTCATCTTCCTCATCTTCTCTTTTTATTTTGGAATCATGGTTGTTTCTTTAATCTTTGTTCTTGTTTGTGCTATAATTACCATAAGCAGCTAAACCCCTTTTTCTAGGATTAGGATGAAACACTCTATTTCTCTATGTTGTATTGTTAATTTGATTATTTATTGATGGAATTATTGTTCTTAATTCATTCTTAGTGTTCTTAATGCTTATGGTATGTTGCGCACCATATTTACATGATCTTAGGCTTTAGGTGAAGGATCAAAAGATGAAATCTAATTGTATGATAATCTAAGAATTGAACTTAGGAATTGAGACCTAGACATAGGCTTAAATCCTTTGAGGGTAACTAATTGTCATGAATCTTAATGGGTTAGAACTTGAATTAATTGTCATGAGAATGGGATTGATGAAGTTTTAGCATATTTTTAATGTCAAAAAATTAGGCTTTAAATAAGTTAGGACAAATCACCTTCAAGAATAGAATTGAACATTAGCAAAGATAGGATTACAATTTATCATAGAGGGTAGTGTAGTGAATTCCTAGTCCTAGGCCTTTAACCCTTGGTTGACTCTTGACTTTTCTTGATTTAATTGCTATTTGTTTACTTTAAGTTTTGTTTTGATCTAAATTTAGCTTTCACTATTGATTTTGTTTGCTTAAATAATCAAAATTACCGTAAAAGTTAGTCATTAATTAATCCTCATGGGAACAATCTTTATTTACTATTTGTACAATCTGTGCGCTTGCGAAAAATCAACAAGTTTTTGGTGCCATTGTCGGGGATCATGTTAATATTAACACGAGCGGTAGTTTAGTTTACTTGAGCACTTTTTATTTTATTTTATTTTATTTTCACTTTATTTTTTCTTTGAATTTTCAAATGTTGATTCTTTATTATGCATAGAGCGAGGAGTTAAGAAGATCTTATTTTCCCCATTGATCTTGAGATCGAGAGGACACTTCGTGACATTAGAAAGGAAAGAAGAACACAGAGATTTGAGGAAGACCACTTAGCGAACAACATGAACCAAGTCGCAAATCAAGAGCGAAGGCTAAGGGATTATGGAACTCGCAATGCTAATGCTCGTCAGTCTTCTATTGTAAGGCCACGAGTAGAGGCCAATAGTTTTGAGATCAATATGTTATTAATCTAGATGGTCCAATAATTATAATTTGGTAAGTCACCAATTAAAGACCTGAATCAGCATTTGGATGAGTTCTTGGAGTTATGTGACACCATAAAGATTAATGAGGTTTCAACCGATGCTATACAGATCAGACTCTTCCCCTTTTCTCTTAGGGGAAAAGTAAAGAAGTGGATTCATACGGAAGTCCCAAATTCACTTACCACCTGAAACTTGATGGAGCAAGCTTTTCTTAGACAAGTGCTATCTGATTGGAAAGACAATCAAGCTCCATCAAAACATCACTACCTTCTCCCAAAAAGAAGATGAATCACTTTATGAAGCATGGGAGAGGTACAATAATCTCATTCATTTGTGTCCACATCATGGCCTACAGTATTTTATTGTTATACAAACATCCTATACTTGGTTGACTTTCTCTACAAAGACAACACTTGATGCTGCAGCTGGCAGTACTTTGATGGCCAAGACTCCAATAGAGGCAAGTGCTTTGATTAATAAGGTCACTTTAAATATTTCTTTATGGCCAAGTGAGGGACCAACTTCAAAGAAGCAAGCTAGAATGATAGAGCTTGATGCCATTACCATGTTGAATGCCAAGTTTGATGCCTTGACCAAGTCATTTGAGAAGCTGAATATCAATGTTATCGCTACTCCTAACATAACTTGTGAAACATGTGGAGGAGGACATTTGACTTCGGAATACAATGTAATGGAGACATATTCTCAAGACCCGTCTTTGGACCAAGTGAGTTATGTGCAGAATAGCAATTTCAAGGCTCCAGATAATCCCTTCTCCAACACATATAACCCCAGATGGAGAAACCACCCCATTTCTCATATGGTTACTAATAAAATATAAGGGTTCCATCTAACAATAGACCTCTACCTGCATTCCAACAATCTCAACAATCTTCTTAAGGTGCGAAGTCTAATTTAGAAGCCCTCATGGAGAAATTCATTGCTACCCAAAAATAAGCAATGTCAAGCCATTCAAGCATAAGTTAACAACATGGGTCCATCAAGCAAATCAATACTAGCCTAGATCAAATAGCCACTCACTCTAAGATGCTTGAAACTCAAATAGCCCAACAAGTAAGCTTGTTCAACATGGCTCAAGGGAGAATCCCAAGTTAACCGGAGATTAACCCAAGGGAGCAAGTTCAAGCAATTTTCTTGAGAAGTGGTGAGCAACGTGAAGGCTCTACAAGGGAAGAAAAGTTTAACAATAAGGAAACCCATGACAAGGAGGAGAAACAACAAAGAATGAAGAAAGACAATCAAGAGAGACAATTCTCTAAGTTCCTCGATGTCTTCAAAAAGCTTCAAATAAACATTCTATTTGATGAAGCATTGGAATAGATGCCCTCTTACGTTAAGTACATGAAGGAATTGCTCTCAAAGAAGAGGAAGTTGGAGGACAAAGTCACTGTGGTACTTACTAAAAAGTGTAGTGCTATTTTACGAAAATGAGTTATTACCGAAGCTTAAGGACCCTGGTAGTTTCACCATTCCTTGTGAGTTTGGTTTTCAAGAAAAGCACTTTGTGATTTATGGTCTAGTGTCAAGTTGATGCCATTGTCTATCTATGAAAAATTAGGTTTGGGAGATCCAAAGCCTACCTTCACTATGTTGTAACTTGCTAATAGATCATATTTAATTCATTGGGGTGTGGTCAAAGATGTTCTTGTGAAGGTGGACAAGTTCATTTTTCCCATGGATTTCTTCATTGTAGACGTGGGCAAGCATGCTGATATTCCACTTATATTTGGAAGACCATTCTTAGTTACTTCAGAAGCACTGATTAATGTGCCGAGAGGCGAGCTCATTTTGAAGGTGGATGAAGATCAAGTGACAATCAAGGCCTTTGATAAATCTACCCAACATCATATCTTGATGCCCCCGTTACTTGTACTCAAGAAAAATTTACAGGGATTCAGTTAGTAAAAGCTCTGTATCATCAAGAAATGTTGATCCTCATACTTCCAAGAAGATTGTTGAATCAAAGAAAAGTCCTTCTATTAGTCATGATTTATTGCGAACTTGTCTATCATATTCTGATAAATTGAAACTTGATCCCTCATCTATTAATAAATTGAAACCACCATGGTCTAGTGGAATTTCTTATACCACGATGAATTCATGACAACTAAGCTCAGGTCAAGTTCAAAACACCTTTGGGGGTACTTCTAAGGCTATTAATCGAGGATGGATGAACAATTCTGAAAAAGAAAATGGGTCATCATATTTTTAGTGCTTTAAGCCACCTTGATTTTCTTGAACAAAAGGCAACGTCGAGCTAATGACATTAAAGAAGCGCTTCACAGGTGGCAACCTATATTTCTATCCATTCTCAGTTATTTATTTTAGGTTTCTTTAGTATTCATAGTCGTTATATTTAGTTTTTCCCCTGTTTACTTTGTTTTTCCCTTTCTAGAAGTGATTGAGGAGTTAGACACGATTGTGTCCAACCTCCAAAATGCTTCTGTATAAATTTTTGCAAGTCACATGACCGTGTCCCCTTAATTTAAAAAAAAAACTTTGTTGTTATCCTATTATTTCTCAATGTCTAACATTTTTCTATTTTTTTAAGGTCATGTTGAGTCGGCTTAAGTGCCTCATTGAGTTTGGAGCCTTTGTAGGGGGATGTATATAGTTGTCGGCCACAAAAAAAATTTTTCATTCTTGCATTTTGTTTTTCAATTTTTACTTTGTCTTTCTTATGCAATTTTTGGGATTATGAGACCGCTCAGTTTGACCAACTATTTACTTACGGCTACACGCCTCCCTTTGGTTCCCCCTCTCCCACCACCTTCGTGATCTTGCATTTCCATTTTCAGGGAAATTTCTTTTTCCTATGTTCTATTATTTTTCCTATTTAAACATTAAAGCTAATGTTTATTTTAAGTGTAGGGGGGAGTAATCTCAATTTGGTGCAATTTTTTATGAAATCAATGAACATTTAGGTATTGTTGGTAATCAAGCTAGAATTGTGTGTTGATTTCTTGATTATTTCTAAGCTGATAGAAATATGTTTAAGAAGGGAATCCACTACTCATGAACTATTTTTGTGCAAGGCAAATTTTTTTAATTGAGCATTAAAACATTTAGCATCTTATTTGAAAATTAGCCATGTCTGCTTGCATTTGTTCTTTTTATTAACATTAGCCAGAAAGTGAGTTTTGAGTTTTAATGATTGGATTTTTCATAAACAAAATCCTATTTTTCTTTTGGAGTAAGATTTCTCTTGATTGATGTGCGCTAGAACTTGTTTTAATATCTTGTTGAGACTTCAATGATTCATATTCATACTTTAACATGATTAAGGCAATTAGGCTTAATTCTTTCTTAACTTCCAGAGTTGCATTGATAAAATAATCTTTTAGTTGCCCATTTGAGTCTGAAATTGATTTCTTTGAATACCAAATTGAATAATCATATTGGATTCTTTGGAGCATCTGATGTGTTAATTGAGAAGTCATAAAAGATTATTTCTGTCTTCAAGGGATTTATTGCTTTAAAAAAAAGAGAAAAAGAAAAAAATGAAAAAAAATGAAAATGAAAAAATGATGAAAAAGGAAGAAGAAAGAAAAAAAAGATTGTGTTGAAGAATAATGAGAATATTTGGTTGAAAGTGAGAATTAGTTATACTCTTCTGAATTATGTTCTATGGTTCATCTTTTCAACCTGATTTTATTTTGTATTAATTTATCCATAAACATTCTTTATCCTTTTTTTATCTTTTTCTTACCTTTCATTATACCCTTGGCCTCGTTACAACTAGAGGAAGTCCTTTTGATTCTTGTTATGTGTGTGAACTTGGAAGTGGAGATTAAATTGCTAACCAAGCCTATGGTAATGCAATTTTCAAGAAAAATTTGAGTGATCTCTTTGTCCTTAAACACTTGAGCGATGGAAAGGTAAGTGATCTCAAATGGTTGGTAAGGAGAAAAGGTGCAAGCTAGACTCAAGCCTCTAATTGTATTAAGTGCTAAATTATCTTGCTTGATTGCATTTGATTACTGAGCTTAATTGAATTTTTAAATTATGGAATTTCTCTTGATTCATGTTTCTTGATGTTGAGTTTAATTTGTTTTTGATTCATATTCTTTGCTTGAGGACAAGCAAAGTTCAAGTGTGGGGGAATTTGATGTGTGGATAAAATACACACATCTTGTGTTTGATTTGAGGTGAATTAAGGTGTGCTTTGATTGATATATATTGGAATTTATGTCACTTTTAATCTAATTATCCTTGGTATCTTACGATTAGTCTTTCTCTATGTTTTTAGGTCCAAAAGAGGTGTTTTGACAGGGCTTTATGAAGCTTTGAATGAATTCTTTGCAATGGAGTTGAGCTCAGAATTTATATGGCCAAGACTCAGAGTTTTTTTACCTTTGCGCGATAAAATGAGTATAACTTAAGCTAATGAAGTTGAAATGAGGTGATTCTAGTGGCATTGGAAAGCTACGAAAAAGAGCTACAACTTTTATGAGACCACTTGTCCAAAAAGTGACATTTTGAACGATTAAGGAGTTACACACGGCTATGTGTAACTTAGAAAATGCTTCTGTCAAACTCACAGGGCCCAGTGTAACTAGATGAAGGCTTTTGACTAAGTCACACAGCTGTGTGTCTTGGTCACATAGCCGTGTGACCCCCTACATTGAAGTTACACAATTTTTAAAGCTCACACGGCCATATCGTGTACTCACACGATCGTGTTGTGCACTCACACGACCATGTAAGGTATTTTAGAGCATAAAAGAGATAATTTTTGCCCCAATTATTATAAATAGAAGCAAATCCTCAAGCCTAAAATATACAGAGGCTATAGGAGACTTTGAGAGGCATAAAGATTAAAGGCTAGGGCTTGAAAGGCAAGAGCAAGAGTCATTCAAGATCAACCATTGATGTCTTTTCCCCCATCTTCATCTTCCCCATCTTCCCCATCTTCTCTTTTTGTTTTGGAATATCATGGTTATTTCTTTAACCTTTATTCTTGTTTGTGCTACAATTGCTACGAGTGGCTAAACCTTTTTTTCTAGGATTAGAATGAAACTCTATTTCTCTATATTGAATTGTTAATTTGATTATTTGATAATGGAATTATTGTTCTTGATTCATTCTTAGTATTCTTAATGCTTGTGGTATGTTGCGCGCCATATTTACATGATCTTAGGCTTTAGGTGAATGATCAAAAGATGAAATCTAATTACTTGATAATCTAAGAATTGAACTTAGGAATTGAGACCTAGACATAGGCTTAAATCCTTCAAGGGGTAAACGATTGTCATGAATCTTAATGGGTTGAAACTTGGATTAATTGCCATGAGAATGGGATTGATGAAGTTTTAGCATATTTTTAGTGCCAAGAAATTCAGCTTTAAATAATTTAGGACAAATTGCCTTCAAGAACATAATTGAACATTAGCAAATATAGGATTACAATTTATCATAGGGGGTAGTGTAGTGAATTCCTAGTCCTAGGCCTTTAACCCTTGGTTGACTATTGACTTTTCTTGATTTAATTGCTATTTGTTTGCTTTGATTTTTGTTTTGATCTAAAATTAGCTTTTACTATTGATTTTGTTCTCTTAAATAATCAAAATCGCTATAAGAGTTAGTAATCAATCGATCCTTGTGAGAACGATCTTTATTTACTACTTGTACTATTTGTGCGCTTGCAGAAAATCAACAACAAAGTCTTTGGTGGATTACTTCAATTTATGGTTTGAATAGTCTTAGGCATGTTCTATCTTCTAGGAGGAATTAGATTTCTTGTTAGGCTTCTGTGGTCCTAACTGGTGCTTAGGAAGAGATTTTAATGCTATTAGAAGTCTTGTAGACAAATTAGGTAGTGATAATCTTACTTCTTCTATAAGGGGCTTTGATAGTTTATTAGAGAATGCGGTCTTAGTGATATTTTCCTATATAATGGTCGTTTCACTTGGTTGGCTAGAAGGAATTATAATGTTGTTTCTCGATCGGATAGATTCCTTTTTACCACTACATGGAAGGACACTTTTCCTGATATAACTCAAGAGAGCTTAATGATAAACACAATTCTCATATATTATCTAATTCTCATATTTAGTCTCTTCAACCTCTTATGCGCTTAATTGATTTGTCTTAGTCACATTTTATAAGTTTGGGTTTCAATTGGGTTTAATTGTATATTTTAGCATTATTAGAAATTTTACACTATTTTTTATTTTGGGCATAACTTGAGTTCTAGACATCTAAATATTGTGAATTTTACCTTGTAGGAAAGTTATGAGAAAGCTATGAAACTTTGATGAGACCTTGAAGGCTAAATCGGATGCTTAGTGGGTCAAATTAAGCTTGGAAGTTAAAATAGAGATGTTGTCGCTGGAACCTGGATAATATGTAGAGATTGGGCCATAATTTAGGCTGTAGGAGTCATATGAAGCTGAGACTAGTGCCATTGAAAAGAGAATTTACATTACATGGATTTGGGTTAAACTTTCATGCTTGTTATTTGGACGCATCCCCAATGTTCTTTTATTCTCTTTGGTATTTAACTTGTCATCTTTATATTGTTCTCCTTCCTTACCTTGACCCCATTATAACCTTGCATAAAGTCTTCTTGATGTGTGTGTGCTTGTGTTTTGAGTAGTAGAGAAGTAGAAGATAAGCAAGCTTATGATAGTGTAAATTTTCATAGGTTAAATTGAGTGAGACACTTACCTTCTAAACATTTGAGGGATTAAGAGTGTATCTTGTGAAGTTCTATCATTCTTGATTTATGTTTTTCAATTAAAGTTACTTTTCATATTGGTTTGAGATGGAAATAAATTTTACTTCATGAATGTTTTGATTCTTCGATTACTCTTCTTGCCCATAGACTTTTGCATTCTTGAACATCATTAGAAAGTGAGTCTTTTAGAGTTTTTAACTTTTGAGTTTGTGTTGTTGTTCCTTGTTCCCTAGTGTTGAATTTCTAGTTTTGTACAAGAGCACAAAAGCTAAGTATAGGAAAATTTGATAAACACAATTTTCATATATTAGTTAACATTCATATTTAGTCTCTTAGATCTTTTTATGTGCTTAATTGATTTGTCTTGGCCACGTTTTATAAATTTAGGTTCAAATTGAGTATAATTATATTTTTCAGCATTATTGAGAGTTTTACATTGTTTCTGTATTTTGGACATAACTTGCATTTTAAACATCTAAAAATTATGAATTTTACCTTGTAGGAAAGCTTAGAGAAAGCTATACAACTTTGATGTAGAACTCAAAGGTTGAATCAGATGTCTAGTGCATCAGACTGGCTTGGAAGTAAGAACAAAGATGATGTTGTTGGAACCTGGATAATATATAGAGATTAGGCTATAATGTTGGCTGTAGGCGTCATATTGAGCTAAGACCAGTGCCATTGGAAAGATGAGAAATAGAAATTCAACTCTTATGAAGATCACTTATTAAAACCGTAATGTTTTGATGGTGTTATCCCTTTTTGAAGTCGGTTGATTAGTCTAGAGAGCTGTTAAGAATGTTTTGGGCATAACTCTTTCATCCTAAGCCCAAAGGTAAATTAGGTGTCCAATTAAAGTTAAGAGGAAGAGGATTAACCCTCAACTAAGGGCAAAACTTGGCCTTTTAATTTTAAAGATAGTTATTTAAGTAGCAACAATAACTATGAGCATAAACCCTAATTTTTTCTTAGCCACTTTGCTTGTATTTTGTATCTTCATCTCTCTCTTCCTCTCCCTTCTCTCTAGGTTTCTTTCTTTTCTTTTTTTATTCCCTTTCCATTCATGGAGGGCTAGACCTTTTTTAATCAATCCTAGGGATTGACAATCTTCATATTTAATTCTGAGATCTTGTTTTGATTATTTTGCATTTAATTGTTAATCAAGTTTCTCTTTTCCTTGTTATTCAAGTTTCTCTTTTACTTGTTAATCAAGTTTATCTTTTACCTCTTTTGATTTTGTTAAATCTCAATTGAATTACTTAATTTGATTTGGATGTTGATGTGATAATTTCATAATTACTATGTGTTTAATGAGGATTACAAATATTAAATAATGCATCAAAAGTGTTTAATGGATTGTTAAGCTTGGTCGAATTCTAGGTTTTAATTTAATTTAGGATTATGTGAGTGCTTAATTTATTTAACCTTAATTAATTAAATTCTGGAGGCTTATTTAGTAGAGAATTCATGGATCATCTTAAGGCTTCTTGATGTGATCTAAGACCAAGTATCTGATTAGTAATTAAATGGATTCCTAGTGATCAATGATGGATTAAATTCAAGATTAGTTGATTTCTTTGAATTAGTTGATTACTTAATTCTGCGTATAGTTTTTAATTGCTTTCTTTTAATTAATTTTGTAACTTTTTCCCCCTTTATTAACTTCTTAAGTTGATTACTTAATTAGAGTGATCCAAGGGCTCAACCTAATTGTGCCTTATACTACAAGTAATTTGGTAAATCAGCTTACAAATTAATATAATTTGATAGTTTCAGAAGCTATCACTTAACTCGTCTAGTTTCTAACCACTTTCTTATTGTTTTGGAATCTAGCAAGGTGAAATAGGGTCCAACTCTTTTCAGGTTTGAAAATATGTGGCTCACACATCATTCTCTTATTCCTTTTATGAAGGAAGTCTAGGGTTCAAACTCCATTGATGGCAGCAAAGGTTATAAATTCATGACAAAGTTAAAGGTTCTCAAAGAAAATTTAAAAGAGAGGAATAAGGTTATCTTTGGGGATATCAGGGTTAAGAAAGAAGATATAATAAGAGAGTTGGACTCATTGGATAGGTTGGATTTAGATGGTAGTCTTACTGAGGATATATGTCTAGATTTTTTGTGCCATTGACAAACTTGGATAAATCTAAGGTGAACTTAGAGACTTTATGTTGAAGTTTCTCAACCACATCAGAATGTTTCTTAGAGTCATCTTGAGAAGGGTCTACCGTGTTACTTTCAAAAAGTAATGTTAGTTGACTATTCTCTTCTTTTAACTCTGCATTCTCGACTTCTAAGACTTCTTTCTCAAGTTTCTATTTTTCAAAATCTTTAGTAAGCTTCATAAATTTTTTCTTAAGAGAATAACACTTTGAAGAGAGAAGCTTAGAATTACATAGAAGATCATCAAAAACTTCTTGAAGTTCTAAAAATGATAGGTCAGAATCATATACCTCATATTCTTCTTCACTATCAGCATTTACAACAAGACACATGTGAGCTGATTCAGTGTTTGATAGCTCTAGGGAATGAAGTTATTTCACTTAAATTGGAATGTTTATGTGCATGATATTCTTAAGTTTTTAAGTCCAAAGGTTCAATTCATGCATGATTTTGATGATTAAAGCTTCCTGTCTCAAATGATTAAGAATTGAATATTTAATGATTTTATTTAAGAATTTTGGATGGATCTTGGTTTGACGAACTTTAGCATTGTTTTGATGCAAGTATTCAAGATGAGAAGGTCTTGGTAGAGATAAGGAAAGTGAAGAGAGGCTTAAATTTGGAAGAAAGCGTGAAGGGAAGAAGACTTGACAACCCACGCCTAAGCATGAAAAAGCTATGCCTAGGCGTGACACTCTCGGGTTTTCAGGAAAATCAGACAGAGAAACCCACGCTTGGTGGCTAGGCATGGTCATCCCATGCCTAGGCATGGAAAGATTACACCTAGGCACGGGTAGCACACTGACCATACGTGTTTTGCTGTCACGCCTAGGCGTGGAAAATCTGTGCCTAGGCGTGGGAAAAGCCCAAGTCTACAAAATTAGCATTTTTATCATATTTTGGAGAGCATTGGAGGGACTTTTTGGTTTTTCTAAGAACAGAGTTCGTGAGAGGAAGTGAGAGGAGCAGGTCTCTACCTGGAAAAGAGGAGAATCAAGTGAAGAATCAGGATTAAGGGAGGAAGATCAAACTTGGATTCTCTCCAATTCGTTCACTCTTTCCCTTTTCTCTCTTGTATTGTAATTTGATGGATTCCATGATTGTATTTGTTTCTCCCTCTCTTATGATGTATAACTAAACTCTAATCTAGGGGCTCTCTAGGATCTTGCTATGAATGTGAATATTTTGTAATTCCTTCAAGTTTTTATCAATGAATTTAGTTTTGTTCTTCCATACTTATGCTTAGTGCTTGTTTTTGATTGGCCATCAATTGCATGATAATAGTATTTTCAATTGAATTAGACATAGGGATTTGGAAATATAGATATGGTATAGTAGATGTATGTTCAATTACATTTAAGTTAATTAGGTGTGTTAATTAGTTAAAGGGATGGACACATACCATTTAGCCATGCATAGTAAGTGTTTGAAACTTGATCTTAATGAGTGATTCTTATGCTAATTCACATGGACACATAGTGGGTCGGGTAAGTTTCATATGGGTAATTGACCTAGACATAGGATTTTATATATAATTAGTTTCTGCTAGCAAAATCAATTATTTAGTTGTTGCTCTTGAATTGTACATATTCATTGAAGTAGCAAGTGAATAGGGACCCTTAGACCTTAATCACACTTATCTTTCTCTTGCAAAATTAGTTTTTGGTGCTTCTTGTCTTGTTTATTTTAACATGTTATTTTTCATTAAAAACCGCTCTCATATTTCGACTGCTTGAATAAGATCTTTGTAGAAATTGGTTAGGTTTTAGCACCTTTCTAATTATCAATCTATTGAGACATGATACTTTAACTCTCATTATATTACTTGTCGACCCGTGCACTTGCGAATCCTAAACAGTGTTCTCATCTTTACTTACTGATGATGAATCATCCATATCTTCCCAGGTTGCCATCATCTTTCTTTTCTTCTAAAAATTCTTAGAAAACTTCTTGAGCGTAGAGCATTATGTTTAGATATGACCAGGTTTCTTGCATTCATAGAAGATTATTGATTTTTATCTTGGCCACTAGATTCTCCTTTCTGATTTCCTTTATTTGATGGAAATTGTTTTCTGAACTTGCTTTGTTTTCTCCACATTTTTATGATCTTCCTTGAGATGAAGGAAAGTTCATCATCACCAGAATTCTCATCTTTTGATTCATCAGAGTCTTCTGAATCTTTAATAGCATTGAATGCAGTGGATTGAGATTAAGGTTTTCTACTTTTCTGATTAACCTTGAGGGATATAGACTTCCCTCTCTTTGGCATGTCCTCATTAACTTCAGTAAGCTCCAACTGATGTGTTTCGAGAGATCCAAGTAACTCATCTAATTTGAGAGAGCTTAGATCTTTAGCTTCTTGGATTTAAGCTACTTTAGGTCTCCATATTTTTGGAAGACTTGTCAGAATTTTTCTAACATGATCTTGGTTATTATAGGTTTTTCTAAGAGATTTCAAACCATTGACAATATTTTGGAATCTTCCAAACATTTGATCAATGTTCTCGTGTTCAAGCATTTTAAAGAGTTTATATTGATGAATCAACATGTTGACTTTCGATTCTTTTATTTAGTTAGTGCCTTCATGAGTAATGGCCAAAGCATCTTATATTTCTTTTGCAGTTTTACAGCCATAGACCTTGTCATATTAACTTATGCTTAAAGTGCAAGTGAGAAATAATTTAGCTTTAGAGTTTAACTGATATTTTGTTTTCTCAGCATCAGTCAATCTTTGTCTTGGTTTAACAATCTCAGTACCATCAGCAATACTAGTTTTGGAACACAGGGACCAGTCTTGATAATATCCCACATATCAATGTGAGCAAACTGAATAAAAAGTCTCTTCTTGTTTTTCCAATAGTGGGAATCCTGACCGTTGAAAGCTAATGGTCTGTTAACTGAAGATCCTTCGGCTATGAAGGGAGTAGTAATCTGATTTGCTATATTTCACTAAGGACCTTTCCTCTTTTCTAATCAAGAGCTCAAACTAAAGGCTGAGCTCTAATACCAAATGAAGGTAGTAAAGTACACAAGAAGGGAGGGTTGAATTATGCCTTGTTGGTAGCTTTTTCTGAACAATTTCTGGAACTAAAAATAGCTTTCTCAAGTATATAACTTAGATGGTCAGAGCAAATACGTAGTAAGCAGAAAGGTAGTAGAGTTCATAAAACAATTTGCGAATGCTTAAGACTTCTCTTAGAAGTTTGAAAAACTTTTACAAATATAGCCTTTGATTAGAAAATAGTTTTCAAAAACTTTTCTTTTTAATATAAAGAACTTAAAGAAGTTTAGAAAACTTGTTGAGCACTGAGTTCTGAAAACTAGTTTAGCAATGAATGCAGAAAGTAAATAGAAAGAGTAGAGAAGTAGTGCACACAGGATTTATACTATTCAGCCAACCACTTGCCTACTTCCAGTCCCAGCAGAACACCACGATTTTCACTATCAGAGTATTCTTTTAAACACATCCTTTTCAAGCTAAATACAACCGAGTATTCTTTTCACACCTAGACTCTCCATTTCAAATGAGTATTCTTTTCTCACCTAGCCTTTCCCAGCTCAACACTTAGACCTCTAATAGGTCAAGTTACAAAAAGGTAATGTTCAAGTTTGTGTTTTTGCTCACTAACACTCCAAGAGTGGGTATTACAACTTGTAATCAGAGAAAAAATCAAACTTTTGGGCTCATTAACACTCCAAGAGTGGATATTACAAAGTAATCAGAGCAAACAACTTTTCTTCTACTAAGAGTATACGTTTAAAAAACAATAGCAACACTTTTCTCAGTAATAAATTCTCTTCAACAACTAAGTATTCCATCCTTAAATTTTTCAAATGTCATTGAATTTATAGCCTTGGATGAATTCTAGTAATTGAGAACTCATTTAATGTGTTTTGTAGCTTTTATGGTGCATCAAGAAACTAACTGTTATTTTGTCTTCTTCTTATGTGCATTTTAGCAGCATTCCAACGTTCTCATTATGGCTAGGAAGGTTGTTTGGTGACAAGACTAAGTGTAAGACAAAAAAGATGTCATTGACATTTGTTCTTGAAATAGTTTTCTAATCGTTGTTTTTCGATGGTTTTCTAATATTCTTTTTGATAGGTTTTTTGTTTAGATTTTATCTTGCTTTCTGAGCAATTTTCTCATGAACTTTTTGACGAGCCATGTGTTTGAAGCTAGTGTTTTCCATATCTGAATTGAGTTCCAAGTTCTAACACACTTCAATAAGCATATCAATAAAATTCATTAGGTAGACATATTTTTTTAATATGAGTGATTAAAAATCTAAGAGTGCAGTGGGTTTTCTAATAGTTACTCAAGATATACTTAGAAAAGTATTTGTCTGTTAGTCATCAAAACTTAAACTTAAGTAAAATCGTAAGCATACAAAGGGATCTTAAGATTTTGGTGCTAACATTATTAACTCCTAGGGCAGACTTAGGAACATGTATCTACTAAGCCAAAAAGCAATAAAGGTGGCCCTCTTCAAAGGGTAAAGAAAGGCTAGGTTGAAAAACATCTTTGTTAGAAAAATATCCAAAGAAATAATGAACCAAAGTAATGAAGGTATATTTGAGGGATTCTCGATTAGATTTCTTTTGGCCAGCAAGAATACTTCTAACTTTCTACAAAAGCATCTTCTCAGGTCTTTCCTGAGTGGCAATCTATTCATTTGTAGCCCTATGTCCAGCGAACAATTCTTGAGAATGTCTGGTACTTTCACTAGTGCACAATTTTAGTTGCTTTGCTATATCAATAATATGGCTACTAATAGCAATATATTTTATTCATTTTATAATCATTTCACTAGGGCTTTTTAAGGTTCACTTAGGCTTAATTAAGTTGATTTTGTTATATTTTATGATACTGAGCTTAATTAGATCATTGAAGGAATTATTGTTTGAATTGACTTTAATTTGTCTATTTGGCAGCGTTCAGTAAACTGACTATAATTTGAGTTACAAATATCTAATAGATGTGATTCTGGTCTTGTAGGAAAGCTAAGACAATTCTCTACAACGGTCATGACTCAAGAGATAAATCACATGTTTGGATAATTTAAATTGGAGTTGAAGCAAGATCTATAGTGTTGATCCTGACAGCTTGACCACTATGCACTCATCAGGCCATTTCTTGAGTTATAGGAGTTCAATTGACACCCACAACAAGAATTTTACAAATTAGCTATGAAAAAATTTGTAGCTAATCCGTAGCTAAATTTATTAGCTACGGATTAGCTATGGATTGGTCCGTAGTCTAAATCTTATAGTTAATTAGCTACCAAAAATTTTTGTAGCTAATTTTTAAATTTCTATAGCCAATTCGAAGCTAAGCTGTAGTTAATTTTCGTTTAGAGTTTCTTTCATTTTCGTAGGTAATTAGCTACAAAAAATTCTATAGCAATTCCATAGCTAATCTGTAGCTAATTGTAATAATTTGTAGCAATTTTGTAGCTATTATATTGTTAAATCCATAGCAAATCTGTAACTAATTATCCCTATTTCCTAGCTATTATGTTGCTAAATCCATAGCAATCCGTAGCTAATCTATAGCAATTATCCGTAGAAATTCCGTAACTATCTCCTAGCAATTATCCATAGCAATTCCGTAGCTAATTCTGTTTTCAAAAAAATAGAGTGTTCTTTACGAGAGTATCTCTGCAGTGGTAGTTTTAGTTCCAATTTCACTGTCCAAAAAAAAACATATACCATTCAAACCCATCCATCCATCCATCCATCGTACACTCAGATATAGTAATTAGTTTTGGTGTACCACCTATCCATAAGTACTTGGTTTTAGGTTTGGCCATCCCATTTTCAAAAAAATAGAGTGCTCTTTACGAGAGTATCTCTACAGTGGTAGTTTCAGTTCCAATTTCACAGTTCAAAAAAATAAACCATATACCATTCAAACCCATCCATCCATCCATCGAACTCCTTCATTCATTCATTTCATCAACTTTGTTCTTCTCATAATTATCTTCTTATATACATCATCATCACCATCGTCTTCACTAGGTAGAGACAATAATAGTTAATCAATATGTACGAATCAAAAATAGAGATAGACCAAACCAATCTGTTGGACGATTACACCTTGATAATGGACCCAGAAAAGCAAACATAATTCCCAAATTCACAAATTAGAAATCTTTATGATAGTGAAGCAAAGGCCAATTAAGAGAATATGAAGGGATAGCACTACAAGGCATTTTATCAAATAGGTGGTGTGCATTTGAAAAAATAAACAGAGGGCAATGTCAAGGCATCATCATTGATAAAGAAACAAAGAAGATTTAAGCAGAAGGAGCATGGTTCTTTATTACTATTAATAAGAAAAGATGAGCTAAAAGTTAGCAAACAACCCCTACCTCATGGTTTTCCTTTGTTCCCTTTGATTCTTCAAGCTTTACTTTTCCTTCTTTCTTCTCTTTCTTTTCTTTTTATTGCCCTATTCCTTTGTTTTCCAGCAACACAAAAACGAAAGAGAAAGTGATTGAGAATCAAAGAAACAGAAAAGAAAGAAGATGGTCAGAACAGACCAAATCAAGTAAGAGAGATAAGCGAGAGTAAATGAGCGAGAGAGACAAGCAAGAGAAAGAAAGGGAGGGAGGGAAGCATGGAGGAGGGATTTGGGAAAGTTTAGTATAGGCACAATTAAAAGATTAAAGAGAGTTGATTTGGTCAAAAAAAAATTTATGCAATTGAAATTTAGCTAGGAAAAAATTTGGTAGTTAATCCATAGCTAATTAGCTACAACTTAGCTATGGATTAGCTGCGAAATAAATTTTCTTAGTTAAGTTCTGTAGCTAAATTGTAACAATTCCATAGCCATTTGCTTGATAAAAATTTTCTCTTCGTAATTCAAAATTTAGCTAGGGAATTTTATTTCGTAGCTAATCCGTAGCTAATTTGTTACATATTAGCTACCAAAATTTTTTGTAGCTATATTTTATATCTAAACCATAGTTAATCTGTAGATATTTGTTTAATAGAATTTTATTTAAAATTTAGCTATAGAAATTTAATCCATAGCTAATCCATAGCTAATTAGCTACGGATTGACTACCAAAATTTTTCGTAGCTAACTTTAGTAGTTAATTTATAAAATTCTTGTAGTGACCAAACTAGTGGCATTGGAAAGTTAAAACTCAAATCTACAACTTTCATGAAGAACACAAGAGTCAGACCAGATGTATAGTAGGTCATATTAGGCCTAGAAGTTAGAATAGAGGAGTTGTAGAATAGTGTGCAAGGATTAGGTCATATCTTGAGTTGTAAGAAGGATATTAGGCTGAAACTAGAGGCATTGGAAAGCTAAGACAAAAGCCTACAACTTTCATGAAGACCACTTTTTCATATTCTGATGGAAGCCATGAGTTCAGCACCAAATCATTTGGGAGACAAGCATCTCAATGATTTTTCACTCATTCACAATTATCAAACAACTCCCTTGGCATTTTTCACTCATTATCAAACAACTCCATTTTCATTTTTTTCCTCAAGCTCTATAAAAGGGAGCATTGGCTACTCATTATGGGCATCTTAGCTTAGAGATCAAAATCATGCTATTGTATTATTTGTTTCTCTTGTGGTAGTTTTCTTTTGTTCTAAATAGAAGTTATGTTCATCTTTTTCTTCTTTTCTCTTTCTTTCTTCTTGTTCATGAGTAATTAATTTCCATTTTTCTTGGGTGAAAAGGTGAAGCTTTTGGTAATAAATTAAGGTTAGATTAATTTCTTTCTTGTGCTTAAATGATGAACTATCAAGTGGTCATTATATGTGTTGTATTCTATTTTCAATCAATTTAGAAACCCTTTTTGTAAAGTGGAGATCTTGATTCATTGTAGACAAGAGGTTGTCACAATGAATTCTTGAGCCCATTTACAAGTGTTAGCATTAGTGAATAATTAAAGGAACCATAATATAATTACATATATAATCTTAATTGAACTTTAAATGTTGTATTTTTCAATTAGAACCTCCGTTATGTATGGATTTCAATTGAGTTATAAAAAGAAATAATATTGTCTTTAATTTATTACCAAAAGTGGATCTTCTAGCTCAAGTAAATCCTTTTTTCATCTGTGAATAACTTTTATTACTTTTATTGTTGTGACAAATATTTTCCTTACATCAAAGAATTTTTCTTCATTAATTCCCTGTGGATCGACCTCGAACTCCCGAGAATTTATTATTTGAAATAACATGCACTTGGGTTTGTAATTTATAATTCGCATCAGATGTTGATGGTGAAGCTTGAGACGTCTATGTCCCCAAACATAGGGAGCTTTAAGTGCACTGCGACATCTTCTAGAGTAGGTATGAAATCACCCCAAGAAGTAAGAAAGGTACAAGTAATATGACTCTAGTATTGAACTAGAAGATTGAGGTCCTCAAGGCGCCACTACAACCAAATTGGCCTATAGCCACATTTTTTTAAGCTACACTTAAAAAGTGTGCTCTTAAGTCTTAATAGGAAATGCTTTTATATGAATAGCCTTTTCTGAGAGGTTTTGGCAACGGGTTTTTGGAAACACTTGAAAAATGTACCTTTAAAGTGTAAAGGGTATGCTTTTTTAAGCGTTACCATACCATACTATATTTGGGCACACTTATTCTGATAAAATACTATGCTTAATAAGCGTTGCTTGTTTAACTATCAAATAAAATGTTGTCAAAAGCATGCTCTAAACTATTTCTAATACTCGCCAAACCTTTGTATTTTTTTCCCACAATTTTTACACTCACTATTTCAAAAAACCTTTCCTTAAAACCACTCCCTCTGTTAACCACTCCCTCAAAAATGTGAGCGATGCTTCCTCTCTCCGTTAACGACTCCCTCTAGCCTTTGTCACTCCTTTTATTCTCTCCTTTTCCATTGCACCATCTCTCCGCCACTCCCTCAATTCTCTCCACTAGGATTGTAATCCTTGCTTCTACTATGTGCCGCAATTCTTCAGGTACCCATTGCTCTGTTGCTCCATTTCCAATTTTGATTTCATCTCGTCACAAAAATACAGGTACCTCTCTTTGATTTTATTTCAAAATCACTTATTATTGCTTTATGTATTTTGTGGGTTTGCAATATAGAATGGCATTTGCTTGATCAGTGTTAATTTTGATACATTTTTAGTGATTAATTGCTTGCAAATATGATATTATTTTAGTTGGATCCTTATCATCTTCTTTATATTTGCAGGATTGAGAGATTTAAGGCATTTGGACAAAAATAAGCAAAATGCCGAGTTTTCAAGGCAAAAGAAGAGTTTCTGTCAGATTACAGGGCCAACGTCAAATTACAACGCCTGACTCAAATTATAGGGTCTGACTCAAATTACAGGGCCTGTGTCAAATTACAGGACATGCGTCAGATTACAGGGCCTAGGCCGTGTATTAATACACGGCCGTTTAAAAGTACACAGCCTAGGTCGTGTACTCCTCTGACTTTTGAAATTAAAATAGTAGAAATTATTCCATAAGGCAGTGTCACACACGGCCTAGGTCGTGTATTCATACATAGCCGTGTATGAGCTCCAGACAAGAATAAAACACAAACTTTTACGAGAAGTTTATGTTGGAGGCTTATAAAATTGGCCTCTTTAGAAGTGAGTTTAGACCCAGGGGAAGCTGGGAAACTCTCTCTATTCCTTCCCCCCTTCAGTTTTCTTTTTCTTTTTCTTTGTTTTTCAGTTTTCTTATGTATTTGGGAGAGTTCTTAATAGATCTGAAAAGAGGAAGGCTTCAGAAGAAGGATTTCTTGGGAGCTTGAAGATCTGAATCTCTGCAAAGGGGTTTGGATCTCTCTGTCTTTCTAGTTTCTCCTCTTTCTTTTGTTATCTTTTCATGGATTTGTATCTTATTATGAGTTTGCTTGTATTGAGTATGTGTGACTAAACTCATAGCTAGGGCTATGGGGAATCTTGTGTTCTTAATTATTTGGATCTGATTTCTAGAATGATTATGGTAATTTCTTTGTGGGTTTACTATATTGTTTGTATTCTTGTCATAAATTGATCACTTGTGGCATTTATTAATTCATTGTTTGATCGGTGACCATCCGCACTTAATGAGTGAATCTATATGGTAAGCCTGAGATTATATTGGTGAATGACCAAACATCAATTTCTCCTACCAATGGAATTGACGGGTTGTTAGTTCATATCTTGAAATTAGAACTTAATGCATTCTTGATTAATTTAACTAAATGACAAAATAGGTGGATTAATTCAAGAATAGAATATTGTTTCATCCATGACCATTGGGATTCAATAGCTTTTGAGATAATATTGGCAAAAGAATTACCTGTATCACAATTGAAAAAAGATCCGAATAATGAGACTCAAGTGAACCTTGCGCCCTAGCGTCTCTCTATCTTTGTTTATCTTTTCTTTATTTAATTGTTCTTTTTATTTTCTCCATTAGTTTTCTGTTTTAAATTTGGATCTTGCGTACACTTCTGACAGTCTAAATAACATATGAGTTTTACATTTTAGTAATTATCACTTATTCCTCGTGGGATCGATAACTTGAACTCAAAATTCCTATATTACTTGGCGATAGAGTGCACTTGCTCTTAGTGTATCTTTTGTATACGCACCACCAAGTTTTTGGCGCCGTTGCCGGGGAATAATTTTTGGTAATATTAGAGGCGTAAAATTTTAGTTAATTTAGACAAACTTTTATTTTAATTTATTTTATTTATTTTTATTATTGTGTTTTGTTTTTCTTTATCTTTATTTATTTTTATTTTTTTTTAATATTCTTTGTATTTATTTTCTCATTTTGTATATTTCTATTTTGTTTTTTATTTTGTCATTTTTTTTATTTTCGTTTTTGTTTAATTATTTTATTTTTATTTTATCTTTCTTTTATTTTATTTTTTTTATTATTTTTGTTTATGTATTTTTAATTAATTTTTCACTACATTTGTCACTTGTTTATTTTTCTTGTTTATATTCACTCGCTCTCAGTTTCCTGATCTAACATTTGATCCAGAAATTAAGAAAACAACTTACAGATTAAGAAAGCAAACTCATATTGCAGTTGTGACAGAAGACATAAATAGGATGGAAGGACCAGTAATTGAAGGGAATCGTGATGAAATAGCTAACACAGCAAAGCGGACCATGCTTGAGTACTCTATGCCCATTGTTGAAGGGTATGGAGGAAGTATTATAAGACCAACTGTGGCAGCTAACAATTTTGAGATCAAACCAGCATTGATCTTCATGATTCAGAATTTTGTACAGTTTGGAGGATTACCTTCAGATGATCCAAATTAGCATTTAGCTAGGTTCTTGTAGTTGTGTGACACTATTAAGTACAATGGAGTGATAGATGATGCAATCAGATTGCGATTCTTTCCATTCTCTCTTAGGGACAGGGCGAGTCCATGGCTAACGTCACTACTAAGGGTTTCCATCACTACATGGGATCAATTAACACAACAGTTTCTGACTAAGTATTTTCCTCACTCTAAATCTGCTAAGTTAAGAAATGATATATCTTCTTTTGTGCAGTTTGAAATGGATGCTCTTTATGAAGCTTGGGAACACTTTCAAGAGTTGTTGAGGAGATGTCCACACCATGGATTTCCCGTGTGGCAGTAGGTCCAGACTTTTTATAACGGTTTATCTTCTGCAAACTGTTCCCTCATTGATGCTGCTGCAGGAGGTACAATATAGAGGAAAACACCTACTAAAAGCCAAGTATTGATTGAAGAAATGGCGCTGAATAGTTATTAATGGCAAAATGAGCGCCAAATTCTTAAGAAACCAGTAGGAGTGCATGCTATGGACGCTTCTACTACCATTCAGAATCAATTGGAAGCTTTGACGAAGAAGGTGGAAACCTTGACAGTAACAAGTAGTGCAGCACCACCAATTATTTGCAACGCATATGGAGGACAGGGTCATACAGGTGCAAATTACCAAGTTGGTAGTCCATTTGCCCCCGAGCTTGAAGTAGCAAATTTTGTTGATAATTCCAATTGGCAATAATACAATCCTTATGCCAACACCTATAATCCCGGTTGGAGGGACCACCCTAATTTCAAATAGAAAAATCAACAAAGCTATCAGCAGAATCAACAGAGAGCCCCACAACCACCTCCAGGTTTCCAAGTACCTGCTGAGAAGCCAAGCTTTGAAGATCTGGTAATGAAATACATGCAGAATTCAGATGCCAGAATGAAGAACATGGAGACTCAGCTTTGTTAGTTTACTACTTTGATGACAGCGAGGGCACTAGGGACATTACCTAGCACTACTGAGACTAATCCAAAGGAACAGGTCCTTACAATGATCTGAGAAGTGGTAAGGAACTTGGAGAGTCCTCCTAGAAGAAGAAAATGCTAGAGCTTAGAGATACTCTTGTTAAGTCAGTGCATGATGAGAAGGCAACTAAAGGAGTCCTTACGGAAGATATCTCACTTCAAGTTGTCAATCAAGAAAGAGAGGCTGAGAAGAGAGAACCCAAGTGGTGGAGAGCGAATAAGAATCGTGAGCAAAGCACAATTTATGAACTATCACCATCTGCTAGGATCCTATTTCCTCAGAGGCTCAAGAATAATTAGCCAGATCAGCAGTTTGCCAAATTCTTGGAGATATTCAAGAAGTTGCAAATTAATATTCCATTCATTGAAGCCATCTCTCAAATGCCTAAGTATGCAAAGTTTTTGAAGGAAATACTTATAAAGAAATGCAAGCTTGAGGAATTTGAGACTGTATGTCTTATTGAGGAGTGTTCTGCCATCCTTTTGAAAAAGTTACCCCCAAAATTAAAAGATTCAGGGAGTTTTACTATTCCTTGCACTATTGGTAACTCTTATTCTGATAAAGCATTATGTGATTTGGGTGCTAGTATTAATTTGATGTCTTTCTCTGTGTTTAAGAAATTGGGAATGCAGGAACCGAAGCCCACCAACATTTCACTACAGTTGGCTGATAGATCCATCACTTACCATCGTGGTGTATTGGAAGATGTCTTAGTGAAGGTGGACAAATTCATATTCCTAGTTGATTTTGTGGTGCTAGATATGGAAGAGGATGCTGATATTCCTCTTATTCTTAGGAGATCATTTTTGGCCACTTCAGGAGCTGTGATTGATGTACCTCAGGGTGAGCTCATCTTGAGAGTGGATGGAGATTATGTGACCATCAATGTCTTTAGGGAGGCTAAATCTTCCCCAATGTCAAATCTCCATGCTCCTATTAATTTTGTTCAAGCTAAGAAGTAGGAAACCTTAGCTATCAATGACCCTTCACCATCATACAATGTTGATGTTGATCTTCTGGTAAGTCAAGCTACTGAAACATATAAAGGTCCTCCTGTATTCCATGCTCATTCACAAATTGGTCCTTTATCTGTTGATCGAGTGCGACTACCATGGCCTAGCAGACTTAAAGCGCAATTGGGACAATCAAGCTCTTGTCAAGTTCAGAATACTGATGGAAGCAATCCCAAGGCCATTGTCGAAGGATGGAGGAATTGCTTTGAAAAGAAGAAGGCGTCCTCCTATTTCTCTTGCTTTAAGCCACCTTGATTTATCTGAAAAAGGCAACGTCGCATTAATAACGTTAAACAAGTGCTTCACAAGAGGCAACTTGTGTTTCTTCCTTATTATTTCTTCTTTTAGTTATTTTTTGTTATTTTTGTTTTAAAGTTGTAATTTGAATATAGTTTCCACAAAGCGAGAAGATAAAAATATACTTCATTATGAATGGCAGAGTAAAGAGTCATACTCTTGAGACGTATTGTTATGAACTTGTACATTATGAACTTCTTATTTGTGGAATCTTTTCAGAAATGGACATAAGGGTTACAATCTTGGGAAACTGACTTTAAAAGACCCTAGGCCGTGTTTTTACTGATGTGTTTTGTGATTTTTTAGATACTGTTGTGGCTCTACTTGTTGCACTATCTTTTTGTCTACCATGTCTCATTCCTTATCAGGCTGTGTTGCTCTTTTCTTTACCCTTTATTTATCTTTCTTTCACATTGAGGACAATGTTCATATTAAGTGTAGGGGAGTGATAATGTACTTTGTTAAAAAAAATTTTGCACAACTGATAAACACTTGAATATTGTTGATAATTAAGCTAGAATTGTGTGTTAATTGCTTGATTTTTTCTGAGCTGACAGAGATATGTTTGAAAGGGGAATCTGTTTATCATGAGATTATTTTGTGTGAAGCAATTCTGTTCAATTGAGAAAAGTTAAATTTAGCATCTTTGTTAGAAATTAGTCATGTCTGCTTGCTTCTGATTTCTTTATCAACTTAACCAGAAAGTGAGTTTTGAACTTTAATGATTGAATTTTTCATAAATAAAATCCTATTTTCCTTCTGAAGTGAATTTTCTCTTAATTGATATGTGCTAGAACTTGCTTTGACATCTCGTTGAAATTGTAATGATTCATATACATGCTTAAATATGATTAAGGCAATTAGGTTTTATTCTTTCTTCACTTTCAGAATTGTATTGATAAAATAACCCTTAGTTGCCCCATTTGAGCTTGAAATTGATTTCTTTGAATACCCACTTAAATAATCAAGTTGAATTCTTTGGAGCATCTGTTGTGTTGATCAAAAAGTCTTGAAAGTCGTGTTTTATCTTCAAGGGTATCTAAACAAAAGTTGAAAAAAAAAATTTGGTAAAGAATAATGAAAATATTGGGTTGAAATTGAGGATTGATTATATCTTTGTGCATCATGCTCTATTTATTTTTTCAGCCTAATTCTGCATCATATTGATTTATCCATAAACATTCTTTACCCATATTTACCTTTTTCCTACCCTACATTATTACCCTTAGCCCCGTTAAAACCATATAAAGTCCTCTTGATTTTTGTTATGTTTGTGAACTTGGAAGTGGAAATGAGATTGATAGGCAAGCCTATGGTTTAACATTTTTTGTGAGAAATTTGAGTGATCTCTTTCTCCTTAAACACTTAAGAGATGGAAAGCTGAGTGATCTCATATGTTTGGTGAAGAAAATAGTTACAAGTTAGGCTAAAACATTTTACTATTTTAAATTGCTGAATGATCTTGATTGATTGGATTTGATTGCTAAACTTGAACTTTGAAATTCCCCTTGATTCATGTTTCTGGAAGTTAAGATTGATATTGCTGTTGATCCCTATTCTTTACTTGAGGACAAACAAAAGCTCAAGTATGGGGGAGTTGATCAGTGTTAATTTTGATACATTTTAAGTGATTAATTGCTTGCAAATATGATATTATTTTAGTTGGATCCTTATCAGCTTCTTCATATTTGTAGGATTGAGAGATTTAAGGCATTTGGACAAAAATAAGCAAAATGCCGAGTTTTCAAGGCAAAAGAAGAGTTTCTGTCAAATTACAGGGCCTGCGTCAGATTACAGGGCCTGACTCAAATTACAGGGCCTGACTCAAATTACAGGGCCTGCGTCAAATTACAGGACCTAGGTCGTGTATTAATACACGGCCGTGTAAAAGTACACGGCCTAGGCCGTGTACTCCTCTGACTTTTGTAATTAAAATAGCAGAAATTGTTCCATAAGGCAGTGTCATACACGGCCTAGGCTGTGTATTCATACACGACCGTGTATGAGCTCCAGACAAGAATAAAACACAAACTTCTATGAGAAGTTTGTGTTAGAGGCTTATAAAAAGGTACTCTTGGCCTCTTGAGAAGTGAGTTTAGACCTAGGGGCTGCTAGGAAACTCTCTCTATTCCTCCCCCCTTCAGTTTTCTTCTTCTTTTTCTTTGTTTTTCAGTTTTCTTGTGTATTTGGGAGAGTTCTTAACAGATCTGAAGAGAGGAAGGCTTCAGAAGGAGGATTTCTTGGGAACTTGAAGATCTGAATCTCTGCAAAGGGGTTTGGTTCTCTCTGTCTTCTCTTGTTTCTCTTCTTTCTTTTGTTATCTTTTCATGGATCTGTATCTTATTATGAGTTTGCTTATATTGAATATGTGTGACTAAACTCATAGCTAAGGCTATAGGAAATCTTGTGTTCTTAATTATTTGGATCTGATTTCTAGAATGATTATGGTAATTTCTTTGTGGGTTTACTATATTGTTTGCATTCTTGTCATAAATTGATCACTTGTGGCATTTATTAATTCATTGTTTGACCGGTGACCATCCGCACTCAATAAGTGGATCTATATGGTAAGCTTGGGATTATATTGGTGAATGACCAAACATCAATTTCTCCTACTAATGGAATTGACGGGTTGTTAGTTCATATCTTGAAATTGGGACTTAATGCATTCTTGATTAATTCAACTAAATGACCAAATAGGTGGATTAATTCAAGAATAGAATATTGTTTCATCCATGACCATTGGGATTCAATAGCTTTTAAGATAATATTGGCAAAAGAATTACTTGTATCATAATTGAAAGAAGATCAGAATAATGAGACTTAAGTGAACCTTGCGTCCTAGCGTCTCTCTATCTTTGTTTATCTTTTCTTTATTTAATTGTTCTTTTTATTTTCTCCATTAGTTTTTTGTTTTAAATTTGGATCTTGCGTACACTTCTGACAATCTAAATAACATAAGAGTTTTACAACTTTAGTAATTATCACTTATTCCTCGCGGGATCGATAACTTGGACTCAAAAGTCCTATATTACTTGGCGATAGAGTGCACTTGCTCTTAGTGTATCTTTTGTATACAAACCACCATTTCTCTATAGAATTTGTGGGTCTGTGGATTTATGGATTTACTCTATAGAATAACATTTGCTCTATTCTCTCCGTTTAGGTTGAGTTCTTTTTTTTATTTTTTTATGTGAGAAATAACCAAGTGGGCTCGTAGACTAGAGAAAGGAGGGGAATTTCTAGTCTTGGATCCTGCTTGGTTCTCTAGGCTAATAAGTTTTCTTTGTCTTCTTGTTCTTGCAAATGTTGGTTTTAATGAAATGCTTGTTATTTGCTTGCTATCTTGTTGTGAATGAGGAGCTCAATTATTAGCTTCTTTATTTCTATTTTTGCTATTCAAATTTACCCATTGAAATGTTCCTTTCCATAATGGTATACTCAATAGAGGTGGCAAAATGAGTTCAACCTGTTGGGTTAACCCGTCAACCCACTATTTTTTGGCGGGTTGGGTTCAAGATTTCAACCCAGTTTTATTTTCCAACCCGTATAACCCGCCCTGCATAACCCGCGGGTTAAGCAGGGGGCGGGTTGGCCTGTTGGGTTGAGTTTTTTTTTTTTTAAAGTATTATAAATGAGTCTTTTTATTTGTGTTTGTGGTATTTTTATGGGTATTATACTAATTTTATTTTATTTTTTTGTTTTTTTAGTCTCTATAAATTATAATTTTCTATTTTTTTAAATTTTATGTATTTTTTATTTTTTATACATTTTTTTTTGTTTTTTAGGTGGGTTAGGTGGGTTGACTTGCTCACCCGCCTACTTTTCTCATTTTCTCTTTTAGGTAGGTCAACCTGCCAATCCATCCTAAAACGGGGTGGGTTGGCTCTTCCAACTCATTTCCCAAAATGGGCTAACCTACCTCGCCCCATATTTTGATAGGTTGAAGGCGGGGCAGGGCGGACAGAGCGGGTTGACCTATTTTGCCACCTCTAATACTCAATATTGACATAAGAAACAATGAAGGCAAAAGTTAAGCGTAGTCATTCTAGAGCGTGCTTGGTTTGTTAGTTACAAGATGTTCTAAAGTACACTTACATGAAAGTGAACATGCATTCCTTGGAGCAAGTTATTTTGTTAATACTTTTGTGAACTCTGAACTGAAAGATGGAAACACAAATTGATACCATTTTCATTTGTTGCAATTCATAGTTGTTTTGTAAAATTGTTTCAAGAATAGTTTTAAGAAACTCATCACTGTGTACTATTCTACTTCCCAAAATTTCCAGAGCAGAAAAATAATAAAGTAGTTGCTTCAAAAAATGTAGAAACCACTTTGTGCCATATTTTTGTGTTCCTCCCATATTGCTACTAGATCCCCTGCCACCTAATGCAAATGTAATTTCAAGGATATATCATGTAACAATCAATTAAAGAGGGGGGTATTCAGTAAATGCAGATAATTTGTGTACCACAACAAATGTATCATGGCAGTTGACATATACTTGATATTCTGTACAAAAAATTCATAACCAAAATGGTAACCTAAGAAAGTCTTATAAGAGCACCTACTCAATAAAATTATAATCCCAATAAAAGTCCATACGCTTTAACAACAGATCCCATCTCTTATAACTAATTTTAGAAAATAACAAATGGTAGTATCCTTAATAATGGGGTAGTCAAAAGAACTGACCAACAAGATATATGCACTGCCCACCTATGCGTGAGAAGACCTCTTTTCCCTTCGTCTAAAATAGACAATTGTAGATTCTTGAGAAGAAAATCAGGAAAAGGATCCATAAGAAGAAAAGAAAAATTATAATCCCAATAAAAGTCCATACCTTTAACAACCTCTTTAACTTCATTTATGATACTGGAATGAGGTTGTGTGAAACTGTCTTAGCTATTTGGTGGTTAGGCAGTTAAAACTGGGATCTGTCTAAGGTTCAATTCTTAGCTATTTCTTTCTCTCTTTTTATCTTATCTTCTCTTCTCTTTATCTTTTTGCTCATCACCTTCTTTTTCTTATAATCAAATATCCAATCAGAAGAAAAAAAATATAGAAATTAGAATAAAACCTTTGAATATTTTGTGGCCTATTGTGTGTATGTCTTGTATATATATTTATATAGATAGGAGAAATGATCTCAACCCTGTAAATTTTCATTATTTTTAGAAACTTATAACTATATCATAACTATGATTTTTATACATGACATGTAATTGATTGTTCTTTGCTCAAAGGAGATTAATCAAGACTTAGGAAGATCTATAGTGGACTTGAAGTTGAGTTTTGGGTTACAATCAATGCCATGACTAGATAAGAAACTAAACTCTTATCCTCTTCATTTTCTTATGTTGTTATTATTTATAAAATATTTTTTATTTTTTTTCTTTCTCTTGGTGTCCTTTTGATTCTTTCTTTACCTTTGGAATATTGTTAAAGTCATGCATTAACTAAATGATTAATAAATACTAATGATATTGTATCTTAATCCCCAAGTGTAAATTTAACAAGGCATTGATTTAACACACATTATTGGTATACCTATAAAGTCTTGTTAATGCATAAATGAATATATAGAGAAACCTTAATATCAAAATTTGATTAATTGGGTTTTCTCAAGATGTGTCCAAGCATTGGATGAATTTACTAAGGTATAGCAAAGAGTATTGTGATGGTGTTCAATGTTTCTTGGACTTTGCTTACTCTGTTGGAAATCTTGAAGGCGAAGAAATTCAATATCCCTATGCGAAGTGTTGTAATATCTACTGGTATAGGAGGAATGTAGTATATGATTATCTAATATGCTACGAACTTGTTGAAGGTTATATAGTCTGGTTTAATCATGGGGAACGAGAAATCCCAATAGATGATGATAGTGACACAGATGATGAAGTTAACTCATATGACAACGTTGATGGGTTGATGAATGATACATTTAGATATGTGGCACAAGTTGAAGAAGTTTATGAAGGCCCAAATGAAGATGCAAAAAAAAAATTATAACTTACTTGATAAGGCAAGCCAAGAACTATATTCGGGTTGTAAAAGATTATCTACCTTATCTTTCACCATCCGTTTATACTTGTTGAAATGTCTACATGGATGGAGCAATGCATCCTTCACTTCCCTCTTAGGGTTATTGAAAGAGGCGATACCTGACTTGAACATTCATTTATCTTTCAATAAAACGAAGGCTATAATGAAACACTTAGGTCTTGACTATGTAAAGATTGATGCATGTCCCAATGGTTGCATGCTATATAGGAATAGCCATAAGCGTGATAGTCATTGCCATGTTTGTGGAGCTTCTCAATATATTGAATATCCTGAAGTTGATAGTGAGCTTGAGCCTTCCAAAAAAGCTTGTCCTATTCCTACTAAGACATAAATATACTTTCCCTTAATTCCTAGACTTCAAAGCTACTTTTGTGCTCAAGGACAGCGGATACATTGAGGTGGCATGACGAGGAGCATTCTAAAGATAGGAAGTAAAGGCATCCTACTGATGGCTAATCATGGAAAGACTTTGACAGCCTTCATCTAGAATTTGCTAAAGATTCTCGCAATTTTTGAGACTTGGCTTGGCAAGTGATGGGTTCAATCCATTTCAAACTATGAGCATATCTCATAGAACCTGGCCAGTTGTCTTGATGGTGTATAAATTGCTCTTTGGTTGTGCATGAAACCAGAATATTGTATACTTTCTTTGCTTATACCTGGGCCACAATCACCTAGAAATGACATTCACATTTATCTACAACCATTTATAGAATACTTGAAGGTGTTTTGGGAACAGGGGTAGAAACATATGATGCTTTAAGGAATGAAACCTTTCAAATGTGAGCAGCTTTGTTGTGGACAATTAGCGACTTCTTTGCATATGCTATGTTGTCCAGTTGGAGTACAAAAGAAAAGTTGGCTTACCCTTGTTGTAATTATGAGACTTCTTCTACCCATTTGAAACATAGTTGAAAGATGTGTTATATGGACCATCGTGTTTTTCTACCTATGGATCATCATTGGAGATCTAATAAAAAGTCTTTCAATGAAAAAATATAATCTAGGCCTCCCTCACCCTTCTTAAAAGGAACAGATGTGTTTGAGAGCTTATAAAATTTTGATAATGTATTTGGGAAGAAGCAAACAAAATCAAATGATGGCCCATGGAAGAAAAGGTCAATTTTTTTTAATTACCTTATAGGTAGCACAACATGTTCCGCCACAACCTTAATGTCATGCATATAGAGACGAACATAGTTGATAAAAACATTATGTCATGAAGACAATTCCAAGAGACTTGTTTAACATAAGTGATCAACCTGAATTTGATGTCGACCATATTTATGAAAATGAGTCATTTGAACATTCAATGGGTCCTTCTATACCCACTGATGATGGTGAAGTTGTTTTAGAAAGGAATGATGTACCACTGACCATTATTGATGCGACTCCACAAGTGTTTCTTGCCTAAGAACAAGAAATAGAATCGAGAGAAGAGACTGGTTTTGAGGACGCATTATGAGACATGATTTTTTTCTTCTTATATAATTATTGGTATAATTTAAATGTAGCTTATTTGTTTTATAATTCATTTTTTGCATGATTCATTTGTATAATTTGTGATTAGATTTTTAATATGTAAATTTTTTCTTTATTAGAGGAACATTTTTTTCTTCTGATTTTGACTTATCTTATGTTATCATGTTCATGCATATTTGGTAGTATGTCTTAAGTAAATTCAAATATATGTCTTAAGTGGATGAGCCAACAAATACTAATGGAAGTTTATCTAATTTGGTAGTATGCTACGAAGAGCAATGTTTTCCTCTGTACTCTTTACCACATTTATCATGTATTTCAAATCTCATTTTTTTGGCAAATTGAAGAGAAATTGAAGAAAATGAACTAGCCCCACTATCATATAAAATATATTATATGAAAAATCTAATAGGAAAGGAAACCATATATTTAAAGTGTAGTAGTGGCATCTACTATGAATAGAATGGAATGTGTTATGAGCTATGAAATGGTACCTTTTCTTCATCTTGTCTTGTTTCAAACAATTTAGATTCTAGTGCCTATATCTTGACTAGTCCCTTTAAAACATCCAATGCTTTCCTTGCCTGAAAATTTTATGAGCAACTATGATAGCTTATTAACAACTATGATAGCATAAATATTTTTCAACAATTATGTTTATCAGTCTAACTCTCTCTAACATTAGAAATTAAAAAGAATGTAAGTATAAAGAGGATAAGTTTCAGGTGAGAAAAAGGAATAGATGTTGGTCATATTTGCCAATGTAGTGGTAAGGCACATAAATGTTATTTAGACAGAAAACATGTCATTTAATTCCCAAACTTTGAACAAACTACATCAAAATCACATATTCAACTACTACATCAAGATTCCCTATAGAAATTTGGATTTGAAAACCATGTCTCATCAATTACTACATCAGGATTTTTAGGCCTTTCACTAAATGCAACTATAAAAATAGAAGACATTAAGACAACTTATTTCATAGATGGTGATTTTGCACATGATTGAAGAACATGAAGAGTACCCTTTACTGCAAGATCAATTAATTCAGCCTACAATAAAGAAGACAACAGTTAAAAGTGAACAAACCTAGCTATTAGTATACTTTGTTGACAATTTTTGAATGTTTGTTGAAGACTTGAACCACTACAACAAAAAAGGCTTTTAGTGGCAATAAATATGCCTTTTAGTAGCAATAAAAATTGCTGCAAAAACCTTTATCAGTAATTAATTATTTACTGCTGTAGTCAGTGTCGGCAAAAGGTTTTTCCAGCTATTATATAGAGTGCCGTTAAATATTCTTTTTATGGCTAGTAAAAGTCATGCTTTTTAGTGGCAATTATTTATCGGCAATTGTAATGGCTGCTAAACAGTTCTAGGTTTACTTTTGTTTTATGTCTTTAATGGCGTTTCTTATTGCCGGTAAAGCCTTATTTTATTGTCGGTAAAAAATATACCTTTTATTGACAATTGTAATGGCCAGTAAAATAGGCCCAGCGTTTGCCTTCTTTCGTGTCTTTAACGGCCTTTGTTATGGCCGGTAAAGAGCTATTTTATTGCTGGTAAAAAATGTCCCTTTTACCAGCAATAGTAATGGCCACTAAAATAGCCCCAAGCTTTTGCTTTTTTCTTTGTCTTTAACGACCTTTGTTATTGCCAGTAAAGGCCTATTTTATTGTTGATAGAAATGTTGTGTCTATTTACCATTCAAGGTAAGATTTCAACGTCATTAACAAAATTTTTATTAATAATAATATTTGTCCCTAAAGAACTTAAATCATAAGATACAAATGTTCCTAAATACAACGTACTAGAATTCATTCTAAAAAGCAAAATATATTTCATTAAGTCCACAATAAAAAAGAACATTCATAACTTTACACTATCAACAACAAAAACATAGAAAGTACATCATCTAATAACTCGTGTCATTTTGAGTCTAAGAACTAGTGTTATCAAATAGTCATAATATAAGATAGTAGGCAGTCTATAAACAAATCTTTAACTTTGATCATAAGGAAGTCCTTCACATGTTAAATTTTTCAAAATCATAGTGTATGACCTACAAAAATAAAATAAAAATAATGTGTCATTTAGATATAGTTCATCAACCTTAGTTAGAAAATATAAAACATCTTTGCATATATACATCAATATCTTTTTTCTACTCCCAACTTCTTCAATGATGTTTGCCCAAAAAAAAAAGACCACAAAAACTACTCTGAAGTATAATGCAGAAAACAACAACAATTAACACTGAATATATACATACATAATATTTTAGGTGAGCAGCATAATGTTGGCTTACAAAATTTCAATAACACTTAATTCAACTACTAAACATTCTCAGTGCTTCTAAAATTATTCCAAATCTTCAACTTGTATAACTTTATTTTTTCTTGGTAAGATCCAAGAGGAAGAAGGGGTCATCCCTAAAACTAGTTGATGTATGCTTTTGAGGATTCAATAAATTAGAACATTTTATGGAATCAATATATCAAGGCTTCATCAAGTGATTTACCCAATACTTGATGTGAAAAAACATGGATCTAGTTGTCATTCTTGCTTCACCTTTCTTTTTAAAATAGTCCAAGTAAACTATTTTACTTCAGATGCTAATAAGTATCTAGTAGCTTCATTATTGATACATTGAGCCTATTATTCTCCTTTTGATCAGGAACTGTATAGGAAGCTTAGAACTCCCCAAACTAACATTTAGCGAGAATGTGAAGCTCAAAGCTGGTGTTAACAAAATCTCTCTTCTAAGTGTTGCAATTATACTCCTGGTTTGTTCTCTCTCTCACACACACATACACACACACACACACACACACACACAAGAGGATGAGTCTAGTGTTAAATACTTAACAAATGATGAAAATATTAGAAAATTAGCACAATCTACAACAAAATCAAGCATATTTTATAAAATGAGCACTATATATATTAACATATTTTAAAGCAAGTGTAATACCATGAGGGGCTGTAGTATTTTCACCAATGCTATGTAATTGAAATGGTCTCTGTGGTGCTCGTTCATGGCCACTATTAGCATTTGGGACCTAGTAAATATTAAGATATAAGATAATAGAATAGTCTTATAACATTAAATTTTAAGAAAAAAGTTAAAATCTTTGAAAAGCTAACCTATCCAGTTGAGCTTTCACTGAAATTTTGATGCATAGATAATTCTAAAGGAGCAACTTTGCATATAACTTGTCTCACCTATGATAATTCTGATAGTAGCCTATCTTGATTTTGTTTCATCAAACTCAGTTCTTCATCATGTTTTTCCTTTAACTCCTTCATCTCTTGCTCTAACCTTTAGACAACCTTATTAGACAAATCATCTGCATGAGTGCACCATCCAGATAGACTACCATATGCTGGAAAATCATTTATAGTCCACATGAGAGCTGCTCGCATTTGAAATGTCTTCTTAGTAAATGCATCATAGGTTTCTACCCCCACGTCCCATAATTGGTTTAACTCTTCTATTAATGGTTCTAAAAAGACATCAATGTTATTTCCAGGCCCTTTTGGTCCAGAAATGAGTAAGGACAAAATGAAGAATGTTTGCTTCATACACAACCATGGTGGAAGATTATATGGCATTAAAATCACTGGCCATGTACTGTGAGCAATATGCATCGTGGCATATGGATTAAAGCCATTAATAGTTAATCCTAGGCGAACATTGCGGGGATCTTTAGCAAATTCTAAATGACAACTGTTAAAACTTTTCCAAGCTTCAGAATCTGCAGGATGCCGTAAAACTCCATCTCATCAGTTTAGAAGTTTTTGAAGACATAAATAATCTTTGTAGCCTTGGTTTTAGAGAAAAATATCTTAGGACCTTGGCTAGAATTTTTTTGTCATCATTTTTCCATCTAGAAGCCCTACAAACTAAGCATTCATTAACATCCTTACCAGCAAATGCATTCCTAAAAAGCATGTAATCATTGGGACAAGCATGGTTCTTTTCATACTTTAAGCCTAATCCCTCAACTATCTTCTTGGTCTTATAAAAGGAATGAGGCAACATTTCCCCCTCAGGAAATACATCCTTCAATAGTCCAAGCAAAGTATTAAAAGACTCATTTGTCCATTTGAATAACCATTTTATATGGTAAAGATGCAGTAAAAAAGACAGTTTACTAAATTTCTTGCATCCAGGGTATAATTATTCATCTGCATCTTTCATTAGCTGTTCAAACTTCTCCACCTCTGGATGTGGTTGTTTTCTTGATGAATGAGTCGTGTTTTCTTCAAAGGTTGGCTCCATCTCACCCCTTTCACTAATGTTATTATCCACAAATTGGGTAAAGCCTCCAAAAGCATCACGTATCATTCCTACCATATCATCACCCCTAAAATCTTCTTATCTGCGATTAGTTCTTCAACACAATTTGACACATTTATTGGCTCCCCATGACAAAACTAAGTATCATATGATGGTATAATGTCATTAACCACAAGGTGCTCATATGCCACTGCTCGGTTTACTGAATAATGGAGCACACATTCTTTACATGGACATAGAATTGTTTCTCCATCATGTTTTTCATGAAATGCATGGTCTAAAAACTTCTCTACTCCATCCAAATATTCTTCACCAACTCTATCACAGTCCAACCATCTCCTACTGCTAGGATTGTCCATGACCATGCAAGAAATCTTATCTTATTTAACGAAAAGGTTGCAATATGATTACAAGGTTAAAATGATAGAATACCAACAAAATACAAATACAAATATGATTACATAGCTAAAAAATGACCTTTAGATAATAAAAAATATAACATTTAAAACCATCCAAGCAAGTAAATAGTTTACATCTTCATATACCATACATTGCACATGTGAAAACAACATAATACTTTTCTTGCTAAGTGTATAAACAAATACACATGATTACAGAATTTTAAGATCAAAGTATTTTTCAAATTTGCTATAATTGGTGCCATGGTCATCCTATAATTGGTGCCATCACATTGTTAGAAACCCAACAGGACAAATTTCCAATTATTATATACCATTTTACTCTACAAAACATGTAACAATTATATGTAATCTAATTATAAAAGAAGTTAAAAAGAACTGAGCATGTGAGTGCTTACTTGCCTTAAGCATTTCAAATTAAATATTGTTAATACTTATATACAATATATATTGCAATTACAACTCCAAGTAATTCACCCATATAACTATATGATTATTGAAAGAAAAATGAAGACAAACTACTTAAATTAACTCATAAAGTTGTACTTACTAACTATATATATTTGCAGCTATATGTAATATTCCTTAAGTGGTATTTTCTATCATAGGCATTGAAAGAAAGGGATAAACATAAGTGTCTGACAAATAGACCATGAAATTATAAGTTTGATTGGTCTTGCTGTGAAATTTTCATAGTCGTATAAATCACTTGGACATAGAACATATGCAATATTCATAAACTAGGAAAAATAATGAGTTTGGATCCTCTCTTATATCATGGTCACCTTGATGGAACGAGATACATACAAAATTTATTGTGCAAGGATCCACTATGATTTGTTATAGTGTCCACTACTTATATTCAATATTGGCATAATAATACACTTGTGCCTTTATCTCTTTAATAGGACATTCTCCTTAAATTTAATTAAAGTATATTAGACTACAGAAAAAAAAAAAAATAGTGCACCAACGTCTCGCTAGAAGACAACAATGGTCCATACAATGTGTTGGACTTTATAAAAAATGTTAAGGGGACCAATGCCTCCCTGAGAGGTAACATGGGATCCCTTCTTATTAAGGAATTCAAGAGTCACCCACATTGAACACAAATAATCAATGACAGACCTTGACTTAAAATAATTGGGGACAAAATATTAAATAAATAATATTCTTGAAGCCTTTTAAATTAAAGCTTTTAATTCGTCAATAATTGAATTTAATATAAACCTTTCAACTATTTCTCTTTTAATATAAATCAATAAACTCTTCATTTGAAATTTGTATTCCATCTTATTACACAATCTTATCTTGATTATTTAGTTGAGTTGGACTTTGTTCTTTTTTCAAATAATCCCTTATAGCTACATTTCTTTGATTCACTGTCACTAATTACATTGGAGCCTTTGATGAGTTTCTTTCTATATAATTCTATTAGTGAAAAGGTGAAAGAAAATGGGTGAAAATGATTGGGGGCCTATTGGCTTTAAGGATACATAAGTAATTTTGCCCATCTAATATTTAATTATTAAAACTTTTAACTATTATCTTAAGATGTGTGTGTGTGTGTGGAGAGGGAGGAGGTGCCCTTTGCACCTTAAATGATCTGCCCTTGCAAACAACACACACTAGGCTCTAATATAGTCATAACAGTCAACTTTCATAAAGCTAAGTCTCCTAAGCAAATGCACATTTTCAGGCAATAAGAAGTTCAAACTAATTCCCCCAAAATCAATACAATTAAAACCAAACACAACAACCCTGTTTTGACACCCCAGAAAAGTTCACATGACAGCAAAAAAACTTAGCCTCTACTTGAAGATAAAGTGAGGAAGGTTTAAGGATTGTCATAAGGAAGATCGATCAGCCACTAATTACACAATGCTCTGACTTAGGAATTAATTCAAGTTGTAAAGCATATGGATTCCTACATAATCATTTTTTTAATGTAGATTCTAACATAATCAGTAAGTCAAGTTGTAAAACAAGGATTTTCAACGTGTTTGTTGCTATGGAAAGGCTACACCTGTTTCCCAAGGCAAGTTCTAACTCAATTCTATAAATATTACTTTAAAATAGAATCCTATATGTACAAAGTATATTATTGGCAATCCAAGAGTAACAGAGAAAAGCAAAAGCAGCTACTAGCTACACTAGTTAAGGCATGGTTAGAATGTGGTTAATATTAGTGAAAAAACTAGTGGTTAATATTAGTGAAAAAACTAGTTTGATTAGTTTGCTGATTCAGTAAATTAGTTCAGCTTCAGGAGGGAGAATAAAACAACCACCCGCCCCTCCCCAAGCTTATTTTACTGCATATCTAGGAAAATCCAAACCTAGATAAATTTTCAGACAGATGTTCCTCAATAGAACATCTCTCACAATTCACTAACACAGACCATCTCATCTTAGTGCTTTATTTTTTAATGCAATAACATAGGAGCAAACAAATCCCACTCCATAATGGGCAACCTACAGTCCCCATGCCTTCAATTTTAAATGAAACTGAGTTATGTTAGAGATCACCATTGACCATCCCTTTTCTCTTCCCCCATTGAAATTATCCATCAAACAGATCAAAATAAGACAGAAAATTACAAAAAGAAAAGAAGCCAAAAACTCAAGCAAGCAACGTAAGTCTAGTTGGCTTTGAGAAAACACTACCTTTTGCTACTTAATCCAAGCAATCAGACACTAGAACAAACATGGAAAAATAAGAAAATAAATAAATAAAAATTTGTATGTAATATCTCAAACAACCACATATTTAACAATTTATCATATGCAAGTAAGCAACACCGAGTTTGTCCAACAACAACCTATGCCCATATATAGAAACACAATGCAATAAAAATTAGGCACACGAGAGGCAAAAATGAAGACAAATCTGAACTCAAACATTCAAAACCATTGCCAATCAGAGGAAAAAACAAAAGGCAGGAGATGTGAACAAAGTGCAAACCAAAACTAAAAAACTAAAAAATAGATACTCAGTTGAGAATTCCAAGCCTTATGTGTTTGTGTATCACAAATAATTTAAACTAGAGCATGTTATTGTTAGCACATAACAAAACAAAACATTTACCTAGAAAACAAAACAAAAAAATTAAAGAATAATGCAAATGGAAAGAGAGACGAGAGTCGTACCACAAGCTCCATATCAAAGTTGCGAAAATCAGCCATCTATGGAGATTAGAGATTGGGGATTAGATAAAAACAACGTCCCTAGTTAGTATTGATATCGATGCTGACCAACATCCTTCTTCTACTTCAAAATCACAATCCCATTATTGAGAGAGAAAGAGAGAGAAAGAGAGAGAGAGAGAGAGTACAAGTAGAGAAGAAGAGTGGGAATGTGTGTGTGCAAAAATTTTGTGAAAAAGAGAAAAAAATAGAGGAAAATGTGTTAGCGTGTAAATTATATCTCCTTTACTGGCCATTTTACTTAATTGCCACTACAGGATGCCTATTAGTGGCTAATGAATATTTGCCAGAAAAATTTCATATAAAAGATGTAATTACTGGTAATAAGTTAATGGCCGATAAATAATGGCCACTAAAAGAGTTTTTTGATGTAGTGAACACTGTTCTGTTCATTTGCTCAAAAAGTTATATGCAAGCTTAAAGGTTTTGCTTTTGCTCAATGATATATGTTTCTTTAATATTCATGTTGTCAGTTGTTTTTTAGATTGCATTGCATCTTTCTTGTCTAAGTTGTTGATAGGGACATATTTCAACAAGTTTTGTTTGAATGGTTTGTAGGGATCAATTTTTTTGACTGATATTTTTTTTATTTATTTTTTTGGGTGTTTATTTATGAAGTTATTTCTACTATTGATGCTTGTGGTTTTGTACAGTGGTTGGGGACTTCTGTTAAGGATGAATTTATTGGTGATTTTTGTGTATGCATTATAATTTTGACTTTTTTTGAATGAATCTATACACTACTACCCTTTAGTTCAATTTAAATTTGTAGGACAATGTTGATGCTGCATTTGGGAATGACAATAAACTTATTATGTATATTTGATGTTTATGAAGAAAGCCTGATGAAGATGATTTTCTCATACATTATGAACTATATATATCTTTATTTTGATTATTATGGATTATGATGATGTTGACAATTCTAGAACTTTGGATTACTTGACTAATATTTTGATCAATGTGTTATTATGGATTCTTGGTTAATACTTTGAATAATGTGTTAAATGTTAAAATTAATTTATATTATTGCTTGAAATTTTATATTATATAAATGAATAGTGTATATATATTCTAAAATTAAATTCTATAAAAATAATATATAAAATAATGTCTTTAAAAAATTTTTAAAAAATGATGGATTTTTAATGTTTTACCAAATTTAACTAGAAGGTATGCAACATAAGAGTAACAAATGATACTTTTACAATTGTTAAAAGTGTAGTCATTATAGGAGGATTAAAAAAACAACAACATAGAATGGCACACTTGGCAAGTGTAGTCATAGTTTCGTCAACTGGAAATACTTGCAAAGTGATGCCTTAGGTGAGAGTAAGCAACGTTCATTTTTTACTAACAAAACATAGCATATAAAATGACATACGGGAATGCTTTGTAAGCGTCGCCAAAGGGGCAACACTATATAAGCATACCCATAGGGTGAAGGAGATAAACATTGCCTTTGTACCCATAAAAGGCTACACTTTTGAGCATTGTGGCCTTTGATGATGAAAAAGTGTAGCCTTAGATAATAGGTCATGCTCGAATAAGCCACCCCTCTAAAAGTGTTGCATTAGGGCCAAAAAGTATAGCTTTCATCAAAGGCAACATTTCAATATTCTTTAGAGTACACTTTTGAAGGGTTACCATAGGCTAAATTTGTTGTAGTGTGCCTATGGGGGGGGCGAGCGTAGGAGAAGCTCTGATGGCAACAACATTACCCATTTTCTCTAAAACTTCAACAAAAAAGAGGTCCCTGGAAAAGATGTGGTTTGTAACATCTCGAAAATTATTTATTTCATTATAAATAATCATTTTATAATATTTATGATTTTTAGAAATTTTTGTGGATTTTTCTGGAAACGACAAATATTTTAATATATTTCTCATTTTACGTGTGCACTAAGTGGAGCTGTGATAACGAAATATTTTCCTTGAGGCTAGTAAGCTTTGAACTGTCAACGTGTCGACGGGGGATCTTACTAAACCCGAGGCCGAGCACAGTTTGAGAGGTTTGCAATTTATTAAGATTTTATCTGATAAATAAAATCACTGTATCATAAAATCATCCGATGAACAATAAAATATTATTTTCATCAACTGTAACTTTTATTCACTGAGAAAATAATTCTAACAGTGTAATCAAATTATCTATCAGATGTATTTAATTAAAGAGATAAGCTTACTATGCACTTTATCGAGTAGCGCACGAAGCTTCTCAAGGAAGCTTTGAGGGAAGTTTCCAGGAAGCTTCCTCTCCAACCACTATTCACTCTCTCTCCTCACTCATTGTGCAGCACGGTTTGGGGGTAATATCACAATTATCCCCCCATTTTCTCTCATTTAAGCTGGTCTCCTTCTCCCTCACGTCTACTCTCATTTCTCTTCCTCTCTTCTCCATACGGCTACACCCCCACAAACACCATTATTGATTTTCAAGCTTCCCTTGCTCAAGCCAAACTTAAACCATTGTTTCCCGCTCACCATCTTCAAGCTTTCTTCTTGGTGGAGCTCTTCTTTACTCCTCCATTTTCGTGGTTGGCAGCCCAACATCAAAGCTTGGAGCTTTAAGGTAAAGCTCTCAACTTTCTTCTCTTTTCTCCCCATTTTCGTATTCCATGGTCACATTGGTGACTATAGATTCCATTTTCACTCTTTGATTTTGATTTTTCGGATTTGAACACCAAGGTTTTTGGTGGTGGTGAAGAACCAGATTTAAGGATAGAAGGAGCTTGCTTTCTTTTTTCTTCACTAAGGTAAGAGGAAGACACTCCTCCTCAACCTCTATTAGCATTCAGGAACCTTGTTTGTGAGTGATTATGATAGAACCCTATTGAGGGTTATTCTCTGTTTGTATGTTTAGTATGTTTGCATGTTGTTTATAATGTGTTTATTCTATCAGAATGTTTATCTGTGTATATAGATATATTGGATTAGATTAGAATGCCTGAAATGAGAGAAAATAACGTCGGATTGGTTCTCGGATGGCCACGGTTTTGAGCCCAGAGTTTGGGGATTCCTTGTAAACAATTGTAACAATTAGAACTTCTGACCATTTAGTACCATGTCAATATCCGTCGAATGTGATCTTCTGACCCTTTAGTAGAGAAACCTCTCCAATGTTAATATCCATCGAATTGGAATGTCAGTATCTGTCGAGTTAGAGTTTGACCATTTAGTAGAGAAACTTCTCCAATGTTAATATCCATAGAATTGGAATGTCAATATTCGTCAAGTAGAATTTCTGACCCCTTTACTAGAGGAACTTCTCCAATGTGAATATCCGTCGAGTTGGAATGTCAATATTCGTCGAGTTAGAGTTTCTGACCATTTAGTAGAGAAACTTCTCCAATGTTAATATTCGTCGAATTGGAATGTCAGTATCCGTCGAGTTAGAGTTTGACCATTGAGTAGAGAAACTTCTCCAATGTTAATATCCGTCGAATTGGAATGTCAATATTCGTCGAGTAGAATTTCTGACCCTTTAGTAGAGGAACTTCTCCAATGTGAATATCCGTCGAGTTGGAATGTTGATAGTCGTCGAGTTAGAGTTTCTAACCATTTAGTAGAGAAACCTCTCCAATGTTAATATCCGTCGAATTGGAATGTCAATATTCGTCGAGTAGAATTTCTGACCACTTAGTAGAGAAACTTCTCCAATATGAATACCCGTCGAATTAGGATTCCTGCTGACCTTCTAATATAATCAACAGAATTGATCTTTACCCGACATAATCTTCGGCCGACAGAATCTGACTTTTTGCCATACTTGTCAAATGATATTTTCCTACCAACATTGCTTCTGTCATGTCATTTTTCGTCGAGAGGTAGCCTCCATTGAACACTAGACATTTCTTCGTCGAATCCAAAAGTATAATTTATCACCTAACACCTAGTGATTAAATTAATGGTAATAGGATGCAAGAATTAGTAAATTGGAAAATTAACTTATACTCGGAGATTCATAAATTTTAAAGAACCAAGGAGGAAATTTTCATAAGACTTAGGATAATTTTAATTAGGGTAAGAACAAGAGAGTGTGAGATTTTGAGATCTTAGAATAACCTACTAAGTATATATGAATAAATTACCTAAGAGAATTTAATTAATTAAGAGAATTACTTTAGAGACAAACTTTGTGAGAAAATCTAAGCCTAAGCGAGAATTCATAGTACACCTTAAAAATGCATTAATCCATTTAATTATAATATTATGATATTGTGGGTCCATGTGAGTGACCAGTAATTACGTGGATTCTTGCTTTGGCAAATTGTGGAATTGTATGTAATAATGATCATACTTGATTATGCATAGAGTTTGTATGCATTGTGGATGTCCGTTGGACTTTGTTAAGGCCATTAACCTAGGAGTTGAATCACACCTTAGTGCGGGTGCGAATAAACAAGTGGGGTCCTGTAGTTGACCTTGAGGGCGTCAGGGCGCGGGGACCTCGCAATGGACAGTTGGTAGCTCTTCTGTCCGTGGGACAGACCGATACACACGCACTGATGATCCTAACTGGCCACAGTTCTATATCGCGATCTTGTGGGAATGCCGCTGTATAAAGCCTTGTTGCGCAGACTGATTATGTTCTGGAAAGCACTTGTTGTATGGCTGACGAGATACTGGCATGTCTCCCTGATCATTCTCTCCGAATGTTGTGTCTAGCTCCATGGAGTAGGATTTTGACTTTGTATGCATGTGCATAATGGGTCCATGAATTATCTGGCATTTATGATTTTTATAATTTGGAATTGTTGTCTTACTGTTATATATATATAACTGTCTGGAACTGCTTCTTTGTTTATTTCTACTATTTAATGCTATGATTATTATTTAGGAATGCTTCGTGGGTGCTTTGCGCCGTGTTATTTCTTGTTGCTATAATTAGTAATGATGGTAGGATGTCTTACCTCTTTCTTGTACTTTTCTTGCTCTATGTAAATCCTTGGTTAAAGATTGTAAGTGGGATCAAGGTTGGATTCTTTTGGACTTTCTTGGTTTGACCCACTGTATCTGGTGATGTCGTCGCGAAATGGGGTTTTATTGGGTTCATTCGAGTTGTGTCCACTGGTGGTGCCAAGACTTGGCGGGTCGACTGGACCGACAAGCGTATGCGATATGTTGGGGATCTGACCTTGACCATGAAGAGGACTGCGATTGAAGACCTTATTCTATATTTCTCACTACACCGGTGAGTCCAGAGTTGCCTCACGCACTCGGGATCCGATGGAGTGCCCAACTCCTTAGCTGTGGATATGATGTGGGTAGTTGATATTTTATTTTGCATTACCTATATAAAGTGTATTTTGGGTATGTGTATGTTTTAAGATGATTATCTAGACTTAAATGTTGTAAATTGAGTACATCTTATAATTCATATTTTAATTGGTTGTATATGTAACTATTCATTCGTGGCTCCTATTTTTCTTATATGCGAAATGTTTAATACTTTTGTAAAGTTTGTTATTTGAAAATGTTAGTACACCAAAATTTAGTGACCGTGACATAATGACGATTGTGTCGTGGTTATTAAATTGAGGGGTGTTTACATTAGGGTGGTATCAGAGCTCAGTTCATCCTGTTGAGCTGGGGTATGGACTAACTATGCTTAGACATGTTAGAAGTTCTTAGTATGTTGTGTACTTCCTTGTCTCTTGAATTGAGATGTTGGGAAAGGAAGGCATAGCTTGCCATAGGTTGAGTGTTGGTAGCTACTATTGCACAATTACATGATATTGAGTACTGGCCCGCTCAATGTGTAATGTTCTGTGTCTACAGGAAACTATGACTTCACCTAGGCGTAATAAGGTAATAGAAGTTCTTTTAGTGAGAAGCTCAGCTAGTATGACTGAACTTATTTAGGATTTGTCTGCATTTTCACCCTTGTGTGTTGTGTGACTCCTTGTGTTTGGTTTCCGAAAGTAGACATTATTGTCTGAAAAGGTTACTTGTCTCCATTGTGCCTGATTATCTATTTTCGAAGGAAGATAATGGTTTGTGAAAGATGCATGTGTAGGGATGTGGAACGCAACAACGGAGGAATGGATGTGACTATGGAAACAATGCAAGGAATGACTGGCGTAATAGTACAACCGGATCAGAGGACCGCACAACAGCAGGAATTAGAAGTCGAGGTTCAGAATTTGTTAGGAGAAAGTCAGTTTTTGGGTAATTCTGAACTACCTAAGTTCCAAAGGAGGAACAAAAGGATGATTAATCAGTTTAAGCGAAAACTGTATTCGCAACAACCAAAGGGACAACAGCAACAACAAACGTTGAAAGGGAGTGCGAGTGGTAGCAAACCCAATCCAACTGTGGTACCGTTATCAAGGTGTAAGAAGTGCGGAAAGGACCACTTCACGAGGGACTGTAAGATCGAGGGAAGAATTTGTTTCAAGTGTAGAAAACCAGGACATGTGTTAAGAGATTGTGCTTTATATGAGACAAAGCCTCCATATGCGATCAAAAGGGTAATCTGCTTCAAGTGTGGAAAAGACCATTTAACAAAGGATTGTATGATCGAATGAATAATTTGTTTCAAGTGCGGAAAGCCAGGGCATGTGGCGAGAGATTGTACCTCGCATAGACAAAGCCTTCTATTGGAGATATATGTACTTCAAGACCTCATGAGGAAGGGAAAGTTAATTCTTCTACCTAGACTGAAGACCGAAATGAAGAAGAGGAATGTACTCTAATGGATGACCTTGTGACTTCGTTGTATAATTCTGGGGATAGCCCATTACTTTATGACGCGTGACTGTATGAGTATGTTAGGGTCAAATGTACCTCTGACACCTTTTGACTAAGCTATTTCTCTTTTGGCTGCTAAGAACTTGTTGATGGTAGCCAAGTTGTTTCAATTATCCTATGACTTGTTAAAGACTGAATCTTTTTGGTGATCTGATTTGTTTACTTCTTTTACAAATTAGATGTAATGTTAACAAAAGGGATTGGTTAACTTCTAACCATATTCTATTGAAATATTCCAATGAAATTCTAAGAGTTCGTTTTTGGAATTGAGTTGTTTGTGTATTTGCTTCCTTTCGACTCGAATGATACTATTCTCGTTTGTAAGCCTACTCTCATTACAACAATTTTATTTAAGACTATCCTATTGTTGTTAGAAATTGGAACCCTTTTTCTACCAATTCAATCATCTACTTTCTTCATGAATAGACTTAATATCAGGAAGGGGATTGATTGTTTTCTAAACGGGTCTCGTTGTTCAATTTCAACGGAAACTTAGTGTTTCTTGAGACAGAAATTTCCTAGATGTGAATCCATGAAACTCACTCCTAAGTTTTATTGGACCATATCATACTCTTTGTTAGGCGGGTCTAGTGGCAAATCAAGTGACTTCCCTATTTTTCTTTCTAACCTTTATAACGTTTCTAGTATACTTCAATTAGGTAAATGTGTTCCCGAACCTGAACCATAACCATGTGCTAAGTGTAGCATGATTAAGTGAGAACTTACCCTATAAGACATTTGTTCGAATCAAGGAAAGATGGGTTGGCAAATCAATTGAAGGGCGCCGCTATTTTCTCCAAGATCATTTTGGGTTCTCAATTATCATCAAGATCACTTGAGAGAAGGGTATATTTGCAAGGCAACTTTCTCTGACACGTAGTGAACACCACGGGTATATCGTAATGTCGTTCCATGTAATGAACGCTTCGGTAGTACTCACCGACTACACAAACAAGACCTTTCTTTCCTATTGAGACAGAATTATCGTGTAGTTCTTCAAATTCTGAAGAAGAATTGGGAGTTACGCTAGACACCGTCCAAGTGTGAATTTCGGTTTGAGGCAGTTTAACTTTTGAGTCAAGTGATCTTTAAAAGGAGGAATTATTGGGGATCCGTCGCAAGTTGGAGCAGTTCTTCAATGGGATAGATTAAAGACTGTATTGCAGATTCGTAACTTTATAGGATCAGCTGGTTAATACGGGAGACTCGTCGCAGAATTTTCCAAGTGGCAAGACTTCTCTTCTAACTCATGCATTAGAGTCAAGTTTGTAGGAATGGTGCATATAAGGAAAGATTTTCAAGAATTGAAGAGACACTCGATTTCTTCGCTAAAGATGATTTTGCTCAATCCCCACGAACTTTTTGGATGCCTAGTGATGCTTCGCATTGGAAGTTTAGAACGCGTGCTTAACCAGAATAGAAGGAATGATAACGTACGCTTTGAGACAATCGAGAATACATGAGAAGGACTACCTTACATCAACTCTGAGTTAGCTTCGTAGTTGCATTGAAGATCTGGAAGTATTTTCTACAAGGAGAAATTTTTAATGCCTTTAGTAATCTCAAGAATCAGAAGTATTTTGTCCTATTGGAATGAGTTGGATATGAGACAGAGACGATGATTAGAAGTTCCGAAAGATTTTGATTTTTTCATTTTGGTATAATCCCAGAGGAGGCGAATGTCGTAGCGGATGCCTTAAGAAGAAGATAAGCTTAGTTGTCTATTACAGTAAGCAAGGAGAATGAGTTCGATAGGGCCACTCAGCGATGAACAGTTGTTTGGAGAGTTGGTTGTTGGATGGTTAAAGACTCAAGGAGCGTAAAATCTTTTATTGATCGGCCTATGACGTCAACACATTTTTTCCCGTTAATATAAGATACTCAGTGGAAGGAAACAACCTTATTGCCAGTGATTTGGATTGATGCAGCTGAAGCTACAACACGAGAACAAGGAGACAAAATGAAAGAAACACAGTCGCTTTTGTTCTAAGATATGATGAATTTCGAGGACGAAATTCCTTTTTAGAATGGGAGCGTAGTAATATCCCGAAAAATATTTATTTCATTATAAATAATCATTTTATAATATTTATGATTTTTAGGAATTTTTATGGATTTTTCTGAAAATGATGAATATTTTAATATATTCTTCGTTTTACATGTGCACTGAGCGGAGCTGGGATAACGAAATGTTTTCCCTGAGGCTAGTAAGCCTTGAACTACCAACATGTCGACGGGGGATCTTACTGAACCCGAGGCCGAGCATAGTTTGTGAGGTTTACGTTTTTTTAAGATTTTATCTGATAAATAAAATCACTGTATCATAAAATCATCCGATGAACAATAAAATATTATTTTCATTAACTGTAACTTTTATTCACTGAGAAAATAATTCTAACAGTGTAATCAAATCATCTATCAGATGTATTTAATTAAAGAGATAAGCTTACTATGCACTTTATCGAGAAGCGCACGGAGCTTCTCAAGGAAGCTTTGAGGGAAGTTTCCAGGAAGCTTCCTCTCCAACCACTATTCACTCTCTCTCCTCACTCATTGTGCAGCACGGTTTGGGGGTAATATCACAATTATCCCCCCCATTTTCTCTCATTTAAGCTGGTCTCCTTCTCCCTCACGTCTACTCTCATTTCTCTTCCTCTCTTCTCCATACGGCTACACCCCCACAAACACCATTGTTGATTTTCAAGCTTCCCTTGCTCAAGCCAAACTTAAACCATTGTTTCCCCCTCACCATCTTCAAGTTTTCTTCTTGGTGGAGCTCTTCTTTACTCCTCTATTTTCGTGGTTGGGAGCCCAACATCAAAGCTTGGAGCTTTAAGGTAAAGCCCTCAACTTTCTTCTCTTTTCTCCCCATTTTCGTATTCCATGGTCACATTGGTGACTATAGATTCCATTTTCACTCTTTGATTTTGATTTTTCAGATTTGAACACCAAGGTTTTTGGTGGTGGTGAAGAACCAGATTTCAAGGATAGAAGGAGCTTGCTTTCTTTGTTCTTCACTAAGGTAAGAGGAAGACACTCCTCCTCAACCTCTATTAGCATTCAGGAACCTTGTTTGTGAGTGATTATGATAGAACCCTATTGAGGGTTATTCTCTGTTTGTATGTTTAGTATGTTTGCATGTTGTTTATAATGTGTTTATGCTATCAAAATGTTTGTCTGTGTATATACATATATTGGATTGGATTAGAATACCTGAAATAAGAGAAAATAACGTCGGATTGGTTCTCGGATGGCCACGGTTTTAAGCCCAGAGTTTGGGGATTCCTTGTGAACAATTGTAACAATTAGAACTTCTGACCATTTAGTACCATGTCAATATCCGTTGAATGTGATCTTCTGACCCTTTAGTAGAGAAACCTCTCCAATGTTAATATCCGTCGAATTGGAATGTCAGTATCCGTCGAGTGAGAGTTTGATCATTGAGTAGAGGAATTTCTCCAATGTTAATATCCGTCGAATTGGAATGTCAATGTTCGTCGAGTAGAATTTTTGACCTCTTTAGTAGAAGAACTTCTCCAATGTGAATATCCGTCGAGTTGGAATGTCAATATTTGTCGAGTTAGAGTTTCTGACCATTTAGTAGAGAAACCTCTCCAATGTTAATATCCGTCGAATTGGAATGTCAGTATCCGTCGAGTTAGAGTTTGACCATTGCGTAGAGAAACTTTTCCAATGTTAATATCCGTCGAATTGGAATGTCAATATTCGTCGAGTAGAATTTTTGACCCTTTAGTAGAGGAACTTCTCCAATGTGAATATCCGTCGAGTTGGAATGTCGATATTCATCGAGTTAGAGTTTTTGACCATTTAGTAAAGAAGCCTCTCCAATGTTAATATCTGTCGAATTGGAATGTCAATATTCATCGAGTAGAATTTCTGACCACTTAGTAGAGAAACTTCTCCAATATGAATACCCGTCGAATTAGGATTCCTGCTGACCTTCTAATATAATCGACAGAATTGATCTTTACCCGGCATAATCTTCGGCCAACAAAATCTGACTTTTCGTCATACTTGTCAAATGATATTTTCCTACCAACATTGCTTCTGTCATGTCATTTTTCGTCGAGAGGTAGCCTTCATTGTACACTAGACATTTCTTCGTCGAATCCAAAAGTATAATTTATCACCTAACACCTAGTGATTAAATTAATGGTAATATAATGCAAGAATTAGTAAATTGGAAAATTAACTTATACTCGGAGATTCATAAATTTTAAAGAACCAAGGAGGAAATTTTCATAAGACTTAGGATAATTTTAATTAGGGTAAGAACAAGAGAGTGTGAGATTTTGAGATCTTAGAATAACCTTCTAAGTATATATGAATAAATTACCTAAGAGAATTTAATTAATTAAGAGAATTACTTTAGAGACAAACTTTGTGAGAAAAGCTAAGCCTAAGTGAGAATTCATAATACACCTTAAAAATGCATTAATCCATTTAATTCTAATATTATGATATTGTGGGTCCATGTGAGTGACCAGTAATTGCGTGGATTCTTGCGTTGGCAAATTATGGAATTGTATGTAATAATGATCATACTTGATTATGCATAGAGTTTGTATGCATTGTGGATGTCCGTTGGACTTTGTTAAGGCCTTTATACTAGGAGTTGAATCACACCTTAGTGCAGGTGCGAATAGACAAGTGGGGTCCTGTTGTTGACTTTGAGGGCGTCAGGGCGCGGGGACCTCGTAATGGACAGTTGATAGCTCTTCTGTCCGTGGGGCAGACCGATACACACGCACTGACAATCCTGACTGGCCATAGTCCTTGATCGAGATCTTGTGGGAATGCCGCTGTATAAAGCCTTATTGCGCAAAATGACTGATTATGTTCTGGAAAGCACTTGTTGTATGGCTAACGAGATACTAGCATGTCTCCCTAATCATTCTCTCCGAATGTTATGTCTAGCTCCATGGAGTAGGATTTTGACTTTGTATGCATGTGCATAATGGGTCCATGAATTATCTGGCATTTATGATTATTATAATTTGGAATTGTTATCTTACTGTTATATATATATAACTGTCTGGAACTGCTTATTTGTTTATTTCTGTTATTTAATACTATGATTATTATTTGGGAATGCTTCGTGGGCGCTTTGCGCCGTGTTGTTTCTTTTTGCTATAATTGGTAATGATGGTAGGATGTCTTACCTCTTTCTTGTACTTTTCTTGCTCTATGTAAATCCTTGGTTAAAGACTGTAAGTGGGATCAAGGTTAGATTCTTTTGGACTTTCTTGGTTTGACCTACTGTATCTGGTGATGTCATCGCGAATGGGGTTTTATTGGGTTCGTTCGAGTTGTGTCCACTGGTGGTGCCAAGACTTGGCGGGTCGACTGGACCGACAAGCGTATGCGATATGTTGGGGATCTGACCTTGACCATGAAGAGGACTGCGATTGAAGACCTTATTCTGTATTTCTCACTACACCGGTGAGTCCGGAGTTGCCTCACGCACTCGGGATTCGATGGAGTGCCCAACTCCTTAGCTGTGGATATGATGTGGGTAGTTGATATTTTATTTTGCATTACCTATATAAAGTGTATTTTGGGTATGTGTATGTTTTAAGGTGATTATCCAGACTTAAATGTTGTAAATTGAGTACATCTTATAATTCATATTTTAATTGGTTGTATATGTAACTATTCATTCGTGGCTCCTATTTTCCTCATATGCAAAATGTTTAATACTTTTGTAAAGTTTGTTATTTGAAAATGTTAGCACGCCGAAATTTAGTGACCGTGACATAATGACGATTGTGCCGTGGTTATTAAATCGAGGGGTGTTACATGGTTCACTTATAATCACATATTTTATATATTAATAAACCCTCATTTTAGTCATTTACACTCTTCATGTACTTAATTAATTGATGTTTGGTCATGTTTTGTAAGTTTGGGCTTAAATTGGGCCTAATTGAATTTTTTCAGCATTATTGAGTTTTAACATTGTTTCTATATTTCAGTCATAACTCGAGTTTTAGATATCTGAAAATTATGCATTTTACCTTGTCGAAAATCTGAGAGAAAGCTCTACAACTTTGATAGAGAGCTCAAAGTCTAAATCGAATGTCTAGTGGACCTAATTGGGCCTGGAAGTTCAGACTCGGGTTTGGGAAGCATATGACATTAAAATGAAAATATCTTGGTCAATTCAAATCCAATTTAGATGAGACTTAGGCATTATATTCCTTCAAGACTCAGCTGTGTTTGGGAAGTGTAATGAGGCACTAGAGGCCAACTTAGGAGGTAGTTATAGGGTTAGAAAGGAGGAGTCTGAAAAAATACTTTTCATTCTACACTTTCATCTTCTCTCTAAAAACTCTTTTTTCCCCCCTTCTCTCTAGATTTTTTTTCTTTCTTTACATTTTCTTAGTTCTCCCCTCCTATTCATGGAGGGGTAGAGCACTTAATCAATCTAAGAGATTGACAACTTAATGATTAATCTTGAGATTTTATTTTAATTGCTAAATATTTATCTGTTAATCAAGTTTCTCTTCCACTGCCTCTGTTTGTTAATTCTGGTTGAATGCTCAATTTAATTGGAATTTTCATATGTTAATTTCTTAATTACCATGTGCAAAGAGATGATTTCAAAGACTAAACAGTACATTGAAAGTGTTTGATGAAATGTTTAGCTTGGTTAGATCTTGGTTTTTAAGTTAATTTCAGTTTTGGATAGATGCTTAATTTGTCTAACCTTAATTAATTGAATCCTAGAAGCATTTCTAGTAGAAGATCCATGGATCATTGAGAGGCTTCTTGATGTGATCTAAGACCAAGTGTTTGGTTGATAGTTGGATGGATCTTTAGTAATCAAGGATGGATTAAAATCAAGTTTGGTTAATTCTCTTGGATTAGTTGTTTCTTAATTCTGATTTCTTCCATTTATTTGAATTCTGTTTCTATGTTTTGATTCTCAATTTTGATTCTCCATTGATTTGAAATCCCTTTTTTTGCTTCTGTTTCTATTTTCATAGTTCTTTTCCTATTTCAAAATTCTGTTTCTGTTTGCGTAATTCTTTTTCTATTCTATTTTCTAGTTTTTGTTATCTAAATTTGTTTTCTCATTTTTGTCCATTAATTTGCTTGATCATCCAATTGCAATTACAATCCTTGAGAGATGATATAGTGTTGACTCCTATGCTATAAGCCATAGGTATGACTCGGTTACAATTTTGATTGAGTTCGACGCTCATTATTCACTCGCACTATCTATCTATCGGTAAGGTTTGTGTGAAGCATATAAAGGAGTAGAGACTCTAGGAACTCTAGCCGAAGCAAGCGGCTACGCCAAAGTGAAGGACCCATACAAAAGTTTGGATGGTCTGGCTCTCCATAATGCAAACGGACAAGTTCCGGTGAAATAGGATCAGAAAGTGAACTGGTGGTAAATAGAAGATTACTAAAAAATGGTGACAAAAAATCCCATTTAGGATCTACATGAGGGGAAGGAAGAATGGGCCATAATCCAAAATAAATAGATTGTGGGATGAGCTCCTACTAAACATCCTCCAATTCATGCTGAGAATCAGCCAGCTGAGAGTTAGCAGGCCTTGACTCAAAAAAGAAAGACTGCAATGGAGTAGGGTTCTTGCAGGCTAGACTTGAATGAACCATGGCTAGAATCAAGATGTTTGGAATAATGGAGGAAAGTAAGAAGGAGATATGAGCAAGGTGATTAGAAAAAAAAGAGGGAGAAGAAGAGGTTTAAAGTAAAGAAGTCACAACAATCACCTAAAGGATAATGATGAAGCCATTGAAATTTATGTGGTAACTGCCCTACATGAAAAAATAGGCACCCCTTTTCCAAGGTCCTTATAAAGAATGACATGACAGGCAAGGAATGGCAACAGGCGAAGTCTTTGCACTCAAGATAAAAAAAGAAAAAAAATTTCCTTGAGCATATGGGGCTAATGTTTTGGACCTAGTTTCATTTGAACCAAAGCAGAGAGAAATAAAGTAAAGGGGAAAAGTGAAAAGGTAAGAAAAAGGGACAATTGTCATGAGCCTGGTCAAGGGAAGAGAGGATGAAGTCTAGACTAGGCATAGGGGCTTCATTTGTTAGGAACTCTGATTTGTTCTGTGGCTTAGAAGGCTTTGGGTGGAGAATTCTCTAGAGGCATCTCAAGCCTTAAGATTGCAGACTTCATAATAACCGTAAGATGGCAACATGAATCTCATGACTCCTAAGACATAGCAACAGGGAAGGACGCCCTGCATTACTGTACCCTATCTTATTCCCTAAATAACTAACCTTAAAATAATGCCTAGATTCCATGTATACATAACACTCTAACCATCTGCCACCACCAAAATCACTACAAAAAAATGCAATGTTAACAGTGATTTATTTAAGGTGGTTTGGTAAAATTGCCACAAAAACTAATATCTTTTGGCGTTCCCATGGACCACCTCCATTTAACACTGATGCGTGGCAGTTGAACAACTTTATGCGATGTTCTAACAAATTGCATAAAATAAGTTCTGATAATTTTGGACTCACGTTCCCAAATTGTAACTAAGATCTCATGTGGCTATCATCCTCCACTCTAACCATTGTGGGTTTTGCATTTCTACTTTCTACCATTACCAAGAAGCTCGCACCAGTGACTTCGCACTATTGTGGTTTTGTTCGCACCATTGTGGGTTTTGTTCATGGTAAGAGATCTCACGTTTTTGTTTGTTGTTTTTTCTCAATGCCACCACTGTAGGTTTGGTCACAGCTTTGGGATGGTGGCTATTGGTGGGTTTGGGTGGTCAATGTTGAGGCGATAGTGACTTCTCTGGTTCAATTTTGAGATGAGAGAACACTAATTTCTTGAACTTAGAAAAATTCTTAATTTTCTTAAGTAATTTTCCCTAACTCTTCTTCAGCTTTTATTTTGCTCCCTTGTGGATCCCATCTTAATTACTTTTTTTACCCAATGAGTTCTGTATCCCAGTCGTAACTTTAGGTATAAATTGTACCCCTTCCATAGAATGGCTTCCCCGACATTGATGTTTTCACCTGAAGGACTTGTTACTCCTACAAATGGTGCAAAGGGAAAAGGTAAAGTGAAAGTTTATGATTCTTTTAAGTATTTTAGTGTTATATGTTTGAATTAGAACAATATATATGCATAAAAGAGGATTTGAGTCAAGTTGATTAGAAAAGGATGTAAGCAAACCAGCAAGATAAAAGCAGACAAAGGTGTAGGCTTAAAGAGATAGAAAAAGATCATGTGAAGCAATTTATTTAGTGATAAATGACTTGTTTTGTGGTTTCAGAAACTAGGGAAAAAACATAGAAGAATGAATGCATTGTTTGCTCCGTTTAGAACAAAAACAGACTTGATTTGATTGAAACATATATATTATTGAAAAGGAATGTTGTCATAATTTTAGTTTCACAAGCATTACATTAACAATTAACCAAACTTACCAAAGCTTTTATTTTATTTCTGGGTGATGCAGGAAAGAAAGGTATGACAACTATTGCAAATTTTGCTTACCAATAGAAGGGATAAAGTTACACTAAAAAAAATGTGGATCCTATATTAATCCACCTCTTTCGATGCCATGGCTGATCAAAGGTTAGGTTAGTTACTACAAATAGGGGTGTTCGTTAGGTGGGTTAGGTGGGTTCAGCAAATTTTTGGAGCCGGCCCACTCACCTAAGCAGTGGATTAGGTTGGGTTAGGTCGAGAAGATTTGTTCGCTTAACCCGACCCAACCCAAACCGCTCAAGAGTAAGTTTGGTTGTGTTGAATCCATGGGTCTGACATGTTTCTTTCAATAAAAGTTTCCTAAAAAAATAAAGTCAAAATACAAAATCTAACAAATTAACACCATAAGTCTCAATCTCAAATTAACACAAACTTATCATCTACTTTAGTTGAATTCTTTTGTTCTAGAATCACAGACATTGGCGAATGATACCACAGACTTTATAGTTATTGTTAGTCATGGCAAGCATCACCCAAGAGGGGGGTGAATTAGGTGATTACAAATTTTATTGCAAGTTTGAGAAATTATGCATTTTAAAATTTTCAATTAACACATGCAGCGGAATAAGTCTAACAAAGGCATAACTACTAAGAATTACTCAAATATAACTTGAGATATATTATGAATCAAGTGAATAAGCTAGATATCAAGTTGTAAGATTCAAAACATCAATATATGCAATAGATAAATATATTTCACCAAATACTGAAATTACAGAGTGTAGGGAAGAGAAAATCAAACTCAAGAATTTATCCCGGTTCAGCCACCAACTACTAGTGGCCTACATTCAGTCTCCAAGCTTAACTTGAGATTTTCTTCAATATCTCCTAGACTTCACGGGTGCTAGGAAAACCTTTGTACAAATAAGAGCACTCCTCACACCATGGGATACCTCACCCTTGTGTTAGGGCCTCCAATTCTGTAAGCTTTACGGGTGCTTGATGACCTTTACAAACTTGAGCACTCAACACACCTTAGGATACCTCACCCTTTGTGTTTGAGTCTCTATTTCCAAGGGATACCTCACTCTTACAATTTTGAGGGATACCTCACCCTCTCTTTTACAGTTTATACAAAGATATAATTAATAGAAACTCTCTCAAGAGTGGATAATACAAATTGAAGATCAATGGGTATCAAGAAATCACACTTTTAAGCTCAAAAATAGAGATTTGGAGAAATAGATAGTGAAACATGAATTTAATGTTCAAGAATGATTTTCATATTGTTCTCCAACAGTTTTTGATTCCCAAACACTTGTATATATAGCCCATTAATATTTAGAGCCATCGGGTAATGTTTGGAAATGAATTATTATGAAAACTAGCCATTTTATGACCATTAAGAGCGTTTCTGGTTTGCAAATAACCATTTAGGACATTGTCCTAATCTGTTAGGCCAATTAGGAGAAGCCTTCTGACTTATCAAATAACTAGTTAGGCAAGCTGCCTAATCGGTTAAGCTCTATTTAAAAGCCTATTTACATTCATTTTGAAGTCACACTAACTGGTTAGGGAATTACCCTAATCGGTTAGGCCATTCAAATGGCCAATTTACATTTCATTGAAAAACACATACTAACCGGTTAGGAAAACTTCCTAATCGGTTAGGAGGTCATTTAAATCATGAAAAATGCTCTTTTTTATCATCCAAATCGATTAGGCCTATTGCCTAATCAGTTAGGCCATTTTAGAACGTGAAAATGGCTTCTGATAGGGTGAATAATCGATTAGGGAAAGTCCCTAATCGGTTAGGAGTCCCTAATTTTAAAAATTAACTTTAAACGGTCATAACTTATTCGTTTCTTATCCGTTTTAAGCGAATGACCACTCATTGGAAAGATCTTTGAGTCTATTTTCATATGAAATAAGTTTCAAAACAAAACTCAAAGTATTTTAAAATATATAATTAAAAGAGTAACCAAAGGTCAGTTTTACAAAACACAAACTTGACTATTTTTTAAATATTTGAATTACCACCAAAACTAGCTTTCTAAAAACACTTTGTTGGGCATTTAAACATTTAAGAAACATTTTGTAAAAATGTTAAAACATATTTTGAGCTTAGTGTGATTCTCATTTACCTTTATACAAGATCTAAGTCCTATAAGCTATTCTTGAAGAACCTTAGGACTTGATCTTTTGCCATCATCAGTTCTTGATGTAATCCAAGCTTCCAAAAATTTCTCCTCTTCAAATCTTGTAAATACTTGGAACACCTTTATCATTTTTATTCTTTTTGAGTTGAGTATAGTTGTGATCTTTTGCTTTCTTGTTGCAATGCTCACTCTTGGTACTTGAACTATCTTACAAAGTATTGCTCACTTAAACAAATATAGTTAGTCCAAATTCATAGCTCAATATATTCATATGCATGATTCATAAATGTATAACTGTAATTAGTCTAACATGCATAAAAAACTTTCATAGACACATCCAAATAAGATATTTATCAATTATAAATGGATATGCACTATGTAGGATGCAACAAAGAACATTTTGTATATTTTTATTTAAATAGAATCAAATCCAATTTTAATTTATTAAGACTCATATAAAGCATTATTGGATATATTATATGAAGAATGTTACACATATCTCATTGCATGATTATTAAGTGAAATATAACTAGATAAGGTACATAATCATGTATGATATAATATATCACATTAAGCACATCTATGTAACATGATCAATAATTTTTTGTGATGCATTTGTCATCTATAAAGCACATCTATCAAGCATAAGCATCATTCTTTTTGTCTTTTATTTGTCATCATCAAAACTTAACATATTAAACCATTTGAGGCAAGCTTATTTCCACAATCCCTCCTTTTGTTATGATGACAAATCACCAAAGAAAAATATGTTGAACAATGTAGAATAATAGATATTCAAGTAAGCATATCAAACAATTAAGCACAAGAATAATGCAGAATAATAGATATTTATGTAAGTATATCAAACAATTAAGTACAAGAATATATTTTTCTTTTCAATTTTCTCTCCCCCTATTTGACATCAATAAAAAGGCTTAGGAAGGAAAGATAATAGTTTCACTCCCTTTATAGATAAAACTCATGTTGTCAAAAAGAGTAGGATGATTAAAACCAAAAGCTTCTTTAAGTTATTCAAATCATAATTATGTCCCCTTATTTAATTCTATATATTATTCAAAAAAAAAGAGATGAAACAAGCATGCTTTCAAGATATAAAAGATTATTCATGCAATACTTGTCATATTGGTGCAACAACATTTAGCACATGATAGCAATAAGCTTAATAAATTATGTATAGCATATAATATCTTGCATACCACATGATAAATAAGTACCATTTGATATCACTTGTTAGGAATTACAAAATATCCGTGTAAGATTATGAAATTAAGGTTTTCAAAAGAAAGATCATATAACTTGCCACATATCAAGCATTTCTTAATGAAAGAATTAAAAGATATGAAGTTTAAGAATGTTTACCTTCTTTCATTGATAGAGGGAAAGAGAATAAGATATGGTCTTCGTTGACATGTTGATAGTATTAATAATAAAACACTTCATGTCAAACAAGGATGTAAGCCAAGAGATATAAGCAACACTTTAAGAGCTAGGCTCCCCCTCAAAATATGCATATTATCAAAATATGAAACATAATAGTTTAACATAGATATGCATATATTTAGTAAACAAGGATATGAAATAAAGATATGTAAGATGAAAAGGATAAACAATCATTACAAATCAATAAACAATTATAAGGAGTTATAAGAAAAGAAGATAAACTCCCCTTTATTGAAGCATAAAAGATAAATAAAGAGATATATGTATGCCAAGACCATGTAAGCACATTACCAAAAAACAAGGCAAAGATATATATTCTTAATCCATTAAACAAAAACCATTTTAAGACTTCTCCCCCTTTCAAAAAGAATTTTGTAATAACACATTACATTTCCAAAAGCATTTTAGAAGGGTAGAAGGGTTTTATATTGAAACCACATATTCCTTAAGAGTGATCAAATCCAGGTCAAAGGAACATTTGAAAGTACATCTCCTCTCTTTCTTATTAAACAAGAGCCTTGAGAAAATAAAACACTTTGAAGAACAAGGTTTTTTTTTTTTTTGAAGTATCAAGATGAGCTCTATAGAATATTTATGAAGATCTATTTAGAAACTTTGTTAAATATTCTCTCAAGATTTAATAAAACTTTTCAAAGAAGTGAAGAGAGTACTACATTTATAGCACAAATCGAATAATTTCCAAATTTTCAAGACAAATAGGAGGTGAAAATACTTTCAAGTTCTTAAGAGAAGTTCAAAAGATTCTCAAGGATATGGAATTTGAAAAGCTTTTTTCAAATATGATAAAGGATTTTGCTTTAAAATACTTTTTAAACAAAGCATAAACTCTTTTCAAAACAAAAACATGATTCTCATAGGTGCTATACCACTTAAAGACCATAGATCAAGAGAATCATAGATATCAAACATTCAGCTTGATGAAATATGTTATAGGGATCAAAGCATATATAGAACTAACATCAACCACCCTATATGCAATGACAAAATTAGCAAGTTCATATCTAATTAAGCACTTTATCAATGCTAAGCATACTTCTCATGTAAGGAAGACATCTAATCATTTAAAATCAATTTATCAATAAATATCATATAATCCATAGCATATAGAATACCACAATCGTTTAGGGATAAAGATACTTATTGAGTTAGATAGAGAGTGATGCTCCTTTAGAATGTTCTTCATTTATAGGTCTTTTGAGTTTGTACTTTCTCTCATTGAGTATTCCATTCCATTATACTTGAAGAAAGTCTCCTCATGTCCTTCTTTATTCAACTCCTGTCATTTATCCATATATGCTTGACCCTTTAATATTTGATGGCTATATTTGAAGTATATAGAGACACTTGCAAAGCTAACTCTAAAAGTTCTCTAAAACATAAGTTAGCATAAAATATCATTTAAGTCCATTTATAAGCATAATTTAGGTTGATATATAATGTAAAACATGTACCACATTATCAACCATGCAATGTTAGCTCTAATAAGAATAAAGAAAGAACATATGCACTTAAATCCAAAAGCATAGTTTAAGCATTTTCAAAGCAAGATTCAAGTTTTAAAAAAAACTTAATCATCATCAAAACATAAATAAACAATTTGGGGCAAACAATGATCGTGTGAGGCATGTAATATCAAGTATAGAATTCTAGTATGCATACATGCCAATCAAGAACAAACAGAATTCCCTTATTGTAATGAAAAATCAAAAAACATTATGGTTCATTTCAATATATACTTCAATGTGAGAATAATTGAAATTCAAAGGCAAGTTCAAGGCACAAATGGTGTTGAGTGAGTGGGTGCTTGAAAAAATCCCAAAACACCTGTATCCGATTACTAAGTTTCCCTAATTGGTTAGACACTTCTTTAAAACACAAAACTTGGTTCTGTTTTCATGTATAACTAATTACCAAATTAGCCTATTCAGTTACCCAAGCTCCCTAATCAGGTAGAAGCTATTTTAAAACCAATCCAAATGCTTTTGTTTTAGTGAATAACCGATTAGGGCCATATCCTAATCGGTTTAACCTTGTTTTCAAATGAGTACAAATTCCTTTGTTAAGGCAATTAGCCGATTAGACTAAGTCTCTAATCGGTTAGGACTTAAGTATTTTGCCTTCTATGAAAGCAGCTAATCAGTTAGAATCATATTCTAACCGGTTAGAAATTAAACAAATTAGCCTCTGTTTAAGCAAATAACCGATTAGACCAGGTTCATAATCGGTTAGACATATAAAACATAAAGAGGCAATGCCTCTGTTATGAGGAAATAACCGACTAGAGGGATGTGATAACTAGTTATTGGTTTAGAAAGAGCACATCCTCTATTTGCTATGACCAACCAAATAATTGATACATGATATAGCAAGACATTATGCAAAAAATCAATTTAACCAAGTTAAAATCAAACCAACTAGGAGCAGAAGGACATGATCACTAAATCCCAATTCTTAAAGGCATTTTAAATCAACCAAGGATCATGTTAGAAAGGGATAAAAACAAGATAAAATACATTTATTTTAAGACATGGTTGATCAAGGCTTTTAAGAACAAATATATCATTATCAAACATGTCATTTCACACAAAAAAGCATACTTATCTAGCATGTAGAGATATTTTCAGGATATAAGACTAGAAAAGCTTAAAACAACTCTCTACTTATCCAAAGATTACAAGTCCAAGCTTCTTGGAGACAAGGAAAGGAACTTGGAGTATTTTCTGGTCTTGTGCTTGCAGCAGCCAATTTCATGATACCAAAGTCAACTTTTGGCCTTCAAGCATACCTACAACATACTATAATTTTTCACTTTTGGTACCCAAATTTTCTTGAGTCCTTATGTGTTAGTTTTTGAATATTAATCCATTGTGCTTTCATAACGATCAATTTTTTCATAATATGTAAATTAAGCACAATAAATCAAATAGTCAATTATCATTAAGCATATAGCCAATAGCATGCTTACTTTCATGATATATAGACAATTTAAAGTATAACAAGCATACCTAGGTATTGTAGAACCTTATATACCAAAATGTAAATAATAAATTAATGAGTTGTGGTACATAGAGAATAAACATAATCATATGCTAAACAAAGTATTCAGATTTTACCAAGCATACATGATTCTATCCTTTACCTAAGGTCTACAAGGAATATACCTCAAATCCATTGACTTTACATATGAATGTGTATAAGAGGTAAAGACATTTGATACATTGGCCTTGGTAATCAAGGAAACTCTTTTCCTTATCCATTGCTTCTCTTTTGGTGTTTTGAACTTTACAAGTTCTATATTTTGTACTTGAGAAGCTTTGATTGAAGTCATATTCCTTCTTTGATCAAAACTTCTACTAATGGGCTTTGGAAGCATTCCCCTTGATAATTCCTTTTTCACTTGATCAATTTGTCCATCCTTTTGAGAAATTTTCTGCATAATTGAAATACTAGGAGGACATTTTAGTACCTACTTCATCTTGGGTCCTTCAATGTTAATACTAAGGCATTTAGGATCTTTAGGAACCCATATCATATTATTTTTCATATAAGAATTTCTTCTATAATTACATAAATAAGAAATATGTCCTAGATGAACACAAAAATTACAAACAAGTGAATTCAATGATGGCTTGGTCCTTTGAAGATCATTTTTGAAAAACTTAAGCCTTTGGTTATTATTACATTCTATGTTATTTTTGCCACAAGCGTTACTTCAATTTTCATGTGAAATAACATCAATTTCATTCTTATTAACAATCATGGATTGTAAACAATTAAAATCATTTGCTTTGGCAAATTTGAAAGATAAGTCCTCAACTTGATTTTCTAAATTAATGCACTTTTTACAAGAAGTTGAGGTTTCAAATTTCAAAGGAATTTCCTCTTCAAGAAAAGCATATTAATTTTTCAAAGTCTCAATTTCATTCTCAAAAGAGGAAATATTTTTCAAACAATATGAGTTTTTCTTTTCTAAAAGCAGCAAGTCATCATATAATTCATCATATGCACATTTTAGTTCATCATAGGAATGACCATAATCAAGATAGGCATTATTTACCTCAAGGTTTTTTAGAATCAAGTGGGAGGTTGTCTCAATTTCTTGCACCAATGACTCTTCAAGAGAATTACCATCTTCCTCATTGTTGTAAACTTTAAAAGTATATACCAATTGGTTTTGCTTTGCCACCTCTTCAAATTGAGCATCATTTTGAGGATATTTTTTACAACAAGATTTCTTCAATGGCATTTGCTCTTCTTGCTCTCTATGTACAACTTTATGCAAAAAATCATTATTAACGAGATAGATATCATCAAGAGTATCCCACATATTTTTAGCACTAGAGCAACTCTTAATTTTAGCATAGGCATCATTATTTAAGTCACTTCTCAATATTTGCATTGCTCTAATGTTTAAGGAAAAACATTTATTATCATAGTCATTCCAAGGTTATTTTGATTTGCAAGTAAATCCATCAAGCACAATATCCCATAAATCAATATCAATAGATTGCATATAAATTTCTATTCTAGCTTTCCAATAAACAAAATTCGCACCATCAAAGAATGGTGGTTTATTAATTTCAAAACCATTCATTTTGAAAAGCTTTTAATGGTTGCCAAACAAACAAGGATCTTTAACTCCAAGCAGTTAAACTTTTACTAAAGCACGAAGCTCTGATACCACTTGTTAGTCATGGCAAGCATCACCTAAGAGGGGATGAATTGGGTTATTACAAATTTTATTGAAACTTTGAGAAATTATGCATTTTAATATTTTCAATTAACATATGCAGCGGACTAAGTCTAACAAAGGCACAACTATTAAGAATTACTCAAATATAACTTGGGATATATTATGAATCAAGTGAATAAGCTAGATATCAAGTTGCAAGATTCAAAACATCAATATATGCAATAGATAAATATATTTCACTAAATACTGAAATTAAAGAGTGTAAGGAAGAGAAAATCAAACTCAAGAATTTATCCTGATTCAGCAACCAACAACTTGTGGCCTACATCCAGTCCCTAAGCTTAACTTTAGATTTTCTTCACTATCTCCTAGACTTCACGGGTGGTAGGAAAACCTTTGTACAAATAAAAGCACTCCTCACACCTTGCAATACCTCACCCTTGTGCTATAGCCTCCAATTCTTCAAGCTTTAAGGGTGCTTGATAACCTTTACAAACTTGAGCACTCAACACACCTTAGGATACCTCACCCTTTGTGTTTAAGCCTCTATTTCCAAGGGATACCTCACCCTTACAATTTTGAGGGATACCTCACCCTCTCTTTTGTAGTTTATACAAAGATAGAAATGATAAAAACTCTCTCAAGAGTGGATAATACAAATTGAAGATCAATGGGCATCAAGAAATCACACTTTTAAGCTCAAAAATAGAGATTTGGAGAAATAGATAGTGAAACACGAATTTAATGTTTAAGAACGATTTTCAGATTGTTCTCCAACATTTTTTGATTCCCAAACACTTGTATATATAGCCCATTAATATTTAGAGCCGTTGGGTAAAGTTTGGAAATGAATTATTATGAAAACTAGCCATTTTATGACCGTTAAGAGCATTTCTGGTTTGTAAATAACCGGTCCTAACCGGTTAGGCCAATTAGGAGAAGCCTTCTGACTTATCAAATAACTGGTTAGGCAAGCTGGCTAATCGGTTAGACAAGCTGCCTAATTGGTTAGGCTCTATTTAAAAGCCTATTTACATTCATTTTGAAGTCACACTAACCGGCTAGGAAATTACCCTAATCGGTTAGGCCATTCAAATGGCCAATTTACATTTCATTGAAAAACACATGCTAACCAATTAGGAAAACTTCCTAATCGGTTAGGAGGTCATTTAAATCATGAAAAATGCTCTTTTTTATCATCCTAATCGGTTAGGCCTATTGCCTAATCAGTTAGGCCATTTTAGAATATGAAAATGGCTTCTGATAGGGTGACTAATCGGTTAGGGAAAGTCCCTAATCGGTTAGGAGCCCCTTATTTTGAAAATTGACTTTAAACGGTCATAACTTCTTTGTTTCTTATTCGTTTTAAGCGAATGACCACTCATTGGAAAGATATTTGAGTCTATTTTCATATGAAATAAGTTTTAAAATAAAACTCAAAGTATTTTAAAAGATATAATCAAAAGAGTAACCAAAGGTCAGTTTTGCAAAACACAAACTTGACTATTTTTTAAATATTTGAATTACCACCAAAACTAGCTTTCTAAAAACACTTTATTAGGCATTTAAACATTTAAAAAACATTTTGTAAAGATGTTAAAACATATTTTGAGCTTAGTGTGATTCCCATTTACCTGTATACAATATCTAAGTCCTAGAAGCTATTCTTGAAAAATCTTGGGACTTGATCTTTTGCCATCATCAGTTCTTGATGTAATCCAAGCTTCCAAAAATTTCTCCTCTTCAAATCTTGTAAATGCTTAGAACACCTTTATCATTTTCATTCTTCTTGAGTTGAGCATAGTTGTGATCTTTTGCTTTCTTGTTGTAATGCTCACTCTTGGTACTTAGACTATCTTACAAAGTATTGCTCACTTAAACAAACATAGTTAGTCCAAATTCATAGCTCAATATATTCATATGCATGATTCATAAATGTATAACTCTAATTAGTCTAACATACATATAAAACTTTCATAGACACATTCAAATAAGATATTTATCAATTATAAATGGATATGCACTATGTAAGATGCAACAAAGAATATTTTGTATATTTTTATTTAAATAGAATCATATCCAATATTAATTCATTAAGACTTATATAAAGCATTATTGGATATATTATATGAAGAATGTTACACATGTCTCATTGCATGATTATTAAGTGAAATATAACTAGATAAGGTACATAATCATGCGTGATACAATATATCACATTAAGCACATCTATATAACATGATCAATAATCTTTTGTGAAGCATTTGTCATCTATAAAGCACATCTATCAAGCATAAGCATCATTCCTTTTGTCTTATATTTATCATCATCAAAACTTAACATATTAAACTATTTGGGGCAAGCTTATTTCCACAGTTATGTCATAATATATTCTATCTACTCTTACTGACCTCCCCTTTGAGCAAACTAAGAAGAAGAAGAAGAAGAAGAAGCCCACATAATGATAGCGATAGCAGCTACGACTTCTTCCTTCTAAGTTTACTTGCCAAGTACAATAGCAATGGATTTTATACCAATAAACCATATTTCACTGGGTGTTCTCTCTCCGTTCTAGCTTTCTAAATAAGTCAAATTAGTGCCTTTTCTCCGTGAAGACTCCCAATTAGTTAACTGGGTATAAGAAAGGCTCCCTTTTAGTCTATAGTAGCCCTTCTTCCTCCAACCCTGAGTTACAGTGAGACCAGCCGAGTGAAGCGAGTCCAATAACTGCTTTGTCCATAGCAAAGGATATCCTTCCAATAGCTAAATTTGAGGATAGCACTAGAAGTTAGGTTGGGAGCTTTCCCTTATCTATGGCTAATTCCTTGCTGGCCAATTGCGTTTCACCCGGTTCTAATAAGAAAGAAATTTCCCAATGTGAGCTTCTAATTTTGACAACACCTAAATCTAGGGCACTACATAAGGAACAAGGAAGAGATTCCCTGGTATGAATTCCATTGATTGGGCATTTCTCTTGGAGTGATGATTCTTAGCCACTTCTTATTAAGATAAGGTTTCCCATCCAAAATCTTTGCTATTGTTAAAGGATTTGTTGTTTTCGCTACGCCTCTCTTCCTGAAGCCTTTGCTTCGTGATTATGAAGCTAATTTGTGAAAATCCTCATATCTTTTCTTTCGAATAAATGAATCATACTGAAGCACTGTAGAATTTGAAGCTGTTGGCAAGGAGTTACTCTTTCCCTCCACTCCGGGATGGCAAGCTTCTCTTTCTTGATAGCTACATCAGATCTTTCTTGAAAGTTAGCCAAGGTGCAAAATGAACTCATATTGTCGTATACCTAGGGTGCGTAAGCCTTTTGATCCTACTTTATCGTTTAAATAATGCCAAAAAATAGGGAAAATGATTAACTGTCACATTTTGATTCCAGTTTAGGGCTAAAATGAACTTTCATCCCAAAAGATCGAGAAAATGCTCAATTGGCAGGATTTGACTGTCACTAAATAAGGAAAAGTGATTGCTCCTAATTTTCCCAATAAAATGGCACATTCACATTGAAGATAATTGGCTGGCTGGCTATAGGCTTGAAGGAAAAGAATAATAGGTCTCAATCTAATAAATTAATACCATAAGTCTCAATCTCAAATATAATAGTTCTCAATCTAACAATTTAGCACCATAAGTCTCAATCGACCATACTCAAATATAATAGGTCTCAATCTCAAATAAACTAAATACCATAAGTCAATAAGTGCATAACAAATTAACAACTAACAAGTCTTACTAAGTTTGGAATAAACTAAACAAAGTTAGTTATAACTCAAACAACAAATTAGTATAAACAATCGAAATCAGTGTCATCGTGCATGTCATGTGTATTGACATAATCATTGACTTCACTTTCTATTTTTTTAATATACTCTTTATTATCTAAACGATTTTTTACTTTTAAAAAAAATGTGAGTGGGTCAGGTTTGTGCGGGGTTGGACATGTTGCAACCCACTACCTGACCTACACACTGTGGGTTCACTACAACAATTTTGACTTCTAGCAACGAAATTTCTAGCAAGGTTTTAAAGGTGTTGCCTAAAGTGATATAGACAACATTTTTTGCAAGTTGCTTTTAGTTATAGCTTTAGGCACGTTTTTTAGGCAACGTTTAAGAAACATTGTCATAACAAGCATAGGCAACACTTTAAAACCATTTTCTAAATTTGAACATGTTTAGGCAACACTTTTGACACAACATTTAATAAATATTGCCTTAAAGAAAATATGCAACGGTTTATAATTGTTCCTATTATATTACTTTTTTGAACCAACAAAAACGTTGCTTAATTGGTTTTTATATTAATATTTTTCTGAAACTAATTCTTAATTAGAAGGCCGCTAAGTATGAAAATTTTTGGCACTACGCAAGTAACCACTCAAACCCTAATCACACGTTCCAATTCCTTGCTCAGACAATGCCCTCACCCTCTCATACTGGCAAACTCCAAATGACGTCCTCGCATCACAAGAGCCATCTCATCGCTGATCTTTGCCTCTTTCGACTCCACACTATCACACCTTTGATCGTTGGCCACCACCTAGCTGTAGTCGTCGATCCCTCACTACAACAAAATTAGCCTATGGCTACATTTTTTAAGCTACACTTAAAAAGTGTAGCCTTAAGTCTTAATAGGCTACACTTATAAAAGTGTAGCCTTTTTGAGTAGTTTTGGCAACGATCCTTTTAGTAACACTTGAAAAGCATACCTTTAGAGGGTAAAGGATACGCTTTTTAAGTGTTTCCATATTATGCATTTGGGTACATTTTTTCAGATAAAATATAACACTGTAAAAGTGTTGCTCATTTAACTATCAGAGGCAACGTTTCCTAAACATGCTCTGATACATTTCTATAACGCGCGAAGCATTTTGTTTTCCCACTAAATTATTTTTGGCAAACCTTTCGAAAGAACCACTATGACCATCTCCCTTTACTTTCAAAACCTCAAAGGCTCAAAGTCTCCACCGTGACCCATATTCTCTGTTCGTCACTAGCTTCTGTTCTTCGTCTCAAAGTCTCTCTGCCACTCCCTTTTCTCTGTTAGGGTTTGTTGTGTTCTTTAGGTAAGCATTGCTCTTTATTGTCCATCCTCTACCCTTTCGACACCTGCAAGACTAATTAATTGATGAGGATGCATTGATTTCAGGATCCCCAATTTTGATTTTGCCTTTCGCTAGTAAATACACACCCTGCAGGTTTTGTGCAAGGTATTGCTTAAAATGATATTCAATCTTTTTGTTACTACCTTCTTAATTTTGTTATTTTTTTTACCTTTTACAAACGGATATTTAGGTATATAATGATTTGCTCAAAATTAATAGAAGGTTTTGTCTCCATCTTTAGGTTGATTTGTTGAAGAGGGTCTTTGTATAAAGTTGAGTTGAAGGACATACTGAGGTGAGTTACTATGTAAATCATGTTTGGAGCTTGATTAATTAATGGTTCGATTCCTTCAGTATTGCATAAAAGTTGTTATTTGTACCTTACTATTGTATATATGATTTGCTGCATGTATCTGCATATAATGACGCTACTATCATAGTGTCCCCTGCAATTATCTGCTTCATTGGTTGGTGATTGTAGTACTAGGTGAAGTCTTAGTGTAGGGTGAACAAGCTAATTTTCACTTGAAATGCCTTTCATTTCTAATTTTCTTTCATAGAAAATAATTAGTAAATAGTAATCCAATATTGGTTTGGAGTACTGTATCTATTTACAAATAATCAAATTTTACCTGTCGTATATGCAACTTGAGTGTCTCCTTTGCTGCCTAAGATGTTTTGAGCACAGAGTAACAAAGATTTTGGTATTGTTTAACTCTTCTGCTTGTGTTTAAGTTGGCTTGGAATCAAATCCTTGACAAGAAAGGATAGTGACTATAATTCTTAATGCTTCTTGATGAAGCCATACGTTGTTTGAAATCCTTGAAACACAAGGCTAAAGCGCTCGGACTCAATGCCTTGTAAGTTGGAGAATTGTTAGCTGACATGTTGTCACTTATCACCTATGTACTACTTTATATTATAAATTCTGGTCTGTCGTTGGTTGTTCATAGGGTCTGCAGAATAAACAAGGTTGTGAAATTCCATACTAGGATATATTCAGCAAAGTAGGTGTGAAGTGTGAAATTCAAGTATATTTGTCAGAACTCCACTTGTGAAGCCCTTCCTTAGTGATTGAGTTGGAACTTGGAAATCAGCTGGTGTGGCCAGTGTAATTCATGTATAATAGTGTGTAAAGAAAGAGGAAGGTGTTCAGTCTATTATGCCGCAACAAAGGAAATGTAAATCATTAGTCCATGTCTTAGGCTAAGAGAAAGTAGCACTCACACCAGAGCATTGGATGTGAGCTATTTTGAATGAGAAGACTAGTTATTCCATATAAGGACCTAAAAAATGAGAGTGCATGCTTCTTGGCTGTTATGGGGCCCAATCTCAATTCCTCTTTGTGTATCCATGTCATGTTTAATCGTTTGTGGGTATGCTTTTTTTTTTATGAATAATTTTTCACTAACTATGAGAGATTGAAGTAACTTGAGGAGGGGCCCAGGGCACTTATATATATTCTAATTTTTTCACTCGATGGTACAGTAATGTAGCTCGCCTATGGGAAACAGATATTTATGTTTTATTTATTGCCTATTATATTTATGGGCTTATGTGTATTGTAATTGGTGTATGAACAGGTTAAAGAGGATGGGATGATATCCTCCTGGTGGGATGTAATTCAATTATGTAAAGGTGGTTAGCAAAAAGTAGTGTACATATATCATTTCTATTCTTGCAATACCACTAACTACCAATATCACTTATTTCTCTGGTTTACAGAGTAACAGACTCACCCTTAATCATGATATATGTACCTGTTGAAATTTATTTTTATCAATACTTGAAATTTAGTTCATATGTTTTTAATGGTTATAGTTAGGTAGTTTACTGATGTGTCATCATGGGCTATATTTGTGGTCATATAAGTATGTAAAACAATTTTAGAGTTTTCCCTTAGCTACCTGGCACCAGCTATAGCTCCAAGATCATTAGAAATCAAGTTATCTATTGTTTAGCACAATGAGTAAATTCTATAATCATGTTTTACCACTGGTTGTTTACTAATTTAATGACCATCATCATGTAGATAATGCATGTCTAGGGGAACATAAATATTTGGCTTACCAACAACATATGACTTACCAATGACTAAGTCTTTGAACTATTCAGTGCTATTCTTTCGAAATTTCCTTTGCATCTAGCCAAGTAACTACAGCAAAGAAATGTACAAAAAATAACTTAGAAGAGTATGAATAGTCAATTTTGGTTCTGCAAGGCATAATTGATAGTGGATCTTACCTTCATCTTTTGATAGTATTCAAGAAAAGTCTTGAGCTTTGATTGCCTAACTTATGACAATAAGGTAAAAAAAAGGAACTTTTTATCATGCTTAATTGATATTAGTTCATAAAGAACATATAAGATAATGCTCAAAACCAGTGATGTCTTATAGAGAAATAAAATGAGAAAAACACAGAGATACTTACAAACATAGTTTGTTGTTATATCTCAACATTATCAAGTGGGTCCTGAACAATGCTAATCAGATCATAGGCACATCTTCCTAGTTACCACTTAAACTAAAGCCCCCTCACAATTCCCTGTAATCATTGACAAGTCATCTAGAATCAGATAGATTTGTTTAGTTGGTTCTCCCCTGAGCTGCAAATAAGAAATAATTGGAACAAATTAGTATTCCATTTATGAAATGTAATAGAAGTATGATTATATAGGCCACCACCACTTGATATATCCAAGTAATCAGCTGAAACATATAGATTCTACACTCATAAATAGGGAAAGTCATCTTTCACTTGTGATGTCTAGCTACTCGGCTGCCTTGGACTCCCCTGTATTATGTAATGTATATATGTATATCCTTTTACTTTAACCATTCCACCCACCCACTGCTTTCCCTTCTGCTGGGAACACCCCCTGACCCCAGTTATTATTAACTCTAAGCCATCTTCTCAAAACTTCACATCAGACAACAACACTTAACACTGATCCTTCTAAATCTCTCATAATAATAATTATTATAATTATTATTATTATTTTCTACTTCAAAAGGAGATCGAGACTAATGGAATGCATGAGATGGACTTGGATGCCCATTGGATTGATTTGTTGTGTTGGGTGATTACGGTGAGTGAGAGAAGTGGACAGTTTTAGTTTAGTAGTATGAACCAAATTGACACAAAAGAGAGTCTTACTGACTTTTAACATCTACTATAATATTGCAAACACATATCTGCTATGATATTGCAGGCATCCAAGTGAGTAAGAAAGACCAATTTGCATTTTCAGGTTGTATAGAATCATTGAACTTATTTAACTTTAACAACTTTGAGCATCTTCTTTCTGATCGTATAATTTCTTTGCCTCTGTATGATAACACCAACTGTCCCCATATGCAAAAGCATTGTTTGAAGTTTCAAACTCAAATCTTTTTCCTGTCAAAAAAAGAAAACAACTAAAAAATCTTTTGCTTTCTTTGCATGGCATCTTCAAAAGCATATAACTGATATGTTTTTCACCCACAGTTCCACAAAGATGGTTTGAGTTCTACAAAACACCTCATAGCCCTTTTCTCTTTTTTTCAATTTTTTTTTATATAAATATACCGCCTAGCGACACTATGGGCTGCCTAGCGGCACTAACTCAGAAGACATCACTCTTTGTTTATTTTTTTTAAGTCACTTAAAGGACCGCTTGGCGGTACACATACCGCCCAGCGGTATGAAGTCAGAGAGGACTTCACACGGGCGCCCAGCGACATTATGGGCCGCCTAGCGGTTCCTGGTCAGTGGCCCTTTTATTATTTTTTTTAAGGGACCGCCCAGTGGTATGAAGTCAGAGAGGAGCCAATTTTTTTGGAACTTCAACCGCCCAGCAGTACCACTGGCCGCCCAGTGGCTCGTAAAAATAAGTACCGCCCGACGGTAATACTACTAGTTAGCGGTACAAACTCAGAGGAAGTTCATTTAAAAAGCATTATACCACCCAGCGGCACTTACACCGCCCGGCGGTGTGTATAATTCAGGTCGCCCAGCGGCCTAATGGCTGCCCGGCGTTCTTAACTCAGAGAAAGCCCTTTCCCATTCTTTTTATCATTGCCCAGTGGCCATTGTGCCACCCAGCAGTGTGGCTGCTGCAAAATTCTGCAGCTTGAACCCAACTTTTTTTTTTAACTCAACCTAATGGCCTGGAATGTTGGTTCTGTTTGTCAATGGCTTGGACTGCATATAATTGGGAGCATATTCCTAAGCTTCTAGTAGCTGTGTCTGGAAAAATGTTTTGGCATTTCTATTCTCCCAACCTCATGTAGGTTATGTCTTTGTGTGATTAACATGTAAAGCTGCAAAATTGAAATTATCTTATATTTACCACATTTAGTTTCCTACTCTTCCAAACAAAAAAAAATATGATTTTCAATCTTCTCTAACCTTTTCCAAAAGAAACCCTATAGCCTCTGCCATGAAAGATACACATAGAATCGTTGGATAGCCCATAGGGATATAATTATAACTATAATTATATAGATATGAGGAATGGTCTCAACCCTGTAAATTTTCATTATTTTTAGAAATTTATAACTATGTCATAACTATGATTTTTATACATGACATGTAATCGATTGTTCTTTGCTCAAGGGAGATTATTCAAGACTTGGGAAGATCTATAGTGCACTTGAAGTTAAGTTTTGAGTTACAATCTATGTTATGACTAGGTAAGAAACTCTTATGCTCTTTATTTTCTTATGTTGTTATTATTTATACAGCATTTTTTTCTTTTTCTTTTTTTTCTTATGATATTGTATCTTAATCCCCAAGTGTGAACTTAACACACATTATTTGTATTCTTGTAAACTCTAGTTAATGTATAAATGAATATATATTTGAAGCCTTAATATCAAAATTTGATTAATTAGGTTTTCTCAATATGTGTCCAACCATTGGATGGATTTACCGAGGTATAGCAAAAAGTATTGTAATGGTGTTCAATGTTTCTTGGACTTTGCTTTCTCTATTGGAAATCCCGAAGGTGAAGAAATTCAATGTCCTTGTGCGAAGTGTTCTAATATCTATTAGTATTGGAGGAACGTAGTATATGATCATCTAATATGCTACAGATTTGTTGAAGGTTATACAGTCTGGTTTAATCATGGGGAATGGGAAATCCCAATGGATGTCGATGGTGACGTGGAAGATGAAGTTCCATCAAATGACGACATTGATGGTTTGCTTAATGATACATTTAGAAATATGACACAAGTTGAAGGAGTTTATGAAGGCCCAAATAAAGATGCAAGGAAATTTTATAACTTAGTTGATGAGGCAAGCCAAGAACTGTATCCGAGTTGTAAAAGGTTCTTTAACTTATTTTTCACCATTCGTCTGTACTTGTTGAAGTGTCTACATGGATGGAGCAATGCATCCTTCACTTCCCTCTTAGAGCTATTGAAAGAGGCGATACCTGACTTGAACATTCCTTTATCTTTCAATAAAATGAAGGCTATGGTGAAAGACTTAGGTCTTGACTATGTAAAGATTGATGCATATCCCAATGACTGCATGCTATATAGGAATGGCCATAAGCATTACAATCATTGCCATGTTTGTGGAGCGTCTCGATATATTGAATATCCTGAAGTTGATAGTGAGCTTGAGCCTTCCAAAAAAGCTCGTCCTATTCCTGCTAAGACTTTAAGACACTTTCCATTAATTCCTAGACTTCAAAGGTTATTTATGTGCTCAAGGACAGCGGATACATTGAGGTGGCATGATGAGGAATGTTCTAAAGATGGGAAGTTAAGGCATCCTGCCGATGGCCAATCATGGAAAGACTTTGATAGACTTTATCTAGAATTTGGTAAAGATTCTCGTAATTTGAGACTTGGCTTGGCAAGTGATAGGTTCAATCCATTTCGGACTATGAGCATATCTCTTAGCACATGGCCAATTATCTTGATGGCATATAATTTGCCTCCTTGGTTATGCATGAAACTAGAATATTCTATGCTTTCTTTGCTTATACCTGGGCCGCGATCACCTGGAAATGACATTGACATTTATCTACAACCACTGATAGAAGACTTGAAGGTGTTATAGGAGACAGGGGTAGAAACATATGATGCTTCAAGGAATGAAACCTTTCAAATGTGAGCAGCTTTACTGTGGACAATTAGCGACTTCCCCGCATACACTATGTTATCTGGTTGGAGTACAAAAGGAAAATTGGCTTGCCCTTGCTGTAATTATGAGACTTCTTCTACCTGTTTGAAACATAGTAGAAAGATGTGTTATATGGACCATCATGTTTTTCTACCCATGGATCATCAATGGAGATCTAATAAAAGGTTTTTCAATGGAAAAATAGAATCTAGGCCTCCCCCGCCCTTCTTAAAAGGTACAAATGTGTTTGAGAGCTTACAAAATTTTGACAATGTATTTGGGAAGAAACAAAAGAAATCAAATGATGGCCCATGGAAGAAAATGTCAATTTTTTTTGAATTACCTTATTGGTAGCACAACACATTCCGCCACAACCTTGATGTCATGCATATAGAGAAGAACATAGTTGATAACATAATTGGAACTCTATTGGATATTCCGGGTAAGACAAAGGACTATGCAAATGTTCGATATGATCTAAAAGAGATGGGCATTAGAAGGAAGCTTCAACCAAAAGATACAAAGGATGGCAAGAAAATAAAGTTTGCAAAAGTATGCTTCTCAATGACTGCTGGAGAGAAGTCAATTTTTTGTAGTGTTTTGAAGACAACACAACTACCTGATGGTAGTGCTTCCAACATTTCACGATGTGTGCAACTAGATGAAAGAAAAGTGTCTGGTTATAAGACCTATGATGCCCATTTCATGTTACATTACTTATTACAAATACTAATTAAAAGCATACTTCCTGATCATGTTGCTATCCCTTTGATCCGTCTAAGTTCCTTCTTTCATCGTTTGTGTCAAAAAGTTATCACACTAGAAGAGATAGATTGTTTAGAGAAAGAGATTGTAGAAACACTGTGTCAGCTTGAGAGGATTTTTCCTCGTAGTTTTTTTTTATATAATGGTTCATCTGCCTATTCATTTAGCGAACGAGGTGAGATTAGGTGGCCTAGTTTAATTTCGATGGATGTATCCTCCAGAAAGATATATGTGTACATTAAAGTCGTATGTTCACAATAAAAGTCGTCCAAAAGGATCTATTGCGGAGGCATATTTGGTTGACGAGTTTTTGACCTTTTGCTCATGATATTTACATGGAGGTGTGCAGACCAGATTTAATAGAAGACCTCGAAACAATGATGAATATAGTTCAAATGAAGTGGAATCTTCAAATTTATTCCCAAACAAAGGGTGTCCTTTAGGAGGAAAAAAGGGTGCTCCATTTATTTTGGATGACAAGTCACATAGCCAAGTCCATGCATACATACTAAGCAATTGTGATGAAGTTCAAGAATATGTTAGGTACTTTGACTCACCTACAATATTTCCTATTACTTACTAAATTATTATTATTAATTTTTAGCTAATATATAACAATACTTGTCAACTTTAGAGAGCATGAGCATGAAGTTAATAATCAACGACGAGGATCAAAATGAAGCAAAGCCAAAAACCATAGTCAAAACTTCTCTCAGTGGTTTGAAACTCGTGTTATGCATGAGGATGTGCTAGATTGGATAAAAGACCTGTCTAGGGGACAAATTCAATTGCAAGAAGATATTCTGGGTATCTGATCAATGGATACAGATTTCATTCTAGGCGACGTGATACAAGACGAAAAATGCAAAATAGTGGTGTCACATTAGTTGCGTTAACTACAAGCTTTGCAAGCTCAAAGGATGTAAATCCGATTGATGCAAATCTAACTTATTATGGTAGAATAGTTGATATAGTTGAGTTAGATTATTATGGCCATTTTAAGGTTGTCTTATTTAGGTGTGACTGGTATGAGGTTGGAGAAGATATTTATGGCCTTATATATGTTCACTTCAACAAGAAATGCTACCAAGAAGAGCCTTTTGTGCTAGCATCTCAAGCACACCAATGCTTTTATGTTCAAGACCCATTTGATCAAAACAAACATTATGTCATGAAGACAATTCCAAGAGACTTGTTTAACATAAGTGACCAACCTGAGTTTGATGCCCACCATAGCGTTGAAAATGAGCCATTTGAACATTTCATGGGTCCTTCTATACCCATTAATGATGGTGAAGTTGTTTTAGAGAGGAATGATGTACCACCGACCATTATTAATACGGCTCCACAAGTGTTTCTTGCCCAAGAACATGAAATAGAATCGGGAGAAGAGACTGGGTTTGAGGATGTATCATAAGACATCACTTTCACTTATACAATTATTGGTTTAGTTTAAATGTGGCTTATTTTCTTTTTAACTTTTTATACATAAATAAATAGCTCTTTGTCCTTATTTCTTGTATGAAATTCAAGATTGGGTTTTTGACTTTTTATACATAACCAAGATTGGCTTCTGTATGACATTCATTAGCTTGTAATTTTATTCAATTCATGTATTTCTTTTTGTTGAAATTAATTATTGGCTGAGGTTATTCAATTGCAGTATCTCATTCTTAATTGAAAAATATCAATAGAAAAAGATTTTCCAGCTCTCCTGACTCTTTTTCTCCCATTTTCGAAGGCTTGTTTGAATTATATTATTCCTTGGCAATATATCAATTAAAGATATCATGGACAATTCATGTTTAGTCATTTGAAGGTAAATCATATCCATTGCCATTTGCAAATGAATATTAAAAAAAGAAAAAGTCTTATCAAGTAGCAGTGCACTCTTACCACCACATAGCCTAACCCATGACCTAAGTCCCTATTAGCACATGGTAATGGTGGCCCAGTAAAATAAAAAACGTTACAAATTTTGTATCAAGCACCTTACCCTATTTCAATTAATAAATAAGAAAAATTACATTCCTAAGCACCAAAACAAATATTCAAATCTACAAAATGTCATATTTGAGATCAATCTGGTTCAGGAAAATTATTCTAGTAATATAGTATGACGTTGATTGCTCTCCACAATCTTGTGTTTTCAGGTTCATTGGATAAGGGTAGAGGAAAAATAGGATGCTCTAATCCTGGCTTGAAAGTTCACATAGGAGCTGGTTGTAATTTTTGTGGGGTAAAACCTCTCCATTATTATATATTGCATTTTCTTTGATGTGTTGCTTTGTTTTGTTTTTCTTTGGTGAAATCTGAATGAAACATTGTCAGAAGCTGATCTAAGATTACCTTTTACTAGTTAAGAGATGGATTCCCAATTAAGATATATATTGCATTACCTTATACTATATATTGAATTGAATTCCCAGCACTTTGCAACCTCAATCCACACAACCATCAACTTTTTCTTCTTTTGTTCTTCATTTCTTTCTTTCCCAAAACTTTTGTCCAATCTGTTCCTATCTTAGAGTAGACTAGCTGTCACGTTTCCCATTTCATGATGCTGATCTTGTGGACCCGTAAATAGAGTCTTTTTCTTTTTTTTCCCTTATTAAATTAATAACTATTGATCACAAGAACATGAAATTAATTTTCTGTAAGATAAATTCAATCACAACTTATTCATGCAAAAATTTGAGGATATGGGTTAATTTGAATTGAATTGGATGCATGTTAGGATATACATGTCAAATCATATCTTGTTTCCCATTTGATGGGATTTGTGATTCTACAGAATACTCTTTGAGGATATGGGTTAATTTGAATTGAATTGGATGCATGTTTTCCATTGTCATTTTTTTTACGTAGAGAAAAGTGCTCTTCATTTTCTGTCACTATATATCTATTAAAATGTATTTGCCGAGAACTAATATAGTTAATTGCTCACTTCACTTGTGCAATAGCATTCCTTTTAGATCTTAAAATTTTCTCAGTGCATTTTGATTGATTTTAAGTATTAAATGTGGAAGAAGACTATTGCCATTTTGTTAAATAGTGTGAAAAGCTTTTTTAAATTCCCTTCCTGTAATGTCTGATTGTCTAGTTTCTTTTGCTATGTTTCCTCCTACCTTTTGAGCAAAGTGCTACTGTTTGTCATTTCTCAACATATTATTTTCTAGTCGCTGTCAAGTGACTCATGAGAGCATTTGTATCATATTGAGAAGAATAAAGACTTTGATTTGGTCAACACGAGGGTTGAGGAATGGAAATAGTGAAATATTACTGGAATTTATTTATGTCATGCACATTTCATTAGCTTCCTAATGAAACTGTTTGTAAACAATATTACTGGAGAAATTCTTAGATACTTGAATTGTAAGTTCTTAATGTTTAAAATGTCACCCCTTTTCTCCACATATGAAGTTAGCACGTTAGGACTATAAATTTGTATTTGTATTTGTATTTGTATTTGCTTCGAGACAAACTATAAATTTGTTCTATTTATAGGACTGCTGCCTTTATTTTTTTCAGTATAAAGAATGTACAAAGGAGGAGCTCTTAAGAAGAAGGTTTTGACCCCAAACAAGGGTCGAAGTCCTATAAAGAATAAAGGCTTCAATTTGGAATTACAAGCACGATCAAGTACTGAATTGCTTAGGCAATTTGAAATTAAGAGAGAACAAATTGCAAATGAACTGAAGAATGTAAGTATACAACCTCATAAAAGGAAGAATCCTATGCCTACAGCATGTGGTGCAAGTGAAGGACAAAGTAGGCTGAATTTAATTCAAGCTAATTGCACCCAAAGACAATGGCAGAATAAAGCTATGCAAAATCAGGCCCCAATAATTCATAAAGGGAAGAATCCTATGAATAAAGCTACCTAATCTTCTTTACCTATAACCGAGAACATCCCACAAGCTTAAGTAAAAGACCAACTTGCTATTGAAGAACAACGTGGTCTTAAAAAGGCTAAAAGGAAGCCAATTCACCCAGCAATTAGTCTTGATTAATTTCTAGAAAAACAAGGGATACATGTGGAGGGAGAGAAACAGCCTGATATTCATCCAGTGGATGATTTTGGAGGAAATAATATTCAGCCAATGGATGATTTTGGAGAAAATAATATGCCATCGGATGACAATGATGTTGCAGATCATGAAGTTGGTGACAATGACTTTGCTGGAGATCAAGTTATGTACATTGATCATGTTGAAGGCGGTATATTTGAAACTTACTTTTTTAATTACTTGTATATGTTATGCTCATTATGAAAATATTGCATGCTCATCATTTAACTATTATAACTTTTTTTTGGATTTTGGCTATTACATGGAACTAGGTACAATGAAAAAGAAAAAAACTCGAGGAAAAACAACTTGCAAATCAATTCATGCAAGAACTATGGAAGAACGAGAGGAGGGCAGATCATGAAGTTGGTGACAATGACTTTGCTAGAGATCAAGTTATGTACATTGATCATGTTGAAGGCAGTATATTTGAAACTTACTTTTTTAATTACTTTTATATGTTATGCTCATTATGAAAATATTGCATGCTCATCGTTTAACTATTATAACTTTTTTTTTTGGATTTTGGCTATTACATGGAACTAGATACAATGGAAAAGAAAAAAACTCGAGGAAAAATAAATTGCAAATCAATTCATGCAAGAACTATAGAAGAACGAGAGGAGGTGACGTTTGATAAAGGACAAGCAGTAGGACCAACTAATAAAAGAGTGTCTGATTTAAGCAATTTTCTAGGCGCAATTGCTAGGAATCCAAGATTTATCACCTTGCTATACACTAATTGGACAGCTGTGTCAAAAGAAAATAAAAAACGCATGTGGAACTATGTTAATGTAAGAACAACCACTTTTTCTTATTTCAGTTTTTGTTTAGTTTTTCTTACAAAATGAAATTAACATATACGTTGTGTTTTGCATAGTCCAAGTTCATCGTTTCTAATAATGCAAAGAAATGGATGATGGCTACTATTCGCGATGCATGGAAGCGACACAAGGGAAAGATCAAGAAAAAGCATTTTGATAAGTATGATACCATTGAAGATATGTTGAAAAATCATCCTGCTGACATACCAGAAGTAACTTTCACCAAATTGATTAACTATTGGAGTCTTCCCATTGTCCAAGTAAGATAGAATAATCTTTTCTAACCTTAGTCAAACATTTTTTTTTATTGGAATGTAGTCTATGTGTAAAATGAATTTTGTAAATAGAAAGAAGCAGAAGTTTGGGCATTAGATGGGGCCTGTAAATTTTGGACTAGTACACATGAGACTGGTATTAATCTTAGACACTTGGGTTGGCAACATGACTTTCCTTTCTTCTCATACCTTGCTAGTATTGTCTTGATTGTTTGTACTTTTCTTTTCATTCTTGTAGCGCTCAACCAAAGAGAACAATGGAAATCCAACAAAATCTGAAATGTTTGTTGCAACCTGCACAAATAGTAAAGGAAAAGAAGTTGATTTAGAGACAAAAGATGCAATTGTAAGCAAATGAAGTGTGTTAGTATTGATGTTATTATTAATGTTTTTTTAACAGTTAGAACTTCAAAATCGCCAAGAGGGTGGAGAAACTGATGAGGATGCATTTCAAGCAGTGTTTGGGAAGGAGCAGCCCGGGCAAGTTCGATGTTATGGTAGATCAGTTACAACAATGTACTTGAAAAAAGAAGCAGAAATCAACATAATCAAACAACAACACAATGAGAAAGGTGAATCCTTGCAAACTGAAGTTGCAGATTTGAAAGGAGAGGTTAAAGGATTGCGACATATTGTAAAGATTTTGTTGCAGCAAAACAACCCCAGAATGAGCGTAGAAGAAGTTAAAGCATTACTGGAATCTACCCAACACTCTTCACCGGATGCGAATAGTGCAGAAGGTGTCGCAGGCCATCATCTTCCATGTTCTTCTGGATCAACTCATGTTCCAAACTATGAAATGGTATCCTTTCCTTCTGAACCATATTTTTAGCATGCATCGATTTTTTAAGTAAGAAAATACCATCTGCTGTCTAAATTTGTTGTATTGAGGATTCTGAAGGAATTAAAAATCTCCTATTTTCGTTTGTGGTCTGATTCTGTACAGAATGTGAAGATGGTTCTTTAGTGTATCAAAGTGCTATCTATAGTAATGTGTAGACAGCAAAGAACTGTTGAAAGGTTAAGAAGAAAGGAAAGCCAAGAGAAAAACTATAGGGCAAAGCAAGAAACCCCCAAATCAGAACCAGAAGGAGGGTTGAAGAAAAGTAGAGAAATGAGAATGAAGAAGGTTGAGTGGAAACAGATGGAAATAGAATAAGAGCTACCATCTCTGAGATTTGGAAAATGAAAACTTACCAAGTAGAGGAATGAGGTGGCGTTTTGGATTGGAGGAAGTGTAGCAAAAGTAAATGAATATAATAAAAAAGGAAAGCAAAGAAAAGACAAGAGAGTCACTTCCCTTGTTGAATAATATAAAAAAAATGCAAAGGTAGTTGGGTTGGGCATTAAAAGAAGTCAAAAACAAAACAACCTGCCCAGAATTGTAATATTTGATAAAAAGCAATACTTGAAAGAAATAGAAATAACTAGAAGAGCTGCAGCTGCTACCTTTGAAGAATTCAATTCAAGGTATATTGTATGTCTTCATTTTGGATTATTTTTTGCACCCATTGTATTGAAATTTATCTGGTTGAAATCTACGAATATGCATCCTTGAGCATGTGTCCAATGTAGTGTGCTTGAATATTAATTTTTGTGACAATAAACAAATACAATATTAGTATTACCAATATCTAGTATCCTTTGTTTTTGTTCTGGAATAAAATGGTGATAACTGACTTTGCAATAGAAGATTTGGACTTCCACATGTTCTGAGCATGTGTTGGGAAATTTTATTACATAGTAATGATAGTACAAGCAGGAAGCCATTGTTTTTAAGGTGAAGAATGCAATGAGCTTCCCCCATGAAGTGGAGAAGGATTGTGGCCAGGAGACTACTCTCTTCATAGTAGAGCTTTACTACTTCAACTGCAGTTTATTTGCGGTGAATACCAAACCTTGCCTTCTTATAACCAAATTGCATAAAAAATCTCTCACACTCAGCTGGATGACATTTCCTCATCCTTCTGATCAACACGTTCTTTTGGGTACACACTAGGAGCAGTTTTTAAGTATTTGTTAATGTCTTGGTGACAACTCTGAACTGAAAATGATTGTTTAGTTGCAAACCCCTTCTTCTGTTTTTCCTGTCAGATTCACCATGAATACAATTATTATGTGAGACTAGAACATGAGAAGAATACAGATCTTTGTGTGATTAGTAATGACATCTCCAAAAGCATTGTTGTACTGTGTATGAGTTGTTGAGATTTTTTGGCTTTTTAAAAATGAATCTATACATTACTAATCCTTTAGTTTAATTTAAATTTGTAGGACAATGCTGGTATTGCATTTGAGGATGGCAATAGAGCTACTTAGCATATTTGATGTTCATGAAGAGAGCTTGATGAAGATAATTTTCTCATATATTGTAAATTATATATATCTTTATTTTGATTAAGTACTTTGGATTATGATGATGGTTAGTATTTTAGATTATTTTATTAATATTTTCATCAATGTGTTATTGTGAATACTTTGGTTAATATTTTGAACAATGTGTTAAATATTAAAATCAGTTTATATTATTGTTTGAAATTTCATACTATATATAAATTTGTGTATATTCTAAAATTAAAATTTTATAAAATTAATATATAAAATAAATAGCATTAACAATGATGATGGTGAGTATTTTAGATTATTTGATTAATACTTTCATCAATGTGTTATAGATACTTTAGTTAATATTTTGAACAATGTGTTAAATATTAAAATCAGTTTATTATTATTTAAAATTTTATACTATATATAAATTTTTGTATATTCTAAAATTAAAATTTTATAAAAATAATATATAAAATAAATAGCATTAACAATATTAAAAAATAAATTATTTTTAATGTTTTATTAAATTTAATTACAAGGTAATAATATTTGATTAACAAATGTTATTTTTACAAATGGTAGTAGAGTAGTCATTTATAGAAGGTTTAAAAAAAATAATAACATAAGGGAACACTTGTAAAGTGATACCTTAGGTGAAACACATAAAATGCCATAAGGGAACGCTTTTCCAGCGTACCTATATAGTTAGACATAAAGGAATATTTTTTCAGTGTACCCACATAGTTATACGTAAAGAAACGCTTGTAAAGCGTACCCATAGAGTTAGACATAAGGGAACGCTTTTAAAGCGTACCCATAGAGTTAGATATAAGGGAACGCTTTTCCAGCGTTCCCATAGCATTAGACATAAGAGTACGCTTTTCTAACGTACCCATAGCGTTTGACATAAGGGAACGCTTTGTAAATGTACCCATTGGATTTGATATAAGGCAACGCTTTATAAGCATACCCATAAAGCGAAGAAGAAAAGTGTTACCTTCGACTCTGAAAAGCATTGCCTTAGATAATAGGTCACAATTGAATAGGTCACTCCTCTAAAAGCATTGCCTTTGGACAAAAAAGTGTAGCCTTCATCAAAGGCTACACTTAAGTGTATTTTAGAGTACACTTTTGAAGGGTTGGCATAGACCAATTTTGTTGTAGTGCCTCACCTTCCTCGATTCAACCAAAGTAAAAAGTTATAGGCACTTAGATGATGCACCAGCCATACCTGTTCCTTGCTCTGCCACCAGCTTCACCTTGTTCTAATGCTCACCGCCCTCTCCCTGTCAGAGGCACTTAGATGACGCACTAGCAATAGAGACCAACCCTAATCGAAACCAACCCCTATCAAGACCAACCCCAATTGAACTACTTGTCAGACTCAGCAGTGCAAATTAAGCTCAGAAGAACACTGCTCAATTAAGATTAAGACAACGTTGCTCAGAGCCCCAATTCAATCGTTCCTTCTTAGATGACGCACTCACTAATTTCCTACTCTGCAGCGTAAACTTGTTCCTTCTTTCTCTCTTTAGTAAGTAATCTCTGGCAAACTTGTTCATTTTATTCTAGCCTGAAAATTGCTTTTAATAGTCAAGTTTGATGTTCATTTTATTATTAGCTTTGATTGCATAACTTAATTTAGCTTTCCTTGTTTTATGTATATTATTGTATTTTTTTTAAAGTAAGACTAGGCAAAACTGACCAGCCTCACTCAATATTGGTTTGGGTTAAGGGAATGTTTTTTCTTCAACCCAACACAATGGTCCCAATCATGGTTGGTTGGTTTGGGATGTGAAATTCCTCAAACCAAAACCAACCTAAATCTTGGAGCACCCATACCTAGCCGTGAGTTATGTAGTGTATTCAAACTATAATTAGAGTCCCCTCGCTCCCTTGTTGTATCAGATTCTAAAAAGGTATAAGTGCCCATGTGTGTTGCTGTAAAATTTTTGTTTGATGTCAGAATCATTGTTGCAAAAAATGCTCATCACTGTTAAATAAAAATAGTGTAGCCAATTTCTATTGTAGATGACCCATAAAAATGAATTTGGTCAAACATAATTAAACATTAGAAAGGTCAACAAGCTTTTACTTAATTAGGATCTTGACATTGAACTATTGAAGACATTTGTTTTTTTAGTACATCCAAATTTGTAGTTGGTATACTCAATTATTGGTCTATCTTTGATTATATTACAGTCTGCAGTTGCTGCATATCAGATGACTCGAGCCTAGCATATCTCAAATAAAATCGTTTAATAAAAAAATTTTGATATATCTATAGTAAGCACTATCAATGATGGAAGATTACATTAGAATATATGAGATACACATCTCCACATCTCCTTACATATCTCAAGTGAATCTCAACCTTTGGGAGTACATAGGCCAGGAATATCTATAAGTTTCTCATGAAAGTGACTTAAACAAGCTGACATGTTATGAGGAAGAGTGGAAAACAGAGCTCGCTCATAAAGATATGATCCTTATTTTCCTCAGTGGCATTCATGGGCCCAAAGAATATATGCTAAAACTAACAAATGTAGCAAGCAATAAGTTTCAAAGAGTTAAAGCTTTTATATGTTTCAAATGTAGTAACCACATCTTGTCTTTTCTATTGTTCTTTTCTAAGAAGTATCTGCAAGGAATTTTATTCCCCACTTGTTTGTTTGTTGGTTTAATATAGTTTTAGGCCACCCTTAATGTTCTCAAGTTTAACACACATTTTTCCAAATTGCAAACTCTAATAAGCTATGTCATTGCTTATAACAAAAAACAAATCTATGCATATCCCCCTTTTGCAAATGAGCTCCAAATTTTCTAGAAAGCACTTGTAACTAAATTAGTTTCTAGCTCTTTATTTTTCGTCAATCTTGCAGTCTGGCACCGGTTGCCCTCTAAGAAGGCTTACTAGCAGATACTTTTCTTTACATCTTACTTTCTCTCTATTTTTTTTCCTCTCTCCTTTATTTTAATCAATGGTATTTTGGGTTGGTAAATAGTATGCGATCCATATGAATTTCATGAATGTTTGAATTCGGCTCCGAACAAAAAATATAGTTTATAGCTTGTACTGTAGGATAGTTTGCGGTGTCATTTTGTTTATCTTATTTAGAAATGAAAGGCAATAAAATAACTGTTTATTAGAGGGAAGCATCCCACCAAATATTTAAGTGGGGACATGTCATTTACAGTTTGTGGTGTCATTTTTGTTTATCTCATATACTACTGACATCAAAAGGAATATACACTACTCAACCACAACACTTTCAAAGAAATATATCAATGATAACATATAAATTTATAGGCATTAATACATCATTATGTATGCTTTTGATAGGTATATCGTTATATGTAAGTTAGTGCAGCTTACATTTCATGATTTTCATTTTGTTTGGCTAATGACTAGAAAAATATTCCAACTTTGTTGCATACGCTAGAATGTGAATTTTATTGTTAAGAATCAGATATTCCATTTGAGGTATTTGTTGCACAAACCCAAAAAGGCTGTAAGGAACCTATCTGCTTTCACTCACACCTCTTAGCTTTCTACTCCTACTCTGCTTTTACTCACATTTGATTTAGTCTCTTGGATTATTCAAGTGTTATGACAGTTCTATTGCTACTACTAGTTTTTTTGGTGTTTTCATAACTTTTCTGACTTGGTTATTTTGAAATTTACATTAAAGATATGTTATGTTCTGAATATGCTAGTTATATCAGTTTAAAAATTGGAGTTTATTGTTTTGCGGGAAGTCATTAGAATTGAGAATGAACTTGAACATCCTCGATCATTATATCTCTATCAATATATTTTGAAAAAGAAAAGACATTACTAGTAAAATTATAGTATTCCATTGTATTTTCTTGATACTAGATATTTGTTGCATATGTAGGAATGTAACAAATAATGGGATGCAATGACTAGTAATAATGGGATGGAAAAGCTTATTATATGCTTATATTCCACTGTTTGGTGTGAGAATTCAAACCACATCACTCGGTATACAATATTGGAGCAATGTTTCAAATCCTGTTTTAGGAGGAATACTTATGTGTTTCAGAATATTTGTTTACATATATTTATTATTATTTTTACAGTGAGAATCTACCGGATAAAGTGAAACAAAGGCATCCTACATGTGGATACAATTATGGAGATTTGTCAAGGATATTCAGCTTTAGTTTTTTAGTTCTTACATTTGTGTTAGTGATCGAGAACAATCGCACTACTTTTGTACTATCACAACAATAGTAAATGACTTTTTTCTTGGTTTTGGTGTAAATAATAAACACCTACATAATTTAGTATATTTTATTTGTTTTTGTCAACAATACGTGAATATCCTTTCTTTTGAGAAGAATTTGTTTTTTAATACGTGATTTTTTAATGTACAGGTAAGAAGTGTTATCTAAAAGTAGATATGCATAGGCAACATTTCAAAAAAATGGCCTATAGGTAAAGTCGTCAAACTAGGCCAAGCTCGATGGGCCGACCTGAATAGCCCGACAAAATAGGTGGGCTGGGCTAGTAAAAGTAAACATAAAATTAAAAATAGCCTGAATTAACCTTGCCCGAATGGGCTAGCCCAGCCCATTAACATTACATAGGGGCGAGTTGGGCTAACAAAATGTTAGCTCGAAAGTCACATAGCCCGATTTGGCCCGGCCTAAAAATGGTTCAGCCCGAGCTAGTCTTGCCCAAATTGATCAGGCCGACGTATTTTGATAGCTATACCTATAGGCAACGTTTTATACAAGTTGCCTTATAGCGTATTTAAAAGCAACAAACTAAAGCGTTGCCTAAAGCAGTACTTATGTAGAAAACACCAAATCCTTAACCTATATGTAACGCTTTTTACAAGTTGTCAAGTGTTGCCTAAAACAATACCTATAACCAATGTTTAGGAAACGTTGCCAAAACCTTAACCTATAGGCAACGTTTTTTACAAGTAGCCTTATAGCGTACTTAAAATCAACAACACTAAAGTGTTGCCTAAAACAGTACTTATAACTAACATGTTTGCCAAAACTATCCATGAACAACTTCTCAAACGTGTTGCCAGAAGATAAGAAATAGGCAACATTTTTTTTGATGTGTTGCCAAAAGTTTAAAAAAGTGTTGCTTATTTTAATAAGCAACGACGGAAGAGGCAACAAATTGACAAGGGCTTAAAAGCATTGCCATAGACTTTAGGCAACGGTTGTTGGTCAATGGCAATGCTTTTCAGCCCTTGCCAAAGGGCAAAGTTGTTGTAGTGGCTTGAAGCACTTTTCAACCCAACCCAACTCATGAACCTAACCTAACCCGCATTTTATGAGTTAAGTTGGGTCGAAACTCGTGAGTTCTCAGGTTGATCCGACACACTAGACACCCCTAACTACAAATGTAAAGAATTATTAATAATAATATTATTATTATATTCAGGGAAGAAGAGTAGTGGGTGTATTGGCTGAGAATATGTTCTTAAATTCCATGTATATGTGTATGATGTAGAAAGGTATGATTATGAATAGCTTAGTATTTATGCAGGCATATACATACAATTTATATGCTTCCTTTTTGTCTTAAAGTGGCCTGCTTAGTGGGTTTAAATAAAGTAACCCTTTAATTAATCTACTCTTATGAATATAGATCATGAAGTTGCAGATGAATCTCAAGGGCCTGATGCAACAGGATTATCTTGCTTATCCACAGGCCATACATATTTAGATTCATCAAGTGCCAAATTTCATCAAATTGATACTTCTAGAGCATTGCCTTCAAGTGTTGATGGGAGTGAGCCCATATGTGAAGGAGAAGAATGTGTATTGGATACAAGAAATGAAAAATTTGAGGACTACAAGCCTGTTTATGAAGGTGAGGTGATGCTTGCTGAACAGGCTAACAAAAGCATCTTAGCTACACCTAACCTAAGAGCTAAGGATGAAATTACTTTAGAACAAGGTCAGTGGTGCAATAAATAACTAGATTGATTCTCATCATAATATTATTTTCTTAGATAACTATATATTAAATAGAAGACATCTATTTTATTTTTTAAGGTCTTAGGGCAACTGATTAAGAGTTTCTTGAGGAATAATGCCAGCCAGTTGACATTTTACGGGTATGTTAACCTATTGTTGGTCTAATATCTTGAACTAGTTATCTAATCCATATATTTCTATTCATTGGCTATGAGGAACTTTCTTTTTACACATTATAAATCATAATTGCTTTTGTAGCCTTTTCTGTTTACAAGACGGTCTTAAAGAGCGTGAGCTATGTGTTTTTTTCTGAAACAATCATTTCAGCACCATGTTTAAGGTCAATAAAAGGCTTGAAGATTCTTTTCTTTGGTCATTTAGATTACTGATTTGAACTGCCAGTAGCACCTTTTAATCATTGAGAAAAATTTGTTGGCTCTCTGTCTTGCATAATTTTTACTTTTCAATCCTAACATTATTTTCACAGTTTGAGGGTGAGCTCTATGTTCTAGCTACAGACCAAGGTTACATAAATCAGCCTGATCTGGAATGGGAAAAATTGAACGAGGTAAAACACTATTTCTCTATTATCTTTTTCATCCAGGTCATTCTAATATATTATTATTTTCTTCTTTTTTCTTTCTATGTTGATATTGGTAGTCGTATGGATACTTCTAGCCATGTCCTCTTTAGTGAGGATAATCTTTAATGTTGTGCAAACTGCAAATTCATTTTAAAGCTAATGAACATATTAACTAATATCATATCATAATTTTGCTGGCTGCCTTATTCTAAAAGCGGAGTTTCAGCTATCTTACAAAGATTATGTGAATTATTTATCTGTAGATACACACGTGTGTGTGTGTCTATATATATATATATATATAAAATTTGAAGATTATTGACTTGGTTAATTGTCGGAGGATAATGCCATGTGTCATTTTTGCTTTTATGCATTTTCTCTTATGATATGACTCTTTTTTATGTACATGGTAATTATTTTTTGATATTCCAATAATTTAGTCCATTATGATATTGACAGTTAAGTGTTCATTGGCAGGCCCTAATGGTCATGTGATAGGAGGTGGAGTTGCTGGTTTATTGACAATTGCTGGCCCAATCCAAGTATAATATTTTCTTAATGCATATTCTGTTTGTTTAATGAAGGCTTTCCAAAGATCTTTCTAATGCCATGTAGTTAACTGTTAGAGGGTTGGAAAAAAAATTGGAAAAGGGTGGGATTTAAATTGTCTTCGAGTTGCTTATCATTATTAAAATTTTAGGTTTTAGAGATCGATTTATAAATTAATTTTAAAAAAAATCAAATTTGATACCGAAATAAAATCGGTCTCTAAATCAGTCTCTAAATTTTTTAGAGGTCGAAAATTATGTTATAAAAGAAATTAAAAAATTAAAAATGTCTTATTATTATAGATCGATATTTTGGTCTCTAAATAAAAAAATTTACAAAAAAAAAATCAATGGAGACCACAAATTTGATTGCTTAAAAAATAAAAAAAAAAATAAAAAGAGTTATGATTGATATTTCGATCTCTAAATAAAAAAATTTATAAAAATAAATAAATAATTAGAGACTGAAAATTCGGTCTCTAGAGAATACTTCTCCTCGAATATTTTCCATATGCTCTGATTCTCTCTCTCAGTCAATCCCCTCATTCCCACCTCCCCTCATTCCACCGCCAAGGCTCCACAGTGTGGTCCATCGTCTTTGGCTCCATAGGCCACGCACTAGAAATCGGAAAGGCGTCGGATCCACGCCAGAAATAGCCGGATCTACTCTAGCACCGAACAGTCGTCGATCCGCGAACAGCCACTCGAACTAGACCGGCGATGTTGCGAACAACCATCGCATTCGACTCCCACCTCGGATCTGCTCCAACCGCATCCATCCGACACAGCCATCCATCTGTACCTCTGACCGCCACTCAAACTAGACCGGCGATGCCGAACCGCCGCCGACTGGCCAACTCCTCCACTCCCTCGTGTTGCCTGCTCGTGCACGAAGCCAGAGGTCTGAGCCTCACTTTCAATTTTTTCCCATTTCATTTCTCACTATGTGATTTTGTTTTTTGAAGCATGCTTCTCTTGTTTTTTTTTTAAGCAAATTTTGTATTTTTTTTTACTCATGAAAAGAAAAAAAAACAAGGGGATTTGGCTTATTTTTAGCACCAGCCCAATTATACGTGATTCACACTTTTTTAGGTGCTGTACTATGCTGAAACTTTATGTTTTTGAATTTGTGTTGGCCTGATTAGATGATATGTTAAGTGATAATTGCTTATTTCTGCCTGATGGGTTTCTACTGTATATGTGTTATTTGTTTTAATCTTATTTGAGGCGTTCTTCACATTGTTTTAATTTTAATCTTATGTGTTATTTGTTTTAATATTTATATTATTGTTTTCCCTCTTAAATTAGCATTCTTTCCATTAGAATGATATAAAGTTATGGGGTTGGAGTCAAATGGCTTTTCAGTTTATTGTGCATTGCTTTGTGGTCATGAGTTTAAAGTTTAAACAAAGTAACTAGTTTTTAAAGTTAATCCTAAGTTCATGTACTAGTTTATAGGATTGTAAGTTGTAATGATCTTGCAATTAATTCATGTTAAATCTTATTAGTAGATATTGTACTAGTTAAAAAAATTTAGTAAGTAATTTCTCTCTTTGTTAATTCCTTTGTTTTAATTTAACTCATAGATCTCACCCATTTGTTGTATGTTAAATTTATATAATTTTTGTTTAAAAATAATGAACTAATGTCTAATTTTTAGATTAGTTTTAGAAATTTGTTGCTTGTGGTTAGACAAAATTTCACTTGTAGTTTTAATATTTCATTTTGATTATGTTACAAAATATGGACATTCGTCAATATCGGGCTTGGATGTATAATAAACTTTTGCCAGGTAGGAAGGTTCTTGCTGATATATTTGTAGAGGAGGTAGAACAATTTGTTTCCTTTGCATGCCAACAAGCACATTTATTAAATGAAAATATTAGATGTCCTTGTTCTAAGTGCAAAAACTTAAAGTACTTGACTCCTGAGGACGTTAAAGTTCATCTTTATCAAAAGGGGTTTAAACATGATTATTAGTATTGGACAAGTCATGGAGAAATTGATCCGACTTTGATTGGAGCTTTTAATAGTCATCCAAGCACCTCTACCACTACACAAATGGGTAATAATGACCATTTAAATAGATTTAAGGCCATGGTTTATGATATGCTTCATGCGGCCCAAAAGCCTTTATGGTCGGGATGTGAAGATGAAACTGAATTATCTGTTACCATTGGGTTATTGAATATCAAATCAAAGGGAAACATTTCCCAACGATCTTTTAATCAAACAGTAGCACTTATGAAAAGGACACATCCTCTTGGAAATCTCATCCCAAAAAAATTTTACAAGGCGAAAAAAATAGTTTCCAAACTAGGTCTTACTGCAAGGAGAATTGATTGTTGCATGAATGGTTGTATGTTGTTCAATGAAGAAGGAGTTATAGAATGCACATTTTGTGGTGCGGCTCGATATAAAATAAAAGGGATTGGTAAGGAAAAAATCAAGGAGATCCCTATAAAGAGGTTGATTTATTTATCTCTTATTCCTAGACTGAAGAGATTATATACTTCAATGAGTTCTGCTCCGCACTTGAGATGGCAGAATTGGGAATGTTATGTCATCCATCATATGGAGAAGACTGGAAACATTTTGATGAAACATATCCTAAATTTAAAGCTGAACCAAGAAATGTTAGATTAGGCTTAAGTGTTGATGGTTTTACTCTATATAGTCAGTTAGCTATTCCTTACTCATGTTGGCCTGTAATTGCCACTCCATACAATCTTCCTCCAAAACTATGCATGACAACTCCATATATGTTCTTGACTTTAATTATTAGTGGGTCACACAATCTAAAAAGTAAAATAGATGTGTAGTTGTAACCTTTGATAGATTAGTTGAAATTGTTGTGGGAACAAGGTATCCTAACTTATGATATTTCAAAATAAAAAATTTCGTAATGAAAGCTGCATTAATGTGAATAATAAATGACTTTCCTGCGTACGACATGTTGTCGGGGTTGAAGTATAGCAGGGAGATTGGCATGTCCATATTGTATGAATCGAACAAATGCTTTCACTTTGAAACATGGTGGCAAATGTTCTTGGTTTGATTGTCATCGTCAATTTCTACCTATGGATCATGCATACCGTAGAAATAAGGATGCATTTTATAAGAATAGACAAGAGAAATCTATACCTCCACCTAGGTTGTCTGGGGCCGAGGTATAGGAAGATGTTTCTGATATTCCAAAGGTAATTAAGGTGGGTCCATGTACATGTGTTGGGTTTGGGATTACTCATAATTGGATAAAGCAAAGTATTTTCTGGGAGTTATCATATTGGAAAACTAATATGATCAGACACAATCTTGATATGATGCATATTGAGAAAAATGTATTTGATAATGTCTTTAATACAAGGATGGATATTAAAGACAAAACCAAAGACAATGTTAAAGCTAAAATGGATATAAAAGAGTATTGTAGACAGAGGGAACTACAGTTGCAAGAATTGCCTAATGGAGAAAATTTTGAAGCCTAAAGCAAAATTTGTGTTGTCCATGGAGCAAAACAGGGTTGTATGTAAATGGGTTAGTGAATTAAAAATTTCTGATGAATATGCCTCTAATCTGCATAGATGTGTAAACATGAGAGAAGGGAAGCTATTTGGGATGAAGAGCTATGATTGTCATGTGTTTATGGAGCGATTGCTACTAATTGCTTTTGTTGCATTGCTAGATCCAATGTGGAAGCCTTTAGTTGAGTAAAGTAAATTCTTCAGAGATTTGTGCTCAACAATGTTACGTGTGTCTGATTTGTTTCTAATGGAACAAAACATCATCATTACAACATGTAAGTTGGAACGAATCTTTCTACCTGGATTCTTTAACTCAATGGAGCATTTACCTATTCATTTGTCGTATGAGGCAAAAGTAGGAGGCCCTATTCAATATTGATGGATATATTCATTTGAGAGGTAATCACCTACTTTATTGCATTTTAAATGTGGTAATTTTTTTTTTCAAATTTTAGTAATTAACGAAATCATGTTTCTTTTAGGTACTTGAATAGGTTGAAACAAATGGTTAAAAACAAATCACGTGTGGAAGGGTCCATATGTGAGGCATATTTATGCCAAGAGACTTCTCATTTTTGTTCTTACTATTTTGAATCTCATGTGCAATCAACAAGAAATAGAGTTGGTCGAAATGATGATGGAGGTTTAGATGTGACAATTCAACCCACTTTATCAATTTTCAATCATCCTGCCTGCTCAATTGGAACTTGTAATAGTAGGTATTTAATGGATAAGGAAGTAGTTGTTGCACATTTACATATCATACTTAATTGTGAAGAGGTTCAACCATATATTAGGAAGTGAACTAAATCATTCTTGAATTGTTCATTTTAGTATATATATGTAATTGGTTCATATTTAGTAACCTTGTGTATGTTGTTAGATTTTTTGAGGAATATTTGAAAGCAGCTAATCCAAACATCAGTTGCACTGATGTTGATGGTATGATTGCATCTGAATTTCTAACCTAGTTCTGAAGTTACGTTAGTGTCTCAACATTTCTTTTTTAATGATATAAATACTTGATAGTTATGTTATAAATTATATTTATTTTACTATTATCATTGGTAGGTTCACAATAAAAAAAATTTGGTACAAAATCAATTTTTGCACTACTTAGCATGGGGTCCTAAGAGAAAGGTTCATATATGGTCTATCTACTTTGTCAATGGTTATATGTTTCATACAGAAGATTGGAGTATCGATAAAAAAACTCATCAATTATGAGGTTTGTGTTAAAGGTGATGACAAAGTAGAAGAAGAGATTTATTATTATGGCATCATTAAAGAAATTGTAGAAGTAGAATATCCAAGAGAACCAATGAAATGGTTAGTGTTGTTTAGTTGTGAATGGTTTGATGTTGTACTTAATCATGGTGTGAAGGTTCATAAACAATATGGAATCGTGGAGGTTCAACATACTCGACAGTATCCAAAATATGACCCCTTCATATTTGCTCAAAATGCAATTCAAGTGTATTATGCACCTTATTCTGAAAAAATCAAAGACAAGGCTAATTGGTGGGTTGTCATTAAAATCAAACCAAGAGGTACTGTTGATGCTCGATATGCATTAGAGGTTGCATATCAAGATGTTGTAACCTATGTAGATTTTATAACAAATGATAACCCTCTTAATAACTTAAGAAATGAAGAAGGTGATAATCATGATGTAGAAGCTGATGTCGGTGAGGATGATGAGGTAAAAAGTAATGAAGGAAAGGATAGCAAGAAAGATGAATTTGATTTTGACAATGATTCTGAAAATGACAATGAAGATGAAGATCTTCAACAATATGAATTGCTTGATGATGATCGTGATGACGATGATAGTGATGAATGTGATGACTATGATGATGATGATGATGATGATGATGCTGATCATGAATATGATTAGTATTTGTTCTTTTTTTCAAATGTTAACAAAAGGTAAATTAACTGTGTTTTGTATTTTACACAAATTAATTATTATTTATTTGATAAGCATTTTAATTTACTTTCCATTTGTGTTCATTGCAGATGTCTAAGAGAGATCGAGATAAAGGAAAAGTTTCTAAAGGTCACCCAAAAAAGCAATAGCCGGTGCAACCAGTGCGACATTCTACTTCTCACTCACCTTTAACCTTTACTAGTTCTCCATCTCCTGCTACTACTCCATTACCCACATTACCTGCATTTACTTATTCGATCCCAAGTGCACTTTCACCACCTCTTACTCAACCATCTCACCGTGTGGTATCTTCGACAGAGGAGTCTCGTCACAATGTTGGATCATCTATCCCTCCAATAAATGTAGGATATGCACCTGATTCAAGTCATACTCAGGATGCATCAGATGCACAAATGCCTAGTAGTAAACCATTTTTATATCTAGAAGGAGATGGGTATGTATAAGGTTCATTTTAGTTTAAATTACATTACTATGTTTGATATATTATAACTAAATGCCTGTATTGTTTATAGATTTTTACCTTTGCACCTGGTGATAAATGGCATCGGTGATATCTTTAGGAGCCATTATTTAGAGCCATGGACATCATGAAAAAGGATAGGTGATACCACAAGAGATATGTGGTTTGCAGAGTTTATGGTAGTTTTCAAATTTTTATTACCATAATTTAAAATTTGATACACTTTTTTTGGTCATAAACAATTTGCTTACTCATATTTATTGCAGAGAAAGTATAATGTCATTCCACTAGATAATTATTGGGCTCGAAGAAACTTTGAGAAACGGGGTGCAACATTGTTGAAGAATATTATGGAAAAGGCTCTCAAGAAAATGGAGAGACCAAGTTGGCTTGGGATGAGATATGAGATGCATTGTGTACACATTGGGAAAGTGAGGCTTTCAAGAAGAAAAGTGCAATTGCAAAAGCCAATTGGGCATCTGATTGTGGAGGATATGGAGCTTCATATCACACCAATGGTTCTATTACCTCATCTCAGCATAGAGCTAATTTGGTTAAGTTCACTATTATCTTTCATTATTGTCGAAGTTGTCTAATATGGTTCAATTTACTAATATGGTTTTATTACAATTGTTGCAGACTAAGTTGAATGGTGTTGTTCCATCAGCAACAACATTGTTTCACTAGACACATCGATGTAAGGATCATACATGGGTGGATAGGAGATCAGAGCATATAGCTATAAGTAATTGTTTTATCTTATTTGAACTCTTGGGTTTGAAATAATGATGTTCAGTAATTGTATTTTTGTTGCTATCTTAATGTTTAAAAGGAACTCTAAATATAAGTCATAATTTTTTTTATTTGTATGGTTGCAGCTTTTAACATGTGATTGAAACCATATTTATTCGTATACTTTATGTCATGGCTTATATTATGTTAGACTTATATGTTACTTTAACTTTTTTTGCATTAATTAGTGTCATTTTGGTATTGACAAACTAAATTTGTAAACGAAATGCAAGAAATGACCCAAAAAGCATCAGAGCAGGGAACTCCTCCCCCAGATTAGTTGGATGTGTGGAACAATGTGGCTGGAACAATGTGGCTGGAGTAAAAAAAAAAGTAAAATATATTGTCTTGGAATTGAGTCAACCATAGTGGCTGGAAGACCACAATATCGTGGCTCAAGTTCTTCATCATCTGACTAGGTGGGAAGAGATAAACTTGAAAAATTAAGAAATGAGAGAAATGAGCTTCGGGCTCAAGTGGCAGATAATAGGAGATAGATTAAGGAGACAAACTGACTAGTACGAGAAATGATGCAATTAATGAACTTTCAGTCTTCTCAAACATTTCCCGTGACTAATGGAGCAGAAAAGGAGGAGGAGGAGGAGGAGGAGGAGTTTTTATGATTATAGTTTAGTTTGTGTTGCGTTCAACTTTTTTACATTTAAAATGTTATAGTAACGAGATATTGTAGACAATGTTTAGTTTAGTTTATTCTAGAATGTCTTGATGTTTAAATGAGATATTCTAAAGACTGAATTAGTTTAATTTACATTATTTTTTATTTATGTGTTTGGTTATATATGAGATTATTGACTGTTGTTTATTAGGTTTTTTAAAAATTTGGATTTTAATAAATTTAAAAATAATTACAAATTCATATCACAAATTAGAGACCGAATAAGGGACCGAATATATAAAAAAAGACATTTAGCGACTGAGTTAGAGACTGATAAATCAATCTTATAATATATTCAACCTTTTAGAGATCGATTTAGAGATCGATAAATCAATCTCTAGTTTAGAGAGCGATTTAGTGACCAATGTTATAAAATATATAATATATTCAGAGTTTTAGACATCGATTTAGAGACTGATAAATCGATCTCTAGTTTAGAGAATACGTTAGCTATCGATTTTATAAAATAATATTCATGCTTTTATAAACTGATTTAGAGACTGATATAGAGACCGAAAAATCAGTTTCTAAAAAATCAGTCTCTAAATCGGTCTTTAATGTACTTTTTTGAAAACTAATTGACCAATATTTGATCGAAAATTAATGACTAATTTTTTCAAATAATCAGTCCCTAAATCAGTCTTTAAATTTAGAAATTGACCAATATCAGTCGGTAATATTTAGCGACGAGAGTTTTAGAGACCGATTTAAATCGGTTTCTAAATCAGTCTCTAACTATTTTAGAGACTGATTTTTTGGTCTCTAAAACCCAAATTTCTAGTAGTGTTACTATCATGCAATGTGTCATTTGTCTCATCGACTAAGAGTATGTTATTCCTTGTTTCCTTCCTCATTATTCTGTCTGGAGCATGGATATGGATTACTCCTGCCCACACCTTGCCCTTTTTTTTCATCTTGAATTATGCATTAAGTTTACATGCCAAATTATTTGAAGCTAAGTTTCTATTTACATGCCAATGTTATACACTAAGCATCGTTGATTATAGTATGTTGTCAAATCCGTTGCTTGTTACATGTATGTGTATACTTCATGTCATTTTCAAGTTTTTTCTGATATTGTTTTGAAGGTTGATAGCCATCCAGAGAAGAAATCAGAGCCTGAGCCTTCTTAATTTTGAGATTCTGATAAATCCAACAATAGTGGTTCCTGCTCAGGAGAAGTTTATTAAATTTTTGCAGGAGAGTAGATATGTTCTAGTAAAGTTAGCACCATCAGGATTTGAGCCTGAAGTACTCTCCCTCTCTAATACACCCTTATCTACCACGTTAGCTGCTGGTGGATCTGCAGTAGGACAACAAAGTTCTGCATCAGCAATGGTTGTTGATGAGGAACCTCAACCTCCTCAGCCATTTGAGTATACCTTATGAGTTTGGCCCTGATTTAGTAAAGTTCAAATATTTATGGTGCTTGGAAAATTGTTTCTCCCACAGAAGAGCAGCTACATGAATTTTTCAAGTTATTACTGCTCCAATGTCCACTTTGAAGGTTCCTGGGTTTGGAAATTGTTTATCTTAGTGCACTGTCGTTGTCTTTACTTCATTATGTAATTAATCCGTGAACTGGATCTTATTGTTATATATTTATTTTCAAAGAGATGGGGGTTAGAAGAAGGATGTGACCAATTTGCAGTATTTGTGTTCTAGTGTATTCCCTTTGTATTTGAAGTAGTTTTCTCTAATTACTGATCACTAAACGGGGCCAAGGATTCTGTTTATAGAGTATTAGCAGTGTTATATTTTATTTTATTTATTTATTTTAGATTCATTATACTCAATTAGCAATAAAAACTAAAACTAGGTTTGATTTGTTTCTTCAATGATGTTGGAGGGATTAGCTTAATGATCATGGCTTATGATTTTTCAAGACAAATATAAAATAAGTTAAAATGTATTTAAATTGGCATGCCAACAAAATTGAGAAAATAAAATTAATTTAAAATAAAAAATAATAACGCTACTACAAATCACCGCAAAAAAAATATAAAATATTTTTTCAATTTTAGCGGTGATTGGAAAGTAACTAAACTGCAGCTAAAATACGGCTGCGAAAACCACTGCAAAAAAGTACAACCACCGATAAAATATTGTCACAAAAACCACCGCAAAAATATTAATAACAACAGTTGTCTGAAACCGCCACAAAAAAATCTAAGGACACTTGTATCAGCAGCAGTAAACCACTGTTATTGTTTTTTTTTGGCGATTTTTAACTAAACAAAATTTTAAGCGCTACTAAACAAAAATTTTAACCACCTCTATTAACAATTTTTTTTTTGTACTGAATTAGCAATATAGCCTGAGATTCCCTTATCTTAACATTTCAAAAACCTACGAACTCTTATTCCAAGGATAATGCCAAGTCAAACTCACCAACTAAATGGTTTTGTCCTGTCCCAACCAAGATTCTCCATAAAATCATATGCATGCAAATACATGGCACGAACAAAGTACTCTGGACATCCTTATTCTCATAAGATTCTCCCATCACATCCTTCTACATAAATATGACTGCTTTGTTAGTTTTCTGCTAAGCCTCTCAAACTAGAGTCTTTCCGACCATTTACGCATCTCAAAAGTATAGGAACCCACAATCTCATTACCTCGTAATCCTCTCATATTCATCTCGTAACAGCCACCAAGTCATCTCAGCTATAAAATTCCTTGGCTGTGCGTGTGAAGCGTGCAGAGCCACCTTCTAGTTCCTGTCCTTTTCACTGCAATCTTCAATACCTAACACTAAAGTAGAACAACGATGAATGCTCAGATATGGTCTATGGTAAATATCTTTTGATTGTTGCAGCAAGGTAGTTGGTGAGTCAAAGATTGAGCACGATTCTAAAGTAAAGCTGAAACCAACCTGATATTACTTAGGTCTTTCTGGAGTTGGACTCAACTAGGGATTGGTCAAAGATATGGGCACTATGGCAGTCAATATGTTACAATGAAATCTTTAGTCAATGTTCTGCAAATCTTAAGGGATGATTGCTATATATTGAGTTCCCATAATATAGAATTGTTGTAAAAAATAATGCAGTATAATTAAATTATATTACTTTCTAGTTGTTGGTGATAAACGGCATTCAGCATACCCAAACTCAGACGCATTTAGAAAAACATACTACATGCACAAAATCAATGAACAAAGATTGAAAACTGAGTATAGCCGTACCGATTCTTTCATTTATATTATTTGAAAGTAGTTTGGTAAAAGTAATTGATAAAAGGTTGCATTCGATATCATAGCTTGTCTTAATGTAAACCAATATTATGAGACAATGACCAATAACTTTATTCGGCAGTAACACCTGTTGCTAGAGATCGTTTTTGATTAAGTAGGTGGGTGTGGGAGAGTGTACAAAAGAATAAAAAATAAAGACTATTTTAGTTGACTTAATTGGGTTCAATGGAACTTGGTGACCAAAAATAAAAAATAATTCTTCCCGTAAACATTTAAGCGATTAGGTAAAAGTTCACAAAAGTTCTAATCTATTTAAAACTTACATTAAAATTTTATTTAATTATTGAATAGAAAAACCACGCTTAACCTTTGTTAAAGATGTTCGAATACCATGTTAAAGCAACTCATCTTAAAAATTTAAAATTGTTAAAAAAAAAAGGCTTGCAAATAGTTATTATGTCGTATCGAACAAAAAACTCGTAGATAGCACGTTTTGAAAATAAAAGGAACAAAAATAAAGCTGATTAATTAATTAATTAATTAATATTTTGTGACCTGAATAGGTATTTAGAATGACAGCTATGATGGTTGAATTTAATAGGACTTTTTTACTTATCCTAAACATGAATGGAAGTGTTTATAACGTTAAACCATTTAAGCGATTAGTAAGTATTTGATGATTTAACACATTTTTTTAATATATACAACATTTTTATTGTTTTTAAAACATTTATATTCTAATTGGTTTTAATTAATTAGATTAATACGGGTACGTAATACTGTAATAGGTAAATTAGTCATATAACTAATTTTTAGTGTCGGGTTATTTCCGATGATTTCCATGTTCAAAACTCATATCGTTATAATATAATCTTGGATATTTCCCTATGATGCAACGTTTATAAAAGTAATTTTGTAATATAATATACTCATCTTTGTTGAAAATAATTCCAATTAACCCGTTCTTATTTGATAACGCAAGCATTAAAAAGTAAATAAGTTTGCTTAGATTTTCCTTTTGATTTGAAGTCAACAATTAATCTAGCCTTATAGAAAGTGAGTCAATGGAATTAATAAAAGTTCTCAAATTTCTAGTCAAGTTTGTATAAGACATCACTTAATTAAGCAGGTTTAAATAAAATGAAAGATTTAAATTTAATTTACAACTAGTATGAATCTTTTTTTTTATAATTATCTAAATATATGTCGTCATATGATTAAAATTATTACAAAAAATTCATAAAAGAATTCAACTATAATAATAACGATTATTTAAGAAGCCAAACTCTTTTAATAATTTAACAATTTATAATTAAAAAGAATATAAAAATTTATTTTATACTTACATTAGACCAAAATTAAGCTCTAAAGCAAGATGTGTTTTAGGTGTATTTTTTCTCATTCATAAGTAAAACTTGAATAACTGATATCTTGCCACTATAAAAAAAAATTTACACTTACAATAAATTAAAATTAAATTATAAAGCGAGACGCGTTTTCGGTGTATATTTTTCCCATTGGTAAGTCAAATATGAATAACTGATTTCTTGCCACCATAGAAATTTATGTAGATGCCAGGAAAATGTAGGCATGAGACTTGGGCCAACTAACTCATTAGCTTAGCAGTCAGCATCTCGACATTATAAAAGTAAATAAGACATCATTCTTGTACCAACAAAAAAAATTAAAAAAAAAAAGGAAAAAGGACATCATTCTAGAGAAAAGGTTACCCAACTCTCTTCAAATAGAATTATCTTATTATTAAATCTACCATAAAATTACAAAATTGGAAATTCGGGCTGGTAAACCAATCATCTTTAGACTAAACTAGAGACCATGGGTACTCATCAAACTAGGTTAATTATCTTCTACTTGGGCAGGCAAATCTTCTGCGGGCTGATGCATTGAATAACTTCAGCAGATCTCTTGCATATATGGGCCATTGCATCCCTAGTTTTGGAGTAAAGTCGTTTGAAAGCAGAAATAATCAATGGAAACCCTAGTGAAAATGGCAAAATGGTCCATAAGCTAAGGCAAATCCACCCCAGCAGGTGTGGGAGAAAGACGGATGCCAGTGAGATCGATGAAAGAGCTCCTGAGAAGAGAACAAAATTGCTGAAAACTTTGCAGTAATGGGCACCTGAGTTCTGAATTTTCATCTCAAATGCAAGCCCTAAGCAGTGGATACACGTTGCCACGAAGAAGATCCACATGTTTGGAGCGTGTGTTTCGAAGGGGGACGTATTCTTGTTTTGATACTCCACTTGCAGTAGGTCAACCATCAGTGGGTTCAGAAATATGAACACCGCGTGAGTTGGGATTGAGGACATGAAATCGTGTTCGCTTCAATTCAATAAAACAGACAATAATAAACTTGATTCAGATGAAAAAATTTTGGGGAAAGATGGTACACAGAAATCGAAAGAAATTTAAAAAAAAACTAATTATATATGTTTGTTTCTACCAAATATATTTTGGAATGTTAAGGTATGACCAACCCTGCTACAAGTCAATTAGTCTTTTCAAAGATGCTACTTTTTAATTAATATGTTTTAGTACTTATCTCATAAGTTTATCACTTATCATTGCATCCATTCATTAACTCATAAAAATTATAACTTGTCATTAAAATAATCATGATATACGCCAAACATATATTGCATGCGTTTGGTTAACATAAAAATAGACAAGTAGAAAAATAAGAAAGTGACAGTGAACAATCTGTTTATACAATAGTAAAATTGCTTGAGAAATATTTAATAATATCATTAAATACATATTTATTTTTCCAAAAAATTTGAATAATGAAATTGAAATTGAAATAGAAAAAGTGTAAGTGTGAATAAGAAAAAATTTAAACATGTAATAAAACTACCTTGAGAAGTAAAGATTTATTTTGAATAAAAAAATATATTAAATAAAAATAAACATTATTTTAAATTTTAAAATAAAATAATAGATAAATGAAATAAAAAAGACAAAAATATTATGGTGTGAGTGACGATAAGAAAAAACACTAATCAAGTAATAATGATAGCATATAATAAAATTCAATTGAGAAGTTAAAAATTATTTAATAAAAATAAAAAATAAATTAAATATTTAATAAAAATTATGTTAGTTTTTTTGAAAAGTAGAATAATAAAACTAAAAAGATAACAATATCAAGGTATAACTGTTGTTAAGAAAAAATAAAATAATAATGATAGCTTATAGTAAAATTATTTTTAAAGAAAATAACAACAATATTGGGACTTAATATTGGTAAAAAAAATTAATCAAATCAATAGTAATAATATATAATAAAACTAAATGTAAAAATTTATTTTAATAAAACTAATAAATATTAAATATGAAATAACTTGTGAAACTCACAGGTAAACATTCAAGTAACTTATTACGTCAAAAACACATTGAAGTCATTCTCCTCCTTGTCAATTTCATTGGCCCATTTCTACTCCAACCTTAAGCACCAAGTGTCTGGTTTCTGAAAAATGTATGATACTTTGTGGGCGGATACATAATTTCATTTAAAATTCGAAATCTTGACACATGAACTTAAAATAACCAAGGAATTTAAAATTGAACTTAAAATAACCAAGGAATTTAAAATTGAATCTACATAGTCTAGTTATTTATTTTTATTACATAAGAGGCCACACAAATCTTGTAAAAGGACAAGGATAAAACAAGAGAACATGACAAGGATTGAACTCATCACATCAAGCATACTAAAGTAAAAATTATAGACTGCATTATGCCTTGAATATTGTATAACAAATCTTTTGTGAGAGTTTACATCAATTTAAGCAATAAACAAAGGTTTATGAAGAAAAGCCACAAACCTTTCCACGAGGCTTGGATATTGCACAACACAGTTGCTGCTCTTCGTAGTCGCCTTTCTTTTCAATCTCCTTCTAGGTGCAACTGAGGTAATCCTAAAAGCTTTTCTATGGCCAGTATGGCAACAGAGCTCTCCAGCCTCATTTTCTTGCCTTACAGAAGCCATTGCTGAGCTTAAAACTGCGTGCAAAGCTTTACACTCTGACTTAAGAAATTAAGAATGCCCCCAGAATGTAGCATACAGAGCTAGAATTGGAGTAATATATTACAGACTGGCTTCAATGGAAGCCTATCGTTTTGGTGTTTACACGAATTCCACACGTCCAAAAGGGCTTCTCCACTGAGCATATTGCTTGACATTTCATGGGAAAAGGGCAAACAGTGCGAGTTAGTGGGAAAAAATTTAGTCATAGATAATTGGTTATTTTTAGTTATAGTGTGAGAAAGCCATTGGTTGAAATAAACAATAAAAAATTCAGTTCTAGCTATTTGCGTTTGTTCAGGTTCATGTTTCGTTTGCACATGCTTTGTTAAGCAATAGTCATGATTATGTTGAGTAGAAAGAAAGCAGAAACTATTAAAAATTGTTCTTCTCGGGTTACAAACACTTGTTAGAGAGTAATACTAACAACAAAGATTGTACGTGATATTAAGCGAGTCGCATTTTTTACAGAGAATTAAAATTGAAATCTTGAAATAAGCACTTGTTTATAGGATTTTTTGGTTAGTAATCAATTGTGACTCTACTTGTAAGATTAGTCTCATAATAACATCTATAAAGATCAAAGAAAAAATAATAATACTGGTGAACTACCTATTACGCCTAAAAAAAGTTATATTTTTCTTCCATTGATATATGAGAAAACTTTTTAAATTGGTTTCTAAAATTACATAATTGTATTTTTTTTATTAAAAGTTGTTCCACTAATATTACTAATCGGGTGTGAGAAATCATATCGGATTTTGTTTTTGGCACATCCTTCAACAAATTAATGTTTTTGATAAAAAAAAAGTTATTATTATTTTTATAAGACTAAGGTGACTAATTCCTGTTACACCTGGAGCTCAGTTTGCTAACTCAACCTAACATTTTGATTAGTTAATATTTTGATTTAAGATTTAATTTGAAAGTGACAATTAAACAAACTGCAATAAATTTCACATTAAATTAGTTGAAAAACAATTTATCGGGAAAATTAGAAACTGAAATGATTCTCTTGTTGTATTAGTTTATAGGGAAAATTAATATTAAGAACCATTAAGAAATCATATTTAAGTTAAAGAGACAAAAAATATAAAATTATTAAGAAGAACCATTCGAAATTTAATTAAAGAGAAGGACTAATTAATCTCACCAAATAGACAATAATATCTTTAATGAAATCTTTTTTCTTTTCAGTTCTCCATCTTTGCCTTAAGAAAAGTTAGGTTCTTTCTCTCCTCTTTGTTTTTCTTTATGCTGCATTTTGTCTCCTCGTTCTTCCCTTTTCTCTCCTCTCTGTTTTTATTTTGACTTCACTTTGTCTCGTTCTTTCCTCTTTTTGCTCAAGGATAAGCAATTCAGAATCTATTAATTGGAAGTCATTAGTAAGTTTTTAAATCTTTATTTTTTTTTTCATAACTCTTAATTTTAGTTTACAAATAATACCACAAAAGTAAAAAAAATATGATAACTTGTTCAGTCATTATCCTCTATTTGTTTCGATTACCTCTTGTTATTTATTGGTTTTTACATGAAAAAAGAATGAGTGATTAATATTGCTTCTAATTAGTTAATTATCATGTGGATGGTTATTACTTGTCTTTGAGTGGTTAACAGTAGTCATTAATTGGCTATCATAATATGTTTAAAATAAAATAGTTTAAGATATATGGTTAGCATACTATATTTGATTTATCATCGTGTTATTTTAGTTATAAAGAAATAGAGTTTTTTTTTTGTTTTCTACATTAAGGAGGTCATTATTTATGCTTGAGCATGAATTTGACATATGATATATGATATTTGTTTTGATTGAACTGTAGTCGCTCTTATCTACACTACAAGAAATTTGCAAATTAACGAGGGACACATCCGTTGATTTTTTTTCATCGCTAAGTAACGACGGAAAATTTTCCTCGCTAAACTCTCGCAATTTTTTTTTAAAAAAAGGTGCTTGTGTTCCCTCGCAAATCGGCGAGGAAAATTCTATCGCTACTCTGTCGCTATAGTTTGGAAATTTTGGATCTAATTTTTCTCGCTATTCCCTCGCAAATCCCTTGCTAATGTCCCTCACAAATCCCTCGCTAATGTCCCTCGTTATTCCCTCACAAATCCCTTTCAAATTTCCCTCGCTATTCCCTTATAAATCCCTCACAAATTTCCCCCGCTATTCCCTCATAAACCCCTTGCTAATCTCGGTCACAGCAAGAAAAAAATGAAAGAAATAGGTGTGACTCTACTTGAACAGATGCCAGAATGGTAGAAACATTATGGCAAGGAGACCATGCATCCTGAATAATGTCCATACACAAAGTACCATCGTGGTATACTGCATAAACATAACCATGGGAAATAATGATCATTACTTACATACATAGGACAGTAATAAGAAGAACTTGATCACAGTTTGCGATTTACAAACATGGAAACAAAAGCAAGAATCAAGAGAGACTGCATTGGATCATGTGGTGATAGAACCAAGTACCAATATATTTTCCTCAGGATCTGAATTTATGCTAGCATCTGAATTAATGTAATTTCATTAATTTAAATGTTTCTCTAGATAATAGACCAACCAATGGTGGCTCAAATGGTACCTGTTGGAAAGGGAGCAAAGGATTTGGCACAACCCTCTTTTATGACTTCTAGATCATCAGAGATCACCACAGATCCATCAGCTGCAATACCCTAATACAACTTCACTCCACCATCAGAACCCTGCAAATTAACCATGATCAATAAACATCTTTATTAGATGCACTTGAAAATTTAAAGATGGGCAAAACAAAAACACAATTGACTATGTTGCTGTAAACAATCAATATGTTGGAAAAGTGTTAAAAAAGAACATGGTAGATATCTAACAATTAGCATATCAGTGCTGCAAAGACGCTGCCAATCTTGCTGTCATAGACAACAAAGGCAAAGCTGCCATCAAGCTGCATGACAACTTGATCTACTGAATATTGAATATAACCTCGCTGACCATAATCATTGATAGACTGGCAAAGAAAGCATCAAAGAGTCCAAGACCATTCGAGTCAAAGGCAAGAGCAAGGCCAACATTAACATAATTAGAATCCCTAACTGCATCAGCATCATTGTCTACATTATTCAAAGTAATTTGTCCACAGAAACTAGTATCTATCAATAATAACATTAAATCTTGTCTGATTGCTTAGTGTTTACATGGTCTACAAATTTTTTTTTTATAAAAGCAGGCTATATAAATAGATTCATGACCTTGTATATTATAAGATCAATTAGTGATTATAATCCGTATTGAGAATAAAAAATAAGATCAGTATTCCTCTTTATCTAATTCTCCTCGATCTCTCTCCTCTTGGTCTTCTTCATTGATAACCCTCTAGCAGGGCTATTTGGTTCTGCAGCAGAACCAATATGATTCCAAATGTAACAGTTTGCTTCTATTCTATATGAAAATATTTCCAGAAGTATTCTTCCAACCCAAGAAGGATACAAATCATCATTAACTAAAAATGAGCGCTTTTTTACAAAACAAAATTCCTTGGACCAAATTTTAGAATCATGACCGCATAATAATAAATAATCATCAAGTTAAGCACCATATCCATGGATAACCTTTGAAGTTTTAACATTAAATTTATAAAGCCAGATATGAGAGATAGCACAAACCACCCAGATGCATATATGTCATATAATAACAAACCAAAGGATACCCATTATTTAGAATCATGTCACATTGACACACACAACCCAAATGGCAACTATAAATTGAGATATATTCTGAAGACAAACAAACAAATGGCAAAAAAAATTAAAAATAATCCTACCAGTTTCTTGGATTCATTGACCTTTTGGAGTTGGTCGGTCTATGCCTCAACAGTGTGGCAGCCGATGACTTGTCCTTCTTTTGATGCACCTGCCATTCTCACTATTCTACACGTAGAAAGGGAGAAAAAGATAAGCCTCAGTCACCTGAGCAATACAGAAGAGAAGGATTAGGGAAAGAATAAGAATGCTTCACAGACCCATCAAAGTTCTGAATCTATGAACAAATTACCCCGATTTAATTGAGTTTGAGAACAATATTCAAAAATAGTGAGCCAACCCAATAAACCTGGTCATTTCAATTGCAAAGGGACGGTTTGGGGAGGCATTATGGATTTAAGGCTAGGGTTCAGATGGGGAAGGAAATAAAGAACGAGAGAGATAGGGAGAGAGGAGATAAAGAGAAACAGAGAGACAAATGAAGAAGAGACAGTTGATGGCTGCCAGCGGAGGCATCGTGCTTGTCTACTCGTGGTGCAGCGTCGCCATCCACTGCATCGAGTGCGCTGCTGGTGGCCGCCATTCACCGTGTCGTGTGTGCTGCTGGTGTCTTGCGCACAAAGCCAAACAAAAGAATGAAGAAGACAATCAAGCTCAACAACATAAGGGACTAGAAGAGAAGTTTGGTTATGCAGAAGTTTGGTTCGATGAGTGTTCATTGGTTTATCAACCATTTTTGTTGAGAGAGAAAGAAAGGGTGAAAATGTTGGTTGCAACAATATGATAACAGACGAGTTTGAGTGTTAATCCAAAAAGAAATTACCATTTTTACCAAATGTATGCTTTGTCTTTCTTTGAGATTTGGTGGGAGAAAATGTTGGCTCTTTCTGTGAGGTGGCTTTTCCTATCTTCCATCATTGATCTCCTCTGAGATCTCTAGGCTAGCATTGTAACATCTCCTAGCATCTTCTTGATCCACCTTTATCATCAAAGTTCTGGATCACGATCTAGGATCCTGTCCCATGGGTCAACCCAACATGCATCTAGTCAGAGTCTGTTGTTGACACCCTAACGGGAATTCATGGTACTATTGATATCCCACCACAACAGATGTCGAACCATGACATTGGGTAGCAGCAACATTACTGCAATATTTATATAGTGGATAAATCTCATGAGTATTCGTAACTGTCAATCATGATCTTGCGTAATAATAGTGTCCATAATTGTATTTGACTGCTCATAACTATAGTATCAATATTTCAATTTTATAGGGGTCCTTTGCAACTATTAAGGCAACATATCTCCCTATCCAACCTCTATAAACATCAAGCTCAATCACCTTCAACGGGTAACTATTACTCATTAGCATAAACCCTAATTGTGCAAAGTTGACTTGAGCGTTGGAGTGCATTTATAAGTAATAACCCCCCTGTTTCAACATGCCCTACTGCTGCGCAAGGAGGAAAATAGTAGTTCATGCTTATTCACATTGGCACCGTCTATAGGAAACGATAAATTCTTTTTCCCACTCAACCATGATGAACACGAGACAAAACTCAAGGAGAGGAGATGTTGCGTCAACCTCCACAAGCCAAAGGTGAGGACTAGCGACGCACTATCATCCCCATCCTATCCCACCATCACACGACAACTGTGCGGTCCAAAACCCATCAATTTCTAAAACCTTCACCGCGAGGAACCAGGAGCCTAACAACAGGCACCTCGGTGATGGGATCAACTTGGTCCTCAACCATCACCTAGGACCTCACCCATCGTGTAGGACCTCTACCAAGGATCGACTTAGTCCCCGCATGAATAGAATCGATAATAATGGGCCTAGAATCCCAATGCACCAGTGCTTGGGACCTAAGAATAAAAAATTTAATGATCATGTGTCCCGTCTAGAGGGAACAATTCAATCCAACGCATCCAGAAACCATATCCTAGACTTGGTGCAACAACAAGTTGTGGTGCTAGAGGAACAATGTCGTAGACTAGAGAATCTTGAACAATCTGTGCAAGAAGGCCAGCCCATACCACACCGTGACGACAGAAGGTGGAACGCGGTCAATGACCAAAGGGGAATGTCGTACGCTAATGTTGAAATGTCCAGTGTTGTTAATAACAACCTAGATCTTGACGATCAAGAGCAACCCTTCTCTGCCCAACTCATGGAGTATAGAGTTCTAAGAAACTTTTAAGTGTTTAACCAATGTGGAACTCTATGATGGGACTACAGACCCTTAGGAGCACATAGACGTCCATGTCTAATCAATGCACTTGCATAGGGGATCCTCTCAATTACTATGTCATGTTTTCCCCATTTTCTTGTAAAAGATGGCCCTCAGATGATTCGTAACCTTACCACGGGGATCCGTCCTCAACTGGCAGGACCTCAGACAATGTTTCTTACTCCACTACACTACTAGTAAGGAACAGCCCAGATCTATTGAATCTCTCTCCGAGATTCGCCAAGGGCGTGACGAACCCCTTCGAGAATACCTAAAGAAGTTCAATATGATTGTATCAAGGTAGAGAACCTCGATGATAGGATTGCTCTTCATTATAACAGAAGCGGCCTCCGGACTAACTCACAATTTTTTCAATCTTTAGTGAAGAAAAAGCCAGAGAACATGGAAGAATTCCACCAACGGTCCTGTCGCGACCGAGATCGCGGTGAAATATCTAGCGACTTGTAGGATTTTTAAAAAAATGAAAAATGGAGTCACCACCAATTTTATTTAAATTAGAAAAAATTGAAAAATCCTTCTTAGAAAATGATCTTTGAAAACCAGATCGGATTCGGAAGTCGGTTATGGATAGGGAAAGGTGAAAACTTTTTCCCACAACACCCCTAACACATCCATCCTAACACGATACCTTAAGCCAATTGTGCAAAAAAAAAAATTGATAATCTCAAATATATTTATTTTACTCCTCTTTTTAAAAAAAAGGCGATGTAAATATTTTTTTTTTATTTTTTTTAAAAAAAGAAGGAACAAAGAAAAGAAATAACCAAATTGTGAAAATTTAATTTTTGCCTTAACAGAATATGGATTCTGCTCCTATGTATCCTCAAGTGCAATGAAGAACTCAAAGTTACGTAGTTTTCTAGAAAATAATTGTGGGTTTTGGTCAAATTTTAATTAATTAAAGAAAATATTTTTGAAAAGGAATTTTATTTAAAAACAAGTCTTTTTTTTTTTTGCACAAGGTTCAAGTTAGCACTTGGCTACTCAATAAACCCTTATGATCCAAATGATATTGAAGATAGCATCCGTTATTCAATCATTATCATTAGTCATTATGTTGATTTAAAAAAAAAGGTTTTTTTTTCCTTTTTTAAAAAAAAAAAGAGAACTCAGAATTTTTATATCTTTTAGATTTTTTTCATTTTTTAAATATAATTATAATTTTAAAAAAGACCTTTTTCTACTTTTTTTATTTGTTTATTTTTTATATTAATTTTTTCATTTAGGCCCAAGATGACAAGTAATCCTTAGTCTAAAACTAAACCCAATAGTTTTTTTTATTCTTATTTCAAAAAAAAAAAAAAAACTACATTAAACATAACATAAAATAAATAAAATAAAATAAAAAATGAGAACAAAAGTAACGTAGAAACAGGGAACCTGGTTAGAAATAGGTAGAGACGGTGTTGGCTTGGACTGATGATGGAGGCGCGACGACGGCAACCAGTGTGTGGTGGCCCTCAAATTTGTGACGTTGGCATAACACGATGGCTCCGGTGGATCGGGTTCTTCACGGTTCTAGTGAGTACAGGGTGAAGCTTCGCGGTGCTGCTATGGTGGCAGCTTCACAGTGGTGGAGAGGAATATGGTTATGGAAGATGGTGAAGATGAGTGAGGGTGAAGGTAATGGTTGTTTGGTAATGGTCACGGTTGGGTTGATGGTGGTGAGGGGAGGTTGCTGATGGTGGTTATGGGTTCATGGTGGAGATGAAGGGTGAAGTGGTTATGGAGGGGTTGTGGTTCACGGTTGAGAAAGGTGAAATGGAGGTTGTGGTGCTTAATGGGAGGTGAAGATGAAGATGAAATGTATGAAGATGGTTCCTGTTTTGAGTGGGTGGTTAGCATCCAAATGAAAAATATGGAAAGGTGAATGAAGATGAAGTGAAGTTGACAATGGGTGAGATGGTTGTGATTGGGTGATGGTGGTAGAAGGGAGGTGAAGATGGTTATCCAAGAATGGTGGTGTGTAATGGTGATGAAGGGTTGTTGAAGGTGAGGTTGATGAAGAGGGTGAATGTGCCCAAGTGAAAAGTGGGTGTGTGTGTAAAGGTTGCTGGCTGTAGGTTCCTTACATGAGAGCTAAAAAAGTGAAAAAAATAAGTGTGTGTGTGTGTGTGTGTGTGTGCGCGCGAAGAGAGGGTGTTTGATGAGGATGGAGGTTAGGCCGTGGGTGAAGGTGTTTGGTGAGGATGAAGGTTAGGTGTGGATAAAGGTGAAGGGGTGGTGAGGTTGGTTATGGAGTTGATAGAGGTAATGGTGGATGGCAGTCATGGAAGATGGAGGTTGTGGGTGGTGGGTTTTGTGTTTGGTTGATGACGGTTGAAGTTAATGAGAGGTGAGGTGGGATGGAAACGGTGATGAAGATGGAGGATGGAGATTGCTTGAAGGGTGGTTTGTGAAAGGGTGAGTCAACTCGGTGGTTAGAGATGAAGGTGAGTTTCTTGAAGGGTGGTGATGGTGAGGTGGTGAGGGTGAGGTGACGAAGTAGAGGTAGGAGGGTAGTAATGGTGAAAATGAAGTGTGAAGGTTGATGGTTGAAGATGAAGGTTGGTGAAATAGAAATGTGGTGAAGGTGAGTGAGGAGTGGATGGAGATAAAGGATCCTCTGAAAATGTGTGACGTGAGAAAAAAAAAAGTGAAAAAGAGTGGCTGTGTGTACGTGAGAATGAAGTAAAACAAAATGTGAGTGTCTAGTAGTGAGAGTGAGTGATTTTTTTTTATGGAAAATAATGAGTGTGTGGAGGAGTAGTGCATCACATGGGTTTATTGAGTTTCTATTTTTTTTCTACAAAATCTCCCAAAATCTTCTCCATCCATGATCATCTGCAGTGCTCCTTTTCAGCTCCACCATTCACCCATAAAGCAAGAAGTCAACAATAGTAGTTGAGAGTTGATTTTGAGCATGGAACCATAAATGCATAGGCTAAAAAGCTTGCTTCTGTAGAGATTTTTTTTCTTTCTTCTGGCTAGTACTGATAGAGGGTATAGGCATTGCAGGTTAGCTGAAGGAAAATATTTACAAAGATAGAGAGTGGGGCTTCACGTGATGCTTCCTTTTTTCTTCTTCTTTTTTTTGACTAATTAATTTTTTATTTTTTATTTTTTATTTTTTTATGTATTATTTTTTATTAATTAATAGAAGTAGACTTAACTATTCAAAGAAATTTATTTATCTATTAATTTTTTTATTTTTTTATTTGGGAATCCGAACAAAATTAGGTGTTCACAGGTCCCAAAAGTACATAAACTTGAAGCAAGTTACTAAGGCTAAGAGAAGCCTGAAGAAGGGTAAGTCCTCTCACCAGAAAGGCAACCAAAACTCCTTTCAGCCTTGAAAATCCTCTAAGGACGATCCACCCTAGGCCAAGTATTGTTCAAACTTAGTTTCGGGTATTAAGAGGCTAGCTCCTCTAAAGAAACATGCGCAGAAGGATCGTACTAAGTATTGTTCATGGCATAAAGGTTACGGCCATGAAATTGAAGATTGTTTCCAACTCTGTGACATTATTGAGTCCCTAATTAAGGTAGGACGGCTGGATCAGTACGTCAACCATGTCCAAAATAATGGACGCCGAGAAGAACGAAGTGAAAAAAAGTGTAACCCTTGGCGGAGCTCGCCCCCGACCCAAAGAAGAATATCTCGGAGTCCACCTTGTTGTGATACTGACTACTAGTAGGACTAGAATCGGGATGCTCTATCTAAAGACAATGATGATTATCGTGCCCAACCCAACTGATCCATATACACTATCGCTGGTGGTTTTCCCGGTGGTGGGTCGTCCAATGGTTCCCGAAAGAAAGCGTTCGGGATGGCGATGTTAAGTGTCTCCCACTCTACACCCAAAACATGGGCCGGTGATCGAAAGGCGCCACTCATCTCCTTTTCAGACGAAGACTACGGTGGAATTATCCTAAATCATGATGACTCACTAGTTATCTCGGGAATAATCTCTAATGCCGAGGTCTGACATATCTTCGTTGACTAAGGGAGCTCAACGGATATTATGTTCATGGACCTATATTAAAAGCTAGAAGTTCCACGCTCAGAGATAATTACCTATGATGGCAAGTTTACAGGTTTTACTAGTGAATGGATCACTCTGACAAGTTATTTTGAGACTTATCTGACATTGGGAAGCACTAAGCTCTTGAAGATTATCAAGGTCAAGTTTCTGGTCATGAACTGTCCCTCAGCATATAACATCATCTTGGACCATCCCGCACTGAATGCACTTGGTGCTACCATCCACCTAGCCATGAAATTCCTCAGTAAAAACAATGAGGTTGTCACTATTAAAGGGGATCAGATCATGGCACGCAAGTGTTATAATTAGAGCATCAAGATTAGCTAGACACCTAACAAATCAAAAGCCAACACATCTAGCCCAATCCTAGACTAAGTCAACATTCTCATGACTGAGTTAGATGTCCAAGAGGAAATCCAAGGCACAGCCGGAGGATGAACCACAGCCCCTCTAACTTAGTGTCAAGCCCGATTAAGTCACCAAGATTGAAAGAAATTTGGAGAAAGAAGAGATATGCCAGTTAATTGAGCTATTAGAGAAAAACAAAGACCTCTTTGCCAGACGCTCTCTGACATTTCTGGACTTGACCCTGCCTTCATCTACCATCACCTATCCATAAAGAAAGCTGCAAGGCCAGTCTCCTAGAAGAAGAAAAAAGTCAAGCCAGAAAGACAGCTGGTCACTGAAGAACAGGTCAAGGAGTTGCTCAGTGTCGACTTCATTAGGGAGATAGCTTACACAACTTGGCTATCTAATGTAGTCTTGGTGAAGAAATCCAATGGGAAGTGGAGGATGTGTGTGGATTATATGGAGTTAAATAAAGCCTACCTCAAGGATCCATATCTGCTCCCCAATATAGATAAACTAGTTGACAACTCTTCCGACTTTCGTTTGCTGTCTTTCATGGATGCGCACTCTGGGTACAATCATATCCCAATGTATCCTAGAGATAAAGAAAAGATCGCTTTCATCACTGACAGGGCAAGTTACTGCTACAGGGTAATGCCCTTTGGACTGAAAAATACAAGACCCACCTATCAGAGAATGATGAATAAGGTCTTTGAGGGCCAAGAGGGAAAAATACTGGAAGTATATATTGATGACATGATAGTGAAGAGCTCTCAGGATGGATCACACATTGTGAACCTCAAAGAATTATTTGTGCAACTCCAGAAGCATAACATGAGGCTTAATCCAGAGAAGTGTGCCTTAGGGGTCCAAGCAGGTAAAATCTTGGGCTTCATGCTGACTCACCGTGGGATTGAGGCAAACCCAGACAAATGCCAAGTGGTGCTCAACATACATAGTTCATAGAGTATCAAGGAAGTGCAGTAGCTGATAGGTCAGATTGCAGTCCTCACATGGTTCCTTGCTAAAGTTTCTCATAAATCCCTTCCCTTCTTCAGACTGCTCAAAAAAGGGAAAGATTTTAAGTGGATTCAAGAGTGTAAGAATGCCTTTAGCTTTTTGAAGAACATTTTGTCCTCTCCCTCCATACTAATAAGACTGGAACCCTGCAAGACATTGTATGTGTACTTCAGTTCACAAAGAGGCCAAAAGTTTAGTACTGATCCGAGATACGGCAGAGGGGCAGAAGCCAGTCTACTTCGTGAGCAAGGTATTACAAGGCCCAGAGCTCTACTACCAAAAAATTCAAAAGGTTGCATTCGCACTTATCACCATAGCCAGAAGACTCATACATTACTTTCATTGTTATCCCGTGGTGGTGAGGACGAACCAACATATCCATCAAATACTACACATGCCAGATCTAGCAGGAAGAATGATCGCCTTGTCCATTGAGCTTTCTGAGCTTAAAATTGTATATGAGCCCTAGTTAATAATAAAGGCTCAAGCGCTCTCGGACTTCCTGGCAGAACTCACATTGGACCCCGGCGACCCCGAAGGAATTTCCTAGACTATATTCATCGATGGATCGTCGAACTCTAAGTGAAATGGGACCGGGGTGATTTTGGAAAATTCTGAAGGAGTAATAATAGAAAACTCCCTGAAGTTTGAGTACCCTACTTCAAACAATAAGGCGGAGAACAAAGCATGCATTGTCGGACTGGTAATGGCCAAGGACATGGGAGTGACAAAGATCACACTTTGTAGTGACTCCTAACTTGTGAGCTCCCTAATCCGAGGTGATTATCAAGCCAAAGAGCCCCTTTCAGAGATATTTGGCCAAAGTCCAAGAGGTCCTCAAGAACTTTTAGGCAACCAAGATAAAGCACATTCCCAGGGAGAAGAACTTTAGGGCGGACCTCCTGTCCAAACTGGCTAGCACTAAGAGCTTGGACAATAATCGCTCCATGATCCAAGAGACCCTCGTTCAACCTTCCATCTCGAACATGACCATTTTCCAAGTGGAAGGAGTGGAGTGTACTTCGCTAACCCTAATAATGGAGTACTTGCAATTTGGAACCCAGCCCGACGATCCAAAGGAGGCTTCCACACTGGTCAGAATTGTAGTCTGGCACACTATCCACAATGGACAACTGTGCCACCATGGTTTCTCTTTACCTCTCCTTAAGTGCCTCATACCAAAGGAAGCAGAATATATCTTGGTCGAGGTACATGAGGGGAGTTACGGACATCACTTGAGTAGCAAAGCCTTAGCTATGAAGGAACTTAGGGTCAGATGCTATTGGCTAACAATGGAAGTTGAATAGGGTCAGATGCTATTAGCTAACAATGGAAGTTGACTCCCTCGCACATGTTCGAGTCTGTGATAAATGCCAATGACACTCAAACCATTATCAAGCTTCTCTAGAGGAGCTATCCACAATATTCATACCCTGGCTATTCTACAGATAGGGTATGGATATCCTGAGTCCGTTCCCTTAAGCACTTGGAAAACTAAAATTCTTGGTGGTGGTTGTGGATTATTTCACAAAATAGATCAAAGCGAAGTTGCTAGTTACGATCATCTCTACTAGGATCCAAACATCATCACTATGTTTGGGTTTCCTGAGTCCATTGTGATGGACAACGGAACCTAGTTCAAAAATAAAGATTTTGAAAAACTACTTACTAAGCTAAAAATCAAGCATCATTGTAGTTCCATTGAGAATCCTAAAAAATATGGACAAGCTAAAGTTGCTAAATGGGTTATTGTTTGATGAATTAAAAGGAGATTGGATGAAGTCAAGGAAAATTGGGCCGACCAACTAGACCATGTCCTCTAGGCCTACCGGACTATGCCTCATTCCCAATAGGTGAAACCCCCTTTAAACTCACTTATGGGTGTGAGGCTATGATCCCAATGGAAATAGGAGAACCCAGCTGGTGTCATCAATAGTTCTCGCCCGATGATAACCCTGAATTAATTAGGGAAAACTTAGATCTTTTGGAAAAAAGAAGATGCATTGCTCATATACACAACACCGCCATCAAACAAAAGACGGTGACTCGATATAATTTGAAAGGTATCCCAAGGAAGTTTGAACCAGGTGATCTAGTACTTCGGAGAATAGACATCAGTGATAGGAATGACTCCCAACGGAAGTTGGCCCCAAATTAGAAAGGCCCTTACCAGATCATGATCACTGCTGGCAAGGGAGCTTACACCTTGGAGACACTAACAGGCAAGCCAATAAAAACCTATTGGAATGCAGACAAACTCATAAAGTACTATAGCTAAGTGCCTTTTAAGGCCTAGCCTCCTAGTTTACTTTGTTTGATCTGCCCCAATTTTTGTGGGTATACATTGTACGTACTTAGGTCTTTCATTCAAATAATAAAATGAAGAAGTTATTTTTATACATCTACTTGCACTCTCTAGTCGTAAAGACCCTCAAGCTAGACTCCGCCTTGAGAATGTCTATAGAGCCCACTCTTTATGTGATTCGGGGTTTCTTTCAATATCAGACCCTCAAGCCAGACTTTGCCTTGAGAATGTCTATAGAGCCTGCTCCTTGTGGGACCCGAGGTTTCTTAGCTTCCAAGTTAAGAGGAATAACCCATGAAACCAAATCTTACGATTTTGTTGTGAGTTGTGGGCCTATACCCGAATCCTCAACACTTGCCCATAACCATTTTGTGGTTGTGAAATTAATTGGAAACTTGGGTTATGATGCCCATGGTCCACCATTAGGTACCTACCTTGAATATCTTATGTTAAATTGGTTTTGAACTAGAAAATTCCTAAGTGTTGGGCATTTTTCTGAACTAGACCATTAACATTTAAGAGCTCGATTGTGGATTACCTTTCTATTTTTCCTAAGTCCTCCAAGGTATTCCGAGTGCTCAAATTGATGGGTTTTGGACCCAATATGGACCATGGAAAAAGAAACACATCATATTAGAAAAATAAAGCATTTAGTATGCCCCAGGGCCGGGAAAATTATGTTTACAAGAATAAAACGCCCCTCACAAAGGGCAAAGGAATTCAATGAAAGAGAAGGAAAGAAGCAAGCAAGCTAAGCTTTACCATCATCGCCCTCTGAACTTTGGTGGCCTGTACCTGATGCTCCACCATCCCCCTCAACAAGGGTTGGATCTTGGAAAGCGATGACGGGAACCCCAGCAGCAACTTGGTTGCCTTTTTAGGCTTCCTTCACTAGTACAAGTTGGCCATTTTTTATCACTTTCTCAGAGTCTAATTCATCCAACGCCAAGGTGACCCCCAGATTAAAGAACTGGACTTGGGTCACAGCATTCTAAAATTACTCATCACTGATATCCGTATAGATCATTATCAACTGCCTAGTATCCTCTTGCAACCGCACTACTTCAACCTGGCAAGCCTGGTCCTTGGTGGGGAGTTCGGTGATGGTTTTCTCGGAATTGACCCTCTCTCTCTTAAGTTCAGCTTCGGAGTCCACCAAATTCCCCTTCAGCTCATTGACCTTCACTTCAGTGTCCTCCTTGCCTTCTCAACTTCCTCCTAGGCCTTGAGGGCTAGGTTAAGTTTCCGGGTTCCCTCCTCCTTGGTCTCCCTCAACTTTGCCATCATTTGCTCGTCATACTCCCCTATGCACCTCTCAACACAATGGGCTTTAGCAGTAAGGAGGAGATCGTAGGCCTAGATCTTTGATAGGATCACTAGCTGGCTGTTTTGGGTAATATGATCCATAACTTCATCGTCCAAGAGTTTCTAGTTGATGAAAGATCTGGGCACCGAGCCATCCCTAAACAAGGCAATCAGACCTTCGCCATCCACCTCATTGGCTGCCTTCTTCCCTCAATCCTCCACCTTACTGCCTTTAACAGCCTTCCTTTTCCACCTCTAAAGAGGTTGAGTGGGAGACTCCTCCTATTGGAATGAACCCACCTCGATTACTGGCTCTTGGGCAAAATAGGTCAGAGCAACGTGCATTGGAGTGTTGGACGGACTAGCATCCTCATTCCTTGCTTTCATGGCTCAAAGGGCGGCAAGAGCTTTTGCAGATGCCATGCTTTATACAAAACAGAGCACAAGTCAAAAATAATATAAAAAATATTCAAAGGGAATACTATAAGCAAAAAGAAAATACAAACTGTGGTCTACACTCTACCTAGAATGACTCCATGGGTTTAATCATCAAGGGTGTCCAAGATGTCCTTACAAGAAATGAGCCTGACTTCCTCCCGACTGAGGTTTGGAAACTTTACCTCAAACATTTCGATCGAAGTGTCCTAGGCCTGGGTGGTCCAATATAGGTGGAAGACTGGAGTCTCTTTAGCCTCCTCGAAGAATGGACGGACTCCAGGTGTAATATCCTTAGTAACATGTTAGACTTGTATATGGTTACAAAAGGTAGCATATTACTTGCTTAACATGCCTGTGAAATTTCGTGACAATCTGAATTCATTTGGGCACTTAGTTGCAACTCAGAAGTTGAAAAGTAGCTTAAAATGACTCAAATAATGGCTTTAAAGGTTAAGTTGGGTGAAAAAAGTATGGATAACTTGTTTCTAGGTCACAAATAAGTTAAGTAAGATGCAGTTAAAGTTTCAAGTTAATCAGAGTTAGTTTCATATTTTTAGGCATACTGGTTGTGTTTTTAATGCCATATTGACTAGCAACAAATATGGAAAAAGAGAATAAAGGTGAAACAACAATTTAGATGAATCCTATGATTTATTCTAAAGTTGTTGGAAGCTGGAGAACTTAAATTAGCATAATTCGAATGTCCTTAGCAGACATAAGTTTCAGCACAAGAACTTAATTTTGTTTTCTTTTCTTATTTCTCTCTCATTCTCTTGGCTGAGACAAAAACAGAGAAAGAAAGAAACAAAGGAAGAGAAGAGACAAAGGGGAAGAAAGGAAGAAGAAGAAGGATAATGAGGAGAGGAAGATCAAGATCAAAGCTTAAGCTTAGAGATGATCATCCATACAAAAGGTGAGGAGTTTTTATTCATCTTTCTCCTTAGTTTATCTTGATTGAACCTAGGTTTGTATGAATAGGAAGTCGGGTTTGGAGAGCAAAATCCATGTTCTTAGCATGGTTCTTGATTCCAAGGACTAGGTTAGTATGTTTTTAGCTTAGTAAATGTAAGATGGTCATTTATACCTCAAGATCAACCATTAGAGTTCATAGATGGTGAATTTGGAAATGGTTGGAGTTATGTGGTTTTGGACCTAAATCTATGCCTAAGTGAATCAATAGGTTGTATAAGTGTTACAATAATTTTAGGGGCCTAGATTGGTGCTAGAAATCACAAGGAAACTGATCTGGAATGATTGGAAGTGAGAAGAGAACCATTGGAACAGTCCCTGGTTCTACAAAAATTTTGCATAACCTAGTTTATGCTATGTGCGCCGCGACGTGGAGGAAGTCACGCTGAGCTGTGAGGATGAGTCTTTTATGCGTGCCGCAGCGTGAAGAGGTCACGCTAAGGCATGAGGTTGATTTTGCTACGTGTGCCGCGGTGTGACAACGTCGTGTTACGGCATGCGATGCATCATAGAGAAACCCGAGAGTTGGGCACCGCGGTGTGCCCAGGTTTGTGCCGCGGTGTGAGGACCAAAAATGCCAAAAATATTATTTTTGATGTTTTAAAGTTCTTAACTAGTGGGAATCATTTGTATATATTTCTTAAAGTGTGTTAAGGCACAAGTAGGGATAATTCAAGATGGATATTATCACCTAGTAAGTATGAGAAAGCATAAGCATTTGAGCATTTTAAAGTAAAGGTTTGCCCTAGGTAAGGATATAGCACCTTAGGCAACTTAGTATTGTATTAGATGTCACTTAAGATGTGATGAGATGATTGCTTAGACATAAGTATACTAGGATGGCTTATGGTATTCACTCTAGTAAGGATAAGGAAGGTATGAACCTTAGGAGATCCAAGAGTAGTGAATTACCTTGGAAAGGTACCTAAACCCTTAAGCAACCAAGAGTTGCAAGTGAGAACCACTTTTGAATTAGATTTACTTGAGTGGAGACAAGGTTATGTATTTAGTTCCTAAGAGGAAATGTTTATGTACTAAGTCCCTAGTTAAGCGGGACCTTATGCATTGTAGAATACACAAAATGATGAATGGTGACATGTAAGCTTGTCACATTCATTAAGTATGCAAAGTTCTAGAGAAATGCTTATTTATTTTCTTAAGAAAGGTTGAATGAGGCATTAGCTAAGATAGACTCTTTCATTAGATTGAGTTGAGTCTATAGGAAAGTTATGAGAACCTTTGAGCATTCAAGAGTAATGGTTTTCCTTAGGTAGGTATCTAGCACCTTAGGCCACTTTATGTGATGTTTATATCACTTAAGATGTAATGAGTGATGATGTGGTGTATTAGATGCAAATGAACTAGGATGGATTGGTAGTGTTTATCGAAGAATATGACTTTATATGACGAAAGGTCATTTAGCCAAAAGGAAAGGAATCAGAAGTTCCTAAGGGGACAAGTTATTCCTGACCATATGCTAAGGTTACATGTAGTATGAGGTTATAGATTCTCTTCTCTACAAAGGGTAAACATAAGAAGCCAAAGTTACTAGTAGATTATGCTTGGGTCTTAAATGAACTAAGTATAAAAATATGTATGCATGTATATAGAAATAGTCTAGTAGTATTGATCTTGGTAAGTATCCTTTGATACAGTGCATAATCATGGAGGTCAAGGGAGATAGATGGGGTGTCTGAAAGGTTCTCTAAACAAGGACTCAACCATGATATCTCGATAGTGCCAAGGCCAAGGGAGATAAATGGGAAGTCTAGAAGGTTCTTTTGATCAAGAACTCAGCCCGAACTTCTCGATAATTCCAGGATACATGTAATGTGAGGATGAGCTTTCCCTCTATTTACCACATGATAATATATTGAACCAATTCTGAGTAAACTTCTTGGTTTTCAAAATTAAACTCTACATGTATTTCAACACAAAACCCTGCATAAGCATTTCACACACAAACTCTTAGGACATTCTTAGGCATACTCACATCACATATCATCATCATTGCATGATAGTTGTATGGGCAATTGTTCGTCACTGATGATATTTACAATTGTATGAGCAGTTGTTTATATCTAACAGAGTGTAAGCTATCGATTTTAGACCACACTACATGGTAGTGTACAGTTGTGAGAAAAGTGGAGGAAACTCCTATGTTAGTTGTTATATATTTGTTTATACAATGTATAACTAGCTGGTATTTGAATTGCTTTTACTCAAAATTGTAAATCTCACCCTAGTTGTTCTTCCATATAAATCCAAGTACAGACCCTGCTAAGGGAAATAAGGCGAAGTATGAAGACTAGTATAGTTTTATATGCTTTAGTAGACAAAGCTTATGTATAAGTTTATATTTGCGTTCTATGTTTAAAAGAGTTATGTATTACAATATGCCCTTTTATGGCTAGTGTTGTATATATATTTGTATGAGGTTTATGTTTTTTCACAATCTCTCAAGGCTTTCTATAATTACTCAGTTATGATTATGAATATATGTTAGTATGTATTATGTAGAAGTGACGTTTCTATTGTTGTATATCTTTGTGTATCTATGATATACCTAGATATCTGTATTAGGATATTACAGCCTTCTTCCCTCGATCCTCTGCCCTACTACCTTCAACAGCCTTCCTTTTCCATCTCTGAAGAGGTTGAGCAAAAGACTCCTCCTGTTGGACTGGACCCACCTCGATTACTGGGTCCTGCACAAAAAAAGCCAGAGCAATGTGCATTGGAGTGTTAGAAGGACTGGCATCCTCATTCCTTGCTTTCATGGCTCAGAAGGCGACAAAAGCTTTTTCGGATGTCATGCTTTCTACAAAATAGAGTAAAAGTCAAAAACAACATGAAAAATATTCAAAGGGGAATACTACAAGCAAAAAGAAAATGCAAACTGTGGTCTACACTCTACCTAGAAGGACTCCAAGGGTTTGATCATCAAGGGTGTTCAAGACATCCTTACAAGAAATGATCCCGACTTCTTCTGCCCACGTGTTGACAAAATTAATACACATGGTGTCTTCCCGACTGAGGTCTGGAAACTTTACCTCAATCATTTTGATTGAAGTGTCCCAAGCCCGGGTGGTCTAATACAGGTGGAAGAATAGAGTCTCGTCAGCCTCCTCAAAGAATGGATAGACTCCTGGTACCCCCATCATCTTGAAGAACTTAGTTTTATAGTTCTTAAAGTAGTCTTGGAAGTCCGAGAAGACTTTTCGTCTGCCTCTTGACCAAAGTGTGAGACAGTTCTTCTGCATTATGTTTCCTCTATGAGGGACCACCGAGTGAAGAGTTAGAAAAATGTCTTCTCCGAGTGTCGTAGTCTGACCACCCACAAAACCTTTCAAAGGTGAGGATGTATCCCCAACTATTGGGGTGAAGCTGGGATGGAGCTATGTTCAGAGTGCGGAGGACTGCAATTTAGGAGGTGGTGAAAGGAATCCAGAGCCCCAACTGAAGGGAAAAGTCATTGTATAGAAACATGTAGTGTTCACCCTCCGTCCAAGCTAAACACTGATAGAGAATCTTCAAGTAATAAAATTATCATTTACTTGCAAATTGATAACTCTACAAAATGTATTTATTTGTGCCATATCTCTATGTTATAAAGAATGTTTAGTCCTTGTTTATGATGCACATATGAAAGGTTTTAGGCTTATATTTGTCAAATTCTAATTTGGATATCTTCTTATATATTTTTGAGCAAATTGTGCATATTTTGTAAGTAATTAAGTGGATTTGTAATTGTGATTGATTTGGTAATTTCTCTATTTTAGGAAGGGCTCCAATCAAGTTGAAATTTGGAAATTTCGGACAAAAAGTGAAAGAGAAAGCCAAGTTTGCATGTTAGCAGCTAACGCCACAACGCAGGCATATCAATGTCGCGACGTGGTGCATCCCCTACTTCAGTATATAGGACCTGAGGCTAGAGCGCCACGGCATTGGTGGCCTAAATTGAATATGCGCTGCAATATAGGCATGTTAATGTTGCGGTGTGACTCTGTTTTCTGAGCCTATAAATACTATTTTATTAGTTTTAGTCGAAAGAGACTGTTAGGTTTAGAGAAGCTACAGTTAGGTTTTCATTTCTGGGCTGAGAGGAAGCCAAAGGAGTCAAGGTTTGAGGCCATCTTCTTCATGGAAGGAGATTCAAGCATCAAAGATGAAATCCATAAGCTTTCTTACTTCTCCTTTCTCTTTTCTATTTTCCTTCTATCTTGAATATGATTTTTTATGTATATTTTCATGTTCAATGATTAGCTAAGTTATATTTAGGGATAACTTTGAATCCTCCTATGGATATTTAATGATTTTGTTCTTCTTTAAGTTTATATACATGATTTGATTTTGTTCAATCATATGGTTCTTAATGCTCTTAATTGTTTGATTAACTTTTAAGTGATTTATTAAAATCTGATGAACCTAGACATAGGAATTTGGATCTTAGATCATACGTATAGTTGATGCATATTCAATTTCATTCAATTGGCATAGATAAGTTAATTCACTAATGGGATAGAAATATACCTCTTAACCATGCATAGTGGGTGTTTGAGAATAGATCTTAATGAGTGGAGTTTGCACTAGTTCTCATGGAAACATAGTGAATTAGGTAAATGAAACTATGGTTGATTGACCTAGACATAGGCTTTTAACTAAATTAGATTCTCAAGCTAACTTTACAATTCATTGATATTGCTTGTAAGGATTGCATATCATAAGTAGGAGGTGAAAAATGATTCCCTAAAACTCTAAACATTATCTTTATTGTTTTGTAGTTTAGACTTAGTTTATTTGCACTTTTCTTTTTTTATGTTCTTGAATAGAATTAATTAAGCTATTAGTTGATATTTAGCTTTGAAAGCCAACATCCTCAAGGGAATGAATTTTACTCTTCATTGTATTATTTGAATGACCCATGCACTTGCAGTACACAAATGGTTTAACAAGTTTTTGGACCCCAAACCTAGATTTTGCTAGTCCTCAAGCAAAACAAATGCACAAGATCAATGTAATATTTGACAAATATAATGATGAGATACTCACAAGAAGTGATAGGATTAACTAAAATGTAATATCTACCAAAATTAATTTAAAGGAAAAAGAAAAGAGAATGTTATTTTATTTAATTAAACTAAAAATATAAATTACGTTCTAAACTAAAACTAAAATTAAATAATAAATCTAAATAAAATGACTCAAATTAAAATCTAAGAACAATTAAAGAACAATTATAGGACATCGAATCCACTACTAACCATGTAAAGATAAATTTAACTTGAATGTGAATTAATCTTGCTCTATGAAGTATCAATGACTACAAGCTTTGATCACAACTAAAGAGTATTGAAATCTAATTAATGACATAATTCATCTAAAATAACATAACTTATTCAAATTATGACATAAATCATTTAATATAACATGAACTATTCAATTCTTAGATCACAACAACAATAAATACAATTGCACAACTCATACCTAAGACTATAAGAATTAGGCATGTGGTTAAAATATATCAATTTAAAGTTACTAATTGACTACAAGATACTTAATAAAAATTAAATTGAATAACAATTAAAGATCAATAATCATCAATATTGTGTAATTATAAAATAAAGAAAAATATCTCTAACAAAATTAAATCATCTAAAATAAAAAGTTAAGGTTTCATCTTAATCCTAGAAAATAAAATTAGTTATTCATGATAAGAGAGTCAAACACAAAGAGAGGAAAAAAATCAATAAAAAATAAATTTTTCTCTTTTCCTCGTGTAGCTGTTGTGTTGTGCCTCATTTTCTCTTTTCTTTTGTCTTCTCGAATGGCGTTCCTTTCTTCTCTTTTTCTCCTTTTCTCAAACTGCCCTCTAATTCTTAATTTATAACTTTCTTCCTTCTCAATTGAATGTGGGCCAAGCCATGGCCCACACTTATTTTTTTTTTCATCTTCTCTCTTTTTTTTTTTTTTTTACTTTAGTGAATGTAGGCTCTACATTGCAACATGATTATCCACATCATTAGAAGATGTTACTTTCTTTAAATCTTGTAATCAAATAAAAAATTAGTTTCTCTCAATAATTAAATAATAATATCAGAAAACTATTAAAATTAATTATATTAAGTTATAATAATGCTTACTTTTTATAGGAAAAATATATAAAATTAGGCTATTATCACAACTCCCAATTAACTTATTACTAGTTCCTAACAATGAAAGTGACTTAAAATAAAGCTCAAAGTGAGGAATATCTCCAATCAATTTAATCAAATCTAATTTTTCTCAACTTAGGAATATTAGTCATGCATCAAAATACCACAATTGTCACAAAAATTCTACCATTATCAAACTCAAAGTTTATGAATAATATAGCTACTACGGCATATACCACATGTCTCCAAATATCATAAGTAGAATCCACATCAGAAAACATATTTCAACCACATATAATCCTCACAAGTGTTATCCTCAATAATGAAAATCAATCAGAAATATGATATCACTCATAGCAAGTATGAGAAGAGTAGTCGACACAAATTAAAACTAATATATCACATATAAAATAAATGAAAAAATACTGAGGAAACAAAACAAATGTCGTTTCATGGAAGGTTGCCAAAAAAAAAATTTTACGTCAAACTTTTAGATTAGTCATGTATATTGAAAGAACAAAGCAATCCCTTAAGATCAAATAGGACTTTATTAAGCTTGTAATGTGGATAAAGAGAAAATATGAAGGTTAAAAGAGAATAATGAAAATCAAAAGTATTCCAATAATATTTTGAAGCTCACATCTACACTTTTAAGATCATTTTTTTTCCTTTCTTTAAATCACTTTATTCTCCTACTCCCAAATACCAACATTTTTTTCACATTTTTTCTCAAGTTTTTCAAACTTCACATTTTTTTTTACTTTTGAATTTTTTTCATTTTTTTTATTTTCACTTCATTTTCATTTTTTTTTCACAACACTTCTCATATCACCCCATATTGCAATAATAATGATTCTTTCTTGAAACACTTTGGAAAATGATTTAAGAAAGAAATACTTAATAAATAAGCTCAAAGGGGTAACTAGTGGTAATATGTAAAAGAAAAAAAATATTATTTCAAGGCTCAAAATAAGAAACATTACCTAATATCATCTCTTAAGGAATTACATAATTCAATCAATTTCCATAGTATCAAATTAAATATAAGGGTAACATAAAACTTCTCTTTAGCAAAAAAAAAATGACAAGATCTAGTGAGAAAATAAAATAAAATAAAAAATTGTGAAAACTAACAATAAATATTGGAAAGTCAAGAAAATACTCTCACAATAAAAATGAATGGCTTAAAACTCACTAGGTCAAAATAGTATCCACATGGTCATCTTCAAGTTCTCTAATTATTTCAATTCTTCAACAATGAGATATGCATAAGTAGTTATATGAATATTTGAAACAATTTGAGTAAGATGATAACAACAACAACAACCAAGCATTTCCCCACTAGGTGAAGTCGACTACATGGATCAAACGACGTCATTGTGTTCTATCATAAACTAAGTTTTCAGAAATGTCATTCAAATCTAAATCTTTTTTAATTATTTCACCTATAATATTTCTTGGTCTTCCTCTACTTCTAACTATTGGGCTATTCTCCACCTGATCTACTCTTCTTACAGGGGTTTCTAAAGGTCTTCTCATTACATGTCCAAACCACCTAAGGTGAGATTCTCCCATCTTTTTCACAATAAGTGCTACCCCTACTTTCTCTCTAATGCATTCATTCTTAATCCTATCTTGTTTTGTATGGCCACATATAGAGCGCAACATCCTCATCTCCGTGACATTGATCTTATGCTTTTGTTGGCTTTTTACTTTCCAACATTCAGTACCATACAATATCGCGGGCCTTATAGCTATGCGGTAAAATTTACAAACGCCTCTTACTGAACTTATATTCCATATACTCCATCTTACTCTTGCTTAGACGAAAGTCATGTTCTTTCAATGCTCGTCTCCATAGCTCTAGTTTCCCATTTGTTTCCTCCCTCGACTCTCCAACTAAGACTATATCATCTGCAATTGAGTAAGATGATAGTAAAAAGAAAAAAAATCACACAAAAGTGGCATAACGATAACATAACTAAATATTCAAGTAACACCCACCCCCAATCAAAATCAAACATTATACTCAATGTTTCAAATTAAATCCAGACTTAAGAAATAATCACCAATGTGTATCAAAATAATTATTGGGACAAAAAGAATAATGGGGAATAGTCACATACCTGAAATGCATAGCAATTACTAGGGAAGAAAAGAGGATAACTACACTCTACCAATTGTTAGCAATGAAGAGAAAATGAAATAAAATAAAGCAAACAAGCAATCTATTTTTTTTTGTATTTTTACTTTTTTTTAAAAAAATTGTTGGCAGACACTATTTACATCATCATACAAAGGCTCTGAACTCTGGGAAGCACTTAAACCAATTCAAAAAATAAAATAAAACTATCTAAAGAGTAAAAGAAAATTCTACCTACAACTAGAGCTATTAAATCCAAATCAACTCAAGGAGGTACATGCTCATACCTTACTGCCCACGGGGTAGCTTTAAGAGATAGAGAACAACCAAATATTTCATTAACCCTAACTACATCACTTTTTGAGTCAACAGCCTCCAACTCACTACGTGAAGGTATTCTTTTTAAAGGGTTTTTAGACAAAATAGGCAGCATAGTCTCTCTAACTCTCTAATCAATCATATTCACAAAGGCACACTCAAATTCATCTTCCATAGTAGGTTTAATTCTCATGTTCATAACTGAGACATCGATTACCTCAGACCTACAACTAATGTTAACATCAGCAGTGGCTATGAAAGGCCTCCCCAAAATGATAGGAATTTCCTTTTTTGATGAGTGATAGGTTTTCATATCAAGCACTATGAAATCAACAAGAAAGAATCCCTTATCAATTTTCACTAAGATATCATCAACTCTTCCTCTAGGGATCCTAATTGACCTATCAGCTAATTGTAGAGAACAATTTGATAACTACAACTCACTCAAGCCTAGCTCTACATAAACAGAATATGGCATTAGATTAACACTAGAACCTAGATCCAAGAGTGCATTATCAATCTTATGATCACCAATATAATAAGAAATAGTAGGAACACCAAGATCTTTTAACTTAGGTGGTGTGTTAAAATGCAAAATTGAGCTTACCTATTCACTTAGGCGAACCTTCTTAGACATATGTGCTTTAAATTTTCTTTAAAATGTGCACATGTCCTTAAGGAACTTGACATAAGCAGGAATCTATTTAATAACATCCAAAATGGGAAGATTGATATTTACTTGCTTAACGGTCTTAAGAATATCTTCCCTTTGCTTATCTTTCCTAAAATATGAAGGTGCTTCTAAGGCTTGAGGATAAGGAACCTTAGGCTCATATGAAATCGAAGGTATGAAATTATAAGCCTTAGGAGAATGAGAATGGTTTGAATCTATGTCTTCTTCATGGTTTTCCATTTCTCCAGTATTATGCACTCTCCCCTTATTCACTTCATTTTCCATTTTTTTTCATTCCTAAGAATCATTATAGCCTCAACTTGATCATAGGTTTGACCTCTCGGGTTCTCTATGGAATGACTTGGAAACTTACCCTCCTCTCTATTTCCTATAGCAGTGGCTAGTTGTCCAATTTGAGTCTCTAATTTTGCTATAGATTGAGTGTGAAAATTTAAAAGTGACATCTTAAATTCTATGAATTACATCTTAGAGTCCAAGTTTGTCACACAAGATAATACCTTATTTATTCTATCCTCCAAGTTGGAACTACTGCTTGATGCTTGAGATAGGTTAGATACATACCCTTATGGTTGAAAGCTAGGGGGTGGTGTCATACCAATTTAACCCGCTTGATTAGGTCACTGCCTTTGTTGTGTTTCAACACCTTGTTGCTTCCAAGAGAAGTTAGGATGATTCCTCCAACCAGGATTGTAAAGTTAGAATATGGGTTGTTTTGCAGAGGAAATCCTTGGGCTGCATTATCCTGCTCTAGTGAAAATTCAAAAAATTGTGAGGCAATAGGACAATCACATGAACTATGAGAAGGGTTAGAACAAATGGTACACACATTATGCATATTAGAAGAATTAACATGTTTTTGAATCAAAGATAATAATTGATCTATCTTGCTTAAATAATGCATCCACCTTGTCCATTTTCTTACATAGAGATTACATCTTAATTGCCAGATCATATGTATGTGAAATCTCATGAAGTCCCTTTTTATTCCCTAATTGCCTAGATATATCTGGTTGTGAGGAAGATGCATGCAATTGTGAATTCTCACTTAATTTCTCAAATAACTCCCATTCCTTATCTGGGATTTTGTGCAAGAATATACCCCTACACGACATGTCAACCATCTGTTGGTTGTATTCATTCGATCCAGAATAAAAGCTTTGCACTTGTTGCCATTTAGGAACTTCATGGTGTGGACAACAGTGCAAAAGATCCTTAAATCTTTCCCAATTCTCATGACATTATTCATTATTAACTTGAGAAAAAATGGTGATGATACGTTTCATTGCAGTAAGTTTACCAGTTGAGAAATATTTCTTTCAAAATTCTCCTGATAATCTATCCCTAGTGATAATGTTATCATATGTAGAAAATCAATCTTTATCCTTATCCTTTAAAGAAAAAGGGAAAAGACAGATATGAATTGCATCATCAGTAACATTAGGGATTCTGAAAGTGGGACATACCTCTAAGAAAGCATCTAGGAGCTTATAAGGAATTTCAGACTCAACCCTATAAAATGTTAGTAACATTTGAATTACACTAGGCTTAATTTCAAAGTGGTTAGCCCCAATCTCAGGCAAACGGGCACAAGCAGGAGAATCATATGCATTTGGAGTAAAATATTCCTTAAATGCTTGATTATTTTTTGCCATATTAGTATCAATGAGTGCAGTTTGATTTTGTCCTCTAAGTGATCTAAGTATACGCTTTATCTCTGGGTTGCACTCTTTCAAATCCAATGACAATGAACGCCTACCAAACATAATCCAAACAAAATATCAAACTAATAAGAGTAAGAGTTGGAACAAAAGTACTTAGAGTCACAAGTTCAAGTAGAATTGGTCTTCTTCAACCTTGTTAATAGAAAAAAAAATTAAAAAGTGAAAACACTAATAATAAAGATAAAAACATTAAGTCCAAATAAATAAAATAAAATAAATAAAACTAAAAAAAAAATCTAGACTAAAAAATAAATTAGGAAAAAATTAAATTAAAGCAATTACAAACTTAACTCCCAACAACAGTGCCAAAAACTTGATAAAGAATTTTCAAGTAATGAAATTACCTTTTACTTGTAAGTGCACAAGATCAATGTAATATTTGACGAGTATAAGAGTGTCGTACCCACAGAGAGTGACAGAATTAACTAAAATTTAATATCTACCTAAATTAATTTAAAGAAAAAAGGAAATAAATTTTTATTTTATTTAATTAAACTAAGAATATAAATTAAGTGCTAAACTAAAACTAAAATTAAATAATAAATCTAAATAAAACGACTTAAATTAAAATGTAAGAACAATTAGAGAAGAATTCTAAGATCTCGAATCCACCACTAATCATGTAAAGATAAATTTAACTTGAATGAGAATTAATCTTATTCTATGGAGTGTCAACGACTACAAGCTTTGATCACTGCTAAAGATTATTGAAATCTAATTAATGACATAATTAATCTAAAATAACATGGCCTATTCAAATTATGACATAAATTATTTAACATAGCATAAACTATTCAATTCTTATATCACAAAAGCAATGAATACAACTACACAACCTATACCTAAGACTACAAGAATCGGGTATGTGATTAAAATATATCAATTTAAATTTACTAATTGACTATAAGACAATTAATAAAAATTAAATTGAATAACAATTAATGATCAATAATCATCAATATTGTGTAATTATAAAACAAAGAAAAATATCTCAAAAAAAATTAAATCATCTAAAATAAAAAGTTAGGGTTTCATCTTATTCTTAGAAAGTAAAATTAGTTAATCATGACAAGAATATTAAACACAAAGAGAGAAGAAAAATCAATAAAAGATAAATTTTTCTCTTCTCCTCACTACTGCGTTGTTCCTCCTTTTCTCTTTTATTTTGTCTTCTCGAACGACATTCCTTTCTCCCCATTTTCTCCCTTTCTCACGCTGCCCTCAAATTCTCAATTTATAACTTTTCTTCCTTCTCAATTGAACATGGGCCAAGCCATGGCCCACATTTATTTTTTTTCATTTTCTCTTTCTTTTTTTTTTATTATATTAAGTTATAATAATGTTTACTTTTTATAGGAAAAATATATAAAATTAGGTTATTTTCAAACACACTCTCTCATCTTCTCTTGGAGCCTAGACCCGGTACTCGTGGTCCTGTGTGCCACCTTCTGTTAGTTCCAGGTAGCCCATAAGGTCCTAGGCATCTTTTCTATTATAATGTACAAACATGCTCCCCCAAACGTCATCTCCTACCCTAGGTACACATTTCTCCTGGGGGCATATATCATGGGCCTATCTCTAACTGGTCTCTTGGACCCTACTGCTTTTTTCCCCATGGAATCCTTGGAAACACCCAGAGGTCGAAAAGGTGTTGTCAGAATCAAGAATGTTTTAAAAGTCTATAGATTCATACATGGAGGGGGTAGACCATGGAGGGAACTCGTAAAAGTTCAAATCCACCTCCGTCCTCCATCTCCAAAACTATGGACACTGGCCTCCGCATCCTCAAAGGCCTATATGCCTAAGTTGGGCACCTCTGCCACTCGCTACACGGTGAAGAGGGTGCTCCACATAGCGACACCACTGAATGGACCTAGAAATACAAGTATCCTTACTTGTTTTGCTAGAAAAAGAAAGGGAATACCCCAAAACCAAGAAGACAAAGACTCTCTATCCTTGGACAATGCTAAAAACAATAAAAATAGAGGGTAGAAGAAGACATACCTTAAAGAAAAAGAGAAAATTGGTGATTGGAAGAAGCTAAACTGCTAGAAACTGTCAAAAATTATTGCCAACTGCTTGAAACTGCACTTCTCTGTTGTGAAAAGACACCGAAAATCACCTCAGGTCACCAAAGATTAGAGAGAAATAGTGAAAGTATGGAAGAGGTGCCCTTAGCCCTTATTTATAGAGGCAAGACAGTTGGGGGGCAATTCCATCTAAGCACGGTTTCAAAAATCCCTCATCATGGTGCGTTGAGCCTTAACCATGACTATCTAGTCAGAACGTGCCATGTGGACATCATAGTTGTCATAGCAGTTGAAGCGACGGTTGCTCAAATAACTAAACGTCATGCAAGCCCTACTGTTTTGAGCGTAAATTTTTTCGATAGACCCCGACTACACCCCGTAATGTCTACTTATAGTCACCTTACACGTGGACCTCATCCGGACTACAGCGAGTCCACAAGTGTCAAATGACTTGGTCATTAATGCCTTCAGATTAGAGCTCTTAACCTTTTGGGGGCAGCACGGACTACAGCTTCAAGTAAAGCATGTATCCCGTCACCCGAGGGCATTAAGACTTAGCTTGATACTTAGCTATATTAGCTAAGCATCAAGGTGGGGCAATATGACCAGATTAAGCATATTTTTACAATGATTAGCGTTAGACCTATCTCGGTGTAGGGAACATAATGGAAAATAGAACATTCAAAGAAGCAAAATGAAGCAAAAGGAAACTTTTTATTCATATTTCATACATCGTCAACTCTAACAAAAGAGCTTATAAACTACCTTAATACAAGAATGCCCACTGGAGAAATTCAGAAAGGAAACCAGAAAAGATAATCATGATGATAACGACCACTGACCACGACCACCTCCACAATTCTTCTAGAAACCAGCATACATCTCTCCCTTGTTGACCAGCAACAAAAAAATTCTTCATTCCAAGAGATTATTCCACCCCAAGAGCAGGCTTCACAGTCCTACATATCCAACTACACACCGTGGTGAAACCAAGTCACTTGGCTAGTACCTTCAGTTATAGTAGGAGGGTGGAGGAGTGAAAGTAGTAAGCCACCATGCATCACAGGAACTATAGTAGAAACGGTGAACCCTCCCGGTAAGCGCAGAAAGGTTACACACTTCTACGTACACTTGGAAAGAAAGGCTTCTGCCATCTAGATGCATGTTGACTAACCTGCGTAGGGCAGCCACTTGGTCCTCACAGAACCATTACGCCTAGTAAGAAAGGCCTCCATTAGAGGAATATGTTGGGGAAAAGGAAGCACCTTTAAGAATTTAGGGAAGAAATGAAAAAAGATTTCACAAAGAAACATGGCTCTCAACAAATGACAACCCCACTACAAGAGTCCCTTATTTATATAGGGAATAAAGGATTCTGATTGGTTCCTAAGAAGGCAAACTGACTGTATATTCAAGGTCGTGTTTTAATGCTCCCTCTTTGTGATTGGCCACAAGAGTAGCGAATAGTTGGAAAATAACATGAAACTGCTATCCTCTTTAAAAGGGTTTTAATTCCTAATAAATTCAAAGCAAAGGTTCCCAAGAAAGCTCAAACTACTACAAGCTGCAGAATAAAGGCTGTAAGAAAGGACAACAAAGACCCTGTGAACTATACATGGGGGCAACCTATGATATACCCTGGATAATGAAGTGATGACGTGAGTAGAGCAATCCAACTTGAATCTTGGCCTTACTCATTAACCCTAAGGGCATTCTATGATGTAACATGGACCTTGCCCTTTTAGAAAAAATATTGTGAGATCTAACATTAACACTGACTCGGATCTTTGTCCATCACGTGTCGTGTGCTCCTATCAAACTTGGATACTTTGACACTTAGTTGTCCCATCTAAGCACCAAGTTGGGGGCAACTGTTCTAGACTATGATCGGGATCCTATCCCATGGGTCAACCCAGCACACATTCAGCCGGAGTCCATCGTTGACACCCTAGTGGGAATACATGGTACTATTAAGATCCCACCACAACAGATGTCGGACCATAACATTGGGTAGCAGCAACATTACGCGAGATTTACGCATTGGATAAATCTCATGAGTATTCAAAACTACCAATCATAATTTTACATAATAATAGCGTCCATAACCACCTTTGGTTGCTCATAATTACAATATCAACATTTCAATTTTATAGGGATCATCTACAACTATTAAGGGAATGTATCTCCCTGTCCAACCTCTATAAATATCTAGTTCAATCACCTTCTATAGGTAACTATTGCTCTTAACATAAACCCTAATTGTGCACAGCCTGACTTGAGTGTTGGAGTGCCTTTGCAGGTATCAACCCCCTATTTCAACATGCTCTACTGGTGCACAAGGAGGAAAACGTCAGTTCGTGCTTATTCAAGTATGCGTTAGTATCTACTACTGAATAGTCACAACCTCGCCTTTGTCTAAAATGAGCTTCATGGGTAGGTGGTGGGTGAGAATAATGGCTCCAAATGCTTTAAGGGATGGCCTACCCAAAATGACATTGTATGCAAAAGGGCAATCAACAATTAAGAATTTAACTATAACCTATTTCTCCAAAACTTTTTGCTTCTTCTCCTCAAAGCTTAAAGTTAGGTACAGTTTCACATATCCTTTGGGTCTAATCTTCCCCCTTGAAAATCCTATTAAATCGGTGTCAAATGGTTTTTGGTTAGAGAAAGGTAGTCTAAGGTTGCAGAAGCACACCATGAAGAGGATGTTTGTCGAGCTTCCCTGGTCAACAAAGATGTTCTTAACTTGCACGTTGGCCATGATCTTCGAGATGATCATTGGGTCATCGTGGTTGGGGGACTTGTTTGTCTGTGTCCTCGTTTGTGAAGTTGATAGCCAAAGCCCGAGAACCACTTCTTTTTTTGAATGTGACTTGAGATGATATGCTCAGTACCTGCCTCAAGTGCCCTTTTCAAGAGAATTTGGGTTGCCCTTGTCTGGAAAAATCTCTCGAGATGGTTTTAATGGTTCTGGTGATCTCACCATCCCATCTTGTTTCCCTTTGGGGGAATCGTCTCTATGATGTCGGTTCCTTTCATGAAGAGGTGACAGATCCTCAGGTGAAGGGATCTGACGTGGTGGGCTGTAATTCTTCTTCTTGGTTTCCCTCCTTTGATACCTTGGGGGGTTGTTGTCTCTGGAGCTTTGGATGTAGTCTTGCAACTTACCCTATTGTATCGAAGTTTTTATGGCATCTCAGAGGTTGACACACTCCTCTATGCTATGGTACCCTTTATGGTAGTTGTAACTCTTCAACTTGTCTACCCATCCTCAAGGTCTAAGTAGTCGGGGTCAAGTGAACTTGAAGAGCTCCATATGATACACATCCTCAAGGATCTTACTTCAAGAAACTTTGAGAGGGGTGTAATAATCGAATTTCCCATGAGGTGGTCCCATGGGGCTATTCTTGGGACCTTTGACTTCAAGATCCTTCTACTTCCAAGACGGTTATGCTTCTTGATAAGCTTCGCTTTTCACCTTCAGGACTTCCTCCATATTGATATACTTCTCAGAGCAGCTCTTTAAATCATCCAGGCTTTGAGGGGTCTTCTTGGCCAATGACTTCGTGAAGTCCCTAGGTCAAAGGCTACAAATGATCACATGCATCGATGCATATGGATTAAGATCTCGAACCTTGAGATATTCTTTATTGAAGTAAGTCATAACATCTCTAAAAGGTTCATATTTCCCCTAGTTAAGACTAAGGAGGCTAGAGACGATTTTAGGTTGTGCCTTGCTTGTGGTGAAGTTTGTCTAGAAAATCGTTAACAACTCACCGAAGTCATTGATTGACCTTGCAGGCAAGGAGGAGAACCATTTCAGAGTGAATTTCTTCAAGGTTGAGGGGAAGGCTCTGTACATAGCATCATGGATGACATGAATGTGCCCAAGTGCTCTCCAGGGTCTATTTATTGGGGGCTTGAAGCCCTTTGGCAGTGAGACTCCTATAATGAAGTTGGAGAATGAATAGTTGAAATGATAGTGGCCCCTCGGTAGTTGTGAAGGACCTGAGGCCATAGAGAGCTTATGCTCTCTTTGTGGTTTGTAGTCCCCAACAGGCTATTGCTCAACCCGTGGTCCACGATCCATGCAAGCCCCTATATTATTTTATGCTACCCATTCTCAAGACATTAGTTACAGGATTTCATTTATCTATTATTATTGCTCAATGAACAAGTCAAATAGTTCTTGGTTGCTTGGAGAGTGCTAAGCTGAGGTCTTTACTCCTGGATTGGCTGGGCTAGGCTAAGAATAGGTTGAAGCTCCAAGGCATCAAGTTGCACCCATGTGCATGGTTAGTTTCCCATTATGAGCGAGACTTGCTGTGATAGAAGCTTTAGCACCATCTCGTTGTTGCTCTTGGTTCGTGGCTATCTTCTTGCGCTTGTTAGCCATAAGAGGGAGGTAGGAGTAGTAGTTCGTACACTTGCTACAAACAATGCCAATGTTCTGTCTTGAACTTTGAGAGTGGTGTGAGTACCTTAAGGAGGTCAAACTTCACTCCAACGACTACCTTAAGTGTTGGAATGGGGGGTTAGGTACTTGTAAAAGCACTCCAATACTCAAGTAAGCTAGGGTTTTGGTAGGTGAAGTATAAGATAAAGATGTTTACCATGAAGTTACAGTATCCTACTTATTTAAGGAGGAGTTAACATGGATACCATGTAAAGAGAGAGAGGTAAAGAGGTTATTGATACAGATTAAAAGTTACAAACCCAAGTACAAGTTGTTTTAAGTAATAAATTCTCGAGAGTCCGAGGTCGATCCACAGGGAATTGATAAAGAAAAAATTCTTTAACATAAGGTAAATATTTTGTCACAACAATAAAAGTGATAAAACTTAGTCACAAATAAAAAAGATTTACTTGGATTAGGAGATTCACTCTTGGTAAGTAAATTAAGGATAAAATTAATTTTTTTATAACTCAATTAGAATCCACGCATAATAGAGGTTCCAATTAGAAAATACAACATTCAAAGTTCATTTAAGATTATATACGTAATTATATTATGATTCTTTTAATTATTTATTAACACCACCACTTCTAAATAGGCTCAAACATTCATTGTGCCAGCCTCTTGTCTACAATGAATTAAGATCTCCACTTTACAAGGAGGATTTCTAAATTGATTGAAAACAAAAAATAACACGTATAATGACCACTTGATAATATATCATTTAAGCACAAGAAAGAAATTAATCTAACCTTAGTTTATTACCAAAAGCTTCACTCTTTTACCCAAGTAAAATGAAAATTAGTTACTCATTGACAAGAAGAAGAAGAAGAAGAAGAAGAAGAAGAAGAAGAAGAAAAAGAAGAAAGAAGAAGAAGAAGAAGAAGAAGAAGAAGAAGAAGAAGAAGAAGATAACTTCAATTTAGAACAAAAGAAAACTACAACAAGATAAAAAAACAACACAATAGCATGATCTTGATAACTAACACCAAGATTCCTAAATGATTATCCAATGGTGCCTTTTATAGAGGATTAGGGATACAAAATGATAAGGGAACTGATTAATGAGTGAGTGGATGAGTGGAAAATTATTGAGATTTTTTATCTCTGAAATTATTCAATGCTGAACTCATTGATTCTGTCAGAAAATTGAAAAGTGGTCTTCATAAAAGTTGTAGGCTTTTGTTTTAGATTTCAAATGCCATTAGTTTCATCCTAAAAGCATTCTTACAACTCGATATATAACCCAATCACTGCATACTATTCAGGCCCAGCTACAGCTCCTCTGTTCTAACTTGTAAACCCAATATAACCTCTAAGAAATCCGATCTGGGTCTTGTGTTCTTCATGAAAGTTGTAGAAATGAGTCTTAACTTACAGATGCCAAAATTTCAGCCCTTTTCAGTTCTTATAGCCCAAGTTATGTCCTAATTACTGCACATTGTTTAGGTTTCAATCACAAAACCCGTGTTCTGAATTCCAAGCCCAATTAGTTCCATTAGATATCTGATTTTGACCTAGAGCTCTCATGAAAGTTGTAAGGCTCTCTCTTATCTTTCATACATCATAAGATACATAATTATTAGACATCTAGAACTTAAGCTATGACCAAAATACAGAAATAGTATAAGACGTAAATCATGCTAAAAAAAATTAATTAAGTCTAATTTGAGTCCAAACTTACAAAACATAATCAAGCTCAATAAATTAAGTACATGGAGAGTGTAAATGACTAAAAATGAGAGTTTATTAGTGTATAAAATATATGATTATTAAATTCTCCCACACTTAACTTTTTGCACTCTTGGGTAAAACACATAAGACCAAAATTAGGGAATAAGGAAGAATAACACAAACTAAAAAGCTAGAAATTCTAAAAGACGCAATTTCTAATAATATTTAATGAAAAGCAACTAATCATTTAATGGATTAAAACATTTATAAGGTAACGTTTCTTCACATCTCAAACCAACAAGCAAGGAAACTTCAATTGAAAAGCATGAGTCAAGAATGATAGATCTTCACAATATTCACTCACAATTCCTCAAGTGTTTAAAAAGGTAAGTATTTCACTCAATTCTATCATAAGCTTGCTTATCTTCTACTTCTCCACTACTCAGAACACATGCACACACAAATCATGAGAACTTTAATCAAGGTTGTAATGGGGTCAAGGTAAAGGAGGAGGTAATATGGATACGATAAGTTAAATACCAAAGAGAATAAAAGAGCACGAGAGTTGAGTTCAATTAACAAACATGAAAGTTCATCCCAACTCCATCTAATACAAATTCCCTTTACATATTCTTTTCCTTTCCTTTATTACCTTATTGGCCCTTATTTACACATTTTTTTATCTTTGAAGATGAACATAATATATACTTTTTTTTAATTAAACATGTTTTTTTCACCAACCATTCTGCACACATACCCCTACACTTGTTTAAGAACTCATCCAATGACAAAGCTAATGTTCTCTTATTCCTTAAGGTCGGGTAAGAACATAGTTTTTCATTTAAGGCACATAATGAACTAAAAACAAAGAATGGTCAAATGAGCTCAAAGAGGTTAAGCAAGGGGAAATAGGCCATTTCTAATGCCTAATGTTGGCAGGAATCAGAGAATTTCTAAGAAGTCATAAGAGTGCTTGATATCATATTAAGACAATATGTTACTGAGTAATGCTGCCTATTTATGTGCCAGTCATTCTTGGCTATTTGGTTAAAGTAACTATTTCAAGAAAAATACCTCAATCATGTTTATGTATACATGTAAAAATGTAGTCTCAAAAAGAATTAAAGCAAATTCTAGAGTAACAATTCCATGAGTGAAAATCACACAAGAAATAAGAGAATGGTACAAATATTCAATCCATTCATCAGTAGGCTCAAAATCTCATAAGGCATAATTCTATCATTCTTAGTCCACCAATTCAACATCCATAACCAAGCATGTGATTTTTAAGAAAGAAGACAATTTACTCAATCATAATATGTTCCCTGAATTTGAATTACTACTTCCACACAAAATAGTTATTTACCTAATTACTTCTTACTCTGCCACCAATTTTGATGCGTCTCAAGAGCAAATTTACCTCAAGGGCATAATTTACTCCTTACTCTGTCATCCTTAATTAGTTTTTCTATTGGTAAGTTACTGACAAACATATAAACACACTTCCTATTTTTTTTTTTTTTGGTTTTTTTTCACACAACTATCCTTCCTCCCAACCAGGTCACAACATTGTCCTCAATGTCAAAACATAGATAGGTAAAGGATAGAAGATAATACATGTTGTTATAATTACTGAAAAGAGAAACTTTACACAAATTAAAACAAAAACAAAGTACGATAAATAAAACTAAAGATAAAGGAAAGTTATAGATGAAGTGCCAAATCACACTCTTATTCCTTGCTGCCACCCTTGCTGCTGCCTTCTGACTAATCTATCTGAGCTATTACTAGTTCAGGTTCATAAATAAAAGCTTGTAATTTATTAATTAATTTATCAACAGTAGAAGCATAGATAAGGAGTCGTCTTACCAAATATGTGATAAAGTTTTGTTCCACAGCATGGTCAACAAAAGATAACAAATTATCAAAGAAATTATTAATACTCAACAAACCTATGGGTTTATGATGGATGTTCAGTTTGGCCTAAGAGATAATTTGAAAAACTTCTTCCAAAGTACCAAAACCACTCAGTAAGGTAATGAATGCCTCAGAGTTTTCAAGCATTATCCTTATTCATCTATGCATAGAAGATACTTGAATTTCCAGCCCAATTGTCTTTTCAATGATGTTCCTTCGAGTTAAAGGTTCAAGAATGACACCTAAAACTTAACCACCTCTTAGATGCGCAGAAAGTAATACAGCCCCCATTAACCCAATGCTACCTCCCCCATATACTACACGAATGTCCCTCGCAGCAAGTGTTCTACCAATAATGCTTGCTGCGTTTACAAACTCTAAACCTTTTTCATAACTTGTCTCACAAAATACACAGATACTGGTAAATCTATGAACCGAAGAAAAAGCTCCCTCTATTTCTACACTCACACTCTCTTTGAATGATTATGAGTTGCAAGAAAGTGAAGAAAATGGAATGTTTAAATAGGGAAGAGAATAGAAAAAGTAATGATAACACCTATAAGGGTAGGTTGGTTGCTGTCAGAAAAGTTTGAAAATAAGAAACACAATTTTTTTATTTTTTTTATTTCTCTTTTTTTTAGACTTCAAGAAAACCATCAAGGTAAAGCAGTCTAGAAACCCTTGAAGGACCTTGCCCGAAGGATCGTCTGTCCAAAATCAAAATAAAACAAAATCATACAAAGATAAAATTATAATAACAAATGATGGCATACCTTTATGTATAATTTTCATGACGTATCTTTATACTACGTATCATGAGTGCAGTAGCCTTCACAATCTTACCGCCCTTTGAAAGAGACATTGAATTCCCTTAAGGAATTTCAGACTTAAGGCACTCCTCCCGCTTGTGGGATATCTCAGCCTATGCATCGTCCCTCTAGTTAAAGAGAGAAAATCTGAATGTGACGACCAATGACCACTGCCAGCGGAGCTACGCTTAGGAATCCAATAAATCAATACCAGGAATTAAGCTCAGAGGCATTGTCACGTGAGAATGCAAACACGGGACGCTTCTATCTTATTTACGGACCGACGTGCGAAGGTCCACCCGAGTCAATGACGAGTCTATCACTAGCAGGTGCTCCACACTCAATTAAGAGCATAGTACTTTTTCGATCGTCCTTTTTTTTAATTTTTTTAATTTTTTTAATTTTTTTATTTTTTTATTTTTTTTATTTTTTTATTTTTTATATTTTTTCATTTTTTTATATTTTTAAGAGATGAACAAGATAATATATACATGTTGTTGTGATTGTGGCTCATGTAACACCCTCCTTAGGGCATTACATTTAAAAACCAACTCCTACCAGTTCTTTACCCAAGTTGTAAAGTATTTAATATTATCTTAATACGGGTTTCAAAATTTCTTTTTCGCGATTAACATAAACTTATCGAATTTTACAAACACAAGACACAAGAACTGAATAATATACATCTCACGTACATAACATAGATTAGTAGAATTTTAAATACATAAAACTTATGTACTTTAAATAATAAGTAATTACCATATAAAAACTAAACCCAACCCAAGTCTAAACTCTAGAATAGTAGGGTCCTGCACCCGATCTTCCTCCAGATCCTCCTCGGGATCCTTAATAGACAAACTCCCCAGACAGAGCATGTTACTACGGATAGGAGTCCGAGTAGTCGACACATCAGAGTCCTCACTATGAGTGTCATAAAGATCACTCCACATATCTCTAATAGGCATAGAGAACTCCAAATGCACATAAGCATCAAGAGAGAAAGAATAGTATCCCCAAAATAAACAACACACTCAACATCAGCATGATAGCATCAGGCATCAGTGCCTCCTCGAAACTGCACTCTCATGTAACCAAGAAAACTAGGTCTTGACGCCATCTCAGTACACAGATAAAATCAACACAATAGAAAGGAGGTGTTCCTGCCTCCTACTCTTCACAATCTATATCACATATATGTATAAACAAAATAATACAACAAAGAGGTGAGATCCCCTACATCGCATACCAATATAGCAGCAAAGAAACGATAAACATGCCAACACAGTTCAACATACAATCCATAAAATAACATAAAATCAACAGATATATTCATGATATTTAATAAATAAATAATCCAATAAACTTGCAACAAATATCTGGCATAATGATAATACCACAATAATATTATATCACAATAATACTATATCACAACAATATAAATGCTGACTATGCATATGAACAACATGTACACTTACTATGCACATGCACAACGTATATACTAACCATCCTTATGCACAATGTACCCATTTCCTACTCCATGGAGATAAACACAAACTCAGAGATGAACGTTCTAGAAGATCTGCCACCCTCAATGACAGTCTACGCTGGATCACGAAAAGAATAGTGTTTGTTGGGTCCTCGTCAGTGTGTTGCAACGGTTTTTCACGACTAAATGAGATAACAGATTATTAAGTAAATCACCTCACCCTGACGCCCCCTAAGATCCATCATAGATCACACTATCCAAATTCTCATTCACTCCTAGGAACAAAAGCCACAACAACCACCGACTGTATAATGCTCAAATGCATGATCAATGAAAACAAACCACCGTTGGACTCTTCCAAATGATATTAAAGCAACTGCCCATACAATTGTCTAATACCATGAGTATCAATGATATTATATAACCGCTCATACAATTACATAACACCACTGATCCACTCGGGTCTAGTACGTCGGTCCTATAGCAAAACTTGCAATTCCTCTCAATCGTGTAGCGATATTATCGCATTTTCACAATCGTGAAAAACTTCTGTTATGTTTTCAAATCGTGTAATGATTTTTCAATGTTTTCTTAATTCCGTGCCAAAAATCACCATTTTTAAGTCGCATAAGAGTTTTTCTATGTATTTTCAATCGCATAAAATATTTTAATCATATTCTAAGCTTAATTTCGAAACTTTCCATATTTAAAATATAAATTAATTTCAATTCCATTATTTCTTTACAACATATTTTTAAAATAATATTTCCTAACATTGTTCACAAAAACTACGTTATTCTTGACTTAACCAAATATAAAGAATTCTTTTCCATGTTTAATAAAATTTGAATCTCATTTCTAATAAATTTCCTCTTAATAATACTTTCTAATATTTTCTTCACAAAATTTTACACTTCCATGATTTAATCAAATATTATAACTCAAAGTTTTTTAACGTGCTTCAAAACCCAAGAGGTGAGCTATACGTCAGTAAACTTTAACTATAAATTTATTTCCCATCATGACCTCAATTCATTAATTTAATTAATTCCAAAAATTAGTTTACTTTCTTTTTACATCTCAAAATTCACTAAATTGAGTTATTGTTAATTAATCCTTTAAGACTACACTTGAGAAAATATTTTTGGTCTAAAATATCAATTCTTGGCATGTTGGCCAAAAATCAATTTATATTCCATAACCAAATATTTATTCATTTCCTATCTCGTTTTTCTTTGTAAAAATCTTTAATCCAATTACTTCTTACATAATCATCTAAAATCCACACTTAGTAAAATATTTTAAGTGATTTGCTCCAAAATACTTATGGAGGTCGTGAGCCTGTTGGTTCTTTGAAACCAAAATAGTTTTCCTTTCCACATGATTCTTATCATATACAACATATCACTCATGATATTTCCACAATTACATATTCATGCTTACTATGAAAGTAATAAAATCATATTAAGCATCTAATCACAATTCAATCAAAATCATATCATCTCACATAGTAATCACTTAATAAAAATCATGCATAATTATCAAAGCAATAAAATCATATATAACAACACATAGCACTTAAACATACACAATCAAATGAATAAATCCTTTAAGGGATTTTTCACCCACAAACACAAACAAAACCATTTTCTCACCACCACATATGGCCAATGAGGTTAATCTCCCTCTTACCTTAAGGTGTAGCTTCCTAAGCTCCTTGTATAGCTCTTTGTATCAACTTTCTCCACCAAGTTGCTCTAGAAACTCAAAGTAAACACAAATATGTTAACATCTAAGGATTGATTAAGATGACCATAGATCAAATATGATCTTAGAATTTCAAGAATCAAATAAGAAATGAAAAACCATGATCATCACCTTAGAACCCTAGAACTTGAATCCAAAAATCAAGCTTGAAGATTATGGAATCAAGTCTTGATCACAACATGAAAGATGCTTAGAATGATGTTTAGAAGTAAGTGGTAAGCTTTGTTTAATTTATGAGTGATGGATAGGTGTTTTGAGTGAAGGAGCCGTGAGCTAGAGGAGAGAAAATAGGAGAAAGAGTGTTAAGGTTTTTGAGAGAAAGATGATAGCTTTCTTGAATGAAATGGAAAATGAAGACTTAGCCAATTTGAGAGGTACTTGGCCATGAGATAGGAGAAAGAAAGTGGAAGAGAGAATTTTTGTATTCAAGCTTGAATGAAAAGATGAAGGCTTTAGGAAATATGATAGAAAAATTAATTTTAGCCACTTTGGAAGTTTTATGGTCGTGAGCTTCATCCAAAGGAAGGAATTAAATCCTTCTCCAACAAGTTGCTTCCTAAACCATTGATTTGATCAATGGTGGATATCCAAGACTTTTACATTAAACTTACTCTCACAACCATTGATGAGATCAATGGTGATCATCCAAAGTTTCTTCATTAAGTTTGCTTCTCACATCCATTGATTAAATCAATGATGGATATGTAAAGCTTCTCCTCCAAGTCTTGCCATCCAAGGGTGCAAATCAAAGTCTAAGCCACCATTGTTGACTAATCTCAAGATATTTTCTAAAAAATATTTTTTAAAAGATATTTTTTGAAAGATATTTCTCAAAAGATATTTTCAAAAACTATTACCTAATAGATAATAGCTACTAATAGTTATTGTCTAATGGATAATAACATTACACAATGAATATAAGCATTACTCAATGGATAATAACATTACACAATAAATACAAACATTACTCAATGGATAATAACATTATCCAATGGATAATAGAAACTCAGATAAAGAAAATTTTCATCAACTGTTCTCGGTTTCGAATTTAGTAAGATCCCTCGGCCCTACATTAACAGTCCGAAACTTTCTAGTCTAAGAAAAAAAAAATTTCCAAACCTGCCTCAAATACACATACAACTCCAAATAATATTAAAATAATCAAAAACTCAAAAAATTCCACACAAAAATTACAAAAATTATAAAAATTTTAAAACTCATATATATTAAAAGAAAAAAAAATGAACTTTGAGCATACAGCTCAAAATAATATTAAAATAACCAAAATAATTAAAAATCCCTAGAAACTCATAAAAATTCACAAAAATTATTAAAATGTATTTATATCAAGAAAATAAAAAATCGGGGTGTTACAGCTCACATCTTCCTCTGGTTTTACGCCTAGTAATGGTTTAAACGCCTTCTATGAGTCGAGGATTAACTTCCCATTCAATTTTCTTATAAATTGGAAAACAGTGTCTTTTTGAGTCAGATTCCCAAGACTGTAACACTTTTACTCATCCCTGAAGAGATTCCACAAATTAAGAAGTTCTCGATGCACAACTCCACAAGAATGCGTCTCAAGAGTCAGTAAGATATCATCTAATGACTCCTTACTCAGTCCATTCTTAATAAAGTATATTTTATCTTCTCGGTTTGGAGAAACCATTCCTAAAGAATGACATCGCGTGTTACAATTCCATCGCGCACACTTATGACAAACTTGTATTCTTTTTGCTCTTCTCTTTTTTTAATACGAACTTTTACTGTGACCCAGCATGTATGGGATAAATGAATCTGAAGATTCACTAACTAAACAAACCTTTGCTTCGATTATCCAGCGTATATCTTTGGGGATGCCCTTGTACATTAACAGTCTCAGTCTTTCACACCTAGCTTTGTAGATTTTTGTTAGAGCATTTTGAGAAAGAGAAAGAAAATGATTTTTTAAATTCGAGAGAATAATATCCATTTTAAAAGGAGAAGGAATCAGTTATTATAGGAAACTAAAAAAAACTAACTTGAGAGTCACGGAGTACCGTTATCTGCCACTTAACCGAAAACACAAAGAACTGCAAAAAGAAAGTAAAAAAAATTAAATAAATTCTACTCATAACATAGATTAAAAAGGAAGATGAATTCTACCTCAACAACTTGGTTCTCCAAAAATAGTTTGAGTCTTTGTCCATTGACCTTAAATACATTACCATTCTTAGAGTTCTCAATGTCTATAACCCCATGAGGATACACATGTTTGACAATAAAAGGGTCACTCTACCTAGATCTCAATTTTCTAGGGAATAAGTGAAGACGAGAATTATAAAGCAAAACTTTTAGACCAACAGCAAAAGATTTTCTCAAAATTGATTTGTCATGAAAAACTTTATTTTAGCTTATAAATTTTTGAGTTTTCATATACATCATTTCTCAATTCCTCAAGTTCACTCAATTGCAATTTGCGTAACTTACAAGCATCATCAAAATTTGAGTTGAAAGCTTTAATGGCTTAAAATGCTTTATGCTGCAATTCTACAGGTAAGTGATAAGGTTTTTCATAGACTAACCGATAGGGTGACATGCCTAAAGATGTTTTAAAAGCAGTACAGTAATCCCAAAGTGCATCGTTTAGTCTTAAAGACCAATCTTTACGATTTGGGTTAACCATTTTTTTCAAACTTTATTTAATATCACTATTTGCTAATTCTACTTGTTCACTTATCTGAGGATGATAAGGGGTGACAATTTTGTGGGTAATGTCATATTTCTTCATTAAGGATTCAAATGATTTATTGCAAAAATATTTTCCCCCATCACTGATGATAGCTCAAAGGATTCCAAATCAACTCAAAACATTTTCTTTTAAAAATTTAAGAAAAGTTTTGTGATCATTGTGTCGACATAGAATCACCTCGATTCATTTGAGACATAATCAACTGTAACCAAAATATACATAAATCCAAATGATGATGGAAATGGACCCATAAATTTAATTCTCTAGCAATCAAAAATTTCAATGATAATGATATATCTTGTTTAGAAATGGACCTCAATTTCTAACAATTTTTATAACTTTTACAAAAAATATAGTTGTCCTTAAATAAAGTGAACCAATAAAATCTACACTGCAAGATTTTCGCAGCTATTTTCTTTGAAGAAAAATGACCTCCACATGCTTTTGAATGACAAAATTTAATGACGCTACTTACCTCACTATCAAGTACACATCTCCGAAAGATTTGATCAGGACAATATTTGAACAAATATGGGTCATCCCAATAGAAATTTTTCACCTCAATAAAACAAAATTTCTATCTTGGTGCGTCCATTGATACGGCATCTTTCCTGTTACAAGAAAATTAACAATGTTAGCAAACCAAGGCATGAAATTGACAGAAAATAAAAATTCATTGGGAAAGGAATCATTGATAGGTGTGTTATCAAAAGATGAGCTTGTTAAAAGTCTGGACAAATGATCTGCAACAACATTTTTGGCTCCTTTCTTGTCTTTTATTGTGATGTTGAATTCTTGAAGCAATAAGATCCACCATATCAACCTAGGTTTGGAATCTTGTTTAGACATTAAATATCTAACAACAGCATGATCAATGAAAACAACAGTAGAATAACTAATTAAATAAGTTTAAAATTTTTTCAATGCAAAAATTACAGCAAGTAGTTCTTTTTCAATAGTGGTGTAATTCATTTATGCACTATTCAAAGTTCAACTTGCATAATAAATTACATGAGGCTTACATTCCTTTCTTTGTCCTAAAACAGCACTAACAATAAAATCACTAGCATCACACATCAACTCAAAAGACAAAGAGCAGTCAGGGGATTGCATGATAAGAGTAGATGTCAAAAGACCGATTAATTTCTTAAAAAATTTCTGACAATCTTGGGTCCAATCAAATGGTGCATCTTTTGTTAGAAGATTACATAATGGTCTAGATATGGAACTAAAGTCCTTCACGAATCTTCTGTAAAATCCTGCATGTCCTAAAAAGGAACGAACTTCTCTGACTATTTTTTGGGAAGGCAAATGAGCAATATATTCAACTTTAGCCTTATCAACTTCAATTCCCTTAGAATATATCACATGACCTAACACTATTCCTGAGGTAACTATGTAATGACATTTTTTCCAGTTTAACACATTTTTTTTCTTCGCATTTTTTAAGAACTCTTTCCAAATTATCAAGATAATTTTCAAAAGAATTTCTAAAAAGTGTTAGGTCATCCATGAAAATCTCTAAATAATGCTCAATCATATCACTGAAATACTTAACATGCATCTTTGAAAAGTTGCCGGAGCATTATAAAGACCAAAAGACATTCTTCTATATACAAAAGTGCCAAACGGACAAGTAAAAGTGGACTTTTCTTGATCTTCTAATGCAATTGGTATTTGATTATACCCTGAATAACCATCAAGAAAACAATAGTAGGGGTGTCCTACTACTCTTTCCAGAATCTGATCAAGAAATGACAAGGGAAAATGATCTTTCTTAGTGGGTGCATTCAATTTTCTAAAATCAATACATATACGCCAACTGGATGAGACTCGGGTAGGTATTAATTCACCTTTTCATTTTCAACCACTGTTATTCCAGATTTGTTTGGCACAACTTGTGTAGGGCTTACCCACTGGCTATCAGAGATAGGATAGATAATTCTAATATCAAGTAATTTAAGAACTTCAACTCTAACTACCTCTTTCATGTATGAATTTAATCTTCTTTGAGGTTGTTGAGATGTTTTAACATTATCCTCTAAATGTATTCTATGTGTACAAATTAATAGATTAATACCTTTTATGTCATTTAATGTCTATTCAATTGCACTTTTGTGCCTTTTAAGTACTTCTATCAATATACCTTCTTATTCTTTAGTCAGGGATGAGGAAATTACCACTGGAAAGCTTTGTTCTTCTCCCAAAAATGTGTACTTCAACTCCTGTTTTAGTTCCAGCGTGGGTACTTCTTCATAGGTATCATCATTCATGGGAGCTCTTCGAATCTCGGCTTCCATCCTTTGTATTCCATTACCTGTGTACAGTCAAGTAAAGAGCATATTTCAGAAACATCATCATCTAATTGTATAGCTGAATCAAATGAATTAAATAAATGAATTTCTAATGAGTCAGAAGAACTCCTGGTTTGAAGATGATCATCTATAATGGTCTCAATCCGTTCAATTTCTTCCTTTTCATCATAGACTTCTTGTAGTTACTTGCACATGTTGAAAACATTAAGCTCCAGTTTCATATTTCCAAATGTTAGCTTCACCACTCCATTTTTGCAATTTATCAAAGCATTAGATATTGCTAAAAATGAGCAACCTAAAATAACAGAAATTGACTTGCTACTCTTTTCCATAGGTTCAGTTTCCAAGACAATAAAATTCATAGGATATATGAATTTATCAACTTATACTAACACATCTTCCACTATTCTTTTTAGAATTTTAATTAATCAATCTGCAAGTAGAAGAGTTACAGAAGTTGGTTTTAACTCACCCAGGTTGAGTTGCTGATAAACTGAATATGGAAGCAAATTAATACTAGCACCAAGATCAAGTAAAGCTCATTCAATTTTATGTTCTCCAATAATGCATGAAACTGTAGGATAACCAGGGTCTTTATATTTTAACGCATTATTGTTCTGAAGAATGGAGCTTACCTATTCAGTCAAAAAGGCATTCTTTTTCACATTATGTTTCCTTTTAACAGTGCACAAGTCCTTCAAAAATTTGGCATAACAAGGAATCTGTTTGATAGCATCTAACAGAGGAATATTGACCTTCATTTGTTTAAGGATTTCAAAATTTTCACTATTATGATTCACTTTACTTGAATTATTTAATGCTTGAGGATATGGGGGTGAAGGCGAATGTTTGGTCTCCTTTTGGCTAAGTGGCTTATCAATTTCTTCCTCATCTTTAGGACTTGATTCATCATCTTTCTCACAAGGTTCAGGAATTTATTTTTCAATAACCTTTTCACTCCTAAGAGTTATCACTAACTTGACTTAATTTATTTGTTGGCTTTCTGAACTACCCTTATTTAGGCTGTACTGACCCTTATGATTCATTTGAGGTTTAGAAGGGAATTTTGCTTTCTCGTGAACGATGAATGCAGAAGAAAGTTTAGCAAGAGTGTCTTTTATGTCAATCATGGCTTGAGTGTTTTGGTTATTAATGACATCTTGCTCTTCCATGAATGCATGCAATGTTGCTTCAAGATTTTTCCTATATGGTGGGACATAAGGTGCATATCCTTGAGAATTTTGAGAGTCCTGCTGTACCTGAGAAGGTGGTGGTTGCATGAATTGTGCCTGATTATTAGTCCTCCAACTGAAGTTCAGGTGATTTCTCCATTCCGAATTATATGAATCTGAAAAAGAAGAAGTGAATGGCTTTTTAAAATTGTTCATTGCATTTACTTGCTCATGCACAACTTCTTTAAAAATAGGAATTTTTGGACATTCATTTGTTGAGTGTCCTAATTCATCACAAATGCTACAAATTTCTTCATTTTGCATATATTTGATTTCTTTTACTTTCCCTGATTCCATGGCTTCAACCTTTCTAGCCAAACTAGCAAACCTAGCATTTAGATCTTCTTCTTGACTAAGATGATATTTTCCTTTACTAGAATTTGTAAGGTTATATCTAATTGAATTTTCAGAAGGATTAGTACCGTGTCAAGATTGAGAATTTTCAGCCAAATGGTCTAAATAGTTTAAAGCTTCTTCAGGTTCCTTATTAAGAAACTCACCATTGTATATTATTTCCACAAATTATTTGGTTTCAGGCGTTAAACCTCCATAAAAGAAGCTTATAATACGCCATTTTTTAAAACCATGATGTGGACAAGAATTTAACAAATTTTTAAAACGTTCCCAACTTTGAAAATATGCTTCATTTGAATTTTGGGAAAAATTTTAGATTTGTTTTTTCAAAGCATTGTTTTTTGTGTTAGAAATTTTTTTAAAAAAAACTCACCTTGCATTTCTTGCCATGTGCCAATTGATCTTGGTTTCAAAGTGTTAAGTCAAGTTTTTGCTTTATCTTTCAAAGAGAAAGGAAATAATTTAGGCTTAACAATCTCTTTAGTGTAAGTTTGGACAATAAAAGCGGTACATACTTCCTCAAATTCTTTTAGATGTAAATATGGGCTTTCGGATTCTAAATCATGGAAATTAGGAAGTAAAGAAATCATACCCGATTTAAATCTAAAATTGTTAGCATTGAGTGGAAAGATAAAACATGATGGACTAGAATTTAGAGATGGTTGCAAATATTCACGCATGGTTCGCAACGGTTGATTTTCATGTTCATCATGCACACTTTCATTTTTAGTCATTGTGTTTAATGTGTATGATTGTGATTCAGACAAATCAATATGTAAAGTACCAAGCTTAACTTTAACCAAACGACCATAATTTGAATCACGATACTAATTAAGCATAAATAAATAACTTAAAATAGAAAAGAAAATGTACAAGTAGGCGGTATAAACCTGCTGTTAAATATATTAACAAAGATGTGGTATAAACCATCCAACAAATATATATTAACATATAGTAAATAAATATATTAACAAGGGTGTGGTATAAACCAACCACCAAATAAGTTAATAAGTTGATAAATTAAAAAATTAGTAAGCTGATAAATTAAAATATTAGAAGCGAGATAAATTAAAAAGTTAGAAAGTTAGTAAGAGAGTTAGATAGTTAGTAAGTTAGTAAACAAGAAAATTAAAATGTTAGTAGGTTAGTAAGTTAGAAAGTTAGAAAGTTAGAAATAAAATACAGAAAGTAAAATACAAAAAATAAAGTGCAAAAAGTAAAATACGAGAAAATAAAGTGCAGAAAGTAAATTTAAAATATGAAAATCGAGAGAATCGGTAAGCCAATTTTTTCTTCAAAGAGAGAAAGAGAAGAAGAAAGATTATTTCATTAATGATTACATATTATAGAGGGAGAAAAGGAGAGTAGAAAATAGTTAGTAAGTCAAGTAAATACAAAACAAAAAAATTAAAATAGTAAAAATATATATATATATATATATATATATATATATATATATATATATATACAAGATCCACAGGAAATATATATATATATATATATATACAAAATATATATATATATATATACAAAATATTTATACAATAAATTTGTTCTTCAAATCAAGTTCCCCGACAATAGTGTCAAAAACTTAATGTGAATTAAAAGTTACAAACCTAAGTGCAAGTTATTTCAAGTAATAAATTCTTAGGAGTCCGAGATCGATCCACAGGGAATTGATGAAGAAAAAAATTCTTTAACGTAAGGTAAATATTTTGTCACAACAATAAAAATGATAAAATTTAGTCACAAATGAAAAATATTTACTTGGGTTAGGAGATCCACTCTTAGTAAATAAATTAAGGACAAAATGAATTTTTTTATAACTCAATTAGAATCTACGCATAATAGAGGTTCTAATCAAAAAATACAACATTCAAAGTTTATTTAAGATTATATACGTAATTATATTATGGTTCCTTTAATTATTTATTAACACCACTACTTATAAATGAGCTCAAGCATTCATTGTGTCAACCTCTTATTTACAATGAATCAAGATCTTCACTTTACAACGAGGGTTTCTAAATTGATTGAAAATAAAATACAACACGTATAATGACCACTTGATAATATATCATTTAAGCATAAGAAAGAAATTAATTTAACCTTAATTTATTACCAAAAGTTTCACCCTTTCACTAAAGTAAAATAAAAATTAGTAAAATAAAGAAGAAGAACAAGAAGAAGAACAAGAACAACAATAAGAAGAAGAACAAGAACAAGAAGAAGAACATAACTTTAATTTAGAACAAAAAAAACTACAACAAGATAAACAAATAACACAATAGTATGATCTTGATAACTAACAACAAGATTCCTAAATGATCAGTCAATGGTGGCTTTTATAGAGGATTAGGGATACAAAATGACAATGGGGCTGATTAATGAGTGAGTGGATGAGTGGGTGGATAAGTGAAAAATTATTGAGATTCTTTATCTCTAAAATCATTCAGTGCTGAACTCATTGATTTTGTCAAAAAATTAAAAAGTAGTCTTCATGAAAGTTGTAATATTTTTTTCTTAGCTTTTAAATGCCGTTCGTTTTAGCCCAAAAGTATTCCTACAACTCAAGATATGACTCAATCACTGCACATTGCTCAGGCCCAACTATAGCTCCTCTATTCTGACTTGCAAGCCCAATATGACCTCTAAGAAATCTAATCTGGGTCTTGTGTTCTTCATGAAAGTTGTAGATATAGGTCTTAACTTGTAGATCCAAAATTTCAGCCCCATTCAGTTCTTACAGCCCAAGTTATGCCCTGATTTCTGCACATTATTCAGGTTCCAATCACAAAACTTGTGTTCTAAATTCCAAGTCCAATTAATTTTACTAGATGTTCGATTTTGACCTAGAGATTTTATGAAAGTTGTAGAGCTCTCTCTTATCTTTCCTACAAGCTAAGATACATAATTATTAGACATCTAGAACTTAAGATATGGATAAAATACAGAAACTGTGTAAGATATAAATCATACTGAAAAAATCAATTAAGTCCAATTTGAGTCCAAACTTACAAAACATAACCAAGCTCAATAAATTAAGTACATAGAGAGTATAAATAACTAAAAATGAGGGTTGATTAGTGTATAAAATATATGATTATCAATTATTTTAGTGGTAGGAGGAAATAGAGTCATCAAAGTGAGTCATAACCTGCGAGTCAACCCGTTTAACCCGCTCAAAATGGTGGGTTATGTTGTTAAAAAACTAATCCATAAGGACCCTAGACAAACGTAACCTACCTCACTTAACTCGCGGGTTAAACGAGTTCGAGCCAGTTGGCTCACGAGCTGTAAGATTTAAAAAAAAAAATAAGTGAAACGACGTCTAGTCTGGTCTCATTTCTCAAAACTCTCAAAAACAAACCCTAGCCTAGCAGCCACAATCCATAAGATCCACCAAGATCCAGTCTCTTTGTTTTTTTTTTTTCCTAAATCTAGAATTTGGAATTTAATGAAAAGAGTGAAATTCAAAGTAGCAAATTCAAAATGGAAATGGTAGAGATAGATTCAAGTGAGAGAAAAATAGATCGAGGAATAGAAACAGACCTTGGGAAAGGAAATGTCGAGGGTGATAGAATGCAAAGAGCGAGAGAAAGCATATAGAGAGAGGCGAAGAAAAGAGAAAGAGAGAGATTCTGAAGGGACCAAATGAAAATGGAAAACAGAATTCAATATAAGAATAACGAGATGAAATGTGGACAATTGGTTCTTGTGGATCTTGTGAAACTCTCATAACAAACCCTAGCCTAGCTTTTGGTCCTAAAATATGGAATTTGAAATTCCATTTGATCCAACCACTGTGTTTTTTTTTTGTCTTTTTGAATTTGTTTGGATTTTTTTTCAATTTTTATTGAGCTAACCCATTTAACTCACCAACCTGAGTGGGTTAAGCTGGGTTGGTTATTTCTTGACCCTAAACTAAAGTGAGCCAACCCAGCCTGACTCACTTTAATTTAAGAGCAACCTATGGTAAGTTAACTCGGGTGAGCCAGGTTGGCCTCACCCACGTTTGCCCGTGTTGACAACTCTAAGAAGAATTTTCTCTACAGCTTCCTTGCCTGAAGTTGACCTTTCCTATGTCCCTTGGCCAGGGATATTCCTATTGTCCCTTGTGTAAGGTCATTGTCACCACTGTGAGTGGGCTAAACCCAATGAGACCTAAATCCCAATATGGAACAGTCTTCAACTAAAACCTTCTAGCCTTCATTTTGTTAGAAAACCTCATGATTTTCCAATAAGAGCAAAGGGGAAGCAGAAGTTTTCTTATGTAGACTTCTTGATCATTTGATATATCATATATATAAGACAGCTTGTGTCTTTGATGCTAGGGAGAACATCTTTGTTTTTTACAATTAAAATCACTCAGTGTAGTTAGCATTCTTCCATTATGCTTTGATTAATCTGTATATTAGTCTTTAAATTAATATCAAGTTTAAGAAAACAGGTTTACATGATTATATAATGTTTGTATTCATTATAAATGAATACAAACTAGGAAACCTTGGGTTAATAGTATGACCTATAGTCTAGGTTCGAAACCTATATATGCTTTATTGGCCAACACCTAGTCTCAATTAGACTTTCTTCCCTTCAAAATCAAAACCTTCAATTCCTCTTTTTACCCCCTTTTGTTTAAAATTGAATGCAAAATCTGGTTTTCCACATTGCAACCTCATTTTGACATTAAGGAAATAAAATCCTTTTGACTTGAACATTTATGGCCATTTGGAAACTATAGTTCCACCTAATTTTAACAAATTCAATCCTTCTTTTTCGCTTTAGCCTACCACTACTTGGATGGCGTATAAAGTGAACCTTCAATTAGTAATTAGAGAACTAATCCAAACACCAAAAGGTTGCTATAATGGAGTATTAAAGAAGAAGAAGAAGAAGAAGAATTGAGTGAAATTGAGAGTACGTAACTGAGTGCTTATAACACAACAAGAAATTCATAAATTAGCGAGGGAAATGTACCTCGCTAGTCCCTCACAAAATATTTTTGCTAAGGATTAGCGAGGGACACGTCCATCGGTTTATTTTCATCGCTAAGTAGCGACTGAATAATTCTTTCGCTAATATGTCGCTAATCCTTCGCTACTCTGTCGCTAATCCCTCACAAATTTTTAGTAAATGGTGCCTGTGTTCCCTCGTAAATCAGCAAGGGACTAAATTCCTCTAGTCCCATTCTAAATTTAGATCTAGTATAATCCCTCGCTATTTTTCCTCACTAATCCTTCGCTATTCCCTCACTAATTTCCCTCACTATTCCCTTGCAAATCCCTTGCTAATCCAAGTCACAGCAAAAAAAAATGGAAAGAGTTTCAGAAAGAACGTTTAGATCAAAAGAGTTTTATGATTAAGAATTTCATGAGTTGAAAACAACAGAACCATAAATCAAATCAGCACCCATGTGAACATTTACAACAATAAACACATATTCTCTTGACATGGGAAGTGTTAACATATGCACAAAGTGTTAAGTATATAAAAAAATACATCAAATGTTGCTTATAGAAAATCCAAACCATTGGCTTAAATATATGCATAATGTAGAACCACACAAAGTAAGAGTAATCAGCTCTTCCAAAGTGCTTGATCATAAACAGATAAGACTTAAAACTCTAATTACCAAATAATCAGCAGTCACAGCTGCTAATTAAGAATAGAATTATGCAGAAAATGAACTAACTTTGACAGAAAGTATAGTAAAAGTCTAAAAGGAAGATGAAGAACTTGAGGATAAGAAAGTGAGACCTGCGTTGCTTCATAAGTACTAGCAAATTTTATTTTCTAAATGCAATTTTACTTTGGAAATTTTACAAATAATAAAAGATACTTCTAACCTTCATTCGGTGTTCTCGTAAAGCAAGTAAGCCAGCTTCAGTGCATATTGCTTTTATATCAGCTCTAGAGAACTCATCCTTAGTCATAACAAATTCTTCTAAGTTGACATCATCAGCTAATGTCATATGTGAATTGTGTATCTAAATTAAAAAATTATGAGACATTTTAATCATATGATTAAGCAGAATATGCAAATTAAGATATCATAGATAATCAGCAAACTAATTATATGCGTTTTAAATTGTTTAGGCATCTAAGATGCCAAACCAAGCATGAAAATCCTACATGCCCAAAGATGCTTGAGCTGTCTACCAAATTATACAACTTGCCGATGAGACTCTCCATTAATAAATTCTATCCCATGAAAAGGTAAAAAATTCAAGCATTGCCTCTGTTACACAGAGGAGCTTGACAGGAAGACAGAGAAAAAGACAATTTCATTTTCATACACCTTATTGATCTTTTGTAAGCAAATCATACATCACCATGGAAATCTTCCCATATGTGACAAAATCATAGCAATGGTCAAACTATACCGCAATCAATTTAATCTAACTTTTAACTAAAAGAGAAACCATAATTTTAAAAAGCAGAAGTAGGCAAACAATTTTGTTTATGGCTAAAAGAAAGAGCATTGCAATGATTGAGAGTCTGGCCACAACTATAATGGAAAAGTGAGTTCCCCCATACTTCACCTTTGCTTTGCAATGATTGAGAGTCTGCCCACAACTAATTCACAGAACAGTTCAATGAACTCATTTGCAGCCAAAACATTTTGCTCTCTCATCACGTGCTCAACCTACAAAGCCCCAAAAGTCTTAAGGTTTAATCATAAAATAGTCATCCCTATTTAAAAAAGAAAAATGACATCTGATGCATCATCAAATCACTCTCAAGGTAACACATCTCTACTTTCAAATTTTATACCTCCTTGAAAAGTGAGGCACTACCCATAGCCATTAACCACAGGCACAAAGGAAAATAACCCAACAAAACCATCACAATTGTTGTTTAATTTACAACCATTAACCATAGCAATTATTATTTTAATTTAAAAGCTACTCTGTTATTTACAACCATATAGATAATAAAAATACAAGCATGGAAATAAACAGGGCCAAACCATTGTCATTGTGAATCAGGGCTTACCTCCGCTTGTCAGTGGAAATACCAATTCCTATAAATAAACACTACCATCCAAAGAAGTAAATGCAAAAATTGCCTCAGTTTGAGAAACCATAATTCCACTAATGCAAGTAACACCTTTCTTGTGTGATTGTGGCACTTGTAACACTTGCCTCCACTACGAACAGATCAAAGAGAAATATGCAAGAAACAGTAAATAAAATCTTCAAACTAACAAATGTATCTCATAGATTATTTGTACAAAATTGAGAAAAAACAAAGGAACATACCATAGCTTCCTATCAACAAGGGACAGTTCGCACAAAATAATAGCACCATCAGCATCTCCAGATAGAAAATAATGTTGCTCCAACTATTTTGTTGCACATTAAAAGGGGGTATTAGTCATTAATCACATTTTTAACGTTGAAACAAGTCTATAATACAATCATTTCACTATGACCCATCTGATTGTTATGCCAAATAGCATAATCCAAGTACAAGTAAAGGAACAAATTTCAATTTGTAGAGTTAAGTGCATGAGAGATTGAAAAAAAGGGTACCTTTAAATAGGAACTTAGTGGATGGGAGCCAGTGCGTGCAATTCACAACTACCTTGTGACTCGGAAGAGTAGTCAAAATTTGAGCACTCTACCAAAACCCAATTGAAGAAAAAGATTAAAACAAAAAATTGAAGATAAAGGGTGAGTGAAAAAGAGTAACTTGGTAAGTAGAAGAGAGTGGAAAGGGACCTTGGGGCAAAAAATAGCAATGATGTTGTGAGCTCCAAAAGAGACGAAATCAGAAGCTCCCTAGGAAACTTTGTTGACTAACAAATTTGAAGTCTAATCTATTATCTATTATCTACTGTTATGAAGTCTCTAATCTATTATCTACTGTTAGACCTCGCCAACAACCACCCTCCGTCTAGCAAATAAGCAGCCCGCTGCCTAGATTCGCTAACCGTCAGGCCACGTCACCGAAAAACACCCACGAGCCACCAATTTTATCACCACCTAAGGCGCTGCACACCGTTATGCCTCTGCTTCTATCTTTGCCTCGCTCTGCCCCAGATTCACAAGCAGTAGCAATGACCAACGGCCGGCCACCACTCCGAACGTCACTATACCGTCAATCCCAGACCAGCAAACACCTGCAACCTACCACCAAACCTAGATCCGTGAACCACCGTCCTCGCCTCACTCCGCTGCATAGACCCGCGCCACGCCATCATCTAGATCGGACCCTGCACTCGCGGACCCAGCTACCAAAGACTACATTCGCACACTGTTCTCATACTTCTACGCGAGTGAGTGAGGTTATGGGGTTAGAGAACTGGGTGGGTGCCGGGTGAGTCAGAAAGCAATAGGGAAAAAGTGAGGGAAGGTGAAAATGTTAGGGAAAAATAGGATGTTCGCAGGAAAGCAATAGAAAAAATGAGGGAAGATGAAAACAAGTAAATTATTTTTTATGAGGGAAATAATCCCTCGCTAATTTTAGCGAGAGAAATTATTCCTCGCAATCCTCTCGCTAAAATTAGTGAGGGAAATTATCTCGTCGCAATTCCCTCGTTAATTTTAGTGAGGGAAATTATCCCATCGCAATTCTCTCACTAATTTTAGAGAGGGAAAATTTCCCTCATAATTCCCTTGCTAATTTTAACGAGAAAAATTATTCTTCGCAATTCCCTCGCTATTCCCTCGTTGTTTTTTCCTTGAATTTTATTTATGAAATTTAACGAGGGGTCAGTTTTCCCTCGCTAATCTCTCATAGTTCCCTCGCTAATTAACGAGGGAATTGCGAGAGAAAGTTTTCCTCGCAAAATTCTGTCGCTAAATCATAAATTTCTTGTAGTGTAATCTCTAATTAATTAAAGGTCCTCCATCTAAGAAACTGAATGTTCTTATCCTTTTATTAAACCTTCAACCCCTCAAAGCCACCACCATGTTGGCCAAAGCTCCTAGTGGAAGTCACTTTTCATCTTCGTTTGATTTCTTATATGTTTGTGATGAAATTAATGGTTGATGAATTTGAAGATAGACTAAAGACTAATGGCAATTGGAGAGACTTATAATTTTCACATTAGCCAACATGATGGGGTTTTTGATGTCCTTTCAGAGGGAGAAGACCTAGAATGGCATGACCAAGAAGTGGGCTCTCTAGGTTAGGTTAAGTGTTTAGGCTTAAGGTGAACTCAACCCCTTATGATGACCTCATTCCCCTATTTATAAGATCAAGGGGGTGTGTCATGTACCCTTTCTCATTTTCCATGCATGGGAGGTAAGTGTCATACGCACCCCTTCATGTTTTCTCTGCATGGAGGGTAGGTGTGTTGCACACGCCCCTCTCCTCACTTTATTTGCACTAAAGGGTTTTTGGAGGAAAATTCTATTATGGCTAAGTTTGCCACGTGTCTTTTCTGTTTGTAGGAGGCATGTTCTAGATTTCCCTTAAGAACCCTTTGTCCCTCTTTGGTCGGGGTTGCCTTTGCCCTGGCAAGGGGCTTTTCGTGTTTGGGGCATGGGTGGAGGTTCCCTAGGAGTTGTTACCCATTCGAGCTTGTTTCGATTAAGCTCGGTCTTGTGGTAGCTAGTTATTCTTTGGGAGTATTTCGGGTAAGCTGAACTCGGATATGGTCTCTTCAAGCCCGACGTCTTTTAGAGTTTTTTGGGGGCTTCATCTCTAGAAGCCTACAGAAGTACACGAGCCTTTAGAGGTCGTGTAGTGATTTTAGGGATCCGGGCATGGTTCATATAGGAGCATGCCAAGATTTTTCTTTATCGTCTTTCATATAAGCATATGCTTGTAGCCATATATGTGTTATATGATAACCCTCTTGTCATGCTCTTTATGAACTTAGAAATTTTGGGACATGCCTGGGTCCTTGTTTTAGTTGTTTTAATTTTCATCTTCCTTCGTTAGGAATATGTTTAGGATGTTATTTATGTATGAACTTATTTTATTTTTCACTTTCATTAGCGGCATGTCTAACAATTTGTTTATGCACTTTTGCTTTATCGAAATTTTGGATGCACAGTTTGGTTATGATTCTATGGAGAAAAGTCATCTAAACCAAACCAATTGATTTTTCTGTATTGGGAATCAATAAGTTTACTTCTAATTGGAGATTCAAACCAAACCAAACTCATCTTATTTGGTTTGGTTCGATTTGATCCAATCAATTTTTTATCTAACATATTTTTCTTAAATAAACACAAATTTAATTCATTCTTTTTCTTTTCATTACTTAGTCAACAATAAATTTACCTAGAAATCATAAGAAAAAATCATTAGTAGATATTTTTAGAGTATTGTATTATTCAAGTATTGCTAGATGAGCTGGCATAATTGTTGACCTGGCATACTTAGTTATTAGGTTCATTTCCATAGTTTGTTTAGTGGTTAGCCTTCAATTAGTTAGTTTATACATGATATAAATAGAGAACTGCCCAGTGTAAACAATTAAGTTAATTCATTCAGTTCATTCTCATCTATCCTACCATTCTATCTTCCCCCCTCTCTCTGTTTTCAATATTAAATATTATCAATAAAGCATAGACATACCATTTTGTTGTCATATCGTGTATCAGACACGTGTCCAACACCGATGCTTATATAACACACGATGATACATGTCCAACACTCATTCAATTTTTTTAAAAAAAAGAATCGACTTCAACACAGTGGAATACTACTTGATATGGACATTTAAAATTTGAAAAAATAAAATCAAATCCAGAGGTTAGGTCTGTTTTAAACTTTTAATCAATTTTTAATAATAAAAAAGAAAATAAAGTAGAGGTGCTTTTGTCACATACTAATATATATATATGCCATGTTTGTGTCGTATCGCGTATTCATATAAAGTGTCTGTGCATTATAGAATCCTATTACGGTGTGATGGGCCTCAAAGTCCCCATTGATGGAGAACGTGAGTGGAACTTGGTCCATACCTTACTTGGTTGCTCCCCCTCTGCAATCAAATTTGATAAGTTTCAACTAGGGGTGTCGGTAGATTAGATGAGTTTTGCGACAATTTTGAACCTGATCTGGTCATCAAACCAGTGGATTGGGTTGGGTTAGGTAGAGGGAGTTTTTTCCTTCAACCCAATTGGGTTGGGTCAAACCCATGAGTCTAATATACTTTTTTTTTAAAAAAAATTATTGCTAAAATAAATGTTAAAATACAAAATCAAAAATTTATTACACATAACATGTCTTAAATAAAATCTACCAATGTCCCAAAAATAACTAAAAAAATCATATAATCAATCTTACACAAACATAATAAGTCTCAAATAAGATAAATAAACATAATAAGTCTTACTAAGTTAACACAAATTTGAAATAAACTAAAGTTAACAAGTTCCAACATGCATAAACAATAAACTATATTAGTTAACTGAATTCAATGTCATCACATATATTATAAGGATTGACATAATGACTCTGAAAATCACATTTTGTGGGTTAGATTGGGTCAAAACCTGTAAGTTCGCGAGTTGACACAACCCACTGAAAAACCCTAGTTTTAATAATTCCATCTCAGTAGTAAAACTTAATGACTCTCTCTCTCTCTCTCTCTCTCTCTCTCTCATACCAGGTCCTTTATGGTGTCATGAACCTCAAATTCCCCATCGTGAATGGAACTCTGTCCACGCCATGCTTAGTTACTCCTCTTATGCAATCAAATTTGATAAGCTTCAATCATTCCATCTTAGTAAATCTTGATGAGAAGAACTTCCTTCTCTAGAAGCAGCAAATTGCAACAGCCATCCACGGGCACAAGCTACAAAGATTCATTGAAGAGATTGAAGCAATTCCAACTAAGCTTTCTAACCCTCAAGATCAAGTGATCAACAAAATCAGCACTGAATATATTGAATAGGAAGAACAAGGCCAATTACTCCTATCAAGGATCCTCTCCTCTATGTCAGAATCAATACTCGCTCACAAGAATTGTTGCATGCGACTTCACCTGGAAGGTCTGAAACAAATTCAGGTATTCTTAGCTTTTTCAACTCGAGCATAGATAAAACAATTCAAATGTGGATTGAGAAACACCAAGAAATGATCTAGAACTATAAATGTGTATCTGTTGAAAATTAAAGCATTCGTAGATTCCTTAATCTCAATTGGCCATGCATCATTCTTAATTAAAGGACTTCCAGAAGAATACGATGCTTTTATCATTTCCATCAACTCCAGGATTTACCCATACACTGTAAGCAAGATAAAAATCATTGCTAATTGCCCAAGAAACTAGAATTGAAAAGCATAGCTCATCACGCAATGCTTGAGTAATACAATACTCTTAATATATATAAATAAAAATTAGCTTAAAATTTTTTCATGCAAACAATAAAAATTGAAATCTAATCATCTAACTATGTAAATTTATATATATATATATATATATACACACACAAACAAGTTTTATTTTGTTTGGTTAATTTGTTTATTTTACAAAAAAAAAAAAACTTAATCGCTAGATTTTAGTTTTTCAATTCAACTTTTTTATTTAAATTGGTTTGGGTCGGTTATCAACACTCCGATCAAGTTTTAGACTTTCTCACTTGTAGAATGCCTAAGAACTCCTATCTTATCATTGTAGCATATATCTTATAATTTGTTATTGCAAGTTGGGAATCATCTCAAGAGTCTTATCATATGATACAGGGTATCAAGCTTCGAAATAGGAGTTCATGCAATCAAATTGGATTTTGAACGAGAATGTTGCACCTTTTTTCAAGCTTGAAAACACTGTTTGAAGGTTTAAGTTTATACATGCTATTTAATTTTCAAACCTGAACCCGCTGGTTCCAACCATATTACTTCCTTAAATATGATAGTATGACACCGTATGCTTATAAATACGATAAAACTTAGGTCCATTTTCTTATATTCATTACATTTATTTCATCAATTAAGTTATAATATGTATTTATTAATATTCTTTTTCTTATTCTCTTTTTTTAAAAAATGTATACATGTCATAACTTAATTGATAGAATGAATATAATAAACATAAAAAAATAGACTTAAGTTTTGTTCTTATAAATATCCATATAAATTAAGCTACTCCTAATTCATGGACAGTGACGTGGAATTAAGGTGGAAGCAAATGTATCAAAGAAACAATATGGTAATTGGTCAAGAAACAAGTGGAATTAAGTTACTTTGAGGAGAGTTTTACTTAACCACAATATCTAATTTAAAATTTTGTGAGCAAGGTCAAAGACCAAAACAAGAAACAACAAGGTAATTGTTAAACAGTTAAATTTTTATAATCTTGATTAAAGTTACTTTTAAATTTCATTAATTTTTAAAAAAATATTCATCAGTATACTTTCTTTCATCTTTTTATTGTTACAAAATATTTTCAAAGACCTTTGGGCCTTACCTTCATCACCCACTCTTAACAAGTCTACGACACAAAATTTTGAATCGTGAATGAAATTCAAATCTATTAGAACTTGTTTATTTTTAAAAAAAATTAATAAATTCATTATCATAACTTAAATCTATAATTTTCTCATTCAAATTAATATTTATCCAAACTATTTGGGCTAAGGTTAAGTGGCACTATCCTAAAGATTGAACTAAATTTTATTACTTCATACTAACAAATTTGGCTTGATTAATATTTTTAGTTGCTGTGATAAAAAGCCAAGATTATCATCGTCTTATTTGGCTACTACAATACTAAGATGGTTCTAGATCTAATATCGGACCAGCTAAACTAATAATTGACCTCCAAAAGAGAATGAACATGAAATTTCTTAAAAGCGAATATATGATAAAGTTGATATGCTTGGAGGGAGACACAAAAGTGATCGACGTGGAATCCTCTAAATCCCAATCCTGGTAATGGACTCTTACATTTTGAATTACCTTTCTTAGAGTAATAATGGTGGTGAACATGTATTAACAGCAACATATTAATAAATATATAAAAAATGGTTAGAATTAGTGGAGCGTGTTAGACTGTTTTGCATATTGGATTTATATTGTTTTTCTAACAGCATGGCAGCTTTGGATTTTCCAATCTACTGTCTTATGGTCCGTACGTGTACCATTTTAAAAAATATATATATATTTTAAGAATGCTGCTCTCACAAACTAGTGTTTGTTTTTTTCTAAAAATTTTCAAGTGATATATTTCACTAATAATTACAAAAATTTCACTTTTTTTTTTTACTTTGTTTCTTGTTTTAAAATTTTTGTAAAGAAAATGATAAAAACAAAAAAAAAATGTTGTTTTGTTGTTTTTATCATTTCTTTTACAAAAGCTTCAAATAGGAAATAAAATGAACGTAATGTAACATTTTTGTAATTAATTAGTAAAAACATATCCACAAAAAATAAAAAGAAAATAAACGAAATACTAACACAAACTATACCTACCTATGTTTTTTGTAGTCATTATATTCAAAAAAATAAATAAATCAATATTTATGAAAAGAAAATATTAGTTGCACATAAATTGTGTTCATATAATCTCACATCGGATTCTTCAGTAGTTAGTCATAGTAGAAGTGGATTACGATCTCAAGTGAATTTTACTTGCAATATCAAGATTTCAAATCCTGGAATCATTACTTTGAGGAGGATTTTACCTAACAACTTCTCCTAATTCGGAGGTTAGTCTCACAGTAATGTCGGTAAGGATACCTTAGTAAAAAACAAACAAAAAAATATGTGAATAAAAGGGAGATAAAAAGAGAAAAACAAGATAAATACTTAATTGCATAAACCTAATGCAACTAAGTTAGGTATATTAAGCCAATTAAATCATTAATTAATGGATTTTGCAAGGTAGCACTCGAGCTTTCCAACGTTCAAGGCTTCCATTAGTTGATTGAGCTACTTTCATCTTGGGATGGGCGGAGGTGAAGTTTTAATAAATAAAAAAATCACTTAACTAGATGGTGATGAAATAAGAGGTATGTGAGTTATCGTCAAACTCACTTAACTCTTATAATCACCAACTATTTTATGTGTAATAATATTACCCTTTATGAATCTTTTTCCCTCTAAAGTGAACCTCTCGCTTTAGAAAAGTTAAATCCTTATGAAAAAAAAAAAGTATTTTTATTGGAATTTTTATCTATTTATTAAAATAAGACTATATATATATATATGCATGCATGCAGTTTGTTTTCTTGGATATTAGCTTGAGAAATTGATATATGAATATAGCTTTTATACAAATAAATTTATATTAATGGATGATTAATTACAGATTATATATTTTTTAATTTAATTTTAATGAATAAATTGTCTTTGTCACTTGAGAAACGAAATTGTTTGTGGCAAATAAAATACCTATAGCAATTAATCATTTGTTATGGATGTTAAAATAATAAATAATAATTGTCATTTATCACACGACAAGAAAAATATTTGACTTGTTTAATAATTAAATGAACAATAACGAATAGTTCAAAAAGTTGAGAAAGCAAGTTCATCAGATTTTATGAGAAAGAAAGTAAAATAATTTTGACACAGCATTTAGAATTGAGCAAAAGGGGTTTTTTTTTTTGGGGGGGGGGGGGGGGGGGCTTTTCTTACTGTAAATTAAAGAATTGTGCTTTTCACGAATTTTTTACATTTCTAATTTACTAATAATTTTTTATGTTTCCACTCATCTAATTTCATTTTGTTAAATTTTAACAAAAAACTTGTAGGAAAATGCTATTTCTACAAAAATATTCCCTTTTGATATTTCACGAACATTAGGTGACATGCTGATAGTGGATAATGAGCGTGCACTGTTATTTTAAAACTTTTTTTTATTTTGATCATCCATATATTTATATTTACACAAAAAAATTTAAATAAATATGTTTATAAAATAAGAAAATAAAAAGATATTTATATTTAAATTATTTAATTAGTTAAAATCACAATACTTTTTAAATTAAATTAAAAATAAATATACCATTACTTATTTATTTTATAAACATATTCACTAAATAAACCTTCAACGTCTATGTATATTTTTACTTTCATAATATAATTCGTGTGATTCTTATGATGATAAATATAATGGCAGTGCTCAAAATTCAATCTTTGAAAAGATTGCGATGAAACGTTTTGTAGGAAAACATTTGCTTTTTTTTTTTTCTCTTTTAATTCCTCTGCATGCAACGGCAGTCATATCTTCCTATTTTTAGCTAAATTAATTATCCACAAAAATAAGTTAAGATGGTAATTAACCTTAACTTTTTATTTTATAAAAATAACTTTGTAAAGAAACTATATAACATTCGTACTACTACAATTAAATGAGAATTAATCTCATAAAACGGTTCAAAGAAATCAAATTTATAAAAAATTCATAATTAAAAAATATAGCTAAATTAATTAAATAATAATTATAATAATTGTAATGCAAGCATTTAAATTTCATATGCTTATTCTGTGTTAACAACTTAATTAATAAAAGTAAAAGACATAAAAAAAAACTAAAATTCAATTCGTATAAATGCTCTATATATATATTCTATTTTCTCATCCTCTATCCACCACCTTATCTCCTCCAAACCTCATAAATAGGCCACCAAGAAACTCTACTACAGAACCCTTCCGCCAAATGCACAGGTCGGTAGTGGGACTTTTATATATATATATCAAACGCTTTGCGGCTGTGCGACGCAGAAGTGACACGCAATTTTGTGTATGTGCGTGAGACATATGTATTCCCATATAATATATATCTTCTTTTTTCTTTTTTTTTTCTTTTATCAGATAGAATGTATAATAGTGAGAGCTTATAGTCATGCTGCAGTCATGTCAGCGCTTTCTTTTATGGTACAATACCATGTCTGTGCTTTTTTTTTTTTGGTATTAATCATATCTGTGCTTTCATTATCAAATAATACTATCTGTGAAATTTATATTATTTTAAATTTAAATATACAGTTATTTGGTGCATTAAAAATTTAAATATTTTTAATTTGGTCAGCCAATAATAAAAAAGATCGATTTAATGGCAAAATTTAATATTATAAGAATATTTTAATATATTTTTTATTATGTATCTATATATAATTTATTTATCTATACATTTAATATAATATAAAAGTGCTTCTACTATTGCTTCTACTATTTTTTGTCACGTGGCTTCTCTTCCTTTGTTATTGTCCATATTGACAGCTCTTTCTTTCTTGACAATATTGTTGTAACAATTTGATTTAATGTTGGCAGCTTTGTTGTGGCTTCATTCGATATAGTAAAAGGTGCACTTATTTAATGAAGTATGTCTTTCTCCCTTTCAACTTTACAACTTTAAGGATGTATATTTACCTTTTAACTTCTTAAACTCGTCACCAAAATTTAGTACCACCATTATTATACATATAAATTACTTCTAGCATATGATTCTAAAATAAAAAACTAAATAAATGAAAGTACATATTTATATCTGAAAGCAAGGTTACAATCCATTAAGTTTTTGAATAAATTTTGTGGTAACATTATATATAAGTTAATTTATTGGGACATATTGAAAAGAATAGTATATAGGTCCTTGGGAGAGTTAGAAAGGCGATGTGGAACTATAGTGTATTTTTTTCTTCTTCTGATGAAACATAGTCCCAAATTCATGTCGAATATATTCTTATATATAATTTATAGTTACAGATCACTTAACTAAATGTTTAGTTATCAAAATTGTGTTGATCATGTGACTCATATGAGTATAGTAAGATCTTTTAATATTTTAGATTAGTGAGAGTTTATTTTATAATTTTATTATGACTTTATTTTGTTATTATGTCTTGAGACCTTGAACAATTATGTTATTATTGTCATTGTCATATAATATTGTTATTAGTATTATCTTCATAGTATTATTTGTTCATATTATGACATATTGTAGATATATTTTGGACTCAATGTTGTTTTGTTATTGTGCTGAGATATTTATTAAATCTTAGAAACTATATTAGGTTGATGCTTGAGGCTATTTTGTTGGAAAATGCACCTTAATTACACATTAACATGCAATTTTGGATGTGCTTTCTTATTACCCATATATCAAATTTTGTTAAGTCACTGACATATGAGTATCTTACTTGTATGATATCAGTACTCTTTTGAGTATGATTTGCTGCATTGTTGAGATGCTTGTAATCTTATTTTGGACTTGTTGTTGAGAGTGCTAACTCTACTTTGACATCATATTGTGGTCACATATTATTTGATTAATTTAGAGAATTATTTTTTATTAAAATTATGTAATATGACTTATGTCATCCAAGTAAAAGAATTCAAATAAAAGAATGCTAAAATTTTTTTAATAAACTTTCGTAAATCATATTATAATTTTATAAAATTTAGATTAATTGAATGTTAAAATTATTAGAATATTTTATTTAACTTAATAATAATTACTATTTTTAATAAACATTGTTAAAGTATTACTCATTTATTTAACCTAAATAATGATCACTATTTTTAATAGAACTATTATTATTAAAGTATTACTCATATATATATATATATATATATATATATATATATATATACGCTTTCCGGCTGTGCGACGCAGAAGTGACACGCAATTTTGCGTATGTGCGTGAGACATGTGTATTCTCATATTTCTATATATATATATATATATATATATATTCTTTTTCTTTTTCATCTTTTGTCAGATAGAATGTATCAAACTACAAAATATTATAGTAGTGAGAGCTTATAGTCATGCTGCAATCATATCAGCGCTTTCTTTTATGGTACATTATCATGTCTGTGCTTTTTTTTTTTTGTATTAATCATATCTGTGCTTTCATTATCAAATCATACTATCTGTGAAATTTATATTATTTTAAATTAAAATATACATTTATTTGATCCATTAAAAATATAAATATTTTTAATTTGGTCAGCCAATAATAATAAACGTCGATTTAATGTAAAAATTTAATATTAAAAGAATATTTTAATATATATATATTTTATGTATCTATATATAATCTATTTATCTATATATTTAATATAATATAAAAGTGCTTCTACTATTGCTTCCATTATTTTTTGTCACGTGGCTGCTCGTCCTTTGTTATTGTCCATATTGACAGCTCTTCTTGCTTGACAACATCGTTGTAACAATTTGATTTAATGTTGGCAGCTTTGTTGTCGCTTCATTCGATTTAGTAAAAGGTGCATTTATTTAATGAAATATGTCTTTCTCCCTTTCAACTTTACAACTTTAAGGATGTATTTTTACCTTTTAACTTCTTAAACTCATCACCAAATTTTAGTACCACCATTATTATACATATAAATTACTTCTAGCATATGATTCTAATATAAAAAAACTAAATAAATGAAAGTACATATTTATATCTGAAAGCAAGGCTACAATCCATTAAGTTTTTGAATAAATTTTATGGTAACATTATATATAAGTTAATTTATTGGGACTTATTGAAAAGAATAGTGTATAGGTCCGTGGGAGAGTTAGAAAGGTAACGTGGAACTATAGTGTATTTTTTTTTTTCTTCTTCTGAAACATAGTCCTAAACTCATATATTCTTACATAATTTATGATTACAAACTTCTTAACCAAAGGTTTATCTATTAAAATTTTGTTGATCATGTGGTTTATGTGAGTATAGTAAGGTCTTTTAATATTTTGAATTAGTGATAATTTATTTTATAATTTTATTATGACTTTATTTTGTAATTATGTCTTGAAACTTTGAACAATTATGTTGTTATTATCGTTGTTATCATATAATATTATTATTAGTATTATCTACACAGTATTATTTGTTTATATTATGACATATTGTAGAGATATTTTGAATTCAATCTCATTTTGTTATTGTGCTGAGATATTTGTTAAATCTTAAAAAACATCTTGGGTTGATGCTTGAGGCTATTTTGTTGAAAAATGCACATTGATCACGTATTGACATGTAATTTTGAATGTGCTTTCCCATTACTCATATATCACATTTTGTTGAGTCATCGGGATATGAGTATCTTACATATATGATATCAGTACTCTTTCGAGTATGATTTTTTGATTTGTTGATATACTTATAGTCTCATTTTGGACTTATTGTTAAGAGTGTTCACTCGATTTTAACATCATATTGTGATCATATATTATTTAATTAATTTAAGAATTATTTTTTATTAAAATAATACAATAAAATTTACCTCATTCAAGTAAGAGAATACTAAATTTTTTTTGGATTAACATAAATTATATTATAATTTTATAAAATTTAAATTAATTAAACGTCAAAATATTTAGAACATTTTATTTAATTTAAATTATAATTATAATTACTATTATTATTCAACCTATTATTATTAAAGCACTACTCTTTTATATATATATGTCAAATGCTTTGCAGCTGCGCAACGCAGAAGTGACACGTAATTTTGTGTACGTGCGTGAGACATGTGTATTCTCATATTCTATATATATTATATATATATATATATATATATATATATATATAATTCTTCTTTACTTTTTTTATCAGTATTTTTGTCGGATAGAATGTATCAAACTAAAAAATATTATAATAGTGTAAAAAAAATACTGAACCTCCAGTACTGGAGGAGGAGCTTATAGTCATGCTGCTATCATATCAGCGCTTTCTTTTATGGTACAGTATAATGTCTGTGCCATTTTGTTTTGGTATTAATCATATCTGTGCTTTCATTATCAAATCATACTATCTGTGAAACTTATATTATTTTAAATTAAAATATACATTTATTTGGTCCATTAAAAATATAAATATTTTTAATTTGGTCAACTAATAATAAAAAGGATCGATTGAATTTCAAAATTTAATATTAAAAAATATTTTAATATATTTTTCATTATGTATCTATATATAATCTATTTATCTATATATTTAATATAATATAAAACTGCTTCTACTATTGCTTCTACTATTTTTTGTCACGTGGCTGCTCTTCCTTTGTTATAGTCCATATTGACAGCTCTTGTTACTTGAGAACATTGTTGTAGCAATTTGATTTAATGTTGGCAGCTTTGTTGTGGCTTCATTCGATATAGCAAAAGGTGCATTTATTTAATGAAATATGTCTATCTCTCTTTCAACTTTACAACTTTAAGGATGTATTTTACCTTTTGCCTTCTTAAACTCATCACCAAAATTTAGTACCACCATTATTATACATACAAATTACTTCTAGCATATGATTCTAATATAAAAAAACTAAATAAATGAAAGTACATATTTATATCTGAAAGCAAGGCTACAGTCCATTAAGTTTTTGAATAAATTTTATGGTAACATTATATATAAGTTAATTTATTGGGGCTTATTGAAAAGAATAGTGTATAGGCCCGAGGGAGAGTTAGAAAGGTAATGTGGAAATATAGTGTTTTTTTTTTCTCCTTCTGAAACATAGTCCCAAACTCATGTCAAATATATCTTTACATAATTTATAGTTACTGATCTCTTAACTAAAGGTTTAATTGTTAAATTTTTGTTGATCATGTGACTTATATAAGTATAATAAGGTCTTTTAATATTTTAGGTTAATAAGAGTTTGTTTTATAATTTTATTATGACTTTATTTTGTTATTATGTCTTGAGACCTTGAACAATTATGTTATTATTATTGTCGTTACCATATAATATTGTTATTAGTATTACCTGCACAGTATTATTTGTTCATATTATGACATATTGTGGAGATATTTTAGACTCAATCTCATTTTATTATTGTACTGAGATATTTGTTAAATCTTAGAAAGCATCTTAGGTTGATGTTTGGGGCCATTTTGTTGGAATATACACCTTGATCACATTTTGGTATACAATTTTGGATGTGCTTTCCCATTACCCATATATTACATTTTGTTGAGTCATCGGGATATGAGTATCTTGCATGATGATATCAGTACTCTTTTAAGTATGATTTTCTACATTGTTGAGATGCCTATAGTCTCATTTTGGACCTGTTGTTGAGAGTGTTAGCTCGATTTTGACATCATGTTGTGGCCACCTATTGTTTGATTAACCTAGAGAATTATTTTCTTATTGAAATGATGCAACATGACTTATGTCATCAAAGTGGGAAAATGCTAGAATTTTTTTTATGGACTAGCATAAATCATATTATAATTTTATAAAATTCAGATTAATTAGACGTCAAAATTATCAGAACATTTTGTTTAGCCTAAATTGTGATCACTATTGTTAATGGGCCTATTGTTGTTAAAGCACTACTCGTGTGAGTTTTGTTTATGGGTCATATATATGGATTTGCCATAGTGAGTATGTTTAACTCATTCTAGATATCTTATATATATAAGGAGACGCTTGTATTCCTGGCCACTCTAGTGCATAAAGTTGCCCCTTTGATACTAACGTGTGAGCGACTACTGTGGGATATAAATAGTATCTCTTTCTCATAGATATTGATTTTAAGGGTTTCAACAATGACTTTCTTGTCAATGCCTTTTCAAGGTAACTCTATTATTCTTTATTTATTTTGATATGTCATAAATTTCAGGATTAATAGATTCAATAAATTCTAGCATAGTGGGACTCTAATGGTTTTCTAGTTGCTTTACCTTCTAGGAAACGCTCACATAGAGGGATTTCTATTTTTGCTAAGGACCTCAATAGTCATTCTTCTGCCAACCTGCAATGCTCACATAGAGGCATTTCTATTTTTGCTAAGGACCCTAATAGCCATTCTTTTGCCAACCTGTTCATTCTTTCAAGATCCATATGTCCTAACCTAGCATGCTATACATTCACATCTAAATTTAAATTTGGGGTGGTAGACAAAACAAAGCAACCATCATTACCACAAGCATAATAAATACTACAAATTATGTCCAACACAATAAAACCACCCAACAAATAACCAGAACCATAATGTATTGTCCCATGGACAATATCTAAAGAATTATCATAGGAATTCACATTGAGATCAAGTCTAAGAAGAGAAACAATTGAAACTATAAGTTACGCTGGATTTCTGGAACAAATATCACATCATATAGGAGTAGGTTTTGTCCACCACGCAACTCTAGTTTACATGTAACACATCCCTTCACTTTGATGGTCACATTGTTTCCTACATAAAGCCATATACTCTAGGAAGGTAGCCAGTGATACTCAACAAATGATCCTCTGTCTTTAGCTATGTGGTCTATGGCCCTTGAGTCTATAATCCACAAAGAATTTGCATCAACCAATAATGTAGTGCTAGAAACATAAACAAAATAAGGATGCTCATCACGTGGTGTTACCTTATTTTGCTTCGGGCAATCCCACCCAAAATGACCCAGGTTGTGACAGACATAACACTCCATCGTATTCACATCATTCTTGTTGCCACCATGTTTTCCTCTTTTCTTGGACTCAAGCCTAGCCTTCTCAAAAGACTTATTAGATCCTTTCTTGGGCCAAGGGTTTCTTGTTCCAAGGCTTCTTACCCTTTTCCTTTTGATTGGATTATGAAGTTCCAGCAGATTCAACCACAAAAGCTTGTTCAAATATCTTAGTATCCTTATAATGCTCATCCTCAAGAACAAGATGGTGCTCTATGTCATCAAAAGTTTTGATGCACTCGTTATGGGTCATACCGACGTCTCTTATTAGGGCGTAATCTGTAAGTGTTGAACTTGATGGTCAACCTCCTAAGTTTAGTAGCGTAAGTGGCCTCCAAACTTGTCTTTCATGCGATCCACATATGTGCAAACTTTAGGTTTGAACTTGGGTCCCTTTGAATAGCATGGCAATGTTGTACCACACAACCACACATGCTTGATGGTAGTAATAGACACATTAAATAATATATTACAATTGGATTCTAATATAAACATTTAATATTTATATAACTTAAAACATTTACATATATTTTATAATATAAAATATACTAATAAATTTATTACTAATTTTTTATTTTCTTTCTATTTATTTATTGATTCAACACTTTATTATTACAATATCATTACCAAGATTACTCACGTTAATAGAATAATGTTCCAGTTGTAAATAAATTTAATAAAGTGTTTAATATATTAAATAAATGTCTATAAATATTAATGTCATTAATATTAAAAAATAGTATTTTAATATATATATATATATGTTTTGTTGTTGAACCACTAAACTATTAACCAATTTCTTGATTTAATGTGTAGCCATGCAACCATTACCCAAGAGGGGGTGAATTGGGTGATGCCTAGTTTTAATGCAACTTTGACAAATTATGCATTTTGAATAACTCAATTAATAAATGAACGGAATAAGTCTAATAAATGTACAACTATTGAGGATTACTCAAATACAACTTGGGATATATGATGAACTAAGTGAATAAGCTAGATATCAAGTTGTAACAATCAAAACATCAAGATATGCAATAGATAAATATATTCTACCAAATCTGAATTTAAAGATGTAGGGAAGAGAATCAAACTCAAGAATTTATCCTGGTTCGACCCACCAACCACTAAAAATGGCCTACATCCATCCTCAAGTTTAACTTGAGATTTTCTTCACTATCTCTAGACTTTACGGGTGCTAGAAAAACCTTTGTACATACAAGAGCACTCCTCACACCTTGGGATACCTCACCCTTGTGCTAGAGCCTCCAATTCTTCAAGCTTCACGGGTGCTTGATGACCTTTACAATCAAAGCACTCTGACACCTTTGGGATACCTCACCCTTTGTGTTTGGTCTCACTATAAGGGATACCTCACCCTTTTCTCTCTTGAGGGATACCTCACCCTCTTACAATGATTTCTAGATGAGAAAGAATAGAAACTCTCACAAGAGTAGATATACAACTTGAAGAACAAAGTATGGATGATCTCTCTTAAGAGTGGATAATACAAGTTGAAGCTGATGGGTATAAAGGATTTACAACACTTAGCTCAAAACAAAGATTTGGAGAAAAAGATGATGAATTTCATTTTCAATGTTCAAGGATAATTTTCAGAATGTTCTCCAACTTGTTTTTGATGCCCAAACACTTTTATTTATAGCCCAATGAGTTTTAGAGTGTTGGAGGTGTTTAGAAATGATTTTCTATGAAAACTAGCCGAAGGTACTTTGTAATCGATTACAAGCTTCATGTAATCGATTACAAGCTTTCAGCACTTTGTAATCGATTACATACTTTGTGTAATCGATTACATGGCACTTTGTAATCGATTACATACCTGTGTAATATTTCAATGTTGTAATCGATTACATGACTTGTGTAATCGATTACACCATTTCTGGTTTTCAAAACCGACTTTAAAAGGTCATAATTTCTTCATTTCTTATCCAATTAAAGCAAATGACCATTCATTGGAAAGATCTTTGAGTCTACTTTCATATGAAAGATTTCATAACAAAACTCAAAGTATTTTGAAAGATATGATCAAAATAATAACCAAAGGTCATATTTTCAAAACTCAAACTTTAATTGGTCATAACTTTTTCGTTTCTTATCCATTTAAAGCAAATGACTAGTCATTGGAAAGATCTTTGAGTCTATTTTCAAATGAGATAAGTTTCAAAGTAAAACTCAAAGTATTTTAAAAGTTATGATCAAAAGAGTAAGTATATGTCAGTTTTACAAAACACAAACTTGACTATTTTTCATAGATTTGAAATACCACCAAGACTAGCTTTCCAAAAATAGTTTGTTGGGCATTTAAACATTTTAGAAACACTTAAAAATATGTTTAAAACTTGTTTGAGCTTAGTGTGATTCCTTTTTACCTTTACACAAGATCTAAGTCCTATAAGTAGCTTGAAGATGTTGGACTAGATCTTTTACCACCATCTTCTTGATGTAATCCAAGCTTCCAAAGAAAATCTTTCTTCAAAACTTGCAAATGCTTGGAACATCTTTTCATTTTCATTCTCCTTGAGTTGAGCATAGTTGTGATCTTTTGCTTTCTTGTTGCAATGCTCACTCTTGGTACTTGAACTATCCTACAAAATATTGCTCACTTAACCAAACATAGTTAGTCCAAATTCATAGCTCAATATCTTCATATGCATGATTCATAAATGTATAACTCTAGTTAGTCTAACATGCATACAAGACTTTCATGACATATCCAATATTAATTCATTTATAACTCATATAAAATATTATTGGATATATTATATGATGAATGTTACATATATCTCATTAAACACATTTATGTAACATGGTCAACATTCTTTTGTGATACATTTGTCATTTATTAAGTACAACTATAAAGCATAAGCATCATTCTTTTTGTCTTGTATTTGTCATCATCAAAACTTAACATATTAAATCATTGGGGCAAACCTATTTCCACAATAACTGGTTCGATTTTCAAAACCTTAATTATATATCATTAGAAAGATCATAAAACAATGATTAAAATGACCCATAGAACACTAAAAAATACCAAGAGATGGACCCTCAATCACACTTAGAAGCTCTCTGCCAAAAACATTGTCGAAAAATGGCAAATTGGCCATTTTTGGGTCTCACACGTGCCATGTGACCATTTTTTTGGTCAAATAGTCACCATGGTCATGCTCCTCTCTTCATTTTGGTTCTAATGATGCAATCAAATTGACCATTCGAGTCAAGGGTGAAACACATTCTCCTTATGCGCAAGTGGGTTAAACTAGCCAGCATGAAGGTCTTCTTCAACCTCCAACCCAAATTTTTTTCAACATTCTTCCATGGCCAACAACCATATTTCAATGGTCATATCTCTCTCATTTCGCAATGAAATCGCACATTCATACCTTGTTAGAAAGCTTGACTCACAAACTGATACGACTTGTGGAGAGAGAGAGAGACCAGCCTCAAAAAGTGACTTGTTCATCCTAAGTTCATTAAAACTTTGACTTCAGATATCTCTTTAATGATTTGCCTATTTTAACCAAATTTTAACATGTTATCCATCAGATAAGCACCATTGTATATGAAATTCATAACATATAACGGTCCCTACTGTTCAGTAGTAGATACTGAGGTGTACTTGAGATAGACACGTCATGGTGGTTTCCTCCTTCCACAGTAGTAGCAGAGCTGGTTGAGACGGGGGGGTTGGTACCTGTAAGGGGACTCCAATGCTTAAGTCAGGTTGTGCACAAGTAAGGTTATGCTATAAGTGATAAGTTACCTGTAGAAGGTGAATAAGTCTGGTATTTATAGAGGTTGGATTGGGAGATACGATCCTGTTATAGTTGCAGAGGATCCCTATAATATCAGAATGTTGATACTATAATTACGGGCAACTAAAAGCGGTTACGAGTGTTATTATTACGCAAGATCATGATTGGTAATAACAGATATTCTCAAAATTTATCCATTGCAAAAATCTTGCGGTAGTGTTGCTGCTATCCAATGTCGTGGTCTAATATGCATAGAGTCGAGATCTTATCTACATGCCATAAGCGAATCCTTGTTGGGGCGCTAACACGGACTCTAGTGTACTGTGTGCCGGGTAGATCCATGGGACATGATCCTGGATCACGGTCCAAAACAGTTGCCCCTATATTGGCACTTAGATGGAACAACTAAGTGTCAAGATACTAAGTTTAATAGGAGCACACGATGTGCAATGGATAAACGGATTCAAGCAAGTCAACATCAGATCTTACGATATTCTCTAAAAGGCCGAGGTCCATTATACGTCATAGTATGCCTCTGGGATTGACGTGTAAGGCCGGGATCTGAGGTGGATCGCTCTACTTACATTATCATTCTGTCATCCGAGGTATATCTTTTGCTGTTGTAACACCCCTTGATTTAATAACTACGACAAAATTGTCATTATGACACGGTTACTAAATTTTGGCGTGTTACGATTGTCAAATAACATTTATCCAAATTAAATATTTGTGCATATACGAGAATTATGAGCCATGAATGAATAGATATATATATATACAGCCAGTTGAAAATATGAATTTCAAAATGTACTCAAATTATATCATTTAAGATTGGACAATCACCTTAAAACTTACATATACCCAAAAATATACTTTATACTGGTGATGCAGCATAAAACATAAACTACCCCCAACATATCCACGACTAAGGAGTTGGGCACTCCATCGGATCCCGAATGCGTAAGGCAACTCCGAACACACTGGTGTAGGGAGAAATACAGGATAAGATCTTCAATCGCAGTCCTTTTCACGGTCAAGGTCAGGTACTTAACATATCGCATACGCTTGTCAGTCCAGTCGACTTCCCAAGCCTTGGCATCTCCGGTGAACTCAATTATGACAAAACCAATAGAGTCCCTTCAAGTTGTCCTTACCGAATGCAGAAGATCAAACCAAGTGAAATCTAGGAGACTTAACCTCGCCCCCCTTATAGACTTTAACCAAAAACCACACAGAATAGCAACAAATACAGAAAAGAGGTAAGACATTCTACTTTCATTACCTATGATGGCAGTGAAGAAACATAACACGAATGACGTAGTCATTCCATACATATAGATATTACAAATATGTTCAAGTTATCAATTGCATAGATATTTTCAGAAAAACATATTCCATGATAATACAACTATCAACAACACTATAACAACAAGTATTCACTATAGATATATAACAAGTATTTATGTTTCCACAATATGTATGTTAACCATGCCATGATAATATGTGAACTAACCATCCATATGCACAATGCGTATGCTGACCATCCTCATGTACAATGTACTCATTTCCTACTCCATGGAGCTAGACTCAAAGTTTTCAGAGATGAATGTCCCAGAAGATCTGTCCCCCCTAAATAGACAGTCTACGCCGAGCCACGAAAAGCAATAGTGGTTTGTCAGGCTGTCAGTGCGTTGTAACAGTGTTCACGACCAGGGGTATAATGTGATAGCATAATCACGAGTGAAACACCGCGCCCCGACCCCCCTCATAGGCCTATACAAGGCCCCACTATCCTGTAAGTTCTCGTTCACTCCTAGGCATAAAACGCCATAATTGTATAATGCACAAATGCATATCCAATGAAATCAAATTACATCGGACTCAATAGTCTATCAGATGTTTCCAGGGTCCAGTTCGTCGGCCCAATACCATAATGATGTCAATGCATGTTCTCTCAGAGTATCTCAATTATACAAATTCAAGAATCATACATTTCAAGATTATAACCCGAAATAGTCATTAACAGATTTGGGTTTCACTCATGGGCCCGATAACAAAGTCATCATTCATAATTAATTTAGGGCTTACCATTGTCTCGTAAAGTTTTATCATTGTTCTTCTCTTTGTCCTTAATAAGATTCATTTAATTAAATGTCTTATGATCCTCAAGGTTTCACTTGCACTCTTAATTTCTATTTCTCTAATCCCATTAGTCATTCATCATTTATCAACAACGTTTGATCCCATTCCCGGGTCCACATCAAGCCAATAACACACTTTAAGGATAAACACAACCCCATCCATAGTTATGATAAAAGTTAAACATTAGGTTCATTATGTTCCTCACGACCTCACCCATACTCATGTCTTTTCTTTATTCTAAAATTATTCTAAACTATAGGGCAAACTATCATTCTTGGTTCTTTCCATTTTATGAATCCCTAATAAGCTTTTAATCATTCTATTAATTATGTTTAATAAGTTTATCCTAGTACTAAAGCCTTATAATGAGTGCCCAAGGAGATCGGGAGCCTCCAAGGGGCTAGAAAAGCCTAAAATCCTTCATAATTCAAGATTACATGGCTTAGAGAGGATACACGACCACGACTACACGGACTGTCCAAAATACACGGCTGTGTATCAATACACAGCCTAGGCCGTGTATGACTCTGGAGTCTCTGTTCTGGCATGCTGGAGTACACGACCGTGTACAATCACACAGCCTAGGCCGTGTACTCCTCTGTAAATGCAAAAACTCACCAGAAATTAATCCAATCTTCATACAATCTAAGATCTATCAACATACAACTCAATCCTACCATTCAAACAATCAAAATATAACCAAAATAACTCAACCAAATGGGTATCCCATAAATGGGTTTCAACCCCATCAACACAACCAAGAGTTTCTTACTACCAAATTGGGTTGAAAAGAATAATCTTCCTCTTACCTTAGTGAAGAATAAGGAAATCAAGCTCCTTTTGTCCTTAGAATTTTGTGTTTCACCACCACAAGATCCTTGGGTGTTCAAATCTAACAAATCAAGATCAAAGAGTGGAAATGGCATCCATAGTCACCAATGTGACCATGGTCCATGAAAATGAGGTGAAAATGAGAAGAAAGTTGAGAGTTTTACCTTAAAGCTTGAAGCTTTGGTGTTGGGCTACCAACCATGAAAATGGGAGAGCCAAGAAGAGTTCCACCAAGAAGAAAGCTTGAAGATGGTGAGGAAAGACAATGGCTTGAGTTAGCTTGAGCAAGGAAACTTAAAAGTTCAACAATGGAGTGTTTATATGTGAGAGAAGAAAGGAAGAAAGGAAGAGAGGGAGAGAGCTGCGTGAGAGGGGGAAAAAGAGGGAATGAAATGTGATATTTCCCTTCCCCAAACCGTGCAGCACCTTAGAGAGGAGAGAGAGAAAAAAAAGTGGTTGGGAGGAAGCTTCCTTGAGAAGATTCACACGCTTCTCGATAAAGTAAAATGTGGAGTCACTTAAATGATGTCATAAAAGTAATTAGATAGAAATAATCTACTAGAGCTATTTCTCAGTATACAAAATTTACAGTTAGCAGAAATAATATTTTATTATTCCACAGATAATAAAATATACTACAATTTTATTTATCAGATAAAATCTCGTAAAACATAAATCTCGCAAACTATGCCCAGCCTCGGGTTTAGTAAGATCCCCGTCGACGTTTCTACAGTCCAAAGTTTACCAGCCTCAGGTAAAATATTTCGTTTTCCCGGTTTCGCTCAGTGGGCACGTAAAATGAGAAGTATATTAAAATATTCAACATTTCCAAAAAATTCCTCAAAAATTCCTAAAAACCAAAAATATTGTAAAATAACTATTTATCATGAAACAAACAGTTTTCTGAGACGTTACACTGATACTGCTCAGTGTGCATGCAAAATGACAAATATATTAAAATATTCGACATTTTTTGAAAAATCTAGAAAAATTTTCAAAAATCATAAATGTTATAAAATGATTATTTATAATGAAATAAATAATTTTCGGGATGTTACAGTTGTCCCTATGTGTAGTTAACAGGGTCTTTGTTGTCCTACCTTGCAGCTTTTGCTTTTCAGTTTGTGGCAGTCTAAGCCTACTTGGGAACCGTCGCTTTGACTATTGAGAATTAAAAACTCATTTTAAAAAGGATAGGTGTTTCAAGCTGTTTCCCAACTACACACTACTTCTATGACTAACCACAGAGAGGGAGCATTAAAATACGACTTTGAACGTGCAATTAGTTTATCTTCTCAGGGGCCAATCAAAATGCTTCGCTCCCTCTATAAATAGGGAACGTTTGCATTAAGGCTGGCATTCCTTTTGTTCTCTAGTTCTCTAGTTTTGTTTGAGAGTGATCTTTCTCCAAAGGATGACTTTCTCTCTCCCATTTCTAGTGAACATTTGGAGGGTCTTGCCTCTTTCTGAAGCCATTTTCCTATTCTTCTCCAAATTCTCCAAGGTGTTCTCTTCATTGCTACTAGTTTTTCCAGTGGAGGTCTTTCTTTATTGGCATAACGGCTTAGTGAGGACCAAGTAGCTGCCCTACACGACTATGTCAATATACATCCAAATGGCAGAAGCATTTCTCTCCCAGCTACGCAGGAGCGTACATCCTTCCTGCTTTTTCCTGGTGGATCCATGGTTTCAGCTTTAGTTCTTGTGAGGCATGGAGATACTCCACGCTTCATCCTCCTACTTTCTCGATTATTGTGGAGGCACTTGGCTACTCTGAAGTGCAGTTGGATATGTAGGAAAGTGGAACAATATCTTGGAGCGACTTGGGGTGAAACATTCTCAAGTTAGCCAACCAGAGGAAAGATGGGTGTTGCTTCCTGAAAGAACCGTGGAGGCGATTGTGGTCAGTGGTCATCATAATCATCACTGTCTTTGTCTGACTTCCTTTCTGGCTCTCTCTAATGGACATTCTTGACTTAGTAGTTTATGTACTTTTTTTTGTTAGAGCTGACAATGTATGAAATGAGAATAATAATAAAACTTCATTTTTAAATCCTATGACTTGTATCTTCTATTTTCTTATTTCCATTCTCTTCTTTTTCTTTTTCTTTTTCTTCAGAATGAGTTCAATGTTCATCATATGATAGTATGCCATGTTGCTTCCAGCTTGATGCTTAGCTAGTATAGCGAAGTAACAAGCTAAGTCTCAATGCCTCCAGGTAACGAGATTTGTGCTTCTACCTGAAGTCATGGTTTGTTCTGTCCCATGGGGTTAAAAGCTCTAATCTACAGATGTTTACGGCCAAGTCATTTGACATTGGTGGAAACGTTGTAGTCTGGACAGAGTCCACACGTTAGTTGAGCATAAGTGGACATTCAGGGGTGTAGCAGGGGTCCGTAGAAAAAACCCAGACTCAATTGCAGGGCTTGCCTGATGTTTGGTTTTTTGTGCAATTGTCCTTTCAACTACTGCGATAGTTGTGGAATCCACATGGCACATTTTAACTAGGTAAACATGGTTAGGGTTTTGCGTGTCATGATAAGCAGCTTTTGAAATCTAAAGTGTTAAGACAGAATTGTCCTCTAACTGTATAACCTCTATAAATAGGGGCTAAAAGTGCCCTTTTCCACACATTACTTTTCTTCTCCAAACTCCAGTTACTTAAAGCAATTTTTAATGACTTTTCAAGGCATGATAGTGTAGTTTGAAGTAATTGGCAACGATTTTCCTTTAGTTTCATTTCCTTTCATCACCCATTTCCTGCATTTTTCTAAGGTACGTCGCCTTCTGTCATCTATTCTTACTGTTTTTACCATATTTAAGATAGAGGGTTTCTGCCCTCCCTTTCATTTTATAGCGAAGTAGGTAGGGATACCTGCATTCTTAAGTTCATTTTGTGGTTTCACTTGTGGAGCACCCTCTCTATCATGCCATAAGCAATAAAGGTGTCCAACTAAGGCTTTGGCTTCTAAAGGTGTGGGGATCTAGTTTAGGAAAGGTAGGGTGGCTTCCGATGTGGACTACCACTGTTTTCCTCCGTAGTTTGCCTCTTCACATCTGAATTTATAGATTGATTTTCCTAATTCTGACAATATTTACCAGTCTCTGTGGGTGTTTCCAAGAGTTCTATGGCAAGGAGAAGAGTGGCGGCGTAGAGGAGGCCGGTTGTTGAGGGACCTCTGGTGCTGGCCCCCATCAGGATCATATACCTCTGGGTAGAGGACGACTTCTGGAATAAAGAGTCTGTATTCTGAGTTACGGAGAAGCTTGATAAGCTCAAGGAGTATTTGAGGTTGATAAATGATGGTCTGGGTGACCACGAATATCAAATTCTGGCACCGGAGGAGAATTAGATAGTGTGTTCAGGCTGGGAGGTGGGCGCATACTTCATGTTTTTGTACGAGGATCTCTTTATTAGGCAGGGACTTTAGATTCCTTTCACCAAATTTCAAATTGTGGTCCTCTCTGTACCCTCAATGTGGCCCCTTCTCAGCTTCACCCTAACAGTTGCGGAAATATTCTCGCCTTCTATCTTTCCACCCGGTGGTGCCCTTAGGGAGAAGGGGTATACCAAAAGAACTGGTTCACGATCTGGTGACGATTTGAATGAAAAGTGTTTGAGGTCTTCCAGGATAGCTTCAAGGACTTGAAAAAAAGCTCTTTAAGTTGATGGCGGCACCAAACACCCATCTGTTCTTTCTAGATGAAGGGGAGCCGATATTCAACTTATACTGGACAACCCAGGCATGGAGCAGCCCTTTTGGGTTAATTGAAAAGGAGATGTACGATCTTAACCAGGATGACATAGAGTGCATCGAGTTCATGAACCTATGGGCTTGAGAAGTTGGGTTGATTCCATGTAAGGAACTTCTAGAAACTCCCGATGATAAAATTGTGGGGGTTATACTTGGTAGGTTAGGCCATAGTAAGTAGTCCTCTTTTCCTCTATTTATCGCGTCCCCTTGCCCTCTGCATTGGGCATTTTATTTTTTGTAAAGATAAATACCCCGGTTATCGAGGTACGTTTCATTAATTCCTTTTGCTTTCGTTGCTTGCCGTTGTATGTGTTTCTTATCCATGGTCTGTATTGGGTCCAACGCCCACTATAAATATGCACTTAGTAATCGTTTAAGGACTTAGAAGAATTTTCAAATTTAATTAAACCATTGGTCTAGGGTCCAATGCCCAAAACATTTGAGTAGTCAAAATTCTGCATAGGACTTGGGCAAAATTTAAGATAATCCATAACTAGGGTCTTTAATGTTTACAGTCTAATGCGAAAAATTACCTAATAAGGAATTTTTAACTTCAGAACCAGTTTAACATAAGATATTCATGGTAGGTACTTAATGGCGGAGTACAGATGTCATAATCCATGTTTCCAATTAGTTTCACAACCACAAAATGGTCTTGGCCAAGTGTTGAGGATTAAGTATAGGCCCATAACTCACAACCAAAACACTCAAGTGGGTTTTACGGGTTATTCCTCTTAACCTAGAATCTAAGAGATCTTGGATCCTATAGGGAACAGGCTCGAGACAATCTCAAGGCATTTTCTGGCTTGAAGGTCTTTAAATTGTTGAAATCCATATCCTATAAGGAATGGGCTCAGTGGACATTCACAAGACAGAATTCGGCTTGAGGGTCCTTTGATACTTGATATTACGAGATGTATGAAAATAACTTTATTTTATTGATAGATCGTACGACTGAAGTCCGTACAGAGTATATGCTCACCAAAATTGGGGCAGATCAAACAAAGTAAACTAAGACTAAGCCTTAAAGGCTACTTACCTACAGTACTTTCTAAGTTTGTTCGCATTCCAAAAGTTCTTGATTGGCTTTCTTGTTAATGTCTCTATGATGTAAGTTCCTTTGCTTGTGTTGATTATAATGCAGTAGAGGCTTTCCCAATTATGGGCTAACTTCCCTTAGGAGGCATTCCTACCACCAATGTCTGTTCTTTGGAGTTCTAAGTCCCCTGACTGGAATTTTTGTAGGACAACATTCAAATTATAATGAGCTACCATCTTCTGTTTGATGGCGGCATCACATATATGAGCGACACACCTTCTTTCTTCCAAGAGATCCAAGCCTTCTCTGATAAGTCCAGGGTTGCTGTTAGGTGAAAACTATTACAGACACCAGCTTGGCTCCCTAATTTCCACTAGAATCATAGCCTCGCACCCATAAGTAAGTTTAAAGGGGGTTTCACCCTTGTCGAGTAAGGTATAGTCCGGTAGGCCCAGATGACATGGTCTAGCTGTTCAACCAAATTTTTCTTAGCTTTATCCAACTTTTTTTTAATTCCATGGACAATAACTCGGTTGGCGGCTTCAGCTTATCCATTTGTCTTAGGGTTCTCAACAAAACTACAATGATGCTTGATTTTTAGTCCAACAAGCAGCTCTTCGAAACCCTTATCTTTAAACTGGGTCCTGTTGTCCGTCATAATGGACTTTAGAACCCTGAACTTGGTGATGATGCGGTGCCAAGTGAACTTTTGGACCCAAGCAGAGGTGATCGTGATTAAGGGTTCTGCCTCGATCCAATTTGTGAAATAGTCCACGGCCACAACCAAGTACTTCAATTGTCTAGGTTCTTGAGGGAATGGATCTAAGATATCTATACCCCATCTGTAGAATGGCTAGGGTACAGACGTCGTGAATAGTTCTTCTAGAGGAGCTTGATAGAGGTCCATGTGGCACTAGCATTTATCACAAACCCAGATATGTGCAAGGGAGTCGACTTCCATTGTAGGCTAATAATATCCAGCCCTGAGTTCCTTCAAAGCTAAGGTTTTGCCTTCTAAGTAGTGTCCACAGCTCCTCTCATGAACCTCAGCCAGTATATATTCTGCTTCTTTTGACATGAGACATTAAAGGAGAGTAAGGAAAACTCACGTCAGTATAACTGCCCATCGTAGATGGTGTACCTGACTGCAGTCTTAATTAGTTTGGAGTCTTCCTTCGGATCAGAAGGCCTGGCTCTGGACTGTAGATACTCCATGATTGGGGTAATCCAAGTATGCTTTCCTCCTTCCACTTGAAAAATGGCTTCATCCGTGATGGAGGATTGCGAGAGGGTCTCTTGGATCATGGAATGGTTAGTGTCTGGGCTTTTAGTACTGGCCAGTTTGGACAGGAGGTTTGCCCTGGAGTTCTGCTCCCTGTGTATGTGCTCTATCTTGGCATTCTATAAGCTCTTGAGAAGCTCTTGTACCTTAGCTAAATATCTTTGAAAGCGGGGCTCCTTGGCTTGATAATCACCCAGGATATAGGAGGTTACAAGTTGGGAGTCACTTCAAAGTATAATCTTAACCGCTCCCATGTCCTTGGCCATTACCAATCTGATAATACATGCTTCATACTACGCCTGATTGTTTAAGGTTGGGAACTCAAACTTTAGGAAGTTTTCCACTATCACTCCTTTAGAATTTTCCAAAATCACCCTAGCACCACTTCCCTTGGGGTTCAAGGATCCATCAACGAATATGGTCCAAGACATTCCTTCAAGGTCGCCAAGGTCAGAAGTGAGTTTTACCAGAAAGTCTGAGAGCGCTTGAGCCTTTATTGCTAGTTGAGGCTTATATGCGATTCCCAACTCAGAAAGCTTGATGGACTAGGATATCATTCTCCCTACTAAGTCTGGCTTATGCAGTACCTAACAGATAGGTTAGTACGTCCTTACCACCACAATATGACGTTGGAAATACTGTCTGAGCCTTTAGGCCATGGTGATAAGTGCAAAGGCAACCTTTTCAATCTTTTAGTAGCTGATAACAATATATATATTTTATTCATTTAATGATCCTCTCACTAGGTGTCTTAAGGTTCAATTGGGCTTAATTAAGTTGTTTTTGTCATATTTTATAATATTGGGCCTAATTGGATCATTGTGGGAATTATTGCATGAATTAGTCTTAATTTATCTATTGGACAGTGTTCAGTATTTTGAATATAATATGAGTTTGAAGTATCTTATTGATATGATTCTAGTCTTATAAGAAAGTTAAGACAAATATTTACAATTTTCATGAAGACCCCAAGAGCTGAATCACACATTTGGATAATTTAAATTAAAGTTGAAGCAAGAGCCAGAATGCTGATCCTGATAGCTTGACCTCTGCGCATTCATTGATCCATATCTTGAGTTATAAGAGTCTTATGGATGTCAAACTAAGCTCAAATCGAATCTAAGACCCAAATATACAACTCTTATGAAGACTCCTAATCCAAACTACGTCATTTTGAGTGTACAATTGAAGCTGAAAAATAAAGATGAGTTGTTGACAAGTTTGGCCACTTAACATGAGTTGTAGACCTCTAATTGACATAGGGTTTGACCCAATGATTCCTAATGGACCCAACTTTGTAACTAATAGGTTTATAATCATGTAAGGCCAAATTATAGGTTATTTATAGGGGTTAGTAGCAGAGAACAAAACTCAGCTTTTCATTCTACACTTTTCATTCTCTCTCTAGATCTAGATTTCTCTCTTTTCTCCCTTCTCTCTAGATCCTTCTCTCTAGATTTTCTTTTCTTTTTCTAAGTTATTCCCTCCTATTCATGGAAGGGTAGAGCCTTTAATCAATCTAAAGGATTCAATATTCTTGATGCTTAATCTTGATATTCTGTTTTAATTGCTTACACTCAATTATTAATCAAGTTTCTCTCCTTCATCTTTGCTTAATTCTGATTGAGTTGCTTAATTTGGTTAAGTTATTCATATGATAATTGCGTAATTACCATGTTTGAAAGATGAATTATAGAGACTAAACAAGACATTAAAGGTTTTGATAAAATGTTTAGTTTGGTTAGATCTTGGTTTTTAAGTTAATTCAGGTTTTGGATGGATGCTTAATTTGTCTAACCTTAATTAATTGAATTCTAGATATGTATCTTGTAAAAGATCTATGGATCATTTTGAGGCATCTTGATATGATCTAAGACTAAGGATTTAGTTGATAATTGAATGGACCTATAGTGATCAAGGATTGATTAAAATTAAGATTGGATAATTCTCTTAGATTGATTATTTCCTAATTCTATTTTCTTTTTTTTAATTGCTTTCTATTTCTGTTATTTGATATTACAAACTCCTTTTCCTCATATTTACTAACATCTTAATTTGATTTCATGATCACAATCAGAGTGATCTGTGGGCTCAACCCGGTGTTACTTTATATTACAAGTTATTTTGATAAACTGATTATAAATTGATAAATTTGGTAGTCTTGATAGTTATCAGTAGCGGAGCTCAGGGCCTTGCAAAACTTTGCTTACAAAGTAGATTGGCTTCTGTTGCTCTGCCATCTCCCGAATTAGCACTGAACTTAAAGTCTTTTCGTGAATTGAAAGGTACAAGTACAATGTCTCATAAGGATCCGGTCTTGTTAGTATGGGGGAAGAAGACAGAAGATTCTTCAAGGAAGAAAATGAATCCTCATATTCCTGAGTCTACTCAAAATCCTTTCCTTTCTTGAGTAGTTTAAATAAGGAAAGGGATTTGTGAGTGGCTTTGGCAAGGATGCGTGTGAGGGCCACAATCAAGTTAGTTCACCCTTCAACCGGGGTCTAGTACCGAATTTCTTTCGAACATCTACCACTCGGGGACTTTGCAAATTCTAAGGTTTTCATTATAGCATTTTCGTGTGACAATTTCGTTGCCCTTGACTCCGTGATAACCTCGTCATTTTTGTTGCACTTCTTTGATACCACTGCACTAACTCAGGGCTACTTTGCTTTGCTGCCCTTGTGATAAGCACCGGTGCCAAGGGCATTTGATTTATCGCGTTAGCCTTAATTGAAATGACCAACGGATCATCATGGTCCGAGATGATCCCATCATAGTCTTTGCCTATAAAGGTAATGGGGGGTTCCTTCCATTCTCCGACCCGTGACTTGGAGCACCGCTTGGATTTATCTGGGTTAGCCTTAATTCTACGATGAGCCAGCATAAAGCCCAAGAACTTGCTTGTTTGGACCCTGAAGGCGTACTTTTCTGGGTTAAGTCTTATATTATGCTTTCAGAGTTGTGCAAACACTTCTTTGAGATCCACAATGTGTGATCCACCTTGTGGGGTCTTCATTATCATGTCGTTAATATAAACCTCCTGCATCTTCTTCACTTAGTTTTCAAATACCTTGTTCATTATTCTCTGGTAGATGGCTCTTGCATTTTTCAGACTGAAGGGCATGAAAATAAATAGACTCAAAAGAGCTTTCCAATGAGTGGTCAGAAATGAAGAAGTTATGACTTTAAAGTCGGTTTTAAAACCAGAAAAAGCATAAACCCTATAGCAGTAACTTGCCCTATCAGTGATGAAGGCAGTCTTGTCTTCATCCTCAGGGTATATTAGGATATGATTGTACCCAAAATATGCGTCTATGAAAAAAAATAAATAGAAGCCTAAGGAGCTGTCAACCAACTTATCCATATTAGGGAGTGGGTACTGGTCTTTAAGGCAGACCTTGTTTAAGTCTGTATAGTCCACTCACATTCTCCACTTCTCATTTGACTTCTTCACTAAGGCCACGTTAGATAACTACTTGGTGTAAGATACTTCCCTGATGAAGTTGGTGTTGAGCAACTCCTTCACCTGTTCTTCGATAACCTACTACCTTTCTAGGCCAACTTTTCTTTTCTTCCAGGAGATTGGCCTCATATATTCCCTAATAGACAGGCGATGATAGATGAAGGTAGGGTCAAGCCTAAGCATGTCGAAGGACATCTGGGCAAAGAGGTCTTTATTTTTATGCAACAGCTCAATCAGTTGGCACCTCTCTATTGATATTGATTTGTGGGATATTGTGTTTGATGGATTTACTTGCAAATCAAAATAATATCGGAATGACTACGATAAGAAATGCTTTTCATTGAACATTGAGCAACGCAAAAATACGGCAAAGTCTTCTTCCAAGTTTGCTCTGATCTTGGTGACCTGATCCGGCTTGGTACCAAGTTGGAGCAGCTGTAGTTCACCCTTCAACTGGGGTCTAGTACCCCGAATTTCTTCTCGAACATCTAGCTTGGTCATAAAGATGTTGATATAATCTAGAGCTGGGCTAGATGTGCTAACCTTTGCTTTCTGGGGACTTTGCAAATTCTAAGGTTTTCATTATAGCATTTTCAGGTGACAATTTCGTTGCCCTTGACTGTGATAACCTCGTCATTTTTGCTGAGAAACTTTATGTCCAGGTGAGTAGTGGACACCATGGTGCCAAGGGCATTAAAGGCAAGACATCCCAAGATGATGTTATATGTCGATGGGTAGTCTACGACCAAAAACCTGACCTTAACAGTCTTTAAAAGTTTAGTGGTTCCTAAGGTCAGGTAGGTCTAAATTCCTTATAGGCCTTAGGTAAAGGGTAGAATCATGTGCACTTGGTAAAATTTGAATATTATGTTTAACATATGATTACATTCATTCTTGTTATACTTTTTGCTTACTATTTTGCATATTTCTTGATCATATGATATTCTAAAAGCTTTAAATTTTCTATACATTTCTACATGTGATAATATCTTTGTTCACTTCTTGTTTGAAGTAGCACATTTGATAAAAATATTTTAGAACTTGGCATATTGGATAAAATATAACTCAACCTTAAAAATCATAACTCTTGCTTTGCTCGATAAAGTTACAATTTTCTCAGATAATTTGTAGTTTTTGTAAGTTTTGGAGCCCGAGTGGAGTTTTAAACATGTCATGATGTCTTGGAATTGTTTTGGAAAGTTACTTCCTGTTTGAACAAGGTTGTATATGATGTACAAGACTTGGAATGTTTTGGATCTTGTTGGAGTGATAATTGCACTTGTAAACCCCCTAAGCTCATTATCATAGAGAGTTAACTTTGAGCTTGGAACTTCCAGCTTCTGATACAGGTCCATGAACATGATGTTAGCTAAACTCCCTTGGTCAACAAAGATATGTTGAACCTCAATATTAGAGATTATTCTTGAAATGACCAACGGATCATCATGGTCCGAGATGATCCCATCATAGTCTTTGCCTATAAAGGTAATGGGGGGTTCCTTCCATTCTCCGACCCGTGACTTGGATGCGAAGTAGGAGATGCTCAGTACTACCATCCTTAAAGCTTTCTTCTGGGCACCATTGGATGATTCACCACGTGTGAACCCTCTAGTAATAGTGTTGATGGTTCTGTTGGGCTGGATATAGTGATTGTCGTTGTTATCGGATGGAGTGTCCCTATTCCTGTCCTACCGGCTGTCTATATCACAGCGAGGTGGACTCCAAGATCTCCTCCTAAGACTCCAAGTCCTTCTTCTTTGGTGTGGAGACAAGTTCCAAGTCCTTCTTCTATAGCGCCCATCATTTTGGACATTGCTGATGTATTGATCCAGTCGTCCTGCCCTAATCAACGACTTGATAGCGTCACAGAGTTGATAACAATCTTTAGTGTCATGGTCGTAGCTCTTGTGCCATGTATAGTGTTTGGTGCAATCCTTTTGTGCATGTTTCTTCAGAAGGGGTGGCCTCTTGATGCCCTAGAACTCTATCTATAACACTTCACTCAAGATTGTTCCATGTGGGGTGTTTAAAGTAGTGTAATTGGAGTATTTGCCTTAAGGTGCATCGTCCTTAGAAGAGTTTCGGGGCCACGAGGAGTTATTGACTTTTTGGTTAGAGGAATCACCTTTCTCAAAACCCCTTTGAGCCTTAGTAACATCTTTAATGGTTATATACTTCAAGGATCTCTATCAAAGTTCTTCCATGTTCTCTAGTTTTTTCTTCGCCAAGGATACAAAAAACTGGGAGTTAGTTTGGAGTCCACTTCTGGCGTAATGGAGAGCAATTCTATCGTCAAAGTTCTCTACGTTGACACAAGTTTTATTATATCTCTTAAGGTATTCGCAAAGGGGCTCATCACACCCTTGGCGAATCTCAGAGAGAGATTCAATGAACTTGGGTTGTTCTTTGCTAGTAGTGTACTGGAGTAAGAAACATTGTCTAAGGTCCAGTCAGTTAGTGACAGATCCCTGTGGCAAGGTCACAAACCATCTAAGGGCTCCCTTCTTCAAGGAAAGGAGGAAGGCACGACATAGTAACTGTGAGGATCCCCTATGTCTATGTGCTCTTGAGGGTTTATGATCTCGTCATAAAGTTCCACGTTGGCTAGGAGTTTAAAATTCCTTGGAACCCTAAACTCCATAAGTTGAGCAGAGAAGGGCTACTCCTGATCATTGAGGTCCAGATTGTTGTTAACAATATTGGACATTCCGATATTAGGATATGGCATTCTCCTCTAGTCATCAGTTATGTTTTGCATTCCATTTTGACATTGTATTCTGGACTGGTCTTCATGCACAGACTGTCCCAAATCCTCTAACCTGTGGTATTGCTATTCCAACGTCGCCATTTGTTGTTGCACCAATTCTTGGAATCGATTTCTGGACATGTTTGATTGAGTCATACCCTCTGGACGAGAAACTCGGTTATCAACAACGTCGTTCGTGGGTCCCAGGCATTAGTGCGCTAGGATTCTGGACCCATGAACGTCAGAATTGGCTCATTGCACGTGGATTCCAAGTCTTTCCCTCATAGGAACCATGCACGATAGGTGAGGGCTCTCATTAAAAAGCAAGGTTTCATGCCCATCGTGTAGAGGCTCTGTGTTGGGTACCTGGTTTCTCGCAATGGAGGTTTCAACAACTGGTGGAGGAACCAAGGGGGAGGACATTCTGTGGTGGTTTGTGCGGCATCTCATCTTCTCAAGTTTTATCTCGTGTTTACCATGGTTGAGTGGGAATATAAGTTTATGGCTCCCCACAGATGACACTAATGTTTAGTAGTGGATACTGAGGTGTACTTAAGATAGGCACATCACAGTGATTTCCTCCTTGCACAACAGCAGTAGAGCTTGTTGAGATGGGGGGTTGGTACCTGCAAAGGGATTCCAATGCTCAAGTCAGGTTGTGCACAAGTAGGGTTATGCTATAAGCAATAAGTTACCTGTAGAAGGTGAATAAGTCTAGTATTTATAGAGGCTGGATTGGAGATATGATCCTATTATAGTTGCAGAGGATCCTTATAATATCGGAATATTGATATTGTAATTAAAGGTAGCTAAAGGCGGTTACATGTGTTATTATTAAGTAAGATCATGATTAACAATAATAAATATTCTTAGGATTATCCATTGCACAGATCTTGCGGTAGTGTTACTACTACCCAATGCTGTGGTCCTACATGCACAGCGCCAAGATCTCATCTACATGCCATAAGTGAATCCCTGTTGGGGTGCTAACAATGAACTCTGGTGTACTACGAACCAGGTAGATCCATGAGACATGATCCCAGATCACGGTCCAGAACACTTACTTTTTTGTACCATTAAAGGTCCAAGAATGCCTTAAAAGGAAGATAAACATGCAAAATGGAGGAGAAAGCACATTGACCTTGAAAAACCAACCTTGCTCTTATACCAATGTTGGAAATGGACTTAGAGATTTAAGCAGAGCGGAATAAGATCATACCTTAGTCGAGCCTAACCAAAATGCTTTCCAATGATTTGCTCTATATCACCATGTACTAACCTTTGTGATTTTACACAAGATCACCAATTAATGAAATCTTGTGCATTTTCCACAGCAAACACACTCAAATCTAGATGGCTCTACTCTCTCTCACTTTTTTGTAGATATTGTAAATCTCTCCCTCTTGTGGATATCTAGCCAAAGAAATGTAGTTTTTAGTTGGTATCTATCGTGAGGGTGTTGCCTAGACTTTCCTATAAAAGAAGTCAGAAAGAGTTTTTGAATCTATTTCCACCCATTAAAATGTTGAAAGCCTAATGACATGGAAAAACTATAATTCTACCAAGAAAGAAAAAGTTCTATTGCATAATTATGGATTGCATGCATTTTATTATACCATTAATTTAGGCATGAGCCTTTACACCATTCTATTACACACATGGATAGTTCTATATATATAGGCATGAGCCTTTACACCATTAATTCCCCACATTAAAGCATAATTGGAGGTTATCCCAAAGAGAAACAATTAAATTATCAAAGAAGATTTAGGGAGTTGCCATTAATTTTTTTTTAGAGAAACTAATTAAAAAAATGTTTTGAAAATTGGTCGTTTGAAGTGTGATCAGTTTCAAGGGTTTGGTTATGTATATGGGAATAGTGAAAATTGAATTTCAATACAACTCTAATACATTCTAAGATAGTTACCATAAAGTTAATTATGCAAATTATTAATTATAACCTTGATAACGTTCTTTTTATCCCTCAAAGCGTTATTTAAACAATAATCACGAAGGTAACCAAGTAAGCTAGGCAAGCAAAGCAACAAAATATTTAAACAAAAATAAATAAATAATGAATCCACATGATCACAAGAAAAGATAAGCCACTACTTCATTTTTAACAAAAACAAAAAATCAAGTAAAAAGAAACTCATTAAATGAAAACCCTATTTTTATAATAATAATAATAATAATAATAATAATAATAATAATAATAATAATAATAATAATAATAATAATAATATTATTATTATTATTATTATTATTATTATTATTATTATATGTTTTTCAATTTTTCATTTTGTTTTTGGACTAATCCTGCAAGTAAACTTCTAAAATCCCAACCTGTCAAGCACAAAAGCTTTAGCCTACAAACAACAATCTAGCGTTATGGTGTCAAATGGGTCAAACTTGATGGGCCGACCTAAATAGCTCGACAAAATTGACAAGTTGGGTAAAAAAATTTGATGCAAAAAATAATTTTGGCCTGACTGGATTAGCCTGATTTTTGCTTGACCCAACATGGGCTCATTTATAGTGGGATGAACTAACTCGCTCGCATGATAGTTAATTATTTAATTAATAATTTTTATGATATGTAAATAGTTTTACCCTTATTTTTTCTAATATAAATTAATGTGTCACAAAAATAATTTTATTTGATGTTTGTTAGTATTTGAAGTATGCAAAAGAAAAATATAGTAATGAAACATAATGATACAACTTTTTAGTGTTAAAAATATAAGAGAATTTTTTTAAAAAAAATCAGGCTAATGGACCAACACAACCTAATTCATGGCCTACATAGGGTCGAGCTGGGTTAGCAAAATGCTAGTTCACAACAAGTTTGGCCTGACCTGATATAACATTCCGAAAATTATTTATTTCATCACAAATAGTCATTTCCCAATATTTGTGATTTTTAAAATTTTTTTGAAATTTTTTGAAAACGTTGAATTTTTCAATATATTTCTCATTTTGCGTACACACTGAGCAGAGTCAGTGTAACACCTTCGAAAATTATTTATTTCATGATGAATAGTCATTTTTTTAATATTTGTGATTTTTGAGAATTTTTGTGAATTTTTCTGAAAATGTCGAATATTTTAGTATATTCTTCATTTTGCATGCGCGCTGAGCGGAGTCAGAAAAACGAAATGTTTTCCTAAAACCTGGTAAACATTGAACTGTGAAAACGTTGACGGGGGATCTTACTAAACCCGAGGTGGGACACAGTTTACGAAATTTACATTTTTCGAGGTTTTATCTGATAAATAAAATCTATGTTCGTATTGTTAAATAAAAATTTTTGCGGTATGCTCTATTATTCGATGGATAACTAATATTGGCTTGTACACTGTAACAATTATCCATTGGGTAATAACTTGTAGTAAAATCCTAATTACCATATTATTTTAACTATTAAATTACATTATCTTATCCAAAAGTAATCTCCTTTATGTCTAATTAAATCCTCTTTATTGGAAAAGCTCTCAAGCTTCTCAAAGAAGCCTTCATGTAATACCCCAAAAATTATTTATTTTATCATAAATAATCATTTTTTAATATTTATGATTTTTAGGAATTTTTCAAAAATGATGAATATTTTAATATATTTTTCATTTTACGTGTACACTTAATGAAAGGTGGTCAAGTATAACACCCCAGAAATTGGTTGTTTTGTGAGGAATAAACGTTTTCTAATATTTGTGATTTTTGATGATTTCTGTGGAATTTTCTGAAAATATTGAATATTTTAATATATTATTCATTTTGTGTGCGCACTGAACGAAGCCAGGAAAATAGAATATTTTCCCTGAGGTTGGTAAACTGTGAACTATGGAAATGTCGACGGGGGATCTTACTAAACTTGAGGGTGAACACAGTTTACGAGGTTTACATTTTACGAGATTTTATCTGATAAATAAAATCACAGAATAATCAATTATCTGTGAAACAGTAAAATATTTTTTACGCTAACTGTAAAATTTTTTCCACTGAGAAATAGTTTTAGTAGATTATTTCTATCTAGTTATTTTTATGATATCATTTAAGTGACCACACACTTCACTTTATCGAGAAGCGTGTAAAACTTCTTAAGGAAGCTTCAAGGAAGCTTCTAGGAAGCTTCCTCCAACCACTTTACTCTCTCTCCTCCCTCTCCTATTGCTGCACGGTTGGGACTAGGGGGGATCACATTTCACTCCCTCATTTTCTCTCATTCACGCAGCTCACTCTCTCTTTCTCTTTTCTTCACACGGCTGCACACACACACACACCCACCATTGTTAGTTTTCAAGCTTTCCATACTCAAGCCAACATAAGCCATTGTTTTACCTCACCATTCTCAAGCTTTCTCCTTTGTGGGACTCCTCCTTACTCCTTCATTTTCGTGTTCCACAACCAGCCCCAAAGCTTGGAGCTTTAAGGTAAAAGCTCTCAACTTTCTTCTCCTCATTTTCGTGTTCCATGGCCACCTTGGTGACTATGGCTACCATTTCCCCTCTTTGATCTTGATTTTGTGGATTTGAACACCCAAGGTTTCTATGGTGGTGAAGCACAAAATTTCTAAGCAAAAAGGAGCATCCTCTCTTTGTGTTTCACTAAGGTAAGAGGAAGATTCATTCTCTTTAACCCATTTTGGTAGTTAAAAACTTGTTGTTGTGTTGGTGAGGTGAAACCCATTTTGGGAAATCCCTTTGTTTGATTGTTTTGGTTGAATTTTAAGTGTTTGAATGGTATGTTTTTTATGTACATTGATGGATTTTGGGATGTTGGATGATTGGAATGGCTTCCTAGTGATTTTCTGCGTCCACAGAGGGATACATGGCCTAGGCCGTGTATGAATACACGATCGTGTATCTCCCTATGTGACACAGGACTCAGACATGTTTTCTGGTGCACTCTAGAGGAGTACACGGCCTAGGCCGTGTATGACCACACGGTCGTGTACTCGGGGCCGTGTATTTTACACATGGTCGTGTAACATGATCAGTAATGGATTTAAGGCTTTTCTAGCCCCTTGGAGGTTCAAGGTTCCCTTGGGCACTTGACTCAAGGCTTTTGGACTAATGTAAGCGTAATAATCTTAAATAATTGGATGACTAGAAACTAAAGAGGGATTCATAAAGAGGGAAAAATAAAGAACGGGAGCATGCCTTACAACTTATAAGAACTTTGAATAGAGATAGAACATGAGTGTGATAGAGTTGCAAGTGATATAATGAAATTAAGAATTGACTTACTTGATGATTTTGAATAGGGTGTGAATGCCTAGAAACTTATTATTGACTTAGTATGGACCTTTGAATAGGATCGAATGTTGATGATAAATGACATGATATGTGATCTTAGACCTAAAATGCCATGACTGTGAATTTGAAAATGTATATATGAGTATGCATTGAATCTATGTGCATTGGGCATAATTGAGTCATGCATTGAAAAAGTCTGTTGGACAGTTTGTTAAGGCCAAGTTACCTAAGAGTTGAATCACACCTTTGTGCGGGTGCGAATAGACAAGTGTAGGTCAATTGTTGACCTTGGGGGCGTCGGGGTGTAGGTACCTCGCAATGGACAGTTGGTAGCTCTTCTGTTCGTGGGGCAGATCGATGCAAACTCACTGATGATTCGGACCGAGACACTGTCCTATATAGAGATCTGTGTAGAATGTCTTGTACAATGCCATGATGTGCATTTTGATAAATTGAGAATTTTTAGCACTGGATGGCCTCGGTAGCCGCGATACAGACATATCTCCTGATTATTCTCTCCGACTATTTTGTGTCTAACTCTATGGAGTAGGATTGTTGGTATCATGTGCATGTGCATAGTGAGTCGTATACCATTTGTTAGTTACTTGTTCATATGGGAACTTAATATGTTGTTTCATTACTGCAATAGCTACCTATATATGCTAAATTACTTATTATCTATTTTAATGCTATTTATCATTTCTGAAATATTACGCGGGCGTCATGCACCGTTTGTTCTTTATTGCCTCAATTGGTAATGAATGTTGAATGTCTTACTTCTTTTTCCTATGTTTCTACTATTTCTGTATATCTATATATGTGATTCTCTGAAGACGAGGGTGAAGAAAAGGAAGAACTCGATTTTCCCGGCTTCTGGCCCAACCTTAACTAGCACTCTTTTGATCATGACGACCCAACCTCAAGGATTTTTGGGATATGTATGTCTGGCTTTCCTTGGAGGTCCTGACTGCTGGTACCTTAACCTAAATTCTGATCATTTCATCTACGTGGGCGACGTGTCGTTATCGCTGGCTTGGGGGCGTCATTAGCCGCCGATCTTTACTTTTTTGATCGGCCTACGCTTAGAGTTTTATAGGGAGGATTCTTTCATTTCTACTACTCAAGCCTTGGCCCGAAACTCGGTGGCTCCTATGTGGGTTTCCTCGGATGAGGAAGACCCCGAGGAAGATCCCGAGGAGGATCTCACGGAGGATCCTGACACGGTTCCTCCTTACCTCAGGGATTAATACGGTTGGTAGTTACTGACAGCTACCCGTGTTTTATTTTGGGAGCCTGATGTTTTATTATTTTGGTGGGCTGTATGTGCATGATCCTTTGGGTAGGTATAGTTTTGCTTTTTGGTATATCGAGCTTTGTAACAAAACAAATTTGGTATAAATCTATATATGAATATCATATTTAGGGGCTGTTAAAGCTTAGGCTCCTTTTTTATGAGCCTTGATGTAATTATTGACTTATAGTTTGTATCTGAATAGTACATAAATATATATATATGACGTATCTTATGCATGGATGTATGGTTTAGTCTTTATGTTTTCCGTTAAAGTTTATGTTTTCTGCTTACGATTAGACAAAGGTATATGTATGTACTTATGAATCTTTTATAAATGTTAATACCTTTGAATACTGAATTGATGAGCAGGTTAATGAGTATAAATATATATGTATACGTACAAAAAAAATATTCACCATTTTATTTATACAACTAAAATCAAATAAGTTTAATGATGTATTGAATCGGGTCTTACTTTATTACACTTTTATTTTTCACAAAAATATTTAATTGACAAAGTGACGTTTTCTCCTAAAAAGGGGCGTTACACTTCATACTTCTCTCTCCCGTCCCTCTCTCACACGGCAACATGCTCCTTCTTTGGAGCCAAAATGTGCTTCATTTCATTAATCATACTATCCACTACAAGAAAAATCGTGATTTGCGAAGGATAAATCCACCGCAAATCACATACAATCCGCCGCAAATGATCTTTTTGTGGTGAATTTGCGGCGAATTCGTGACCATCGCAAAAACTGTCGTTCAAATTTATTTGCTGCAGATTTTAATTTCTGCCGCAAACTTGAGGCGGATTATGCCGCCGCAAATCTGCCGCAAAATTGCTCCGGCGAGATGCCGGAAATGGTACTAGAATGCCGGTAATTTGTGGCGGATTTATCCGCTAGTAATTTGCGATGGATTTTGTCTGCTGGTAATTTGTGGCGGATTTTGTCCATCGGTAATTTGCGGCGGATTTTGGGGCGGATTCAGGCGTGATTTTGCTGTGGGTTTTTTCACCGCAAATTGTTGAATATTTTTAATGTTAAAAAAGAATTGTTCAAAATCCATAATTATATTATTAATACATACAGCACTCAGATTTTAATTTCAACCTGCCAATGCATTCAAAACAACACTCAAACATTAATTTTAACTTGTTAATGCATTTAAGCAATCCATAAAACAAATATAATTCATATAAAGTTTCGTCAAATACAAAGTTTAACAAGAACTATCATAATTCTCAAACATCAATTTCAATCCATATGATCATTATCATTGTCATCTTCATGATCATCTTCAGTATCCTCGTTGTCTTCTTCTATTGGTAGTTGTTCTTTGGCTTGGTGAGTGCCCTTGCAAATATGATTTCATCATATTACCAAGCATTTGTTGTTGTTGAAGTTGGTATTGTTCAAATCGCATTCTCCACTCTACTCACGTTGTTGGTCACGTTGTTGGCTCCGTTGCTCCATTTGTTGTTGAATCTCCCGAACCCGATCCAACATCTCCTACCGCAATTTGCTCCTTCACTGATTAACATATATAAATACAAATTCATTAATCATTCCACAAATAAATTATTTAACCTAAAATACGAAAAATGGAATGATTGAGTACATCCATCAATATTCTAAAAACTAATTAATAAAAAAATATTACAACTATTACTTAACTTGATTAATAACGTGTTCAGAACTTGACTCGATGGCCTTGAGGAGGATGATTCTTCATGGTCATAGATAGATGCTTGAGAACCAAGACCATAAACACGTCCCTTTTTACCCCGCCAATGACCCTGAATCAAAGCTCACAACTAGTCATTGTGTACTCGAGATGCTCCTTCTTCATTGGAGCACTGAGAAGATTGTTCAGATTCCTTTGCTTTGAATTCCTCCTAAAGATGGAAATAAAAAAATCTGTTATGGCTATTAAAGTTTAAAAACACAAGATATTTATTTATTTCCCCAGAACCACGTTCCTTGTATATACTAAGTAGGATAGGCATAAAAACCCATACACTACCTGGTGATGTGTGGACTTGTTCCCCTCACAAAGGTAAGAGTACTACTACCAACCCCATACACTGGTAACCCTGACCATACTAGCAAACATGCAAGGAGAATTCGGATCCAACACCTCATTCTCGAGTCATATGGTTGTGCACACTATCTAAGGTCACAATACATAGGAAAATAAAATAAATATCAAGTTTGAAATTGAATATCCAAGCCACAAATTCAAATACTAGCATATCATAATTCTTGACCCCACTTATCCAATAAAGTAGCAAGAAATTATGTTACTAGATTGCCCATACCAAGATCCTCACATCATCACTTCACAAGTGATTTTAAGACAACCTCATGTTGTGCAAGGTCTTAGATATATTCACATCATCACTTCACAAGTGATTGCCACGACAACCTCATGTTGTGCAAGGTCTTAGATATATTCACATCATCATCACAAGTGATTGCCAAGACAACCACATGTTGTGCAAGGTCTTAGATATATTCACATCATCATAGTTTGCCAAGACAACCTCATGTTGTGCAAGGTCTTAGATATATACTTATAAGGCTTTCAAACTCAAGGTTTTGCCTAAAGTCTTCACTTTCAAACAAATATGTCAAATGGTTATTCTTTCCAAGAATTACCCCCATTTGTGTCCCTTCACAAGTAGGAAAGCATATATAAGTGATCCCATCACTTAAGACATCCCAAAATATCAAAATGATACTTTTGGTGTTCCCGAACTCAAATCGCGCCCTCGCTCCTGGATTTTCTACCGGTGTCATTGTCATCGACGAGCGCCTCGGCCCCCGTTACCGAGCGCCTCGGCCTTTCGCATTGAGCGCTACGGATGTGAAATTATTTTACAGAATGGTTATTGTTCCAATGGCCAAAATATTGATTTGGCCACTTCAAACCAATTTCTAGGTAATCAAGTCCCAAACAAGTTATCATAGGGAAACTTAAAACACCAATTGATTTCACCAAAAATAGATTAAAACACAAATCACTCATCCAAACCCCTAAAATCACCTCTTTGAGTAATTTAGGTCCAAAATGGTTTTAATCCCAAATCTTAGCATGAACAAGTCCTAAACATCATTTTAAGCTCATTCAAACAAGAAAAATACTTAAAATACATCCGAACTCAATTTGACATATTAGGTTTCAAATAACCTATGTATGGAAAATGAGAGATGGAAATTAAGTCCAAAACCCCTACCTTAAGTAGCACAGATTAATGTGATGATGAAGATGATCACAAATCCTCAAGCAAGTGCGGGGTCGCCGGACGGTGGTCACCGGATGCGGGTAAGGCGCGGGTATGAGGCGCGGTCGCGGAGTCCGGTTGCGGTGGCTCATCTGGGTTTGGTAAATGTTAATGGAGGTCCTTAGGACGGTTGAGGGAGAGGAGGAGCGAAGGAAGAAGAATCATGAGATAGATTTGGAAAAATGAAAATGGAAGAAAGAACGGAGAAGGTAGATCCTGGTTTTGAGCAGATTTTTTATAAATTTATTTTTAAATTGTGGGCGATTTATCCGCCGCAAAAAAATATATAACCATTTTTAATTAGTTTTATATTTTGCAACGAAAAAATTCGCCACAAAATTTATTTTAAATAAGCTTTTTTTAATGTGTTTTTTTTGCAAATATTTTTTACATTTTTTACTAATTTTTTTACGTAATATCTTTTGCAACGGATTTTTTTTGCAAAATTTGTTAAAATTAAATTCTGCTGCATAAAATATTTAAAAATTTTTACGATTTATTTTATTAGTTTAATGCGAAATTCATCCGTCACAATTTATTATTTTATAAAGGGCGGATATTTGCGGCAGATTTATCCGCAAATTTTTTTAAATTTTTTTAAAAATTTTATTAAGTTTGTGGTGAATATTTTCAAAGAAAACTTTTTTTTATGAACACTGACAAAGATTTTATGGTGAATTTTACGTCAAAACACAATCCATTCAAAAATCCACGCAAATATATCCTCTCCGCTAATGAGACGGATCATAATCCTTCGAAGGATGCGAGCATTGTAAAAAATTTTCAAATTTTTAATTTTCTTGTAGTGATCTAAATTCAAAAAAACCCTAAAAGCATCTTCCATCCTTACTATCACTTTCTCTCTCTAAGCTTCATCTTTTTCTCTTAAAGGAATTCTCTTCTCCTTCTCTCTAGAAACCTCACGGCTGCACCACTCCTTCCCCCACCATTATTGCTTGTTTTCAAGCTACCATTTTGCTTGGATCCATCTCTCCATTCAAGCTTTCCTCTTTTTTTTTTTTTAAATCACTTACAAAGAACTCAACCTTCCCTTTCCATTTCTTCTCCTCTTCCATAGTCAAACCCACCATTTTTGGTCAAAAATGTTTTCTTGCTCCACCAATCTTGTTTTTTACATCTTCTCATCATCTTAAACCTTTTCTCTTTTGTGACTAACACCTAAATCCACCATTTTCATCTTCTTCTATAAAGCCCTAAGATTTGGAGTTTTAAGGTAAAGTTTGTAACTTTTTCCATTTTCTCCCCTTATTTTCGTGATTCTTGGTCATCTTGGTGACCAAGAACTTCTCTTTTATGGTTTGATTTGTTTATTGTGAAAGTTTGATGTCCTAGGGTTTTGGTAGTGATGGAATCCGAATTTCACTTGGAGCTTCAATGGAGTTCCATTGCTTGTTTTCTTCTCTAGGTAAGAGGGAGATGATCCTCTCCAATCTCTCTTGGTAGTAAGGAACTTAATTTTGTATTGGTTGTGAGGAACCTTAGTTAGGGTTACTCTCTTTGTTGTATGACTTTTATGACTATGTGTTGTTTTAATTTGTTTGAGATGTTTGGTTGATTGAATATGTATATTGATGTGCTTGGATGGATTAGAAACTTGAATGGAAGCAAAATGACCCTTGCCCTTTTCTAAGAGGCTCACGGCCATGAACCCAAAAATTGGGTGTTCTTAGTGAAAATTTGTAATAAGTTGAAGATATGTTAATTAAAAGGATAACATGTAATTAATTGAAATAAAAAATTGGGAATCCAATAGAGAGGCTCACGGCCTCTAGGGTTAATTATAGCTCAATCCATGCAACTTTATGTAACTATAATATTTAATTAATTAAGTGATTAAATAGTTAATAATGCAATGGAAAGAAATCAATTTGATAACCTAAAAGGAATTTTTGAACCTAAGAAAAGAATAAGGAAGTGTGAAACTTAGAAAGTCTTAGAATAATTTTTTAAGTAAATATGATTAAATTTAAAGTAAGGAACTTAACAAAATGAGAGAATTCCTCTAGAGAAGATTTTCATACGAAATGCTAAATTAAGAGTCTAAGTGAGACTTTGAGAATCATAAGACACTTAATTAAATAAGTTTTATTATGAATAAAGAGAATGACTAATTGAATTAGAGAAACAAGGATTAAGAGTGTAAGTGAGACTTTGAGAATCATAAGACATTTAATTAAATGAATCTTATTATGGACAAAGAGAAGAACAATGATAAAACCTTATGAGACAATGGTATATCCTAAATTAATTAAGAATGTTGACTTCGTTATCGGCCCCATGAGTGGGACCCAAATTCGTCGATGACTATTTTGGCTTACAATTTTAAAATGCATGATTCTTGAATTTGTATAATTAAGATACTCTGAGAGAACATGCATTGGCATCATTTTGCTATTGGGCTGACGAACTGGGCCCTAAAAACATCAGATAGACTATTGAGTCAGATGTGATTTGATTTCCTTGAATATGCATTTGAGCATCATACAGTTATGACATTTTATGCCTAGGAGTGAACGAGAACTTACAGGATAGTGGGGCCTTGAATAGGCCTTATGAGGACGTCAGGGCGCAGTGATTCACTAGTGATTATGCTATCACATTGTATACCCCTGGCCGTGAACACTATTGCAACGCACTGACAGCCTGACAAACCACTATTGCTTTTCGTGGCCTGGCGTAGACTATCTAATTAGGAGGGACAGATCTTCTGGGATGTTCATCTCCGATGTTTGAGTCTAGCTCCATGGAGTAGGATTTTGATATCATGTACATGTGCATAGTGAGTCAATATATTACTTAGCATTTAATTTATATGATGACCGGAACTGCTATCTTATTGATGTTATAACTGTATGGGATTGTTAAGTTGTTTAATTTATGCTTCTTGATACTGTTTATATTTTTTGTAATGCTACATGGGTGTCCTACGCCGTTTATGTTTCTTATTGCCATAATTGGTAATGGAGTTAGATATCTCACCTCTTGTATGCATTATCCTTGTCTTATGTAATTCTTGTTTAAAGACTGTTGAGGGGACGCAGTTGACTCCTTCCGGATCTTTACTTAGTTCAATCTCTTATATTCGATAATGTCCTCAAGAAGGGGTTCGATTGGGTTCATTCGGATTGTGTTCACTGGTGGTGCCAATGCGTGGCGGGTCGACTGGGTCGGCGAGTGCATACGGTATGTTGGGGATTTGATCTTGACCGTGAGGAGGACTTGCGATGGAGACCCTGTCCTGACTCTTACTACATCAGTGCATCTGGAGTTTGCTCTGCCTATTCGGGAGCTATAGGGTGATCCGCTTCACACCCTTAGAGACGACGAGGATTCGATGGCATCAGTTGCTAGGGCATCTATTCGCGGGACTGCACTCTATCCTGTTTTTGTGTCTTCAGGTGACCCGGGGGAAGATCCGATGGAGTGCCCAACTCTTTAGGCGTGGATGTCTTTATGGGTAGTTTATGTTTCCTTCTGCATTACTTATATTAAGGTGCAATTTGAGTATACCTGCATTTTGAAGTCCAACTTGATGTATTTTATTTTGAGCAGTATGTGAAATACGTCGCACTATGTATGCTTTAAATTAATTATCTAGTCCTATGAACTGTATTTTGATTTTGGCTTGTTGAATTATATGTGCTAATGACAGCTTATGTATTATTTCATCCGTAACTTATATTTTCTGTATATGTACAATGGTTTAATTTGGATAAATATTATTGTGAAAGTTGTAGCATGCCAACATTTAGTATCTATGGTATAATGACGATTGTACCGTAGTTATTAAATCGAGGAGTGTTACACCTGAAATTTGACTTGGCCCGCATGGGCCGACCCATTTTGACACCTCTATCTAGCGCATTAACCCAAAAAAAGTTCTATACATGTTACTTATATGTGTTTATACGATAATTTTAGGAGATCTTTTGCTAATTTAAATTATGAGACATATAACCCAAATCAACAAAATGATCCTAATTATTCATGGCAACTAGCTAACATAGGTCTTCAACATTTTGAAAATCAAAATTAGTTCTATCCTCTTACTCATGGCTATTATCAATAACCTTATTTTCTTACTTACGTTGTAGAACATTATTACTGAGATGAGAGGCTTGGACCATCATTAGAAATTGACATTCAAAGGATGGAAGAGGCCACTGACCAGTTAGAAAGGATAGAGAATATAGTAAGTTAGTTAGCTACCACATGGCAGCCTTGGAAATAGAGGAGGTCCCTAGCCAATATATCCCTAATTCCAAGAGACAATGTTTAGTCAATAAAGCATCTAGCTCTAAAAGGGTACCAGAAGTTCATTTTATCACCAGTTATAGGCCTAGTAAGAAAATTGATGATAATATTGAACTGCCAATAGGAAATAATAAGAAGTTAGATAAGGACCATGATTTATGGGATAAGAAAAGTTTGGTTGAGGAAAATTCACCTCCCAAGCTTAATGTATCTATTTGTACAATTCAAAATGAAGAGCTAAAGATAAAGAAGTATGTGCCTAGGACTCTGTTCCTCATAGATTAGTAACATCATATAAGACGATATCTTTTTTTAGTATTATATTACTTGTATAACTCGTACACTTTAAAGTTGACAACAATGGGTAGTTGTGGCCAGTGGAGAAAATAGAGATGGAGTAGGAAATGTTTTACCATGCATATTTCCCATAGATGGCACCATATTTTCTTGCTTGAGCCTCAGTTGGGTGATTTGTGGTGGCTTGAACCACACCGAAGTGCTTCACAATCAGTTGAACGCAACATGAGGGGATACCCATAAAGGCACTCCAACACGCAAGTTAGTGCATGAGTAAGGTCAACGATAAGCGTTTAGGCTAGAATGAGAACATATCAAGGTGGTGGTCACATACCACCTTATATAAGGATCAAAGATAACATCTTGCATAAGGGTGTGCATCACACCTCTAATCATGATTACAATGAAATGGGAAAAGATTTCGTTATTCATTTAGCCTATCTTGTCGTGACATGTGTCCCTTCTATTAAAAACCATAACTTCCAAAATCATATGCATGGTAGGCGGGTCTACATTTAGGTGGACCTAATTGATTGGGTTAGAAGCTTATTGGATTTAGTTTACTGATGATCATGTAGGCTCGAGTCGGGATGGTAGCTCATATCATGCAGGTTGACGTGGATTTCTAGATGTTGGACCTAGCTAGAAGTATAATATGGTCCACAAATTTGATAGTAATATTCAATCATCTCATATGGTTATTGCAATGTGCAAGTAACAAAAAAACAAATAAAAGTGAAGATTCACCACATAATTTGTTTAAAAAAAATCTTTTATTGATGGAGTGAAATGTGTAGAACTAAGATTGGTTCAAAAATTTGGAAAAAGCTCTTCCAAAGTGAGCTTATCTGTAAAATGAGCAAGTAAAGGTATATCTGCCCTTAAATCATTTAGCGAGTTAAGATCACGATCTCTTTAGTTTAAATCGATGGTGGATACACCTTTACTTGTTTATTTTATAGGAGCCTTCTCCCAAAAATTTATTGAGGATCAAGTAAGAGTGAACAGTATTGAAGTTGTTTTTCATAAATTAAATTACAAGCTTGGATTTTTCTCTTTCATTCCTTTCTTTATATGAATTATATATTCTTTCCCAATTTCTCTTTCTTTTTTACTTTGTTTTCTTTCTTCTATTTTTTTCTTACCATGTTTTATTTTATACATTTTTCAAAATTTTCTCTCATGTTTTTTTTTTCACTTTCTCTTAGTGGGTCCAACAATAAAACTACTTATACAAAACAAATGGTCCAAGGGCCTCCCACAAACATGGCGACCCAAGTTCAAGTCCCAGCACCCCATATCCAAACTATAAAATCTAACTATAAGTAGGAGTGTTCACAGGTCAGTTTGGTTTAAGATTGATAAGAAAAAAAATCCCAAATCAATAAACCATGGTAAGGTTGGTTTAGTTCAGTGTTGTAAAATTTTGCTAGCGAACTGATAGCAATATATTTTATTCATTTAATGATCATCTCACTAAGTTTCTTAAGGTTCAATTTGGCTTAGTTAAGTTAGTTTTGTCATATTTTATGATATTAGGCCTAATTGGATCATTGAAGGAATTACTGCATGAATTAGTATTAATTTATCTATTTGGTAGTGTTCAGTGATTTGGCTATAATTTGAGTGTCAAATATCTGATTGATGTGATTCTGGTTTTGTAGGAAAGTTAAGACAAATATCTACAAGTTTCATGAAGACTTCAGGAGCTAGATCATACGTTTGGATAATTTAAATTGAAGTTGAAACAAGAGTCAGAATGTTGATCTAGACAACTTGACCTCTGCACCATCATTAGCTCATATCTTGAGTTATAGGAGTCTAATGAATGTCAAACCAAGCCCAAATGGAGGCTAAGACAAAAACTACAACTTTTATAAAGACTCCTAAGTTGAACTACATCATTTTGGGCATGCAATTGAAGATGGAAAGCAAAGGGGAGTTATTGATGAGTTAGGTCACTTAATTGAGCATAACTTGAGTTTTAAGCTCTAAATGACATGATACTTGGCCCTAATGATTCTTATTTGACCTATCTTTGTACCCATTAGAATTCTAATCATGTAAGGCCAAATTAGGAGTTAGTTTAAGAGGGGAGAGTAGCAGAACAAACCTTGATCTTCTCATTCAACACTTTTCATTCTCTTTCTAAATCCCTCTTTATCTCTAGATTTTCTCTCTTTTTATGTAGTTCTTCCCTCCCATTCATGGAGGGCTAGAGCCTTTAGTCAATCCTAGGGATTGACAATCTTGATGCTTAATCTTGAGATTCTATTTTAATTATTCTACATTCATTTATTAATCAAGTTTCTCTCCTTCTTTTTTGTTTAATTCTAATTGAGTTGCTTAATTTGATTAAGATGTTCATATGATAATTGCGTAATTACCATGTGTTAATAGAGGATTACAGAGACTAAACAAGGCATCAAAGGTGTTTGATGAAATGTTTAGCTTGGTTTGATTCTGATTTTTTAGATCAATTCAGGATTAGATGGATGCTTAATTTTTCTAACCTTAATTGATCAAATTTTGGATGCTTATCTAGTAGAGGATCCATCGATCATCTTGAAACTTCTTGATGTGATCTAAAACCAAGAATTCAGTTAGTGATTGAATAGATCCATAGTGATTAAGGATGGATTAAAATCAAGATTGGTTAATTCCCTTGGATTGATTGTTTTCTTATTTCTATTTACTATTTTAATTACTTTCTGTTGATTAATCTTGTAAACCCATCCCCCCTGTTTATTAATCTCTTAATTTGATTCCATAATCAAAGTGATCTAAGGGCTCAACCTGGTGTTACCTTATACAACAAGTAGTTTTGGTGAATCAGATATAAATTGATATAGTTTGATAGTCTCAGCAGTTATCACGAACCTAAACCAAACCAACCCCACCAAAATTGAGTTAGTTCAAATCGAGTAATCAGTTCCTTTACCAAAAAGAAAAAAAATTGTGATTTGTGAACAAAGTATATTCTTATACTTTTCCATAAAGTATGCCAAAAATCAATACAAAGCATACAAAAATCAACTTAACATTAAACTAGCTATATTCATTATATCAAAATCAATACAGATTATACAAAAATCATATTTCCTTAGTTGCTCAAGAAAGAAACCACCATTAATGATGCAGCCAAAGAGTTAGGGCACTCACCCACATTGTCATCAATCATGCACCCACACTGTCAATGCAGTAGGACGTTGCAGATCATTAGTCACCCATCTTCACCATTGTTATTTACCTATCGTAGTCGCCACAACCAACAAATCTAGTGGTTGTCGCAACTATGGCTTTTGTATTGGTGGAGATTCTCTTCAAATGATAGAGTGAGAGTTGCAAGCTAAACTAGCAAGTTATCAGTTGCCCCGGCCATTTTCAATCACTAATCGAAGCAACCATAACAAGTTTCACAGTCGTCACACTCACAACTAAGGCTTACTTTGGTGATAGTGGAGGTTCTCTTTGAATGCGAAAGTGAGACACTAAAAGTTGCAACTTGCAAGCTAAACCACCTAAAATTAAAGAATTCAAAATGCATAGCTAAAGGGTGGTCAAGTCTACGGGTTAAATGGTTGGGTCTCGAGTTCAAAATCTAGTAACTTGAGAACTAAACCAACTTTGATCAAGTTTGATTGGATTTGATCCGATTTGACTCGATTATCCAAACTAACCTAATTTAATTAGTTTAGGTTTATTAGGTTAATCCTATCCAATGAACGTCCCTAAAAAAAAAGCATAGTACTATTCGTTGATGTAAGGGCGAACCTTCCAAACATATATTTTTTTAAAGAGTTATGTATATATTTTTAAATAAGCCGTTTAAATAAATAAAATATGCCTCATATTTTTATTGGTTTACGGTGTATACGTAAGTAAGTAAGTAAGTATTTTAACCTTCCACCTTCCACCCATAGTCATTAAACCCGACTTAAATCAGCCAGTAGACCGGTGAACCAGTTCAATGACCAGTTTGAGCAAGGTGTTAGATCGGTTTTGCAACTGACCCACCTTGAACTGTTTTAAACTAGACGATTTTATAAAGAACTATTTGACTCGGCGAACCAAGTAAACCAATTGAGGGAGTAAATTTTGGTTCTTTCATTTTTCATTTTTCAATTTTTCATTGAATCTATGCAAACCAAATGGAATCACCCAATAGCACAGTTTGACAACAAACTTGGAGAAGAACATCAAAACAGAGCCCAAGAAGATGTATAGAGCAAGGAAGATATAGAACAAAACAAAACTCAAGAATTTGCCCAGAAAAGAGGCAATGCAATAATCACGAAGGAAAGGCTTGGTTGGGACAATTGGTGAGGGGGAATAAGGTGATGTTGGCCACCATAAAGACTGCATTAGCCATAGAACCACTGCTTGAAGACTGGATGTCGCGATTGTGCATGAAAGTTTCCAATTGGTGAGAGGCGCACTGCTGCGACTAGAAAGAGGAGGGAAAGTGATAGTAGATGCATCGATAAAGTTAGGCTTATGGTTTTTTTTAAAAAAAAGAGTTTGACAAGTATAAGCTACAGGGCTAAGTTCAACTGTAAAGGTTTGGGCTATAAATTATTGGGCTTGGCTTTTGGTTAGTTCATAGACGAATTTTAATTACCCAAATTTTTTTTTTTTGTATATTTTATTTTTATATATTAGTTATTTATATAATTTTTTATTTCATGCGGTTTGACTAGTGACCCACCGGTTGAACCACTAACCTATTAACCCAATGCTCAGGCTGAGTTGATGACTGGATTGAGTTTAATAACTACACTTCCAACTCAAAGTGAGTTATTAGGACCTTTACTATTAATAGAAATAAAAATAAAACATTTTAAAATGAATGAAAAGAAAAGGATAATTTCTAAAATTCTACAATCAAGACACATATATATTCAATAAAATGATTAAAAGAGTCTAATATAAGAATTCCAAAAGCAAATTGATAGGAAGAAGGGCAACCATCTTTCTCTCCTAATGGAATTCCAATGGGAAAAAGGATAGGGCTCTAACATTCCAAAGCAAAGTGCTCATACAAGCATACTCCACTTCTTCGACTCATCAAATTTATATATACGTAAAGTTCATGCAAAATTTAACAAGCAAGGTAGTCCATAAAAACAATTATGTAAATGAAAACAAACAAATTTCTACTATTCCAAACCAGTCCCAAACATATTGAAAAGTCATAATAAAATCACATTGTAAAAATCAGGGCATTACTCATACAACTACAATTGTCAATATGGGTTTTAGCCCATGAGCCAACCCGACCCAACCAACCAAAATGGTAGGTTGAGTTGTTAAAAATTTGGGTCATAAGAAACCGAGTCATTTTGGCCAGCCCACTTAACCTAGTTTAGTTCAGGTTAACTTGCGAGTGAACCTAGTTTTTAATTTAAGAAAAAAAATCATAACTCTCTTTTATCTCTCACTTCCTCATCTCCGCTTCATCCTTAATCCTAAGCCAGCTGCCATCAGCCAATAGTCGTGAAGGCTAATAGCAATCAAATATCATGAATTATGCACTGAGAATCCTAATACATTTGTCCTAAGATGGTAACTCTAACTTGGTTATACAAATTATTAATAACCATAAAAAATTTTGTTACCCTTTTTACAAGAAAAACCAAATATTAACAAGAGTAGATATTCACAAACGAAAATTAAAAAAAAAACTAAATTACAATTAGCACCAAACTATTTAATAATCTTGTGACTCAAATGACACTTAAAATATCACCAAGCTATTCTATCACAATTATTGGTCATTGTGTTGACAAAGAAATTAATTAAAAAAATTAAAAAAAGATTTATTTGAATAACATAAATGACAAAATAAAAACAAGCAACAACAATTTACGTGAAGTGAAAAAAATAAGCTAGCAACAAATATTTAAATGAAACAAAGCCTCATGATAAATCAAGAAAAATATCACAAGATCAACATAAGCAAAAATTATAAAATCAAGCAAGAAAAGAACCCGATAAGTTAAAAAAGATTTTTCTATTTTATTTTCATTTTTTCTTTTCTTATTATTATTTTCTTCCTACCAATTGGATTAGCAATGCCTAGGCTCTGTTCGGCCCATCAACCTTACAACATATATTCAAGCAAAAGCAAACACCTGCATTGGCCCAAAAACCGATTAAGCTACAAAAACCCAAATAGTTAAATTAAAAAATAAAAGTTCATGTAAATATGAGCTCAATGCTAAGTTTCATCATTAAGGTTAATCAATGGTCTAAGCCCAAAAACTATTATCAGTCCAAGAATCATTAAGCACCACAAATCAAAAGATCAACAGAACCCAATAAAATAGCACCAAATTTCTGGGTTTTCGGTTCTGTTTCAAGGTTGATTTCGGTGAATGCAGAGGGCCAATTTCCTAGGTTCTTTGTGAGTAGTTGATGTAGAGATGTGTCCGCTGGTTCCGAGCATGTGTTGATGGAGGACCTAGGGGTGTGAAAAAAAACCAAAAAAACCAAACCAAATTAAAAACTGAACCGAACCAATCCAAAAGAATCAATTTTTTCTTAACAGTTATTAACATGAACCGGTTTTCATTTTATAAAAATGGTTCGGTCAACTCTTTCTCCGTCCAATTCGATTCATCACAATAACCAAACCCATCCATTCGAACAAAGCCATCTCGCTTTTCAGTTCACTCATCCTTCTCACTTTTCAAAAATTCCTCTTAAATTTTATCAAACCTAACCCCCAAATCACTGAATCCTACTCCCAATTCACTGAACCCTAACTCCCAATCGAGCACCAAGAATTGCGCAATTGGCGACACTTTCAGGCTCAAATCGAGATCCCGATTCTGCGTCGATCTGCAACTTTGTATCTTCATCTTTCTGCGTCGATCTGCGACTCTGTGTCTTCATCGATTTCTTTCTGTTGCGTTCTCATCGAGTCGCTTGGTGCTGCTCAATGTCATCGATTTCAATTGATTCGTAGTGCTGGGTCTTCGAGTGGTGAGAACTCTTTGTTTTTTTTATTCTTACATTTTCATTTTCATTTAGATTTTCATTTTCTGTTGTGTTGCACGAAGTTAATCTTATACTTGTAAAAAATAGTGTAAATATTTTAACAAGCGTAGAGTAATAATCTTTGCAGCATGGGTATTTATTTATTTTTATTTTATTTTTTGCATAAAAGTTTATGGTTGATGCCAGAGAGAGTTTCCGTTATGCATTAAAAGCTGCGACTCACTTGGCTTGTCATCCTTCCAGTTTTGATTTGCGTTTTGTTAGGGGCGTAGCTTTCATGCAATAACTATTTCTCTTCTTTGGTTGGTGCTTTTAGTTTGTTTTTTATGTATTTCGAAAATTTTGAATGGATGGATAGACTGGATATGATATGATATGAGTAATTAGTTCATGGTCTATGGTTCTATTTATGTTTTTAATTAATGGGAGATGTCTTTGTTCTGTTTGATGAATTGCCTCGACAGAATGAAGCTGAATTAGATTATGTAACAATGTGAAATTTTCTTGATTTCTTTGATTAATAATGCCATGTTACTATGTATTTTTACTTCTGAATAAAATAAATGGTTAAGCATGTGCAGCTTACTTCAATGGGCTTGTTCAACTGCTTACTAGCTAAAATGTTTATGTTTAAAGTTTATTTTGAATCCTTTATTTTAATATTCTATCATATTCTGTAAGTGCCATCGTAAGTCCCCATTTTGGCATGTGGCTTATGCTTTGATCTTGAAATAAGGTAGCTTCCCCTCCCCCTAAACTTTACTGTACTAAGAAAAATTATTGTTTACTTAACTTAGCTTTATTCTTTATTTGGTAGAAAAGAATAGAAAAAAGGTACGCTCTTTTGTTTGAAGGTTGTACAAATGATTCTTAGCCATTAGCCAAGGCCTATATAATATATATAATTTGTTTCTTCTTATACTTGCAAGGTAGAAAGCAGCAGCTAAAGTCTTCTAGTCTCTCAGAACTCTCATACTCCTTCAAATAGTTCTTAGATTTCATTCATCTCTTTTGTGATCTGCAATTCTTACTCGTGTCAGCACTCAATCTGATCAACAAAGGCAGCCAGAGAAGAAATATCCCAATTTCCAAGGTAAGAATGTTTCTAATCCATTGTTATACGAGTCAATTTATCTTATTCCATACGAAACAAAAATCTGCATTGCATCACTCTCATTTTCCTGTAATTCTTAATAACATATTTAGGGTCAGCTCATCTCATGGCAGCAGCAGCCTCCCAAACCTTGAGGTCTATTCTTCATGAGTCCCCAAGTTCTGTGGGCATAGAAGAATACAGCATAGTTCATGCAGAAGAAGATTTGGAGAACTATGCCATAACAAAAATACCCACTCATCAAATCTATAAAGAAACGTTGGTTTCTAGAGTGAACTTCCTAAATGATTATAAAATTAAAATTGTAGACGAAAATTTCCCACTAGATGAAAGAAAGAAAGACATATATTTGTTGTCCAGAGAAGCAATTAGAAGGCATAGAAGCAAATATGACTTTTTGCATATCGGATTGGTCCAGGTTTCCATTGCACCCTTAACATTTCGACCTAATACCAAAGGCACAGTTTTAATATGTTTGAGAAATGCAAAATATCTAAACTTTCAGGAGTCCGTATTGGTAGCATTTGAGTCTAGTGTGCGTCATGGTGCCATAAAGTTCAATTGGTTCCCAAACTTTTCATCGCCATTGTCTGATCTAGCAAATTTCAATGCGCTGGTTCTAACTATTGAGCCACATGGTTATGACATGAAAGAAGGTTCTTGTATCCTAGCAATTAATTATAGAATGTGTTACAAATTAATGAAGACATCCCTTGAAGCTCAATCCTTTTATGAGAGTCCAGTATTGGAGGTAAACACTGAAAAGATTAATATTCTCATGCCTATTTCTAGTAATCGCAATGAAACGCAAAAATTAAAATTTTAGCATAAAAGAAAAAAGTCACTTCACTAGCACAAGTGTAGAGTGACAATTTCTGAGAGATTGGACCAGATGAACTGGTGATGGCCGCAAGCATCAACTTCTGAGGAATGAGTTGAGCTTAAATGGAAGATAGGGGGGATTCTGAAGCAGTGAAGCCTCATGCCAAGTTTCGAGATTCTTAAGCACAGAGAATGGTCTGTATAAGCTACAACCAGAAGGTTCATTATGTTTCCATCTTAATTAATTTGCTCCAGTTGTTTTATATTGATCATTTTCTTATAATTGTGGTAGTTGTGCAGTATATGTATAAATCCGAACTTGTATGTGTCTGTCTAGTAATGTTATGTGGAATCCAAAGATGGAGAATTTGAACATTTTCTGAAGCTTTTTCGTATACCACTAGTTTTTTATATTCCAACAGTTTGTAACTTCATATCAGGGGAACAAAAGTAAGAAGCATTGAGCTAGTTTAAATACTGAACAAAATGAACGAGCTCTGCTAGACCATAAAGTAGAAAAAGTTAATATTGTTACTCATTGCACATTTTCATGCATATGGCTATAGCTTTATGTATAGACAGAAGTGGGTGGGGGTGCTCACCTTTTCACCTTGTCTGCTTCAAATGTAGTACAATAATTTAGATGCCAATGTGGGTCGATGGTTGAGTTGATTTCTTTGGTTGACCAGGATATGTAAAAAAATGAAAAGAAAAAAAACTGAGCTTTTCAAGAAAGTTTATCCAAGTATAAATTATAAGAAACGGATTTTGAGGGAGTGGTATATTGAACATATAATTATGAACTGTAGATTTTGACCATTAAATATTACTCAAAATATATACAAATTTTTCATGATATAAATTTAAGGAAGTTTAAGGGTCTCCGTAAGGATGAAAAAAATATCTACACTTCTCGGGATTCGCTGGAATTGTTCACGATGAAGATGGAGATATGTATCTGTGTAATAAATGGGAGTGATGGAGTTAGAGATAAGTACTTGTTTAGTAAATGGGATTGGGAGTGGGGGTGATAATACTCTAGGATTTGTAAATTCGTCAAATATATTCTTTCATTTAATATGGTACATATATTATTAAAATTTATATATTTTATTATTATTTTACAATGAAATTTTTTAATAAATGAACTTATATGATAAAATTTGTTTAAAAAATGTATACCATTATGGTAATAATTATTTATTAAATTATAAAATATAATTAAACTTAGTATGTTATTTGTGACTTTTTTACGAGTTTTTGGGCACTTGTTAAAGAATTCAAAAATAAAAGTTTTACATAAAAAGTAGAGTTTTTTAAATTTTTAATATATTGAATATTTTATTTTTTATGAAAAATTTTATATTTTGTATTCTTAACAAGTGTTCTTAAGGCATATTTTAGCAAAAATTTTTTTTTTAAATTTTGTAAGAATTCTAAATTATTAAAAGATGTTGTATATGATCTTAAAGTTTATTTTACTTATATTTCATTTTTGGTTTTTAAAATTTTTATTTTAAATTATTAGATATTCATATATACTCATCTTTCTCATGAGAATTATAAATAAATATCCGTGATAGAAATAAAGAAAAAGCAGGAGAATCACTATATTCCCTGCCCCACCCCATTAACATTCCTACTCTCATGTATGCCTGCTTTATAGTGATTTTTTTTGGGTACAGTTTTATAGTGAAGTTTTAAGAAAAAGCACATAATTTAAAAACTTTTTGTACTTTTATTTAAATAAAAATTATTCTGAATTACTTTATTCACAATAATCGTTACCCTCGTGTATCTTTTCGTAGGTTTTACTTTTACTTTTTTCTTTTTTTGTCTTCTTGTCATCAAAAGCACATAAATTAAAACTTTTTGTACTTTTATTTAAATAAAAACTATTCTGAATTACTTTATTCACAATAATCGTTACCTTCGTCTATCTTTTTGTAGGCATTACTTTTCTTTTTTCTTTTTTTTTTTGTCTTCTTGTCATCAAAAGCAAATAACAATTTTTTTTTATTAAATAACTATTTTAGACTAAATTCCAGGTTAGTGATTCAGGAGCAATTCGATTTATTAAAGTTAGATCTCGAATATTTATGAACATCATTAGAAAAGTAAATATACTTATTTATGAAAAGTAAAATATCTCATAGAATTCTTATAAATAAAAGAATAAGTTATAACAGATAATGATATTATTAGATTCTTATCCTAATTAGTGACATTTCATATATATTTAAATATGATTCTTATTTACCAAGATGCTTTTATAAATATCACATAAAATAGTAAAAGTAAGCATCTAATTCCAAACAATACCCACCTCGTGCACGGTTTAACTTGAGCGTCGTTGTATCTTTTGCAGGTATCCATCCCTCACACCACCACCGCAACCACTATGCATCGAAGGAAATCACTTTCATTAATATCATTTAGGTAATCATCTGAATCCAATTCTGAACATTAACGTCGTTTGTGAGGACGATAAATTTCGATTCTCATCACTACCATCATGGTCACGACCAAATGAAATCAAGCTTTTGCCACGCAAAACCAACCCTCCTCTAGCTGCTGTTCGGCCTCTGCTCTAGTCCAAGATCCAGTTGTTGCCCAACCGGAATCCAAGTGAGATGGAAAAGAGACTTTGCATACTAGCTAAAACACCTCCCCTCAGTCGCGATGCGTTCCGAAGACACAACAACTTGGTCCATGTGGAACCCCCTCTAGAAAGGCCAAACATAAGGTATCGGCATTGCAGGGTCTAAGAGCGCGGGAGAACAATGATAAAGTTCGCTCCCAGTAGGGTAAATTACGTCTCCTAGAGCTATCACGAGAAGAACTGATCTCCCTGATCAAACTTCAGGATGAACGCATTCATGACCTAGAAAGAGCTACTAACCAGAAAATGGTGAACAAAAATCAGGTTCCTCACAAGAATTATGACAATAGGAGGGAGCCAGCCTTTGATGGGATACGTAATCCAGTTAATTCAAGGATCACGAAACCTAGACAAAGGGTTGAGAACCCAGTACAAGAAAATAGAGAGCAGGATCAAGGACGGAGAAAGTCAGTTAAGGGACCCTTTTCTTGCTATGTGTGTGAGGAGTCACGAGTGTTAAGCCCCGTTTCTTTCTTCAAATCTACTATTTATACTTCCTCTAGCTTTCATCACTCCCGCTTTCTTTTGAAATTTGAAAGTTCTATGATTTAAGCACCTTCACAGTTTTTTATATTCCTTTTCCAGATTAACTTCCACGTTTCCTCTCTTATAATGTGTCCTCAGCGATTACATACATTTTTAGACAGTTTGTTGAAGTTCCTAGTGGTTGGTGGCCTTTGCTTTGATCAACGTGGACTTAGAATTACATTGACTCTTCCCTTGGTGTCAACTCTGTTTTCCTATGTTGAGCTTCTTCCTAATGTCGACTCCCTTCTTTAATCACATGTTTATCCTGCTTAGTATTCCATTTTTTTTTGAGACATTGCCCTCTTTTTTCATGTTACTAAAAATTTCAAAATGTCCCCCACAAGTGTTGCCTTTGATCTAGCTTACTTAAAAAGGCTACACTTGCTATCACTTAATTGGTTATATGCAGGGTGCTGCCCATATGAACTAAATCCTATAGTGTCATTAATTGTTGCCTTTGCCTTATATTAATGACAATTTTGGATTACAACTATAAAAAGAGGCATTCTTTTACAATTTCAAACATGGCTTGTAAAAGGACTTTTCATCTTCTTGCAAATTCTCCATGGGCCACTTAATTTTTTTTTCTCATATTTTCATCCACCTAGAAAATTCTATCATCTTGATTATATTAAATTGAGTTATAAACATTTACTTGAAGACCCTCTTTTCATCCAAGGTTCTTCGTTAATATTAGTTCGGCACCTCATTTTACTACTTTGAACTTGGCCAAAGCTTAGCTTTTATCCAATGTTCTTTGTTAACAATGATTTGATACCCTGCTTCACTGCCTCTTTAACTAGATTGAATCAAGGCCCTCCAATGCTGCATTTGAAGGATGGGAGAACTTGATAGTAGACCATGGATGGTTTTCTTGGGTGAATGAGCCCATATTTACTTATCGTTTTTAGGCTAACTTAACATAAGGTTCATGACTATACAGTCAAAGGATGGTCTATTGTCAAGTTCTCCCATTCTTTTAAATGCAAGGTGTGAACACCCAATTTTGTCTAGACCAAAAAATTAAAAAAAAAAGAGGAAGGAATTTTGCAGTTCAATTCCAGTTTCTTTTGCTTATTGGTTCCAAATGTCTCATTCACCATCCTTCAACAAAATCAAATTTCTAACCATTAGTTAACATGCAACCAACTATCCATTACCTATTTTCTTTTCAACCCACTGACAAGTCTGTCACGCCTTCTGCAAACTCAAGGCTCAATGCAAAAAGGAGAGACACAAAAATGGTAAGTTTAAAGACATGGAAGCTTAGAGAAGGTCACAAACCCAAAGAAAATCATAAAAATGGAAATTGATCTAGAAAGCAAAAGCCACTCTATCTGCACCTAAGTTGACTTTCCTTGGGAATTACAGAAGATCCCCTTCTGCCTACAAGAAGGAAAAACCAAAAAACAGAAAGGGGGATTGGAGAAGAAAAATAAAAGGGGCTTCGACAATTAATGTGAGGGTGAAATTCTAAAAGAAATCAGAGAGAGAAAGCAGAGAGAGTGAGGAGAATAAAAAAAGAGAGTAAAAATAGAGAAAAATGTTTGCAAGCCATACACACAAACCACTTTGAATTCCCATGCCATTCATCTTCATCAAAACCTCACCTCAGCCATTTTCAACTAAACCTAGAGTTCTGCCTAAAATATATATCCAATTTCTTCAACTCTCAAAAATCAAACTCCAAACTCCATCAATCTTCAACCTTACCCCATCAAAATCAGAAAACCATAACCCAAAAACACCTCAACTTATACCCAACACAGAAATCATCACCATAGCAGCAAGCTCCATGACAAAGCTCAACATACCAAACCTGTAACCACCGTGAACAACCAGATCCTAAATCACTCCATTGTCACACCATCACACCACCGTGCGTCCCTGCTGAAGCCACACGCCTCAGCCAACGAAAGTCACACATCAAGACCCATGAACCCAACATATCTGCCGTCCACACCACCGAAAATCGTGATCTGCGCATCACCCTATTTGAGCAACCATCGTTCTCTGCCGCCCAGATCTGCGTCGCGCCTCCAAGCCAGCTGTGACCCAACGCTTGCAACCCCACCACAGTTTCCTCATTTACTCTGTCGCTGACAATCCAACCTCGCGAACCTCTCTGCACCAGTGCCCCTCACCCACGAGACTAGAGTTTCCATTCCCCTATTCTATTATTCCTGGTGTTAGTTTAATTTTGAAACTTGATTTTGGGTTTTTATTTTGGACTGTGTTTTGTTTTTTCTTTAATTTGGTCAAAGTTTGATTTTGTTAATGGGCTGGGGTTTTGTGTTAGTGGGTCTAAGTTAAAGGTTTAATTTGGTTTTGGGAATTTGAGACGAGAGACTTTCATTTGGACTTGAACAAATGAAACAATGTTTGATTTCTTATATATATATAAAGGGAGGGGATCCATTTACACTCAGTGTAAGTAAAAAGACTTACACTCAATCTTACACCCTCCATTTTATTTTGATCAAATGACTACCATTTATTTCACTAGTCAAAAAAAAAAAATAAACATCACGTGCCTCTCTTCCTCTGAATAATAAAAGACTTTTTTTCTTATACAACGTGACCTTCTTCCTCTCTAAATGTCAAGAACCAGAAGCAAATGCTCTCAACACTCTCAACCTTCTTCATCACGTGAAGCAGAGTGAAGACTCTAGTTCTCCTATTCCAGTAACACAACCTTCTTCCTCCTCACAGCACCACGACTCGCATTTTGTCACCACCCAATACCGCTTAAACCAAAGCTTCACCGACAGCGCACCACACGTCCTCTACGCCGTACCAGACTGGCTGGGCCTAGCAACCACCGGCCTCCATCAACCTCCCTTGGGTGTAACATCCTCCTTAGGGCATCACATTTCTGACTCCCGACTCATAATCTAAAAAGAAGTTCGCACAAAGTTTGAGTTATAAAAGATGAGTTTCAAAATTTCTTCTTTATTGAAACGTAAATTTACTGAAAATATTAGGTAATATTGAAAATCATATTTCAACTATTCATTATGCAATATTGACACCAATTAATATCACAATTTAAAGAGAAATATAAAATTAACAGACTTATTTTTTTTTAACGGTAGCAAACCCCAAAGACGGGTCCTACTTAATAGCACTCAGACAACACTAACATTAAATCTTAACATACTGTTCCTTCTCTTGTATCAACTTGATGCATCGAACTTTACTCTTTGTCTACCCTAAGACATCTTCGAACTTGAGACAACCACTTTTCAATGTTTCCATCAATCTCGAGTATCTACCACTCGTTATGTCTAAGACAACTCATTCCTTCTCTTGTATAATTTTAACAATACGACATAAAGTAAAACAATATAACAAAGAGGTGAGATCACCTATACCAATACCAACATGGCAAAGACGAGAGATAACACAAACAAGAATATCATACGGATAGATCATACCATAATCATGCTATCAGCATTAATCAACTATCATCATCTAATCATTTATCAGTTCAATCATCATCCAAGTACTTAAAACAATTATCATAGCTAACATTCCTCAATTAATATATCATACAGATATAAATGCTCAGATTTATGCATATGCACAAAGACTCAGTTTATCAAAAACAACTCCATAGAGGTTTTCACAATTTCGAGAAGAATGCTCTAGTTAATTGTCAGCCTTAGCCCAAAGACAATCTCCCAGTCGTTGAAAAGAATCGTGTTCTTGTTTCGGTATCGTCAATGCGTTGCAATGGATCAGATCGCTAAGTGGCATGGGTACTTATGAATCGCCCATCGGTCGACCGCTACTCGACGCCCCAAGATCCATCATAGACCTCACTATCAATGCTCATTCCCTCTTCAACCACAAGGGCCATAATAGCTATTAGCTATATTTTATACAATGCACGAATATATCAGTGCAAGTCCAACCCCAAAGGGCCAAATCTTTTCAATTTCATTTGTTCAATGTAATCATATGCTTCAACACATATTTTTTCAATGCACGTATAATGCACCAAATGCCAATCACAAGCAAAACATGTCATTTTCTCACAATCACATAAAAATATTCTATCACTTTTAAATCACATAGTGATTTTTCAACAGTAGTTCAAATTACGTAAAATATTTAAACGTAATTCAAATCACTTAAAATGTTTCAACGCATCTCCAATCGCTTAGTAATATTTTATCATATTTCAAATCACGTAAAAAATATTTTACTGTATTTCCAAACACTTAGAAATATTTTCTTGTATTTCAAATTACGTATTTTAAAAATTACATTTTTAAGATACATAAATAATTTTTTTCACCACAATTCTATTTGAGTAAAATATTTCTCATTCTTCAAAAATTTCATTTCCACTTTTCTTAAAATAATATGACTTTATACTTTATTTAACACATTTTCTTTACTCAAGAAAATCTTTTTCCACATTTCTTTACTCAAGAAATCCTTTTCTAAAATATAATTCACAAAATCACTTTTTCATTGATATAAATCAACGTTTCAAAACTTAACATTTTCTAACGTACTTCAAAACTCGAAAATAAGTTATACGTTAGTAAATTTTCAAAATACCATTATATTCTCCATTTTTCCCAAATCATTTCTCAAGTGCTAAAATACTCTGATTTCCTTTCCAAATTCCTTGTATTAAATTAATTATATTTTCACTTGGAAAATCACTTTGTTTCATCAAAATCAATGCATTACAAGCCTTCGAAAACGTGGACATGACTATTGAAAATTATCAAAATATTTTTCCTTCTAAATTGATATGATTTTACATAAACAAAATTATTAAAATTTTATTTTCAAAACTGAAATACCGATGGTTATAAAAACCAAACCCATTTGTTCAAATCCTTTTTCACTTTCTTTATAAATCCTTTTTCACTTTCTTACAAAATCACATTTAGTTGATTTAATTACTGTTTCTAACTTTAAATTTCCTAACATTTTCCAAAACCCAATAAATAAATTCTACGTTAGTAAATTTAAGTTACAAACGTTTTCTTTTATATTTCTAAACCACTTCTAAAAATTGATTCTCTTTAAAATAATTTGAAGTTCAACACTTTCAATCTTCTTTTTCTTTTATTTATGAAAATTCCACTTCACTTAATTGATAACACTTTAATTCCCTTTCCAAAATCCTTATTTGAAAATTCTTGTATTTTATGACATCAAAACATTTTTCTAAATTATCAAAACCTTATAGATGGCCATTAAAACCATGAAATATTTTTTCTTTCTAACTTAAATAAATTCCATTCTTGTTTCTACAAAAAAAATAAATTCATGAAAACATAACTCAAAACCGTGTGCATTCTTTTTGCAAAACAAACCCTTTTGTTTATTTTCCTTACTTCTCAAATCATTCAATTTTGTCATTCATGAAAATATAATTTTGTGAACACCAAATTGTTTAGTGTCTTGGCCGAAATTCACTAAGTTCTAGGGACCAAAAATTAATTCTCTTATTCTTGAAAAATTTTAACATGAACTCTAATTTTTGGGAGCTCAAAACCGTAGCCTCTCCCTTGGCCTTTGGAGCCAAAAATCAATTTCCTTTCTACCATCAAATCATAGCATACATATACATATTTAAATATATATCGTAAACATGTCATAATCAAAGTAATAAATTATGCAAAATCATACCAAACATAGGCAAATAATCAAAGCACATAAACACCCACAAATAATTACATGACCATGGATATGAATCCTCACATGGATTCACCATCCATCAAATATAAAACCATCTCTCACCACCATACTTGGTTGGTGAGATGGATCTCCCTCTTACCTCTTGAAGATCCTCAAAAGCTTCTTGATTTGCTTCTTTTTCCAAGTCCTTCACCACCAAAGGCTTCTCAAATACAAAACAAAATACATAAAAATTAGTATACTAAGCTTGATTAAGAGGAACCATGGATCAAACATGGTTTAGAACATGAAAAAGAGAGAAGAAATGAAGTTTCCTTACACTTCACCACAAATACCCTATAACTTGGCTCTTGAAGAAAGTCCATCAAGATGAATGATTTAGAGAAAGTCTCCAACATGAAAGTTGCTTAGAATATCATGTAGATTCAAAATCTATGATTGGATGAAATTAAAAAGTGATGGAAGGTGGTCTTGATGGTCATGGCCGAAACATAGAGGAGAAGAGAAATGAAGAGAAAATTTGCTAAGTTTCCTTCTTGAAAATGAATCAATAATGACCAAGACAACATATAATTGATGTCTTGAAACTTGACTAAGCTATTAAGCCACCAAAATCGTGCCCCCCTCCAAGCATTCTCCTAAGGAAGCAAACAAAGTAATAATGGTCAAGAATGATGTAATATTGACCATGACAAGTAATAATGGTCATCAAATCACATTTAGCTCCAAAATACTACAAAAATCGTCCCCTCCTAACATTATGCATGCAATAATATTGTCATCTTTTTCAAGCCATTATTTGAAGCATTCCTAACCATTGATTAATTCAATGGTTAGGATTTAGGTAGACTTTTGATTAGAAGACTAAATCTAGGCCGTTGGATTTTTCTCCTTTAAATCCTAGCCATTAGATGTGTCTCCAAAATAAAGAGTCAAGATTACTCCTTTTTACTTTTAATCCAAGGGTTATAATTAGTCATAGCCTTTTTAGAAGACCAAATATCCACCATTGATTAAATCCAAATCCAATGGTCATAAATGATCCTTGTTACTTTATAAGACTAAATCTCCACCGTAGATTAAATCTAAATCCAATGGTCATTAATGATCCATCTCCACCATTGATTAAATCTTCATCCAAGGGTTGATAATGGTCATAGCCATTTATAAGACTAAATCTCTACCCTTGATTTAATTTCCATCCAACGGTTATAATTGATCCTATTCACTTTTAAGATTAAATCTCCACCGTTGATTAAATCAAAATTAAATCTCCAATGGTGATTAAATCGATGGTGGATATCCAAACCACCAATGTTGACTTAACAGTATAGAATTTTATTTTTATTTGTTATAACTTGCATGAAAAGAATATATTTCTTGTATTTTTATCATTAGATAATTAAATACCATACAAAATACTGAGAAAGGAAATTTTCTAAAACTGTTTCCGGATTCAGGTTTAGTAAGATCCCCTGTCTTCGTCTAAACAGTACAAATTTTTCTATGCGTAGAAAATTTTTTTACTTTGCGGGACCCACCTGAGCCCACGTATGGCCACCTAGGCCCACATATACCCCCGGGCCCACAAACAGTAAAAAAATTCATAATCATCCATAAAAATCACAAATATTAGAAAACACACAAATATCAATTCAGATCACGTAAAATAATTAAAACCTAACGGTAAAAATTAAATTACGTAAAATTTTCCTCGGCCCAAAAATTTTTATTTTCCTGGCACGAAGTAAATCACTCAAAATGATCAAATACGCTGACGGAATAATCAAAATAATTTTACAGCATCCAAAAATTACTAAACAGTAAAATTTTGTTAACTATCAAAATTACTGTTTACAAGATAGGAAATTTTGGGGTGTTACATTACTCCCCCTCTAAAAAAAATTTTGTCCTCGAAATTTAATAACCATGATTTCACACCCTCAGAATAAATATGAACATTACTCTTTTATCTTATTTTCCAATTCTCATAAAGCTTTCTCTCTTACATCTTGCTATACTATTCTAACCAACAAAATCTCTTTGCTGATGTTCAACTTCTCCTGATCAAACAGATATATCAGACTCCTATAATTACTGAAGATGTTGAATGTTACTCCAGAAAGAAAGAATTTTCATATCTCTGATACCAACATAATGACAACCAATCTTCATTCATGCCTAGAATAGTTTTTTTTTCTCAGATAACTTCCAACTAATGTAATGTATTACTTAAAATTTCCTTATCCTCGTATCACTACATATTCGAGATTTTTGTTTTTAACAGGAAATGTCTCACTAACCGAGTTCTCTTTTCCATAGCACTATACCAAATACTATGACATAGAGTTAAATAGGAATATCGTTTCTTGTTCGTTCAATTGCAGGAGATGAAAGAAAACATCATGGAAGATAACAAAACGAATCGAACCTGTTATCGAACATATCCAGCAAAGAATTGGATGTAACCCGATTTTCAAAAATGAATTTTATCTGGATTACTCACACTCTGTTGAAATAATCTCATTGGATATGGTTGAAAAATAACTAATCCATTTTCAAAGATCACGTCTGTTTGTGAAACAGATCAAACTAACACAAAGTTTTGATCTATAACAATAATTTGAATAACTTGAATAGCTCGATTAGCTAAGAATAGAAACAGAAGTAAACAAATCAGAGGATAACGAATAACTCTAACATATAATTGATCTACTCAATCATATGTTATAAAGAATAGGTCACTCACAGAAATATTCAGTATGGTTTATAGGATTAGCTCCAATGACGCAATCTCCATTAATTAAATCTTCCACTCAGAACACTCCCGTTCCATTCAGAGTAACAACTTCCCTTACTATCTAAAATTTTACTAATAGAAAACTCTGTTTTCAAAGAGCATAATCTCTGGAAAAATGTGTCCAACTTTTCCGCAAATTGTTTTCTTGACGTACATTCCTTCATTAAGTACCTTCTTTCACATCACTTACTGCTTTTGGTTTCCTCAATGGTTGTAAATACATCTTCCTTCGGAATCAATTACTTTCTCAATATCCTAAAAAAAAATACCAGGTTCCAAAATTACGAAATCTTATATTCCAAGACTGATTCTCTTCCATCAGATCCTAAACTTCAACTTCCAGTTTCCACTGAACAGCGGTCCTTTGTTCGTGCAGTCGTCTTTCCACATTGCTCCCGTTGCTCCCGTAGCTGCAACTGCATTACTAGTAACATGTTCCACTTCCACACAAGTATGACTATCCCGAGCCATTCCCTTTTTATGAATCCCTAATTAGTTTCTAGTCATTCAATTATTTACGATTAATATGCTTATATTAGTCCAAAAGCCTTGAGTCCAGGAAGATACACGGCCGGAATCACCAGCAAAACCTTTAATTTAATAGCTAGGTGTTGGGTGATAAATTATACTTTTGAATTCGACGGAGACAATGTATCTAGTAAAAAAAATTGAGGCTGCTTTTTGATGAAAAAATAATATGGCAGAATGATGAAAGAGGTCAGTCATAAGGTGATTTGGTGACGGAAAGAGCTGAGTCACAATTTTGACAAAAGTGGTTAAAAAATCAATTTCTGTCGAATGAAGGTTCTGTCGAATGAAGATAAAAAACTGTTGAATATGCAAGAAGATTAGCAGAAATCCTAATTCGACGGATGGGTGTTGACGTTGGAGAAATCTTCCAGTGTTGAACCGACAAAACACAAAATGGTCAGAAATTCTGATTCGACGGATATGTCACTCGATGGATATTGACATTCAAACTCGATGGATGTTGACATTGGGGAAGTTTTTCTATTAAACGGTAAGAAATTCTACTCGACGGACATGTCACTCGATGGATATTGACATTTGGGAAAGTTTCTCTATTAAACGGTCAGAAATTCTACTCGACGGATATGTCACTCGACGGATATTGACATTTGGGAAAGTTTCTCTATTAAACGGTTATAAATTCTACTCGACGGTTTTGGCATTCTAACTCGACTGATTTTGTATTCTAACTCGATGGATTTGGCATTCTAACTCGACGGATTTTGCATTCTAACTCGACGGATTTGGCATTCTAACTCGACGGATTTGGCATTGGAGAAGTTTCTCTCCTAAGTGGTCAGAAACTCTACTCGACGGATTTGGAGAAGTTTCTCTACTAAATGGTCAGAAACTTTACTCGACGGGTTTGGCATTCTAACTCGATGAATTTTGCATTGGAGAAGTTTCTCTACCTTTATTACATAATGTACAGTTGATTCTATTTTGAAATTCTAATTGTTACAATTGTTCACAAGGGACCCCAAAGTTTGGGCTCAAAACCATGGCCATCCGAGAACCAATCCGACATCATTTCTTCCATTTCAGGCATTCTAATCCAATCCAATATATCAATATACACAGACAGACATTCTAATAGCATAAACACCTAATAAGCAAAATGCAAACAAAGGGTGACCCTCAATAGGGTTCCCTCACTATCAATCACAGAGAACACAACACAAGCAAAATAGACCTAACCACAAATCTCAAAAGACTCAAACCGTGCTCTGATACCAACTAATGTAACACCCTCCTTAGGGCATCACATTTCCGACTCCCGACTCATAATTTGAAAAGAAGTTTGCACAAAGTTTGAGTTATAAAAGATGGGTTTCAAAATTTCTTCTTTACTGAAACGTAAATTTACTGAAAATATTAGGTAATATTGAAAATCATATTTCAACTATTCATTATGCAATATTGACACCAATTAATATCACAATTTAAAGAGAAATATAAAATTAATAGACTTATTTTTTTTAATAGCAGCAAACCCCAAGACGGGTCCTACGTAATAGCACGGTACAACACTAACATTAAATCTTAACATACTCGTTCCTTCTCTTGTATCAACTTGATGCATCAGAACTTTATTCCTTGTCTACCCGGCACATCTTCGAACTTGAGACAGCCACTTTTCAATGTTTCCATCAATCTCTAAGTATCTACCACTCATTATGTCTAAGACAACTCATTCCTTCTACTGTATAATTTTAACAATACAGACAAAGCAAAACAATATAACAAAGAGGTGAGATCACCTACACCAATACCAATATGGCAGCACAGAGATAACACAAACAGCAATATCATACAGATAGATCATACCATAATCATGCTATCAGCATTAATCAACTATCATCATCTAATCATTTATCAGTTCAATCATCATCCAAGTACTTAAAACAATTATCATAGCCAACATTCCTCAATTAATATATCATACAGATATAAATGCTCAGATTTATGCATATGCACAAAGACTCAGTTTATCAAAAACAACTCCATGGAGGTTTTCACAATTTCGAGAAGAATGCTCTGGTTAATTGTCAGCCTTAGCCCAAAGACAATCTCCCAGTCGTTGAAAAGAATCGTGTTCTTATCGGGTATCGTCAATGCGTTGCAACGGACTGCATCGCCAAGTGGCACAAGGTTTTCGCTAACTGTCCACTGATCGACCACTGCGCCTCGATGCCCCCAAGATCCATCATAGACCTTACTATCAATTCTCATTCCCTCTTCAACCACAAGGGCCATAATAGCTATTAGCTATATTTTATACAATGTACAAATATATCAGTGCAAGTCCAACCCCAAAGGGCCAAATCTTTTCAATTTCATTTGTTCAATGTAATCATATACTTCAACGCATATTTTTTCAATGCACGTATAATGCACCAAATGCCAATCATAGGCAAAACATGTCATTTTCTCACAATCACATAAAAATATTCTATCACTTTTAAATCACATAGTAATTTTTCAACAGTAGTTCAAATTACGTAAAATATTTAAACGTAATTCAAATTACTTAAAATGTTTCAACACATCTCCAATCGCGTAGTAATATTTTATCATATTTCAAATCACGTAAAAAATATTTTACTGTATTTTCAAACACTTAGAAATATTTTACTGTATTTCAAATCACGTACTTTAAAAATTACATTTTTAAGATACGTAAGTAATTTTTTTCACCACAATTCCATTACGTAAAATATTTCTCATTCTTCAAAAATTTCATTTCCACTTTTCTCAAAATAATATGACTTTATACTTTATTTAACACATTTTTTTACTCAAGAAAATCTTTTTCACATTTCTTTACTTAAGAAATCCTTTTCCAAAATATAATTCACAAAATCACTTTTCCATTGATATAAATCAACATTTCAAAACTTAACATTTTCTAACGTACTTCAAAACTCGAAAATAAGTTATACGTTAGTAAATTTTCAAAATACCATTATATTCTCCATTTTTCCAAAATCATTTCTCAAGTGCTAAAATACTCTGATTCTCTTTCCAATTTTCTTGTATTAAATTAATTATATTTTCACTTGGAAAATCACTTTGTTTCATCAAAATCAATGCATTACAAGCCTTCGAAAACGTGGACATGGCTATTGAAAATTATCAAAACATTTTTCCTTCTAAATTGATATGGTTTTACACAAACAAAATTATTAAAATTTTATTTTCAAAACTGAAATACCGATGGTTATAAAAACCAAACCCATTTGTTCAAATCCTTTTTCACTTTCTTTATAAATCCTTTTTCACTTTCTTACAAAATCACATTTAGTTGATTTAATTACTGTTTCTAACTTTAAATTTCCTAACATTTTTCAAAACCCAATAAATAAATTTTACGTTAGTAAATTTAAGTTACAAATATTTTCTTTTATATTTCTAAACCACTTCTAAAAATTGATTCTCTTTAAAATAATTTGAAGTTCAACACTTTCAATCTTCTTTTTCTTTTATTTATGAAAATTCCACTTCACTTAATTGATAACACTTTAATTCCCTTTCCAAAATCCTTATTTGAAAATTCTTGTATTTTATGACATCAAAACATTTTTCTAAATTATCAAAACCTTATAGATGGCCATTGAAACCATGAAATATTTTTTCTCTCTAACTTAAATAAATTCCATTCTTGTTTCTACAAAAAAAATAAATTCATGAAAACATAACTCAAAACCGTGTGCATTCTTTTTGCAAAACAAACCCTTTTGTTTATTTTCTTTACTTCTCAAATCATTCAATTTTATCATTCATGAAAATATAATTTTGTGAACACCAAATTGGTTGGTGTCTTGGCCGAAATTCACTAAGTTCTAGGGACCAAAAATTAATTCCCTTATTCTTGAAAAATTTCAACATGAACTCTAATTTTTGGGAGCTCAAAACCATAGCCTCTCCCTTGGCCTTTGGAGCCAAAAATCAATTTCCTTTCCACCATCAAATCATAGCATACATATACATATTTAAATATATATCGCAAACATGCCATAATCAAAGCAATAAATCATGCAAAATCATACCAAACATAGGCAAATAATCAAAGCACATAAACACCCACAAATAATTACATGACCATGGATATGAATCCTCACATGGATTCACCATCCATCAAATATAAAACCATCTCTCACCACCATACTTGGTTGGTGAGATGGATCTCCCTCTTACCTCTTGAAGATCCTCAAAAGCTTCTTGATTTGCTTCTTTTTCCAAGTCTTTCACCACCAAAGGCTTCTCAAATACAAAACAAAATACATAGAAATTAGTATACTAAGCTTGATTAAGAGGAACCATAGATCAAACATGGTTTAGAACATGAAAAAGAGAGAGGAAATGAAGTTTCCTTACACTTCACCACAAATACCCTATAACTTGGCTCTTGAAGAAAGTTCATGAAGATGAATGATTTAGAGAAAGTCTCCAACATGAAAGTTGTCTAGAATATCATGTAGATTCAAAATCTATGATTGGATGAAATTAAAAAGTGATGGAAGGTGGTCTTGATGGTCATGGCCGAAACATAGAGGAGAAGAGAAATGAAGAGAAAATTTGTTAAGTTTCCTTCTTGAAAATGAATCAATAATGACCAAGACAACATATAATTGATGTCTTGAAACTTGGCTAAGCTATTAAGCCACCAAAACCGTGCCCCCCCTCCAAGCATTCTCCTAAGGAAGCAAACAAAGTAATAATGTTCAAGAATGATGTAAAATTGACCATGACAAGTAATAATGGTCATCAAATCACCTTTAGCTCCAAAATACTACAAAAACCGTCCCCTCCTTGCATTATGCATGCAATAATATTGTCATCTTTTTCAAGCCATTATTTGAAGCATTCTAACCATTGATTAATTCAATGGTTAGGATTAAAGGTAGACTTTTGATTAGAAGACTAAATCAGCCATTAGATCTTTCTCCTTTAAATCCTAACCATTAGATGTGTCTCCAAAATAAAGGGTCAAGATTACTCCTTCTTACTTTTAATCCAAGGGTTATAATTAGTCATAGCCTTTTTAGAAGACCAAATCTCCACCATTGATTAAATCCAAATCCAATGGTCATAAATGGTCCTTGTTACTTTATAAGACTAAATCTCCACCGTAAATTAAATTTAAATCCAATGGTCATTAATGATCCATCTCCACCATTGATTAAATCTACATCCAAGGGTTGATAATGGTCATAGCCATTTATAAGACTAAATCTCTACCCATGATTTAATTTTCATCCAACGGTTATAATTGATCCTATTCACTTTTAAGATTAAATCTCCACCATTGATTAAATCAAAATTAAATCTCCAACGGTGATTAAATCGATGGTGGATATCCAAACCACTAATGTTGACTTAACAGTATAGAATTTTATTTTTATCTGTTATAACCCCACGAAAGAATATATTTACTGTATTTTTATCGTCCGATAATTAAATACCATACAAAATACAGTAAAGGAAATTTTCTAAAATTATTTCTGGATTCAAGTTTAGTAAGATCCCCTGTCTCCGTCTAAACAGTACAAATTTTTCTATGCGTAAAATTTTTTTTCACTTTGCGGGACCCACTTGAGCCCATATATACCCCCGGGCCCACAAACAGTAAAAAAATTCATAATCATCCACAAAAATCACAAATATTAGAAAACACACAAATATCAATTCAAATCACGTAAAATAATTAAAACCTAACAGTAAAAATTAAATTACGTAAAGTTTTCCTCGGCCCAAAAATTTTTATTTTTCTGGCACGGAGTAAATCACTCAAAATGATCAAATGCGCTAACGGAATAATCAAAATAATTTTACAGCATCCAAAAATTACTAAACAGTAAAATTTTGTTAACTGTCAAAATTACTGTTTACAAGATAGGAAATTTTGGGGTGTTACATTGGGGACTTCTGCGCATCATTTTTTCCTCGATTAGTTTTTTTTTTCCATCATGATTTTATGACTAATCCATTGTTTTTTTTCCTATTTTCTGTTGAATTTATAATTAAACATTTTGTTTATATCTTTGATCTAATCATTTTTGGAATGTCCTATAATGGTCTTAATGGTTTAAAAGTGCTTTGTATACATGCCCTCTACCTATTTGATGAAAGGTTTGAATGACTATGTGTTGAATTGATGTTGATATTTGTGTTTATATCTACCTATTTCTTTGTTCATGAAAAAGTCTAATTTAAATGCCACTATACATAGAAATGGAGTGAACTGGCACACCAAGTGAAATTAGTGTAAAAGGACTACCCGAAACTTCGTCTTACACAAGGAAGGAAGGTGGGCCATGGTTCTTTTAGCTTTTTTTTTTTTTGTGGGGTATTTGATTTAGTTTGAGATGAGGATCAAGAAGTGAGAAATGTCTCATTTTAAGTATCATTTGTTTAACACGGGTATTAGAAATTCGTCCTACTATTAAATGGGACAAAGGGAAAGCCCTGGAATTTTTATTAAAGTCACTCGGTGAGTTTTATTCTTATATATACAACTTTACATCTTGGTTTCTCATTTTATTTTCACTATATAACATGTGCTACATATATGTTATGAAACATGAATAAATGGTTTCTCATGTATGAGCCTCTGCTCTTTAGTTGTTGGATAACTCTTCATAGTTGACTATCACAAATACTTAAAAGGAAAACACACACACCCTACGTGATTAATTTATTCATTGAAGATTGTTTTATACCCGTGAGTTTCTTAATTTACACTTTGTTTTAAATTGTTCACCAACATCTAAATCTAAATAATAAATAATTTTCAATAGGATTTGCCAACTATAGTGATGTCTTCCCTATATATATTGGTGATGATCAAAGCGATGAAGATGCGTTCAAGGTATCCAATGATCTCAATCGATTTCTTTTTTTATTATTTCAAGTTCTCTTAAAGAATCTTATTCTTATTTTTTTTGTAAGTTAATTATCTTATATAGGATAATTTAAACACTAAAGTGCTATAATGGTCTTAATGGTTTAAAAGTGCTTTGTATATATGCCCTCTACTTGTTTGATGAAAGGTTTGAATGACTATGTGTTGAATTGATGTTGATATTTGGTGAGGGCTCTGACTATATTGACTACCAAATTCAAGAACACAATTTTATAATCATGTGATATAATAGAAATAATCGTCAAAATCCCAATTTTATAATCATATTCTAAAACCCCAATTTCCCACAACAAAGTCACCCAATCGAAGCCCCCTCTTGAATCGGATCCTTTCCAGTGCCTTGCTGCTTGTATTGATCTGTCAGAAGCCTTAAGAAGCTCATCACCAAATTCTGTTATCTCGCATCTTCCAATTCATTAGGTAAATGCTTCATTGGAAGCCTTAAAAGTGAAAAAAAATTGTTATATCTTTTGCAGAGTTCTTTTATAAGTAATCAAATTGACTCCAAGCTCTCCTCTAGACTTGTTAAGTCTATTTTTGGTTGACCTGTCATATTTTATATTTTGAGCATTTTGAAAGGTTTATGGCTAACTTGATTGTTTGACTCCATCATGATTTACTTCCTTCCACTGCTACATTAAACGTGAAAGCCTTAAAAGTGAAAAAAAAAACTGTTATATCTTTTGCAGAGTTCTTTTATAAGTAGTCAAATTGACTCCAAGCTCTCCTCTAGACTTGTTAAGTCTATTTTTGGCTGACCTGTCAGATTTTATATTTTGAGTATTTTGAAAGGTTTGTGGCTAACTTGATTGTTTGACTCCATCATGATTTACTTCTTTCCACTGCTGCATTAAACGTGTGGATTGAAAAATACTACTCCTTATAAGAGTTTGATGTTTGTTGCTTGGCTATGCTAGGTCAATTGGATTTGGTTCTTGTGTTGTTTGGATAAATTTATCATATGTATATGGCGAAACCTTATTAAATACTATAAAATTAACTAATGTTATTAGTCTATTCCCTTTTTGGATATTTCCTTTTGATAATGAATTTGCATGTTATTTTTGATGTACCTACAGTTATTTGATGGAAAGGAAGGGCGACCCAGGTATCCTTGTCGATGGATAATAGTGCCCCCATTCCTATAGAAGCCTAAGCCACTGATGAGGTCACCACCTTTAGCTCACAGAATTTTGAGATTTAGAATTGTAACATGATGAAATTTTAGTGATCTATTCTTATCAGATGAATTTGTCTTTCAATTTCTTTGAAGCTTTTGACTATGAAGTTGATTCCAAAATTATTGAAGCAGTATTTTGCAGAAAATTTGTAATCATTTCTAGATAATGCTATTGGGGATACTTGTTTCTTCAAATCTTCATCTTGTATTGGTCGTATTTGATGTTGCTGGCTTACTGCTTTATTTTGGTTGGCTACCTTCTTTACTGTCTCTAATATTTCATTAAGTATCATAGACATATGTTTATGTGTAATTAGAGTTTACTAATTTTGAGGGAAAATTTTGGTATAGTGACATGGTCTTAAAAGCAATATTAATTGTGCATTCTATCATGCATCCGCTAATAGCTCCTTTTCCAGTCCTTACATGAGGATTACTCACATTTTGGTTCTCGCATGTTGTGGAGAAATAATTCATTAAACTCATGAAATCCTGTTACCTTTTTTTGGGGGTTGACAGAATAATTCTGATAAGGAACAACTAAGTTCTTTCCTTTCTTTCTTTTATTCTAAGGAAATAATTTTTGCATGACATATTTTTACATTTTTGGTTACACCTACTTCATTGGGAAGAAAGAAAGAGAATGTATATTAGAAAATGTGTTTCTTTTATTTTACTATTTAAAGAGAAAATAATGTAAGAATTATATAAAAAAAAAGCGTTGTGCAAATAGGAATACCCTTTATTTTAGGACAACATAGAACTCCAAACAACAATCCACATTGTCCAATTTCTTCACACCTTGGGGTTAAATGATAAAAATAAAAGAATATTAGAACTATCCTATAAAACGACTGTTTTCTCCCCATACTTCATTATGTACACTCCTATTCGTACCTTTGGATGCATAAACTTATTCTATAATCTGTTAAGTCAACAATTTAGATATATTATTACACGTAGTAGATCCTATACAAATTGAGTCTACAATAATTTGCCTTTTCCAAGTGAGGGATATAGTCTATATGCGGACTCTAATTTATCACTGCGCAGAACAGTTCAAAACTATTAAAACTAGGTAAATGCCAGAGTCTGGTCTTGCCTTGACGAATTGTAATGGTATCCTTGGCCTGCCGCTACCATAAACTAATATTTAAAGATCAATGTTCCAAAATTAGATGTCACTAATATGCTAATAACAGATTGGATAGTCTACTCAATTGTTTCTGCAATTTATATGCTATGTTCTTACACCTTGCCACAGATGACTTCTCTAGTAAGAAAAACAAAAAAATTGCTTATATGAATACGAAAAAATAATCATATATTAAAATAGATAAAACAATCAAAATCTGATGCATAACTGAAGTTTCTATTTTCTTGATATGACATCACATAAGCATTATTCATGATCATAACAAACAAGCTAGAATAAAATAATGTAAACAAATATTAGTTACATAAAAAATTAAAAAAGAAATCACCACACTTAGTAGACATTCATAACATAGTTTTGCAAAAATTAATGCGAAATTCAAAAGTCACATGATGAAGGACTCCTAAGCAACAATCTTGCCAAGGTAAGCAACTTCTGATTTTTTGTCAACTTCCCATAATCCTCTCTAAGGTTGTGGATGCTTTCTAAGGCATAATTTGCACCTTTAACTCTTTTCCTGGATGTAGCAATCAACAATTATAGAGTAATATTAGTTAGGCACAAAATATTAATAGTTACCACAAGGCAATCAGTTCCTACCGCACATAAAAAAAAAAAATACCAATGACTTACCAACATAGTGTGTAGACCCACATATTTTCCAACTTATATGTTGCAGACTCTGTCCTCAAAGAACAACTGAAAGTCACATATATAAACAAATAATATATAAAAATATATCGGGCAACATGCATATTAATCAAAGAAAATATAAACAAATGTAAGAATGATTATATGTATATTAATCATTCTGAATTTTTTTCTTGCAACTTTTGCTATTGTGCCCATGTTCCCCACACTCGTGGCATTTCCTTTTGACTACTAATTTATTAAGTGATACTTCAAGCCCACTTTTAAATCTGTAATTCTGAGTCTCCTTTCCCTTATCATTTTTTCTCCCTTTTGTTTGTGATATATGTGGGTCTCCAATAGTCAATTATGGTGCTTCACATGTAACACCCTTTGGGATGTCACATTTTAAGGTAAAAAAAAAATAAAATAAAGATAATAAATACTATTCAAGTTATAAAATAAATATTATAATTAGTACGTATATTTTGTTTATAAAACGTATAAATTACACCACATCACCTCACCTATACAGCGTTATCGTACATATTAATTCACCTGTATATTTCATTTGTGCATTATCTACATACATACAACAAACACATATAAAAAATACTAACATATAATTTACATATGGTTTTGTTGTCATCAGCTATACTAATAATTTACAAATAATTTACAACTAAAGAAAATACATACCAAAACATTTACAAACTTTGTCAAAAGATAAAACATAAGTTTATATACGAAGACGGCATCAAAAAAAAAAAAAAACAAAAAGTGCCCAAGTGCACATCATGGATATCTAGTTCTTTCGGGAAATCATTCCTAGATAACTCCTCGGGTGACAGATAACCGGGATGTCTCACAGTATTCTACGGCGAGTGGATCCGGGCTGCTCTACGGACAGAGTCCCAAGCGGTAGATACCACACTATTTTCATTGGGAACATGGAAAAGTCCATTCCAATGACGTCGGATCTCCAAAGGCAACTCTAATCAGTATATACAAGTCAAAAGTAACTACAGGATCAAGCATCGTATTCGGACGCAAAGATAAAGTAATAGTTCCCAGTATACACTACACTATTGCTTTCTTCACGAAATACTTGACCTTTATTCCTCTATGGAACTCTATTCTTACAAAACCTAAGAATCTGGCGTAGTCATCTTCTTTGAGTCAATTCAACCGATACGGATGGTGAAGAAGGCTCCAAATACTCGGATGGAAATCTGTAGATTGTGGCTCCTCCTCTATATGGTATTCATTGCCTAATACTTGTTCTTCAATCTCTTCATTTCCGTCTATATATATATAACACAATAATACAAACAACACAGAGGTAAGACAACCCAATATATCACAAGTGTGGCGCATAAGAAAACGACAATGCAACGAGAATAGCAATTAATATCAGCACAGATAATAAACATTAACAATAACTAATTATGGAAAAGAATAGAATCCATCACAATAAATTAAAGATACACGATAATATGCTAAAACCATAAAATAACTCATTCCTACTCCATGGAGCTATAACACACACAACGATATCAGAGAGAATGATTTGAAAGTTCTAATAGTCTTGCGCCGATCACTATTGACCTTGTCCACCCTTTGTGTCTATAGCTTGACTACCCCGACCAGTATTACCTATTCAGATCACAAGACTTTGTGTCTATAGCTTGGCTACCCGACCAACTATTGATTGTCAAGACTTTGTGTCTATAATGATCGTTGTGATTGCTATTGATGTCAACACTTTGTGTCTATAGCCCACTAAAACACCATGGCGTAGTACACAGTCAAAACATCGTGTAACTACAAAGGCGATTAAAATAGTCCTCTCAAATCTCGATTAAGTATAGTGCTTGTCGAGAACACTAGTGTGTTACCACGTACCACGGCCCAGAAGGAGCTACCTCCTGTCCACATATGGAGTAATGCACACCAATGCCTCCAAGTCCATATCAGAAATGAACCCACTACGCTCATCACATCGACAACACGATGTTATTCATCTCGTCAATCAAATCACCAATTCGTAAATTGGCACGACTCAGTGCATGAACAAAATAATAATTACCAAAACGTCCTCAAGTCTCAAATAATTACAGAAATGTCATCAATTCTCAATTATTTACAAAAATGCCCTCAAACTTCAAATATTTACGAAAATACCCTCAAACTTCAATTATTTACAAAAATACCCTCAATGGCAAAAATAATTATGTAAATGCCTTCAGTGGCACAAATCTCAAAATACAGTACGCTCCCACTTGGCGCACTATATTTTCCATATAACCAGGTTACAATACGCACCCACTTGGCGCACTATAACTTTCCACATATCCGGGTCCACCATTTTGGCCCAACAGTAAAATTTGCTGTTCTCATCAATCGAGTAAAATTTGTTTTTATTGTGTTTTTTAAAATCCTGATATTTTCCTTAAATAAATGAGTTTATTTTTCTAATGAAAGATTTATTAAATAGTTTAAAATCGCTTAAAATATTTTTCAAGTAGCGTCAAAATATTTTTGCATTACGGTAAATACTAACAACATTTAAACATTATTAATTCCATTAAATACCCTTAAACACTCTTTGTAATTTACTTTAAAAACATCCAAAATTCACTTTTCATGGTTATGACCGAATCCTAGGGTGTTGTATTCCTTGGAATACTCATGCATCTCTAGCATCACACTAATATTTACAACATTATAAACACTAGCAAGTCAACTTAACAATACCAAATATGCATGAAAAATCATTACAATCAACATATAAAAGAATCCTTATGGATTCTACAACACACAAAATTCCATTTTCTTACTACCACTCAAGAATAATTAGGTTATAGTCTTCCTCTTTACCTTAAAATGAAGAAAATTCTTCTTTTATCCTTCCTTGGAATTTCGGTTTTTAGCTCCTTCAAATACCTAAGAAAATAAATAAAATTTTCTAAGAGTTATTACTAGAAAAGAAAACCATACCATGGATCAATCATGGCTTGGAAACTTAAAAATGAAAATAGAAAGGAAAAACAATGAGTTTTACCTTTAAGGAAGAAACTTCAAGATGAACATTCAAGCTTGCAAATGATGGAATTTGCAAAAACCTCCAACTAGAGATGAGTTTGGGTAAATGTTTAGAGTTAGAAAAACAAAGAAGGAAAATTTTTAAGTGAGTGGATGGTATATTGAAGAGCTTGGCCGAATAGAGAGAAGAAAATGGAAGAAGAAAGGCACATGGAGTCTTGGTATTTTTGGGAGAGAAAATGGAAGGCTTTTACGTAATATTGGTGAAAATAAAAGTGAAGAATGCCTAACCAAGTTTTCTGCTGCCGTGAGTGGACTTTGAGTGAGGCTAAATGATTGAATTTTGCATGGAAATCATCCTAGCCATCCATCCATTCAATGGCTAAGATGAGATCTTGTTGGAGTACTCAAGAAGCCTTGTAAACTTGTCCTCCAAGCCTCCAAATTCTCTTTGCCTTAAACCGTGTGGCCCAAGGCCAATTAGTGGCTTCATTTTGTTTTAATTCAAGGTTAATTAGTTGCTAATTAGGTAGCTAATTAATTAGGTTTAATTTCCTAACTAATCTTAATTAATTATCTAATTATATAACTAATTAATTGAACATATAATTACATGTTTTATAATTTTTTTAAACAATATTAGCACATCTAATTATTAGTTAGATTATAATTACTTACTAACTAAGCTTGTTTAATTAGTTTGCTAATTAGGTAATTAAGCTTGTCAAATTAAGCTTAATTAGCTACTAACCCAAAGTCAAGCCTACATCTATTGACTTAATCCTAACCATTGATTTCATCTCTAATTTCTATCCATTGATTAGATCTATGGCCATGATCAAAACTTGCTCACCAAGTTTACATCCTAGCCATTCACCTAAGCTTGCTCACCAAGCTTGAATCCTAACCATTCATCTAAGCTTGCTCACCAAGCTTGAATCCTAACCATTCATCTAAGCTTAGAAATTTCTACGGTCAAAATCATTGACTGCTTTACTACACGTGGGTCCCACAATCTTTTTAAAGACCGTGATCATTTTTAAATGCTTTTCTCTGTTTTTGAGCAAGATAGGTATTGTAAAATAAAATAACATTATAATAATATAAAATTTTTTATTGCACAGTTAAATCCTAAAAATTACGAAACTAATATATATATCAATCAGAACTGGGTTTAGTAAGATCCCCCAGCTCTAATTAATTAAAATAATATTTTTCCGAGAAAATTTTTATTTTCCTGGCTCGAGCAAATCACATACAACAATCAAATACACTCACGAAACAGTCAAATTCAGTTTACTACTCATAGAAATTACAAAACAAGTACATTGGGGATGTAACCGTCATTTATCTTAAAGTTAGAAAAATTGTGGTGTTACAACTCTCCCTACAAACAAAAATTTCGTCCTCGAAATTTGTCGTACCTTAAAACAATTGAGGGTATTGCTCCCTCATCTTGTCCTCCAATTCCCAAGTAGCATCTCCTGTCACATCGTTCCATATAACTTTAACCAGCTCAATCATCTTTCCTCGAAGCTGCTTCACTTTTCTGTCTTCAATTCTTACAGGGAGTGTCTCGTACGTCAGATCCTCCTTTAACTGTACTTCATCAGGTTGTATCACATGTGTCGGATCTGGAATATACTTCTTTAATTGGGACACATGAAATACATTATGTAGATTAGACAAAAACGACGGTAAGGCAACTTGATAAGCTACAGGACCTATCCTACGTATAATCTGATAAGGTCCTATAAACTTAGGCGTAAGCTTCTTAGACTTGATAACTCTTCCAATACCAGTCGTAGGAGTCACCCTTAAAAATACATGCTCGCCTTCTTCGAATTCCAAGGGTTGCCTTCTTTTGTCAGCATAGCTCTTTTGTCTGCTTTGAGTAGTCCTCATCTTTTCTTGGATCATCTTCACCTTCTCTGTAGTCTGTTGCACTAACTCTGGTCCAATAGTCATACTTTCACCGTCTTGATACCAACACAAAGGTGTTCGTCATCGTCGTCCATACAACGCTTCATAGGGTGCCATCCCTATACTTGCGTGAAAACTATTGTTGTAGGTGAATTCTATCAAAGATAAAAATTCATCCTAACTCCCTTGTTGCTCCAGCACACAAGCACGCAACAGGTCTTCTAAAGATTGTATAGTTCTTTCAGTTTGGCCATCATGTGGATGATAAGCAGAGCTTAAATGTAGCTTAGTCCCCATCGCTTCTTATAGATTTGGCCAAAACCTTGATGTAAACCTTGGATCCCTATCAGAAATTATGGAAATAGGTACTCCATGTAATTTAACAATCTCATTGATATAGATTTGGGCTAATCTTTCCAATGAATACTTAATATTAATGGGCGGAAATGAGCTGACTTTGTAAGCCTATCAACTATAACCCATATTGAGTCATGACCTTTTCTCGTTCTTGGCGATCCGAGAACGAAATCCATAGAAATACTGTCCCACTTCCATTTTGGAATAGAGAGCGGTTGTAACATTCCAGCTGGCCTCTGATGTTCCACTTTCACTTTTTGACAAACCAAACAAGACGCTACACGTTCCGCTACGTCTCTTTTCATCCTTGGCCGCAACAAAACAATTTCTTCAAATCTTGATACATCTTGGTCATTCCTGGATGCAAACTTAGATTACTAGTATGGGCTTCATCCAATATTGCCGTCTTTAGTTCAAAGATCGTCGGGTATACAAACTCTCCTTGAAATCTTAAAATTCCATCGATCCTCTTCCACTTTGTTGCCTTGTGACCTTGCTTTATGAGTTCTCTTTCATTTTGCAAAAATGCATCTTCCTCCCTGTTTATCTCGAATTATATTAAGCAAGTCATTTAAGATTACCATTCGCTTAAACGAATATTCCCAGGCACTAATTCCACTTGATACTTCTAAATTTACGAATTCATTGAGTAATTCCTCTTCCTTTATCATCATTGTAGAAACACTAAGTACTTTTCTACTCGGGGCATCTGCTACCACATTAGCTTTTCCAGGATGATATTGGAGTTGAAAATCATAATCTTTGAGAAACTCAAGCCATCGTCTTTGTCTCATATTCAATTCTTTTTGATCAAACAAGTATTTCAAACTCTTGTGATCACTAAAGACATTAAACATGGCCCCATACTGAGATAATGCCTCCATATCTTTAATGCAAACACCACCACTGCTAGTTCCAAATCATGGGTTGGGTAATTTCTCTCATGAACCTTCAATTGCCTCGAAGCATAAGCTACCATATTTCGGTCTTGCATCAAAGACGCATCCCAATCCTTGATACGAAGCATCACAGTACACATCAAAAGATCTGTTAGGATCTGGTAAGATCAACACTGGTGCGGTTGTTAGCTTTTTCTTCAACTCTTGAAAACTGGCTTCACGTTCATCCGTCCATTCAAAAGCTTGACTTTTCCTTGTAAGTTGTGTAAGTGGTCCGGCAATCTTGGAAAAACCTTCTATAAACCTTCGATAATACCCGGCCAATCCAACGAAACTTCGGATTTCGGTTACTGTTTTAGGTCTTTCCTATTGCAAAATAGTTTCTATTTTGGATGGATCCACCGCAATACCTTCTTTAGAAATTACGTGACCTAGAAATTGTACTTTTTCCAACCAAAATTCACATTTAGCCAACTTTGCATACAACTGCTTGTCCTTCAAAACCTGAAGAACTATACCGAGGTGTTCGGCATGCTCTTCTTTAGACCGAGAATAGATTAGAATGTCATCTATAAAGACAACAACAAATCTATCAAGGTACGGGCGAAAAATCCTATTCATATAATCCATGAATATAGCAGGAGCATTTGTCACTCCAAAAGGCATGACATGATATTCATAATGCCCATAACGAGTTCGAAAGGTTGTTTTGGGTACATCCTCCGTCTTAACACGGATTTGATGGTAACGATCTCGAGATCTATTTTAGAAAATACTCTCGCTCCCTTCAACTGGTCCATCAAATCATCAATCCGTGGAAGTGGATATTTATTCTTTATGGTGACCTTATTCGGTGACGATAGTCCACACAGAGTCGAGAAATTCCATCCTTCTTCTTGACTAGAAGCACTTTGGTGCTCCCCATGGTGATACACTCGGTCGCACAAACCGCTTCTCCAATAATTCCTCCAATTGCTTTTTCAACTCCATCAACTCGGCTGGTGACATTCTATACGGTGCAATTGAAATAGGACCTGTTCCTGGTACCAAATCGATAGAAAATTCGATTTCCCTTTCGCGGCAAACCAGGTACATCGTCGGAAAACTTATGGAAATTCATTGACAACAGGAATAGTATATACATCTTTCTCATTCTCAACTTTTAGAGAAGATAATAATACAAATCCCTGCGCTCCATTTCTCAGCAATGACTTAGCTTTAACAGCAGTCAAGAATCCAGAGTTCTCTTCCTTCGGAAAGACTATGGATTTAATTGCACAGTCTATCAGGATATGGTTAGAAGATAACCAATCCATTCCGAATATCACATCTATCTCCACTAGGGGTAAACAAATCAAGTTGACTATAAATATACGGTCCTTCACAACAACAGGACAATCCAAACATATTTTGGATGTGACTACAGGCTTAGTAGTTGGTGTAGAAACAACCAATGGAAAATCCAAAGAAGACATAGGCAGTTTTAATCTCTCAACACAATTATATGCAATGAAAGAATGTGTTGCGCCTGAATCATACAAGCAGTCAAAGGCTTACCTCCTATGGCTCCTTCCCTTGAATAAGATTGTCGACCGAGAAACTTCGGTTCCTATCATAGTATAGACTCGTCCTCAGGATCTTGGTTGATTTGCACTGAGCAGTCTTCAATGCGAGGTTTCTTTTCCAACCGAGGACAATCCTTAGAGAAATGTCCAGGTTGTCGACAATTGAAACAAATTGTCCCTTTAATTGGACATCCTGAAGAAATATGACCCTTTTTCCCACATTTGAAACATGTTGGTACAAACGCCGCTTTCTGACTAGGAATAGTACTAGCAGAGCTTCCTCCAACAAGTGGTCGTTGAAGTTGGTTTCCCGGTGGTCTCGAGTATGGCTTACGCTGAAACCGATTATTATGGCTGCTACCTCCCCTCTGAAACCTCATTGGTCCAAAATTACGAGACCTTGGATCCCGTAACAGTTCCAATTCCTCTAATTGTGCACATATATCTACCAGAGCATGGAATTGAGTCATTTTCAAAGGCAGTACTCCTTGTCTTAACTCCACTCGCAATCCTTCTTCAAACTTCCTACATCGCCACTCATCATTTGGCCTGGTTTGAGCATAATCCGAGAATTGAGACAAACTCTCAAATTTGGATGCATACTCATGGACTGTCATATTTCCTTGACATAGACCAAGAAATTCTCTTTCCTTGGCATATCGAGCACTGGTAGGAAAATATTTGTCCATAAACGCAGTAGAAAACACTTCCCAAGTTATCACAGTGCCTTCAGCTTGCAACAACCGACGGGTTCCTCTCCACCAACTTTCTCCGTCTCCTCTTAGCATATAGGTAGCATATGTTACCTTTTTATCATCTGGGCATCCCATCCCTTCGAATATCTTTTCCACTCCTGTATCCACAAACTTGCTTTCTCAGGATTGAACTCTCTCGGAAGCGTGGCGGGTTACTACGCCTAAATTTAGATAAATTTAAGGCATCCGCAGTAGCTTCTTGTTGTTGAGCCGCTCTCGGTTCTATTTGAGTCATTACTTCCGCCATCCATTTGCATAGCCTCTACTGACATCGTCTTTGTTGAGTTGCTCTACGATTCTCTGGCTGAGTTATTACTTCCGCCATCCGCTGCATAGCTTCTACTGCTGCTACCAAAGGGTCCTCTTCTCTAGGGATATTCCACGTCTTCCTCTTCCTCCAGACATCTTTTTTTTTTTTTTTACATCAATCACATCAAACATAAAAGTTAGATTCTTCCTTTCGGAAACAAATCACAGAGAATTCACACAACACAAGCACAAACAGACCCAACCACAACCCTTAAAGACTCTAACTTGGGCTCTGATACCAACTAATGTAACACCCTTTGGGATGTCACATTTTAAGGTAAAAAAAAATAAAATAAAGATAATAAATACTATTCAAGTTATAAAATAAATATTATAATTAGTACGTATATTTTGTTTATAAAACGTATAAATTACACCACATCACCTCACCTATACAGCGTTATCGTACATATTAATTCACCTGTATATTTCATTTGTGCATTATCTACATACATACAACAAACACATATAAAAAAATACTAACATATAATTTACATATGGTTTTGTTGTCATCAGTTATACTAATAATTTACAAATAATTTACAACTAAAGAAAATACATACCAAAACATTTACAACTACTGTCAAAAGATAAAACATAAGTTTATATACAGTACGGCATAAAAAAAAAAAACAAAAAGTGCCCAAGTGCACATCATGGATATCTAGTTCACTGGGAAATCATTCCTAGATAACTCCTCGGGTGACAGATAACCAGGATGTCTCTGCAGCAGTTCTACGAGCAGGGATCCGGGCTGCTCTACGGACAGGAGTCCGGGCGGTAGATACCACACTATTTTCATTGGGAACATGGAAAAGTCCATTCCAATGACGTCGGATCTCCAAAGGCAACTCTAACTGTATATACAAGTCAAAAGTAACTACAGGATCAGCATCGTATTCCGGACGCAAAGATAAAGTAATAGTTCCCGTATACACTACACTATTGCTTTCTTCACGAGTACGCCAGCCTTCTATTCCTCTATGGAACTCTATTCTTACAAAACCTAAGAATCCTGGCGTAGTCATCTTCTTTGAGTCAATTCAACCGGTACGGATGGTCTGAAGGCTCCAAATACTCAGACTGGAAATCTGTAGATTGTGGCTCCTCCTCTATATGGTATTCATTGCCTAATACTTGTTCTTCAATCTCTTCATTTCCGTCTATATATATATAACACAATAATACAAACAACACAGAGGTAAGACAACCCAATATATCACAAGTGTGGCGCATAAGAAAACGACAATGCAACGAGAATAGCAATTAATATCAGCACAGATAATAAACATTAACAATAACTAATTATGGAAAAGAATAGAATCCATCACAATAAATTAAAGATACACGATAATATGCTAAAACCATAAAATAACTCATTCCTACTCCATGGAGCTATAACACACACAACGATATCAGAGAGAATGATTTGAAAGTTCTAATAGTCTTGCCTTATCGGCTATTGACCTTGTCCACCCTTTGTGTCTATAGCTTGACTACCAGGACCTTGCCTATTGCCTTGTCGGCACTTTGTGTCTATAGCTTGGCTACCCCTGGGACCGGCTATTGCCTTGTCGGCACTTTGTGTCTATAAGCGATCGTTGTGATTGCTATTGCCTTGTCAACACTTTGTGTCTATAGCCCACTAAAACACCATGGCGTAGTACACAGTCAAAACATCGTGTAACTACAGTGATTAAAATAGTCCTCTCAAATCTCGATTAAGTATAGTGCTTGTCGAGAACACTAGTGTGTTACCACGTACCACGGCCCGAGGAAGGAGCTACCTCATGTCCACATATGGAGTAATGCACACCAATGCCTCCAAGTCCATATCAGAAATGAACCCACTACGCTCATCACATCGACAACACGATGTTATTCATCTCGTCAATCAAATCACCAATTCGTAAATTGGCACGACTCAGTGCATGAACAAAACAATAATTACCAAAACGTCCTCAAGTCTCAAATAATTACAGAAATGTCATCAATTCTCAATTATTTACAAAAATGCCCTCAAACTTTAAATATTTACGAAAATACCCTCAAACTTCAATTATTTACGAAAATACCCTCAAACTTCAATTATTTATGAAAATACCCTCAATGGCAAAAATAATTATGTAAATGCCTTCAGTGGCACAAATCTCAAAATACAGTATGCTCCCACTTGGCGCACTATATTTTCCATATAACCAGGTTACAATACGCACCCACTTGGCGCACTATAACTTTCCACATATCCGGGTCCACCATTTTGGCCCAACAGTAAAATTTGCTGTTCTCATCAATCGAGTAAAATTTATTTTTATTGCGTTTTTTAAAATCCTGATATTTTCCTTAAATAAACAGTTTATTTTTCTAACAGAAAGATTTATTAAATAGTTTAAAACTGCTTAAAATAATTTTCAAGTAACTGTATAATATTTTTGCATTACGATAAATACTAACAACATTTAAACATTATTAATTCCATTAAATACCCTTAAACACTCTTTGTAATTTACTTTAAAAACATCCAAAATTCACTTTTCAGGGTTATGACCGAATCCTAGGGTGTTGTATTCCTTGGAATACTCATGCATCTCTAGCATCACACTAATATTTACAACATTATAAACACTAGCAAGTCAACTTAACAATACCAAATATGCATGAAAAATCATTACAATCAACATATAAAAGAATCCTTATGGATTCTACAACACACAAAATTCCATTTTCTTACTACCACTCAAGAATAATTAGGTTATAGTCTTTCTCTTACCTTAAAATGAAGAAAATTATTCTTTTATCCTTCCTTGGAATTTCGGTTTTTAGCTCCTTCAAATACCTAAGAAAATAAATAAAATTTTCTAAGAGTTACTACTAGAAAAGAAAACCATACCATGGATCAATCATGGCTTGGCAACTTAAAAATGAAAATAGAAAGGAAAAACAATGAATTTTACCTTTAAGGAAGAAACTTCAAGATGAACATTCAAGCTTGCAAATGATGGAATTTGCAAAAACCTCCAACTAGAGATGAGTTTGGGTAGATGTTTAGAGTTAGAAAAACAAAGAAGGAAAATTTTTAAGTGAGTGGATGGTATATTGAAGAGCTTGGCCGAATAGAGAGAAGAAAATGGAAGAAGAAAGGCACATGGAGTCTTGGTATTTTTGGGAGAGAAAATGGAAGGCTTTTACGTAATATTGGTGAAAATAAAAGTGATGAATGCCTAACCAAGTGCTGCTGCCGTGAGTGGACTTTGAGTGAGGCTAAATGATTGAATTTTGCATGGAAATCATCCTAGCCATCCATCCATTCAATGGCTAAGATGAGATCTTGTTGGAGTACTCAAGAAGCCTTGTAAACTTGTCCTCCAAGCCTCCAAATTCTGCTTTGCTAAACCGTGTGGCCCAAGGCCAATTAGTGGCTTCATTTTGTTTTAATTCAAGGTTAATTAGTTGCTAATTAGGTAGCTAATTAATTAGGTTTAATTTCTAACTAATCTTAATTAATTATCTAATTATATAACTAATTAATTGAACATATAATTACATGTTTTATAATTTTTTTAAACAATATTAGCACATCTAATTATTAGTTAGATTATAATTACTTACTAACTAAGCTTGTTTAATTAGTTTGCTAATTAGGTAATTAAGCTTGTCAAATTAAGCTTAATTAGCTACTAACCCAAAGTCAAGCCTACATCTATTGACTTAATCTTAACCATTGATTTCATCTCTAATTTCTATCCATTGATTAGATCTATGGCCATGATCAAAACTTGCTCACCAAGTTTACATCCTAGCCATTCACCTAAGCTTGCTCACCAAGCTTGAATCCTAACCATTCATCTAAGCTTGCTCACCAAGCTTGAATCCTAACCATTCATCTAAGCTTAGAAATTTCTACGGTCAAAATCATTGCTGCTTTACTACGTGGGTCCCACAATCTTTTTAAAGACCCGTGATCATTTTTAAACAGTTTTCTCTTGTTTTTGAGACAATAGGTATTGTAAAATAAAATAACATTATAATAATATAAAATTTTTTTTATTACACGAGTTAAATCCTAAAAATTACGAAACTAATATATATATCAATCGAAGCTGGGTTTAGTAAGATCCCCACTCTAATTAATTAAAATAATATTTTTTCTAGAAAATTTTTATTTTTTCGGCTCGGAGCAAATCACATACAACAATCAAATGCACTCACGAAACAGTCAAATTCAGTTTACTACTCATAGAAATTACAAAACAGTACATTGGGGATGTAACCGTCATTTATCTTAAAGTTAGAAAAATTCAGGGTGTTAACACTTGCTCTGATATATGAATCTGGTTCACATTCTTGTTGCTTGACTCCAGTAGAGTTATTTCATCACCAATATGCAAATTTGTTTTCATTTCAATAGCTATCTTATGAGTGTGACCGAATTTTGAAATAATAAACTTATATATCTCCTTAGATTCTTCCGCAAGATCAATTAATATGCTTGCTTCATGTTGTGCATGCATCCTTCTTAAAATCCTTGATGTATTAGATTGAGCATCAAAATTATTTTCTGTATAACCGACGTCAATACCTTGGTTAGCATACTTGGTCCAACGTTGCAAAATGAAATGACTAGGGATTTGAATAATACCTTTTGCTTAAAAATTACTAGTATGTGTCTGCACAATATCCCCACAAATTCATATAGCTGGTTACCACATTTAGCAATTTTTGAGTCTAAATCTATATCAACAATGAATGCATCTCGAGCATCATAACAACTAGACACCTGATAAACATATTTAGGCCCATCTTAACTAATCTTTTGCTTGGTAAATTGGTTGATCTTCCCAAGCTCATCCTGAAATTTCTCAAAAATATTTCTTGTATAGACAGATGCAGCATGCTCCTCAAGTTTTGACCCATACTCAAGATATGTGATTTATGCCTAGATTCATAATCTTCCCTTTTTTCTGCCTCCAAGCGACTATCCACTGCTTTCTCAAACTTTAAAACAAATTCTTATAGCGTGGTTACTGCATCGACAAAAGAATCAAAAAAAGCATTAATGCTCTCACTTCTTTGAGTAGTATTCATCCCAGCAAAGAATATCCTTCTATTATAAATTGGTATCCTCGATTCTTTGATCTTATATAATCCCTGAAGCCATTCATTTGTCTCCAACTTATACTCAATCATTAAGCGCCTTCATTCTTCATAAAAAACTTGAATAGTTGGTGAATCTCGAATGCACCTTTTTAGATCACGCTTGAAAATAGATTTTTTGTGATATATATGTGCTAACTTTTTAGGAAACTTCTTTCTAATGTGCCACAAGCATAGGCGATGACGAGTTTCTGGAAATACTTTCACCAAGGCAGCTCCAATAGCTAAATCCTGATCAATTATGATAGATACAGGTTTCTTTCCATCCATTGCCTCAAGCTAAGTTTCAAACAACCATGTAAAAGTACTCTCAGACTCATATTGCAATAAAGCACAACCAAATAAAATTGACTGATAGTGATTATTCAATCCAATAAATGGGGCAAATAGCATGTTATACTTATTGGTTTTATGTGGTATCAAATGTTATAACATCTCCAAACTGTTGGTAAGCTAACCTTGATCTAGCATCCACCCAAAAAAAAATTTATCATTCGAGAATCATCATCACATTGGATTGCATAGAAAAAGTTAGGATTTTCAAACTGCTTTCGTTTACAATAATTGAAAATAGCTTGAGCATCTCCAACATCTAAATTCTTTCTCCGTAGGTTTATGATATGATTCCAACAATCTCTATTAGAGAAAGATGAATCACCACTATTGAAAATTGTAGCAACCTTTCCGGTAGGCATGCCTTCTTCTTCAAATTTTTCAACAAGGCTTTTTACAGCATCAGTCACCTTTTTATGACACCTCATATAAGACACACTTCTAGGGCTAACCATGACATGATTATGATCATTGTTAAAAGATTTTATAACCCAATTGCTTTCTACTGTGGCTTTCGAAACAGTAAGTGTAGCTTGACAACCACCTCGAGAAATTGAACACTTTTTTTAAGTTTGACCCATGCTATCCTGAATTTCTTTATTTGCACAGCTCTTCCTTATGTGTTGGCCTTCATTACAACATTCAAACATACACCACTTCGGTTTTGTTGAACGAGTACGTATCCCAAAACCATTCTGTTTGGAAAATGCTTTATAAAATTTTCTAACCTTCTCGATGGACTCAAATGTCATTCTAACATAAGGCTGAATGCTCACTTTCTCACCAATAATAATAGCATCTGGTATAATGTTTTGAGAACACTTTTCTAAATCTTTGGACACAACATCAAGGCTTGTTAATTCATTTGCCACACATTTATCTGAACTAGAAATAGTCTCTATATTCATCTGAGATGAATTGATATTGTTATCATCCATTATTTGATGTTGTACCCAAAAATAAGAAACAAAAGTTAACATATGAAATCTATCTAATTTTTTTAGTATAGCTTTCTTGTACTATGAAGCTACGTATAGTAGGAGTAATATCAAGTTGAATTGCTTTGAAAAAAAGCCTATCAATGGTGGACTTGTTTAAAAGTAATATACTGAGTGATATTAATAATAGCTAAGCAAGTAAATTATAAAAAAGGTAAAATTTGATTGGACTCTAGTTATATATATTTTAATCTCCAATGACATAAAGAAACATATCAATTCTATGGTAATATATTTTTTATTAATTCTTAAAAGGTCATATGAAATTTTGAAGTTTATATATTTGTATTTGATTAAAAGAAAAATTCTAGAATAAGCAAAAAATTTCTTCTATAAATTTTTTTGTGAAATTAATATTTAAAAATTTTAATTATTTTTTTGCCTTTAATTGTAGAATTAATATTTTTAATACTAGTACTCCTCTAACCTGACTGTGGCTACACCACTACTCCACCCCATTTCATGAAGGACAGAAGCACAATTGAACATCTTTTTTAATTTTCGGGCACATATATATTATGTCTCTAACTTCGTTCAGAAATCCATTCAGCTTGACGTTGAAGGTGGATGTCAACATCAAATTAATAGTGTTAACCTTAAATACAAACCTTCGTATCTTGGGTCCTCATTCCTTATGGAATCATTGGGCAATATAGTTTTGGAGTGATGTTCATGAAGGTAGTGAAGAAAGAGAAAATGAAATAGAGAGCTCTGTTTTCATGGATGGTGGGTCTAATAGCCACAACAGATGTCTTGTTACGTATAGATCCCTAGGTGCATGAATATCACATGATTATGTGCTAGAGATAACATTCTTCCACATTCAAAATAGACAACTTGACCCACAGCAAGCAGATCAAACAAACCATTTATTCAATGTAATATTTATTCATACAATTCAAACAAAACTTAAATTTATTCATACAATTCAAACAAATCTTAAATTGAAAAAGAAACATAAATCTTCCTAATTAGAAAACTTTAGCATACAAAAAATAGTATCAAACTTGTCTAAGAATATATATGAAGTAAAAGAGAAAGTAGATGTATGTAACTAATGACGCAAATATCAACATCAATTCAACACATAATCATTCAAACTTTTCATCAAATAGGTAGAGGGCATGTATACAAAGCATTTTTAAACCATTAAGACCATTATAGGACCTTCCAAAAATGATCAGATTAAAGATATAAACCAAATATTTAATTATAAATTCAACAAAAAATAGAAAAAAAATGGATTAGTCATAAAATCATGTTGGAGAAAAAAAACTAATCGAGAAAAAACTGATGCGCAGAAGTCCACAATGGAGGTTGATGGAGGCCGGTGGTTGCTAGGCCCAGCCGGTCTGGTACGGTATAGAGGACATGTGGTGCGCTACCGGTGAAGCTTTGGTTTGAGCGGTATTGGGCAGTGATGAAACGCGAGTCGTGGTGCTGTGAGGAGGAAGAAGGTTGTGTTACTGGAATAGGAGAACTAGAGTCTTCATTCTGCTTCACGTGAAGAAGAAGGTTGAAAGTGTTAAGAGCATTTGCTTCTAGTTCTTGACATTCAGAGAGGAAGAATGTCACGTTGTATAAGAGAAAAAGTCTTTTGTTATTCATAGGAAGAGAGGCATGTGATGTTTTTTTTCTGAATAGTGAAATAAATGGTAGCCATTGGATCAAAATAAAATGGAGGGTGTAAGATTGGGTGTAAGTCTTTTTACTTACATTGGGTGTAAATGGATCCCCTCCCATATAAAAAATAAAAAAGAAGAAATTGTTTTTAAGAACAAGAAAGTTAATTTGTTTCTTGTAACCTTTAGAAAAAACGAATAAGTAAATAATAATAAAAATCACAAAAAAAAATACAAAATAAAGGGGTAATACATTAAAATGATAATAACAAAAAAATCATCTTAGGTTCCCTTTGTTGGCTTTATTGAGGTTTTGTTTACCCTTGTGTGTTTATGTTTATCTTACATGTCAGCATGTTTATTTTAATCACATTGTTAATATTGTCTTCTTAGTTGTTGATTTTACAATATTTTTAAGAAAATAAAATAAAATCATTGAACCTTATTGAGAAGAATAAAATAGGATTAGCTGAGTTGTGACAACTTGTTAATCTCGTAACTTTTATAATAATCTAAGTTGCGACAATTTGATGATTCATTTATTTTCTAAACATAAAAAAAATCAATCAAATGAATTTTCAAAACAAAAATCTTTCCAAAATTAAAAACAATCAACCCCAATTGTTTTTCTAAAGAACGATGTGACTTTAAATTCCTCATTGCACTTGGGGATACGTAGGAGCAGAACTCTTATTCCGTGAAGCCAAAATTAAATTTTCATGATTTATTTGTCTATTTAGTTTATCTTTTAACAAAAAGGGTAAAACAAATATTTTAAACAATTATAAAAAATTTGCACAACTGACTTAGGGTAACCGTCTCAGGACGGATGTATTAGGGGTGCTGTGGGGTTAATTCTTCACCCTTCCCTATGCATAATTAGAGTCTCGAATTTGAGTTTTTTAAATGTGGACCATTTTTCTTAGGTTTTCCAAATTTTCCCATATAAAAAAATAAAATTAGTGGCGACTCCTTAATTATTTATTTTTTGCAATTTTGTCGCGATCCAAGTCACGATAGATGACAACTCCATTGGGAAATACTTAAGAGTCAATCCCATATAAGTTAGTTGTGCAAAATTTTTGTGATCTTTGTATGTTTGTTTTACCTTTTTCTTTTTCGTCTTCTATTTCGTACCTTTAATTATTTGTAACTATTTTGTTTATAGTGTTAACTATTTTATTATGCAAACCTTTGGGTAAAGAACCTTTTGAAATTTATGTTGCTTTTGCTTTGTTTTGTAGGATGTGGATAGTTTTTAAGATTATCAAGGTTTGTACGCTCCCTACACCCACTGCACCTATACATTTATCACACACATTCGAGTAGGGCCCTATACTCGAGTTTGAGTGAAGCCTAAGTTAGGTAGAGGTTGTGTAGTAGTAGCCATTTTGGATGTACATCCCATTTGGTTATCGCGAAAGCCTTATTTAGAGTGTGCCTTTTTCATGAAGGTCTCACACCTAGTGGTTTACCCACTTTTTGTGATCAACATTTTGAAATGAGACTTAGCTCTAGAGGCCTTTAGAATAGTAGAGTCACCCAATGAAAGTCTCACGAATCAGAAAGACTCATAGATTTTTAGGATAGAACTCCTCAAATTTAAGGCAATCCCTTAAGTCACAAAGGGAGCATACCTTTTCGTTATCTTTATATTTATCCATGCCATACATATACATCATAAGTAGTGTAGTCCATTAATGTGATAAGCCATAATTATACCCATCTTAAAGAAAAGTTTTTTTTTTTGCTCAGGTAAAAAAATAAAAGTTTTTTTTACAAAAAAAAGGGTATTTCTTTTTTTTTTAAAGAGGGAAAGTCACTATTAAAGGAGCAACTATTTATCCATCATTGCATTCATCCTATATATTGAAATAATTTTAAAAAAAGAAAAGAAAAAAAAAAATTTCATCATGCATTCTTGTATATGTTCACTTAAAAAATTAAAAAAAATTATTCCATTAATATTAACATTCTTTTTCAAAAACTTAAACTATTACGTTTCTAAGGAAAATGAATGGCAATAAAACACAAGATCATGAGATTGAATTGTAAACAACAGCCATGTAAGTGATTAAGAAAGATTCAGGTTAAGAAGTATATGAAGTGAAGGGAAGATTGGGTTAAATAAATGAAGGACATACGAGAATGTAAAGAATAAGGGTGGAGTTAGTTGAATGAATCGAATGGGATCTCAACATACTCATGGACGACAATGGCTCTGTAATCCATCAGGTTATGTCAGGTGTTTCTACACATGCTCATACTCATTTGGAATGGGAGCAAATCCTTACAAGGGAAATCTCAGAAAGTTCAACTGAATGATGATTTATTTTTCAACTGTTGAGAATGAACAGTGCTTTGCAATCCTCCAGCACTAGGAAACTTTTGAGCAACTAATTTTTTGATTTGTTTGTCAATTGATTATCATGAAATGATGGTTTAATTGTATTGACTCCTGGTTTGTTCAATGATCAAAACCATTTGGGCTTTTTGAACTCATGTTAACTTTCTTGAAGCATTAATGTAATTAATTTGCATGGATTTTAGCATATCTTGTTTCCTTTCATTTTCATGGTCTTTCTTGTCATTTATTTTCTTTTGTTTATTCAAAGTGTCTTCCTTGTATTTGGACCCTATTGGACTCCAATTCTTGAAAATTTTTGTTTTGATAGATGTCAGTAGTCATAAAGTCTACGTGTGCAAATGCCCTTTGCAAAAAAATAAAAAGACAAAAAAAACAGAAAAGAGGAAAAATACAAAAATAAAAAAGAAAAAAAGAAAAAAAGAAAGAATCAAAAAGAAAAATAAAAGAGAGCAAAAAAGTAATCATTTGGTGTGCACTATCTTTTTTTCTCAAAATTAAAGTTTTAAAAATGAGCAATCATGTCATGATTTGAAAATGAAGAGTGGTCATCTTTCTCTATCCTTTGCAAACCATCATCTTTATTATCCCTTTTTACCCCCTTTTGAGTTTGAATTTTTTTTTAAAGAACCTTGGACAAGGATCACCCCTACACCAAGGATTAGCATAAAGTAAAAAAAAAACGATTTCTTGAGGAGGAAAAAGAAGAAAAGGGGAAGAAGAAAAAAGAAAAGGAAATGAAAAGAAGAATAAGATGATGAAAAATGAAATGACTCATAGCAAAGACAAATGATGAAGTGAAAGAGGGAAAAAAATACAAAAGTAAGTGAAAAGTGTTAGTACTCTTGATAATGCCAAAGACAATTGACAAAGATTATTAAAGATTCTTGGTCTCATTCAAATTTTAAACACTTGTTTGAGCCTTATATCTTTCCTTTTATAACCCTTAACCTTAGTCACGTTACAAGTCTTAAAAAGTTCATTCTGATCAATGACAGGTTGTTATCATTTTCGTTAACTTTAATTTTGAGACAAAAGATTTGTGCTCTTCCAGTTTTCAATTCCTTACTCCTATAATATAAAAAAAGAAAAAAAGAAGGAAAAGAGGAGGAGGAGCCACTTTCTAGTCCTATATTGGGGCAAATCTTTTAGTTCAATTTGGCCTTACACTAGGACAAGTTTCTACCCTATTCGATTAGACTATAAACTGAGACAATTTTTCTTTTGCTGGTTCAATTTGACCTACACTGGGGCAAATCTTTTGGTTCAATTTAGCTTTACACTAAGACAAGTTTCTACCCTGTTCGATTCGACTCTAAATTGAGGTAATTTTTTTCTTTGCCTTGGCTCAATTTGACTTACACTAGGGGCGAGTTTTTGTCCTATTCAATTCAGTCCTAGACTGGGGTAAACTTCTCTTTGGTTTAATTTGACTTGATGTAGATAAAGAAATTATTGGCCATAATGTCTAATAGGAAACTAAAGATTGTTTTCATGAAAATCAAACTAATCCATATTGGGGCAACACCCCTTTGAATGACATATCATCGTTTGTGTCTTTTTCCATATATTCATCCTTCGTAATTACCCTTTGTGTAGTCAAACTTCCAAGACCAATCTGAAAGTTGTTCACTTAGTGATGTTAGTCATGGCAACCATCACCCAAGAGGGGGTGAATTGGGTGATTACAAATTTTAATGCAATTTTGAGAAATTATGTATTTTGATATTTTTAATTAATACATGCAGCGGAGTAAGTCTAACAAAGACACAACTATTAAGGATTACTGAAATACAACTTAGGATATGTGATGAATCAAGTGAATAAGCTAGATAACAAGTTATAAGAATCAAAACATTAAGATATACAATAGATAAATATATTTCACTAAATACTGAATTTAAAGAGTGTAGAGAAGAGAGAATCAAACATCAACCACTTGTGGCCTACATCCAGTCCCCAAGCTTAACTTGAGATTTTCTTCACTATCTCCTAGACTTTACGGGTGCTAGGAAAACCTTTGTACAAGTAAGAGCACTCCTCACACCTTGGGATACCTCACCCTTGTGCTAGAGTCTCCAATTCTTCAAGCTTCACAGGTGCTCGAAAAACCTTTACAACCAAGAGCACTCAACATACCTTGGGATGCCTCACCCTTTGTGCTTGAGCCTCTACTTTCAAGGGATGCCTCACCCTTTACAATTCTTGAGGGATATCTCACCCTCTTTACAGATTAAACAAGATATGAAAGAATTGAAACTCTCTATCTAGAGTGGATAATACAAATTGAAACTCAATGGTATCAAAGAATCACACTTTGAAGCTCAAAACAGAATATGATAGAAGATGAGAGAGAAAACTCGTATTTGATGATCAAGAGACTTGTTTAGATAATTTTCCAACTTTTATTTGATGCCCAAATACTTGTATTTATAGCCCATTAAGATTTAGAGCCATTGGTGGTGTTTTAAAGAAAGATTTCTTTATGAAAAACTAGTCGTTTATAGCCGTTGGGGACTTCAGACTTGTGGTAATTGATTACATGGATGTTGAAATCAATTACAATGCTCTTAGAACTCGTTTTGGGCTTTTTGGGCACTTGGTAATCGATTACATACTTCTGGTAATCGATTATATGGCTTCTGCTAAAGTGGTAATCGATTACAGGACTTGTGTAATCGATTACAGCTTTTCTAGTTTTGAAAACTAACTTTAAAAGGTCATAACTTCTTCATTTCTTATCCGATTAAAGTGAATGACCACTCATTAGAAAGATCTTTGAGTCAATTTTTAAATGAAATATTTCAGAATATAACTCAAAATATTTTGAAAGATATGATCAAAAGAATAATCAAAGGTCAGCTTTGCAAAACACAAACTTAGCTATTTTTCAAAGATTTGAATAACCACCAAGACTAACTTTCCAAAAATAGTTTGTTGGGCATTTAAATATTTTAGAAACACTTATAAATATGTTAAAACATATTTGAGCTTAATGTGATTCCTTTTTACCTTTACACAAGATCTAAGTCCTATAAGCTAAACTTGAAGAGTCTTGGAACTTGATCTTCGCACTTTCATTCATTTTCTTATTTTTATCATCAAAACTATTGTCATTGCCAATGCTAATCACAAGTAAATTTCTTTTCTAAACATAAAAAGATCAATTAAATGAATTTTTAAAATAAAAATCTTTCCCAAATTAAAAACAATCAACCCACAATCGTTTTCTAAAGAATAACATGACTTTGAATTTCTCATTGCACCCGAGAATATGTAGGAGCAGAACTCTTATTCCATCAAGCCAAAATTAAATTTTCATGATATATTTGTCTATTTAGTTTATCTTTTCCCAAAAGGGGTAAAATAAATATTTTTAAGAGTTATCAGAAATTTACACAACTGACTTAGGGAACCGTCTCAGGACGGATGTATTAGAGGTGTTGTGGGATTAAGTCTCCACCCTTTCCTATGCATAATTAGACTTTTGAATTTGAATTTTTTGAACGTAGACCATTTTTCTTAGGTTTTTCAATTTTTTGTAATAAAAAAAAATTGGTGGCAACTTCTTAAATATTTATTTTCCAATGCTATTTCATCGCGATCCCAGTCACGACACAAGGTCTTCGCCATCTTTTTTGCCTCTTATCACTTTTGGAAACTTGAAGATGGCTCCTGCCCATTAAAACCATTCTTGATGAATACTATTCGCTCTTAAAGTTGTTGTAAACTTTATATCAACAGAGTTCTATTTTTGACATTGTAACTTCACAAACTTATTATAATGTTATTCACCTTTTGTCGACATTTATCTCAAGCCCTTATTCATCATGATTCTTCAGGACTCTACACCAAACTCTTGACAATGGACTTGACCATCGACTTAATCTTTATGAACATTTTTATACAACTGACTAATTGAATAAGTTTACAACCACATGACTTGAATGAATAAATCATTTTCGACCAAAGGGACGATTATAATATTACTCATCTCAACCAAACTTTAAAGACCAATTTAGTCAAAATATTGAGTTTTCAGCCAGTTATCTCTTGTGATGAAACGAATGTTTCAACCAACGTGGCCATGTCTACAATAAAATTGGATTGATGGTCAAACTTTGTAATAATATTTTCTAAACCTGACTTTAGCTCATTAATCTCGTATTTCAAAATAACTATCTGATTGATAGGTCAAATATCTTGATTAAGGAATATATGTGTGTATGTGTGTGTGTGTGTGTGTGTGTGTGTGTGTTTTGGCCATTACAAGCCCTATCTTGATTAATTCTTCACGCTCAATTCAATGGATTCTATTTAACCAAATTGTGTCATAAAACAACCTATATAATCTAGATTTTTATATAATAATTGAGTTGAGTTGTCTCAAAATTGGATAAGTTTGGTAAGGGTAGAATTTTAGCTGACTAATTTGAAATCTTTATCATAATCCTTCTGTTTGGGTTGGATTTAGATAAAGTGGGTCTTTAGGTGTGCTTAGGCCCAGTAATTTTATCCTTGAAGTATGGTTAGCATTCATCAAATTGCACCCTATTTTTGAACTTCCACTCAAACTTGGAAACCTTTTCCTTAGAAGAAAACAAATTAGTATTACAATTCAATAAATACCATGTCTTCTTCAACTTCTTGTTCTAGTGATTCTTATGAGCTTTGTGAAATTTCCTAGATAACCTCATTGTTGCTAAATCCAGATTTGCGCAAACCCATATTAGTTCATCATCCCAAAATTCTGAAAGATCTCGTACATATTTTGCTATCAAAACCCCAAAATTTCAAATTCTGATTCTATTTTGTTTTTAAATTCTATTTTTTGGTTTTGATATATATATATATATATATATAAATAAATAAATAAGAAAGTGTGTTTTTAATTACTTTCTAATGAAATTTTGAGATTTGTTAAAGTTCTAAGCATGCAACAATTGATGTTAAAGGTTTATAACATAAGTGAATAAATTATTTTTCATCTTGAGATTAACTAGTTTGGTAATGGAAATTGAATTGGTAGATTGAATTTGATAGAAGCTACCTTGTGAGACTTTGTGCCTTTTAACAAATGAATTGAGCATTTGTGTTGTCGCGACCGAGATCTATGACGGGATTGGCAAACAAAAAGGATTTAAAATATATATATATATAGAAAATGGAGTTGTCGTCAATTTTATTTGAATTAGAAAAAATTGAAAAACTTATCTTAGAAAATAGTCTTTGAAAACATATTGGATTTAGGAGTCGATTATGTATAGGGAAAGATGGAACCTTAATCCCATAGCACCCCTAACACATCCATCCTGAGATGGTTATTTTAAGTTAGTTGTGTAAATTTTTGATAACTCTTGAAAATATTTATTTTACCCTTTTTGTTAAAAGATAAACTAAACAGACAAATAAATTATGAAAATTTAATTTTTGACTTGATAGAAATGAATTTCTGCTCCTACATATCCCTTAGTATAGTAAGGAACTCAAAGTCACGTAGTTCTTTAGAAAATAATTATCGGTTGATTAATTTTAATTATGAAAAAAAAATTGAAAAGGAATTTTATTTGAAAACAAATTCATTCTTGCATAGGGTTCAAGTTAGCACCAGGCTACTCAATAAACCATTATGATCCAAATGACAATGAAAATAACATCCGCTATTCAATCATTATCATTGGTCATTGTGTTGATTTAAAAAAAAATACTTTCTTTGTAAAAGCTTTATTTGGCCGTTATAAAATTAACACAGGGTCATGTCATTGAGCAAAGTAAACATACACATAGAACTAGACTAATTATAAATAACCTAAACATAAGAAAATTAGGATTTTATTTTCCTTTTCAACTAATTTCTAAAACATTTTTCTTTCTTTTTTTCATTTTTTTCATTTTTTATTTTTTATATTCTTATTAATTTTTTTACTATCCTTTTAATTTTCACTCGTTTAGGCCAAAGATGATAGTAATCCTTAGTATAAAACTAAACCCAACAATTTTTTTAATAATTTTTATTCTTATTAAAATTCTACATTAAACATAACAACAAAACAGGGTGAAAACAAAAAAAAATGCAGAAACAAAAAAACAAGTAGAACCTAGTCTCAACGTGAAGCAACGGAGCAGAGGAAGGCTTGCGGTGGCTAGTGGCACTGTTAGGTGTGCGACAACATGCATGGTGGTTGTACGGTGGGTGGTGGCTGGCGATTGTGGTGAATGGTGGTTTGCGGTTTGGTGCGTGTGTTCTGGTTCTAGGTTGTAGAGAGGGTGTTGGCTCAGACTAATGGTGGAGCTGTGCGCTGATGATGGTTAATGGAGCTGGTTCGTGCACAGGTTACAAGGTTAGTTCGAGATGGCTGCTGGGCAGAGGCTATGACTGGTGGCTATTTTGTGCTTGGACGACAGTGAAGCTTGGCAGAGGTCATTAATAGGTGTTGGTTTGCTTTGGTAAATTGGGCAGCAACCAATGGAGACAATGGTTGAGGTTGGCTTGCGGTGGGGGTGATGTTGGAGGGGAGTAATGGTTCGAATGGTAGAGGTTTGGGTGGTTTGGATGGTGGTCGCTAGGACGGTGGTTAGTTGTTGGTTTTATGGTGAGGAAGAGAATGATGGCAGAGGCATGACAGTGTGTGGTAGCAATGGAGGCTAAGGCAAGGTAATGGCTGATGAGGTGAATGATGAAGTGGTTTGCGATGGGGGTGGTTCACGTTACTATAGAGGTTGATGGAAGGAAGGTTACGAAAAACAAAGGGAAAAATGGTGGCTGTTTTTGAAGTTTGCAAATGAAGCTTTAGTGATGGTGGTTTAAGGTTTTTTCTTAGCAGAGGTTTGCCATGATGGAGAAGGCCATGTGATGGAGAGAGAAAAAATGTGGCTATGGTGTTAGCTGTGAGTGTGAATTCATGTGTAGAAAAAGTATGTGGCTTATGGGTTTTATTAAGAGGATATTAGGGTTTGGAGAATGATGGTAGCTAGGGTTTGAGATGAGAAATTGGTCTAATGGTAGTTGCTAGTATTTCTTTTAGTGTTTAGTAGCATATGGGTCATGGGTTAGATGATAGGTTGATGGGTCAGGTTATGAGACATGAGTTAAGCTTATGTAAGAAAGTTTGACCATATTATTTATTTATTTATTTATTATCTTTATTTCTTTATTTCTTTTTTTTTTTTATTCTCCTTTATTTTTTTATTTGTTTCTTTTTTTAATAAAAAGGTGTTAAATGACCCGAACAAAACTAAATGTTCACAGTTGCCTCTTTTTACTTGTTTCTTACTAGATAAAAAGAATAACCGCAGTTTTTCATATTATTATTGTAAAGAATGAGTAAAGACATGAACTCAAATTTTGTTCGAGAATGCATAAGATGATACAAAAAGAAAAATAAATACAAAACAATGTGAGAATAATAAAATGTAAAGAGTCGATGCGCTTAAAAGTAAATGACAAGAATTTAGAATGTAAAGAGTCGATATGCGCTCAAAATAAATGACAAGAATTTAGAATGTAAAGAGTTGATGCGCTCAAAATAAATGACAAGAATTTAAAATGCAAGGAGTTGATGTGCTCAAAAGTAAATGACAGGAATTTAAAATGCATGGAGCCATTGTGCTCAAAAGTAAATGGTAAGAGCCAATGAGCTCAAAAGTAAATGACAAAAAATTAAAATGCAAGGAGCTGATGCGCTCAAAGTAAATGACAAGAGTCAATGCACTCAAAAATAAATGACAGAAATTTAAATTACAGGGAGCCGATGCACTCAAAAAGTAAATGACAAAAGTCAATGCGCTCAAAAGTAAATGACAGAAATTTAAAATGCAAGGAGCCGATGCACTCAAAAAGCAAATGACAAGAGCCAATGCACTCAAAAGTAAATGACAGGAGCTAGTGCGCTCAAAAGTAAATGACAAGAGCCGATGCAATCAAAAATAAATGACAGGAGTTTAAAATGCAAGGAATCGATGCGCTCAAATGTAAATGATAGGAATTTAAAAAGCAAGGAGTCGATGCACTCAAAAGTAAATGACAGGAGCCAATGCGCTCAAAAGTAAATGACAGGAATTTAAAATGCAAGGTGCCGATGCGATCAAATGTAAACGATAGGAATTTAAAAAGTAAGGAGTCGATATGCTCAAAAGCAAATGACAGGAAAACATTTGTGCTGGTTAAACATGAAAATTAAATCTTTTTCTTTTGTTTCTTTCTCTCTCTCTTTCTCTCTCTTTTTTCTCTATTTTCTCCTTCTTTTTACTATTATTAAAAATCATTTGAACTAACGACAATTCTGCAAAGCTTTGACCAATCAAACCATTGTTCACATGGTTTTCTTCATTAGACCCTTAGATTGGTTTGGAATCCTCTTGACTTGCTCATTTCCCTTCTTCATTTCATTTTTTTTGGATCCCCTTTTTTCTTCTTGGCAACAAAAGCTTATGTGACTAGAATTGTAATCATTTCCAATAAATGCTGCATTGCAATTTGTGCTTTGAGCTACTGAGATCCTTTAGTCCAACTTAATCGCTGAAGGATTGCTGTTAGAATTGTCAAATCAAACTGTTGACCTTAAATTTATCTTATCTGAGACATAACTTGATGCATAAACATGCATTTATGAATGGACAGAAATTCATTGAATGAACAAACTTCCTTTCATTACTCTAGTAATCTAACCGTAGATGAACTTTTGGTAAGGCACATACTTGAATAATGAAAACGTAGAAACAAAAGAAAGTTGTAAGGATTTTATAAAAAAAAAAAAATTGCCCTAGTATTGGTTCCTTGTCCCTCATCCAACTGATTCCTTGTAACTACTTGATAACTCAACTGCTATCTTTGTTGCTACTTCCTTCAACACATTTTCTCCTTAATCCTTTAGAAATTTTGCCCCAATATGACCAATTGAATGTGAACAAAAAATTGCCCCAATTTAGTGAACTCTTCAAGGAGTTTCAAGCTATTTTCCTACTTTTTTACCCTAACTTTTGCTTAGGCCGTCCTTTTAGGTTTTTGAACCTAACAGGCTCTTTTTTATATATGAGCAAAAAATTGAAAATTCAGAAGGGCATGAACTTTTTGTCTCAAAATTAAAGTTAACAAAAATGACAATAACCCTTCATTAATCAGAATGGACTTTTTGAGGCTTGTAACATGGCTAAGGTTAAGGGTTGTGAAAGAAAAGATATAATGCTCGAACAAATGTTTAAGGGTTGAATGATACCAAGGATCCTTAGTAAGCTTTGTCAATTTTCTTTGGCATTATCAAGAACGCTTACACGTTTTGCTCACTTTTGTATTCTCTTCCTTTTTCACTTCATCATTTGCCTTTGCTACGAACCATTTCATTTTTCATAATCTTTTTTTTTCTTTTCTTTTAGAAATCACCATTTTTACTTTATGCTAATCCCTAGTGTAGGGGTGATCCTTGTCCAAGGTTCTTTAAAGAAATCTTTCAAGCTCAAAAAAGAGGTAATAAAGGATAACAAAAATGATGAAATTTTGTAAATGATAGAGAAAGATGGTCAATCTTCATTTTCAAATCAAGATTGTTTATTTTCAAAATTTTAATTTCGAGACAAAAAGATAGTGCACACCAAGTGATTACTTATTTGTTCCTTTTCAAAAAATCATGCCTCCTATTGCTTAGTGACTTCTTCCTTGATCTTCAGGGACATATCAAGACACATCCTCCTTAACTTTTGCTTCTTTGCCTCAACATTCGAAAATAGTGGAATTTTATGTGACGCTATATCTAAATTTAATCCAGGTATATTCTGATAAGACCAAGCAAAGACATCCGTATCATTTCTTCGCGCTCAGGGTTTCCACACATTTCAACTCTTTTTACTCTTCCTTTGTTCCCATGTTGAAACCTCTGCTACCTCACCATTCAAGTCAAATCCTTTCTCTGAATATTCTAGTAATTTTGGAAAATTTTAACAACTTCTTCCTCTTCACCAGATCTATGGTCTTCTTCATCAAATATTGCAGGGGAATTAATTGATGAGTTTTTGAGGTCCTTTTCATGAGGCAAACTTTCTACAAGACTCAAATCCCTGGAAAGTAATTTGTGTAGAGTTGGAAGGGTAAAATCAAGTAGGAATGACAAAGCAAGAATTATATAAATGGACCAATAACAAGATATTATACATAAATATAAAATGAAAACTAATAAATGCAAAAGGACAAGCCAAAAGTGCAACGAGGAAGAATGATGAATATTCATGCAAATTCATTTAGTTAATGTCTTAAGTAACATAAATATAAACTCGAAAACAGAGCTAGTCTTAAATATTTGTTTAACATAGTATAACCAGACAATTACTTGGAAACAATCACATCAATCATGGGTTCAGATTTCCAATTCTTTAGTTATAACACCCTAACCCTAGATACCATAGTATATTCAGAATATACGCAAGCAACAGAGTTAAGCGAGTTACTTCTAATCCATTTTACATAAAAGATAACACATAATAGCATACATGTCATTATGGAGAGCCTCAAAGGAAATAAAGATACATGTTTATACATATTTGGCCTCAAAAGGGCAAATGTAATACATAATATCTTTGTTCATCTCAAAGCAGAAGTAAACTTAATACAAAGCTTTGACAAAAGAAAATGGCTATTTAATCCATATGTTTCTTTCTCTTTTCCTTTGAAAAACCTTGACCTGGAATTATATGGAAACACAAACGGAATAAGAATTCATAATCCTCAGTATAAGTATTCCAAAACCATCAATAGGTATACAATTATAACAATATGAAATAAAACATATTATAAAAGCTCATACATGATTCATCTTTAAAAACTAAAGAAGTCAAACTACATAAACATTCATGAATCATTAAAGACTCAAGCTTCTAAAAATTATCATGACCTATTAAGGAATCAAGCTAAAAACATTTCCATGGCCCATTGAAGGAAACCAAGTTAATTCGTATACATGGCTTATTTAAGAACCAAGCTATAGCCTAGCAAGATCCCATTGAGGAACCAAGCTATTTTGGTCACCATGGCTCACCTGAGAACCAAGCTACTATTTGTTTCATAGTCCCCCAAAGGAAACTAAGCTTATACATACCTTAACTCATCAAAAGAAACTTATTACATCCATTAGTATCTAACATCATACTAACAATATGCATAGAAGTCCCTATTGAATCATGAGCATTCATTTCCTAGCTTAAACAAGCCTTACACGAAGCCCAAGGGTGTTAAACTATGCTTTCATAAATTCCTACCCCTATCCCCTCTTAAGAAGTTGACTATGACAAGCCAAAATCTGACTTTTAACTCCCCTATAACCGGTTAGGGGATCCTGATAATCGATTATGGTCTATTTGGCCTTGAAAATGAGTCTCTGTTTGAGACAATAACTAGTTATAGCTTTCCTGCTATTCGGTTACTGTGCAACAAAGCTCTCTGCCATACGAACATAATCAGTTATGCCTTAAGCCAAAACCGGTTATGCTGCTATTAATTCCCTCCACCAGCCACTAATAATTGGTTATGACATAAGTATAACCGGTTATCTGGCCATCAGGATTCGTTATTCTTCCACCAGAAAATCGGTTATCTGGGCTATTTTTGTAGAAAAAACAGGTCACCTATGGCCCTCCTTCCATCAACAACCAAACTTACTAAGAACCCATGGAAAACACTTTCCAACTTTAGTGCCACTACAAACTAGACTAGATGGGGTTCCATAATCAACAACCAAGTCATCAAACAAGGATTTCCATTAATATTCTTCAAAGAAAAGCCTATTACTCAAATTTTAACCCAAGCTTTCTAATGGGAGTTTCTAATATCATAGTCCATAACCTTACATAGGTTAAGCTAAAAACACTCCAAGCTCAGCCATTAATGGCACTAAGCAAGCTAAAAGTTGACCTAAAACCTTTAAACCCATAATTCATCCCTCAACACATAGCTTGCATAAAGATGAAGATAGTTAGAGATCTTCATATAGGTTTATGCACCCCTACCTCACTTGTAGTCTGGATGATCTTCAAACCTTGATGTTCCCCTTTGCTTTTATCTTCCTTTTCTCATCTTCCTCTTCTTACTCTAAATTTCTTTCTCTATTTTTCTGTTCTATTTGTGCTGCTAAAGTTAACGTGAGAGAAAGAATGAAATCAAGCCACAAAGTCAGTAAACTCGGCTGGAACTTACGAGAACCATGAGTCATAAGTGGCTTATTCTCTACGAAAATATTATATCTGTTAAGAACACTTAGATTCCATGAAATCAAGTTTCCTATTTTTCAACAACTTTAGAATAATACTCAGATTCATCTAAATTATTGTTTCATTAATTTCATGATTTTTCATATCTGCTACCAGGCAATCCGGTATTAAAACACACAACCAGTATGCTTAAAAATACAAAACTAGCTCTGATTATTATGAAACTTTAACTACATCACAATTCATGCACTTTTGACCTATAAATAAATTATCCATATTTATTTCCCTCATCTGAGAAATTATTGCTATTTTATGAGTCATTTTAATCTACTTTTTACCTTTTGTGCTACAGCAAAGTACCTAAACTAATTCAGTTTGTCACAAAATTATACATACATGTCAGGAAAGTAATATGCCACCTTAGTAACCATATAAAAGTCTAAAATACCTAAAAAGAGGATGTTACATCAGTGGCTCCTTATCAGTAAAAAGGCAAATTGCCTTACGTTCTTCTGGACTTTCTTCATGCAATGCATTGATAGTGAGATGGCCTAATGACTTCTTCATATATGATTATCTCGGCTGGTGTTGGAAATGTTTCCCTCAAGTGAGGAATGTGCTTCATTTTGCCCTTATCATGCTCCCTATTCTTTCCTCCTGGGATGCTTTGTACCCTAACCCAAACTTGTCTAACTTTTCTAGGAATGACACTAGTGATCGAGTACCTTGCAGTTGTGAGCCCAAGCCTTTTCCTTCCTAGTATCCATTATTAGCCAAAATCTGGGCCACCACCTGATTCACACTGTGTCGAGGATTCATTCCTACCAAGCCTAGTCATAACTACAAAACAATGCCACAAATTCTCCTATTCTTTCTTTGCACTTTCTACATACGGCACTGAAACTGGTTTTGATAACATAATTTCTTTCTCTCCATGTATGGTAATGACTGACTCATTTTCGATGTATTTTACACTCTGATTCAAGGTGGAAAGAACAACACCAGACATGGATCCATGGTCTCCCTAGGAGCATGGTGTAACTAGGCTCAATATCCATGACTTAGAACAACACTTGAAAATTAATTAGACCAATCTCTGACAGTAACGTCATCTCTCCTAAAATGTCACTCTTATTTCAGTCAAAGGCTCACAACACCATTTCTCGAGGTGATAGTTCATCCTCACTTATTGATAATGAGGTTAGAGTCGACTTGGGTAGGATATTCAGTGCAAACCCCCTATCAATCAAAATCTTTGCAACTATATACCCTTTACATTTGAGGGTTATATGCAAGGGCCGCAAATGTGATCAGACTGAGAGGTGATCTTTTCATTAGTAAATGTGATCATGTTGACGTGTTTCACCAAGTCCACCATGCGGACAACATTCTTAGGGGTAACATCAGGTTTGACATAGGCCTCATTCAGAACTCTTAGTAATGCCTTCCGATGCAACTTCAATGTCAAGATGAATGACAATAGAGATATTTTGGCTGGAGTCTTCTTCAATTGTTCCATCATGTCATATTCACTTTGCTTCATGGTCTTCAAGAATTCTTCTTCTTCTTCCTTCCATTTCTCCTCTTCTTTTGAGGTTTCCTCCCTACTCATTTCTTTGATATTCTTTGTCTTTTCTACTTTTCCTAGGCTATAGTATTGCCTATTCCTTGTAATTCCTCATACTCTAACTATATTAGTCACTGACTCTTCCTCCTGATGTATTTCAGCAACTCGAGCCCTTGAAGTTTCTTCCTCGACTCTATTTGTCTCTACCTTAGTTTCATAACTCCATGGCACTATATGAGTATCACTATAAGCAAATGGTATTGGCTTCTTGACTGTCACTACTACCTTTCCTGGTGTCGAAGCTTGGTTGAGAGGTGGCACCTTAAGTATAAAGCGTTCAACCACATTGACCTTTTTAAAGGAAGCTACCCTTATTTAGCTTGTATTACTCCCAAAGTGAGCAATCCCTAGACTCAAACCTTAAAGTCCCAACAGTTCTTGATATCATATCTCATTCCCCCATAATGATAAACATAACTTGACTCTTTATCATACTTCTCCTCTTCTTTCCTCATTGCAACTAGTGCAGTAATATTATAACCTATTTTCTTCAAACCCTCAAATATTTCAGCCATCGGAGTATGCAAGCTCATGACCTTTCTTATTGGTGATCCTTCCATCTCCAAAGCATTTACCTTATTTCTGCTACCATGATTAGGAATTGGGTTATTGACAATACTGGGTCCAGTCTTCTCTTGAATGTTAAGCTTTCCACAAGCAATTAACTTTTTTACTATAGTCTTGAAAGATCCACAATCTTTAATTAAATGCCCTGAGATATCCATATGGTATTTGCAAGTTAAATTCGAGTTATACTATGTTAGGAATGATGGTTCTAGGGGATGTACAGGATTTCTCAAAATGAGGTGAGCATCAAACAGCCTTTAGAATAAGTCTGCATTTGAAATGAATAATCTTGGGAAATGGTATAAGTTTTGGGGATGAAAGCGACATTGATTTTGGAAGTTTGGCCGAGGTTATGGGTGGCTTAGATAATTTTGTAGTGGTGCAGGTGTATATCATGTATAGGTTGGGTGAGTTAGTACATATAATTGTGGTGTGGGAACATTGTTGATTTGGAATTGTGGAGTTGGGGTAATGTTTATGGTTGGCACAATTTGGTAGGTGGGTAATAAGGAGGTGTAGGTGTTTGGTATGGAAAGTGAAGGTTAGGGTTATATGTTGGTTGATGACTTGGGTATTGTGAATATCAAGGTCTAAAGGTCTGTTGGTGTTAGACATAATTCACTTCAGGTTCTTTTTTTTTTGCTAGAATCCCTTCTTTGGAGAAGTATTCTCTACATTACTCACTGATGCGAATTATAAGTTGTAAACTCAAGTGCAGGTTGTTTCAAGTAATACATTCTTGGGAGTCCGAGGTCGATTTACAGGGAATTGATGAAGAAAAATTCTTTGATGTAAGGAAAATATTTTGTCATAATAATAAAAGTAATAAAACTTGGTCACAAATAAAAAGGATTTACTTGGGTTAAGAGATCCACTCTTGGTAAGTAAATTAAGGACAAGATTAATTTTTTTATAACTCAATTAGAATCCACGCATAATGGAGATTCCAATCGAAAAATACAACATTCAAAGTTTATTTAAGATTATGTACATAATTATATTATGGTTCCTTTAATTATTTATTAACACCACCACTTATAAATGGGATTAAGTATTCATTGTGCCAACCTCTTGTCTACAATGAATCAAGATCTCCACTTTACAAGGAGGGTTTCTAAATTGATTGAAAACAAAATACAACACGTATAATGACCATTTGATAATATATCATTTAAGCACAAAAAAGAAATTAATCTAATCTTAATTTATTACCAAAAGCTTCACCCTTTTACCTAAGTAAAATAAAAATTAGTTACTCATAGACAAGAAAAAAGAAAGAGAGAAGAAGAAGAAAAAGAACATAACTTCAATTTAGAACAAAAGAAAACTATAACAAGATAAACAAACAACACAATAGCATGATCTTGATATCTAATACCAAGATTCCTAAATGATTAGGCCATGGTGCCTTTTATATAGGATTAGGGATACAAAATAACAAGGGGACTGATTAATGAGTGAGTGGATGAGTGAAAAATTATTGAGATTCTTTGTCTCTGAAATCATTCAATGCTGTACTGAAAAAGTGATCTTCATGAAAGTTGTAGGAATTTGTCTTAACTTTCAAATGCCATTAGTTTCAGCCCAAAACCATTCCTACAGCTCAAGATATGGCCTAATCACTGCACACTGCTCAGGCATAGCTACAGCTATTCTATTCTGACTTACAAGCCTAATATGACCTCTAAGAAATTCGATCTGGGTCTTGTATTCTTCATAAAAGTTGTAGATATAGGTGTTAAATTTCAGATGCCAAAATTTCAGCTCATTTTAATTCCTATAGCCTGAGATATGCCCTGATTACTACACACTATTCAGGTTCAAATCACAAAACCTGTGTTTTGACTTCCAAGCCCAATTAGCTCCACTAGATGTCTGATTTCTCCATAGAGCTCTTATAAAAGTTGTAGAGCTCTCTCTTATCTTTCCTACATGGTAAAATACATAATTTTTAGACATCTAGAACTCAAGATATGGCCAATATACAGAAACAGTATAAGACGAAAATCATGCTTAGAAAAATCAATTAAGTCTAATTTGAGTCCAAACTTACAAAACATAACCAAACTCAATCAATTAAGTATATGGAGAGTATAAATGACTAAAAATGAGGGTTTATTAGTGTATAAAATATGTGATTATCAAATTCTCCTACACTTAGCTTTTTGCACTCCTAGGTAAAACACATAGGACCAAAACTAGGGAACAACAAAAAAATAACACAAACTCAAAAGTTAAAAATTCTAAAAGACTCAATTTCTAATAATATTTAAGAATGAAGAGTAACTAAACATTCAAGGGGTCAAAAAATTTATGAAGTAACGTTTCTTCACATCTCAAACCAACAAGTAAGGAAATTTCAATTGAAAAGCATAAGTCAAGAATGATAGATCCTCACAAAATTCACTCTTAATCCCTCAAGTACTTAAAAGGTATGTATTTCACTTAATTCAACCCATGAAAATTGCACTACTATAAGTTTGCTTATCTTCTACTTCTCCACTACTCAGAACACATGCACACACAAATTATGAGGACTTTTTTCAAGGTTGTAATGGGGTCAAGGTTAAGGAGGAGGTAATATAAATATGACAAGTTAAATACCAAAGAGAATAAAAGAGTGTGAGAGCTGAGTTCAATTAATAAGCATGAAAGTTCATTCCAACTCCACCTAATACAAATTTCCTTTACATATTCTTTTCATTTCCTTTATTGCCTTGTTAACCCTTCTTTACACATTTATTTTTTTTAACTTTTTTTAAATTTTTTTTACAAGATGAGTATATATATATATTTTTTTTAATTAAACATTTTTTTAACCATTCTGCACACACACCCCCATAGTTGTTCAATAAGTCATCTAATGACAAAGTTAATGTTCTCTAATTCCCTAAGGCCGGGTAAGAACATAGTTTTTCATTTAAGACACATAATGAGCTAGAAACAAGGAATGGTCAAATAAGCTCAAAGGGGTTAACCAAGGGGAAATAGGCCATTTTCAATGCCTTACGTTGGCAGGAATTAGAGAATTTCTAAGAAGTCATAAGAGTACTTGATATTATATTAGGAATAACAGAATTTTCAAGAAGTCATAAGAGTGTTTGATATCATATTGAGACAATATGCTGCTGAGCAAGACTGCTTATTTGTGTGCCAGTCATTCTTGGCTATTTGGTTAAAGTAGCTATTTCAAGAAAAATGCCTCAATCATGTTTATGTATGCATATGAAAATGTAGTCTCAAAAAGAATCAAAGCAAGTTCTAGGGTAACAATTTGATGAGTGAAAATCACACAAGAAAGAAGAGAATGGTACAAATGTTCAATCCATTCATTAATAAGCTCAAAATCTCACAAGGCATATTTCTATTATTCTCAGTCTACTAATTCAACACCCATAATCAAGCATATGATTTTTAAGAAAGAAGACAATTTACTCAATCATGATATATTCCCTGAATTTGAATTGCTACTTTCACACAAACTAGTTATCTACTTAATTACTCCTTACTCTGCCACCAATTTTGATGTGTCTCAAGAGCAAATCTATCTCAGGGGCATAATTTACTCCTTACTCTGTCATCCTTAATTAGTTTTGCTGTTAGTAAGTTGTTGACAAACATATGAACACATTTCCTAATTTTTTTTTTTTGGTTTTTTTTCACATAATTATCCTTCCCCCCAACCAAATCACAACATTGTCCTAAATGTCAAAACATAGATAGGTAAAGGATAGAAGATAATACATGTTGTTGCAATTACTGAAAAGAGAAACCTTACATAAATTAAAATAGAAATAAAGTACGATAAACAAAAACCAAAGATAAAGGAAAGTTATAAATGAAGTTCCAGATCACACTCTTGTTCCTTGTTGCCTCTCTTGTTGCTACCTTCTGACCAATCTATCTGAGCTATTACTGGTTCAGATTCATAAACAAAAACTTATAATTTATCAATTAATTCATCAACAATAAAAGCAGATATAAAGAGTCGTCTTGCCGAATGTGTGATAAAGTTCTGTTCCACAACATGGTTAACAAAAGATAACAAATTATCAAAGAAATTATTAACATTCAACAAACCTATGGGTTTATGGTGGATGTTCAGTTGGGCACAATAGATAATTTGAAAAACTTATTCCAAAGTGCCAAAACCACCCGGTAAGGTAATGAACGCATTAGAGTTTTCAAGCATTATCCTCATTCACCCATGCATAGATGATACTTGAAGTTCCAGCCCAATTGTCTTTCCAATGATGTTCCTTCGAGTTAAAGGTTCAGGAATGACACCTAAAACTGGACCACCTCTTAGATGTGTAGAGAGTGATACAGCCCCCATTAACCCAATGCTACCTCCCCCATATACTATACGAATGTTCCTCGCAACAAATGTTCTACCAATAGTGCTTGCTGTGTTTACAAACTCTAAACCCTTCCCATAACATGTCCCACAAAATAACAGATACTGGTAAATCTACGAATAAAAGAAAATGCTCCCTCCATTTCTACACTCACACTCCCTTTGAATAATTATGAGTTAAAGGAAAGTGAAGAAAATGAAGTGTTTAAATAGGGAAGAGAATGGAAAAAGGTAATGATAGCACCTATATGGATAGGTTGGCTGTTGTTAGAAAAGTTTGAAAATAATTTTTTTTATTTCTTTTTTTTTTTAGACTTCAAGAAAACCATCAGGGTAAAGAAGTCTAGAAACCCCTGAAGGACCCCGTCCAAAGGATCATTTGTCCAAAACCAAAATACAGCAAAATCATACAAAGATAAAATTATAATGACAAATGATGGTATACCTTTATGTACAGTTTTCATGGTGTATCTGTATACTGCACGTTATGAGTGCAGTAGCCTTCACAATCTTACCGCCCCTTGAAAGAGACATTGAATTCCCTTAAGGAATTTCAGACTTTAGGCACTCCTCCCGCTTGTGGGATATCCCATCCTATGCATCGTCCCTCTAGTTAAAGAGAAAAAATCTGAATACGGCGAGTAGTGACCACAGCTAGTGGAGCTACGCTCAGAAACCCAATAAATCAATATCAGGAATTAAGCTCAGAGGCATTGTCACGCTAGAATGCAAACACGGGACGCTTCTATCTGTCCATCAGCAAGTAGAGCCTACGGTTAAAACTTGGGAATCCTTGCACAGCTCTCTACAGAGCATGACACACGAACCTTATTTACAGACTGGAATACAAAGGTCCACCTGAGTCAATAATAGGTCTGCCACTAGTAGGGGCTCTATACTCAATTAAGAGCATGGTACTCTTTCGATTGCCCTCTTTTTTTTTCATTATTATTATTATTATTTGATTTTTTTCAGAGATGAACAAGATAATATATACATGTTGTTGTGATTGTAGCTCACATTTTCCTCTGGTTTTACTTCTAGTAACGACTTAAACATCTTCTATAAGTCAATGATAAGCTTCTCATCTAATTTTCTTATAAATTGGTAAACATGGTCTTTTTGAGTCAAATTCCCAAGACTGTAACGCTTTTGCTCGTCCTTGAAGAGATTCTACAAATTGAGAAGTTCTCGATGCACAACCCCACAAGAATGCGTCTCAAGAGTCAATAAGATATCATCTAATGACTCTTTACTCAGTCCATTCTTAATAAAATATATTTTATTTTCTTGATTTATGAAAACCATTCCCAAAGAATGACATTGTGTGTCACAATTCTATCGCACACATTTATAACAAACTTGCATTCTTTTGGCTCTTCTCCTTTTTGAATATGAACTTTTACCGAGACCCAGCATGTATGAGACAAATGAATCTGAAGATTCACTAGTTAAACGAACATTTGCTTCGATTATCCAGCGTATATCTTCTGGGATGCCCTTGTACATTAACAGTCTCAGTTTTTCACACCTAGCTTTGTTGATTTTTGTTAGAGCATTTTTAGGGAGAGAAGGAAAATAATTTCTTAAATTCGAGAGAATAACATCTATTTTAAAAGGAAAAGGAATCAGTTATTATGGAAAACTAAAAAATAAACTGACTTGAGAGTCACGGAGTACCATTATCCGCCACTTAATTGGGAACACAAAGAATTGCAAAAAGAAAGAAACAAAATTAAAATAAATTCTACTCATAACATGGATTAGAAAGAGAGATGGATTCTACCTTAACAACTTGATGTTCTAGAAATAGTTTGAATCTTTGTCCATTGACCTTAAATTCATTACCATTCCTAGGGTTCTCAATGTTTATGGCCCCATGAGGATACACATGTTTGACTATAAAAGGACCAGTCCATCTAGATCTCAATTTTCCAGGGAATAGGTGAAGACGAGAAATATCAAGTAGAACTTTTTTACTAATTTCAAAAGATTTTCTCAAAATTGATTTGTCATGAAAAGCTTTTGTTCTAACTTTATAAATTTTTCAGTTTTCATATGCATCATTTCTCAATTCCTCAAGTTCATTCAATTGCAATTTGCATAACTTGCAAGCATCATCAAGATTTGAATTGAAAGCTTTAATGGCCCAAAATGCTTTATGTTCCAATTCTACAAGTAAGTGACAAGGTTTTCTATAAACTAACTGATAGGGTGACATGCTTAAAGATGTTTTGAAAGTAGTAAGGTAAGCCCAAAGTGCATCGTTTAATCTTAAAGACCAATTTTTACGATTTGGGTTAACTATTTTTTTCAAAATTTGTTTAATCTCCCTATTTGCTAATTCTACTTGTCCACTTGTCTGAGGATGATAAGGGGTGGTAATTTTGTGGGTAATGTCATATTTCTTCATTAAGGATTCAAATGGTTTATTGCAAAAATGTTTTCCCCTATCACTGATGATAGCTTGAGGGATTCCAAATCGACTCAACATTTTCTTTTAAAAATTTAAGAACAGTTTTATGATCATTGTGTCAACATGGAATAGCCTCAATCCATTTTGAGACATAATCAATTGCAGCCAAAATTACACAAATCCAAATGATAATGGAAATGGACCCATGAAATCAATTACCCAACAATCAAAAATTTCAATGACAATGATAGGGTTCAGAGGCATCATGTCTCGTTTAGAAGTGGAACCCAATTTCTGACAACTTTCACAACTTTTGCAAAAAAATAGCTATCCTTAAATAAAATAAGCCAATAAAATTCACACTGTAAGATTTTTGCATTTATTTTCTTTGAAGAAAAATGACCTCCATATACTTCGAACGATAAAATTTAATGACACTACTTACCTCACTATCTGGTACACATCTCCGAATGATTTGATCAGGACAATATTTAAACAAAAATGGATCATTCCAATAAAAATTTTTCACCTCAATCAAAAACTTATTTTTGTCTTGGTGCGTCTATTGAGGCGACATCTTTCCTATTACAAGAAAATTGACAATGTTAGCAAATCAAGGTATGGAATTGACAACAAATAAAAATTCATCAGGAAAAGAATCATTGGTAGGTGTGTTATTAAAAGGTGAGCTTATTGTCAGTCTGGACAGATGATCTGCAACAACATTTTTCAGTTCCTTTCTTGTCTTTTATTGTGATGCTGAATTCTTGAAGCAACAAGATCCACCGTATCAACCTAGGTTTGGCATCCTACTTAGACATTAAATATCTAATAGCAGCATGATCAATAAAAACAACAGTAGAAGAACTAATCAAATAAGATCAAAATTTGTCCAATTCAAAAATTACAACAACTAGTTCTTTTTCAGTAATGGCGTAATTCATTTGTGCACTATTCAAAGTTCGACTTGCATAATAAATTACATGAGGCTTACATTCCTTTCTCTGTCCTAAAACAGTGCCAACAGCAAAATCACTAGCATCACACATTAACTCAAAAGGCAAAAACCAGTCAGGGGATTGCATGATAGGAGCAGATGTCAGAAGACCGATTAATTTTTCAAAAGATTTCTGACAATCTTGAGTCTAATCGAATGGTGCATCTTTTGTTAGAAGATTATATAATGGTCTAGATATGACTTTAAAGTCCTTAACGAATCTTCTGTAAAATCCTGCATGTCCTAAAAAGGAACAAACTTCTCTGACTATTTTTGGGAAAGGCAAATAAGCAATTAATTCAACTTTAGCCTTATCAACTTCAATTTCCTTAGAAGATAGCACATGACCTAACACTATTCATAAGGTAACCATGTAATGACATTTTTCCCAATTTAACACATTATTTTTCTTCACATCTTTTAAGAACTATTTCTAAATTATCAAGATAATTTTCAAAAGAATTTCCAAAAATTCTAAGGTCATCCATGAAAACCTCTAAATAATGCTCAATCATGTCACTAAAAATACTTAGCATGCATCTTTGAAAAGTTATTGGAGCATTACAAAGACCAAAAGACATTCTTCTATATGCAAAAGTGCCAAAAGGGCAAGTAAAAGTGGTCTTTTCTTGATCCTCTAATGCAATTGGTGTTACCAAGTGGCTTCCAGTACTCAAGAGGGGGGTGAATTGAGTATAAAAACTTTATTTAACCAAACCTCTTTTTAATTAAAATAAATATCAAAAGCTTAATAACTAAATGCATAGAAAGAATGAGAAGAAGAGAATAAACAATAAAGAACAGCGTAAAATAAATGTGTAATAAAATAAATTACTTAAAATAAAGAGATTAGGGAAAACAAGAAGCGAGGCACAGTATTTATCCTGGTTCGACCACTAACCCACTTGTGGTCTACGTCCAATCCTCAAAAGCCGAGATTTTTCACTAAGTATACAAGCTTCAATAGGTGCTTGCTACCGTTACAAAAATAGAGCACTTTTCACACACGGGGACATTATACCCTTGTGCTAAAGTCTCAACCTACGAGGATACCTCACCCTTATACAAACCTTGAGGGATACCTCACCCTCGTCTGATTATCGAGAAAATAGAGATGAAGAGAAACTCTCAAACAGTATGTAATACAAGTTGAAGTGCTAATAGAGCTCTCACAGAAATATCTCAAAGTTTTTAAGCAAGAAGAGCGTAGAAAATAGTTTTCACAAAGACAGAGTAATCGAGAAAATAGTTCGAGAATAAAGGGTTATCGAAACGTGACCCAGGCTTGCTATTTATAGGAAATTAGGTTAAACAGTCGTTGGGTACAATTAATGGCAATTAAAATTCTTGTCTGTTTCCATTTACGTAAACCAAGTTCCGTGTTTATTCGAATAGAGCCAAGGCTTATTCGAATAACAGCATTTCGAAAAACTCATACAAGATGGGTTATTCGAATAACCACCACTGTTATTCGAATAACTCATTAAAACGAGTTTGTGAAAACGCACGTTTATTCGAATAAGGCCTCATCTATTAGAATAACGTGTTTAAAAGGAAGTTCGAGAAAGAAAGCATTTATTCGAATAACATATGAACTATTCGAATAACTCATTTCAACACGGGGTTACGAAAACTTAGTTATTTGAATAAACCAAGGTTTATTCGAATAGCCACTTTAAAACAGATTCGAAAAACCTTGGTTATTCGAATAACGGGGTAGTTATTCGAATAACTCTTTAAGAAAACAGACCACGTGTAGATGGTTATTCGAATAAGCACGGCTTTATTCGAATAACTCGATTTAAAAGATGTTTTTCAAGGGTTCCTGAGTTTAAAAGCAGTTTTCTCTTTTCTTTTCAAAGACAAAGAGATATTAATGTGTGAGCTCGTACAATAGATCCTAAGTCCTAATGCTAAGCGAATATAAACTTGGACTTGATCTAAATATTATCTTCATTTATTCTTCCCGTTTGTTATCATCAAAACAAGTCTTCGTAGATAAGCATCCAAACACATTCTCCCCCTTTTTGATGATGACAAATCTCCTTCTTTAAATAAGAGGTAATATATATATATATCAAATAAGTGCGCAGCTCCCCCTTTCAAATTGAATCCAATCCTGTCTTTTCTCAATAAAAGTCAAGTGATCAAATATTTTCTCCCCCTTTTGTCATGAGCAAAAAGGAGGGGAAAGTCCCATAAACATATAGCAAAGTGTAGAAAAGGGAACAGGCTCAAATTAATAGATCAACAGTAATTATTTATTTATGCATTAATAAAATGAGATTCAAGTACATAAGCCATAAATAAAATTACATAGAGCCAAACACAAACAGCCTAAGAACAAAAGAAAACTAAAAGTAAGCATCCAGGAGGTGGTGGTGAAGAGAGCTGGTGCAGGAGCAGGTGAAGCGGATCGAAGAGCCGCAACCTCACGTTCAACGCCTTCTATTCCGTCAAACGAGAATAGAGAAGGTATGTTCCATGTAAGCTCGGTTGTCTTGCAAGGTGGCCATGATCTGTTCCCAGTGACGGGAGCGGAGTGCGGCGGCGGGGACATCGGCGGGAGCGGAGGGCGGCGGGGGCATCAGCAGGGTCAAGCTCGTCCTCAGCAACCTCATCTGGGTACACCCAACCTTCATCAGTTTGAATCATCTTCATCTTCCGTAAGGTGTGAGCGCCAAAGATGTTGTGATGAGTTAGAGTAATGGCCCGCTCAGTCTCTAAGACTTGAGGATACTTGCTCAGCAAGGTAGTGACGATGATGCCATAAGGTAGGTCAGATTTGTCCTTGCCCTTGGCCCGCATCATGTGCCTCATGATGAACACAGGCCAGTTGACCTGATGGCCATTCTTCAGAAACCATAGCATGAAGACGTCCTCTTCGCTGAGATAGGCGTAGTTTCCACCGCGAGGGGCCAGAATGTGAGCATAGGCGTAATGCAGAAGCCTATCTTGGCTTTTCAGCATTCCACCCTTGAGACCTTTATCAGGAAGGGCCAGGCCAGGCTTCAGCAGGTCTTCAACTGCTTGAAGTTTGTTGAAGTCTTCAAGGAATGGCGTGTCATCCTCTTCAACAAAGGCGCCGGAGAACTGCAGCCCGAACGAGTTGACCAGTCCAGTGGTGTGATCACTATGTTCTGATCACATACCTCGAAAGGAGATTCGGCCGTCGAAAGCCGATTGCGGAAGAACATCTTCACCAAGGTGGATAGATGGTGGCCGGTGAGAGCAAAGCGAAGAACACCTGGTTTTGCAGTAGGGTCAGGAAGTCGAAGCCGCGGTGCTGCTGGAAAAAGGAAAGATCCAGATACTTGGGTTGAACTAAGTTTCGCTCCCAGAAGTGAGAGATGAAGCGTGCACGGTGCTCTTCATTGGAGGAGAGCCTTCGAAGGTCAAGCGGGTTGGTGCCTGGAGCATTCTTCGTGCAAGGACGTTCTTTGGAGGAGGAAGCCATGAGAGAGAGAGAGAGAGGAAGCAGATAGTGAAAGGTTGGAGAGTGAGGAGTGAAGAGTCAGAGAAGAGAAGAGAAGATGGAGGGTGAAAGGCTTTGGGCGCGAGGGGTTTATTTAAAGAACCCGTGTTTATTCGAATAAACAGAGGTTTATTCGAATAAACCTTGCGAGAAAGGTGAACAGAATTGGCGCGTAGGAAGCGAAGAGGTGTGGCGGCTAGGGTTTATTCGAATAATAGGTGTTTTTATTCGAATAAAACGACTAGGAAAGCCAAGCGTTTTGGCTAGGCGAAAGATTTATTCGAATAACTATGGAGTTATTCGAATGGTAGAGACCCATCGGTCAAGACCGATAAAAACAAGGTTCGGAGTTATTCGAATAACACGGGGTCTATTCGAATAGACCGAGATCAAAACAGACCGATAAAAATAGGATCATTTGGTTATTCGAATAAAAAAGGGTTTATTCGAATAAGCGAGAGAAACGAAAGAAACACTTGAGAAACACGGGTTTCGGTTATTCGAATAGGAAGATTTTATTCGAATAGCGAGAGATGAACAACACAGAAGTAAGCAAAGGTATCAGTTTATTCGAATAAGTGAATTCTATTCGAATAAGGCTGATATTCAAAAATAAGCAGAGAAGGAGTTTAGTCGAATAACGCTTTGTTTATTCGAATAAAAACTCACACAGAAGCATATACGTATAAAATTAAAGGCATACAAACATGATAATGATCAGCAATGAATAATCAAATAAGCAATTCAAATATTTGATTGATCAATTATGCCCAATTCTCTCGAATATAAAAGAATGCTTCTTTTGCTAAGGGTTTAGTAAAGATATCTGCAAGTTGCTTAGAAGTTTCAACAAACTAAAGAATGCAGTCCCCTTTTTGTATATGATCTCTGATAAAGTGATGCCTTATCTCTATATGCTTTGTTCTTGAATGCAATATGAGATTCTTAGAGATATTTATTGCACTAGTGTTATCACACCTTATCGGGATGTGATCAAGCTGAAGACCGTAGTCTAAGAGCTGTTGCTTCATCCATAGGATTTGAGCGCGTTGACAACTCCGGCTTGCAACATATTCAGCCTCAGCGGTAGACAAAGCCACACTATTTTGTTTCTTACTATGCCAAGAAACTAAAGAACTACCAAGCAAGTGGCAAGTCCCACTAGTACTTTTATCGTCTAATTTGCACCCAAACAAAATCAGAGTCGAGAATAGCCTATTAGGCTACAAGAGGCACCCTTAGGATACCATAAGCCCATTTGTGAAGTGCCTACTAGGTATTTCATTATTCGTTTGACAGCACTTAAGTGAGATTCCTTAGGGTTTGCTTGATATCTAGCACACATGCATACACTAAACATTATATCTGGCCTACTAGCAGTAAGATAAAGGAGAGAACCAATCATACCTCTATATTTCGTTATTTCTACTGATTTACCTCCTTCATCTTTGTCCAAATAGCAAGACGTGCCCATTGGAGTGGCCATATGTTTAGCGTTTTCCATTTCAAATCTCTTCAGCAATTCCTTGCAGTATTTTGTTTGACTTATGAAAGTCCCTTCGTTTGTTTGTTTGATTTGAAGTCCAAGGAAGAAATTTAATTCTCCCATCATTGACATTTCAAATTCATTCTGCATTGACTTAGCAAATTCTTTGCAAAGGGATTCATTAGTAGCACATAGAAAATAATATCATCCACATATACTTGCACAAGAAGAATGTCATGCTTTTTATTTTTAATAAAAAGAGTAGTATCGACTTTTCCTCTCGAAAAACCATTTTCCAAAAGAAACTTGCTCAACTTTTCATACCAAGCTCTAGGAGCTTGCTTTAAACCATATAAAGCTTTTTTAAGTTTAAAAACATGGTTTGGTAGTTCATGATTTTCAAAACCTGGAGGTTGTTCAACGTATACCTCCTCTTGAATAAAACCATTCAGAAAAGCGCTCTTGACATCCATTTGATATAATTTGAAATCCATGATACAAGCATAAGCAAGTAACATTCTAATAGCTTCTAGTCTAGCTACAGGTGTATAGGTTTCTTCATAATCTATTCCTTCTTCTTGATTATACCCTTTAGCAATCAATCTAGCTTTGTTTCTAGTTATTAATCCATTTTCATCAAGTTTGTTTCTAAAAACCCATTTAGTTCCAATTATAGGGTGATTATTAGGTCTAGCAACTAATTCCCAAACTTGATTTCTTTCAAACTGATTTAATTCCTCATGCATAGCTAGGATCCAATGTTCATCATCAAAAGCTTCAATTAAATCCTTAGGTTCAATTTGAGAAACAAAAGCTAAGTGATTACAAGTATTTCTAAGGGAGTTACGAGTACTTACACCTTTAGAAACATCACCGATAATTTGATCAAGGGAGTGATATTTTGAAGTTCGCCATTCTTTGGGAAGTTCCAAAGCTTGCGAATCCCCTTGTCTTAGTTCATCCTCTTTTTCCTTGATTTCCTTTTCTTTCTTGTCCAGGTGTGTTTCCGCCAAGATTTTCGCAACATCATCAACAACAAGATCCTTTCTCGATCCACTTTGGTCAGTTTCATCAAATGCAACATGTATAGATTCTTCAATAGTCATAGTTCTTTTATTGTAAATGCGAAAAGCTTTACTATGATTTGAGTAGCCAAGAAATATACCTTCATCAGACTTAGTATCAAACTTGCCTAAATTATCTTTTCCATTATTTAAAACAAAACATTTACAACCAAAAACATGAAAGTGTGAGACATTTGGCTTTCTTCCCTTATACAACTCATATGGGGTTTTCTTTAAAATAGGCCTTATAAGGGCCCGGTTCATTACATAACAAGCTATACTTACAGCATCTGCCCAAAAGTATTTAGGAAGAGCAGCCTCATTAAGCATAGTTCTCGCCATTTCTTCTAAAGAACGATTTTTTCTTTCTACAACTCCGTTTTGTTGCGGAATTCTAGGGGCAGAGAAATTATGATTAATGCCATGTTCATCACAGTAATTTTCAAAAAAATTGTTTTCAAATTCGCCACCGTGGTCACTTCTTATAGAGGATATTTGAAAACCTTTTTCATTTTGAATAACTTTGGTAAGTCTTTTAAAAGCTAGAAATGCATCATTTTTATTTGCAAGAAATAAAGTCCATGTAAACCTAGAAAAATCATCCACAATCACTAAAGCATAGTAATTCCCACCAAAGCTCATAGTTCTAGAAGGTCCAAATAGATCCATGTGCAAAAGTTGTAAAGGTCTAGTGGTAGAAACTATATTTTTCGCTTTAAAAGAGACCTTTATTTGTTTACCCTTTTGACATGCATCACATAATTTATCTTTTATAAAATTAAGCTTGGGTAGTCCAATTACTAGCTCTTTAGAGACCAACTTCTTTAAGTGATCCATGTGAATGTGTGCAATTCTCCTATGCCATAACCATGAATCATCATTCTTACTCAAAAGACATTTCGCATCATTTGAAGATATATCATCAAGACTAATCATATAGATGTTGTTTACTCTATGACCAATGAATTTAACATGCTTGTCATTTTTATCTTCAATTATGCAACAGTTTGAATCAAATATGACTTTATTTCCTTTATCACATAATTGGCTAATCTCGAGTAAATTGTGTTTCAAGCCTTCAACAAGCAGCACATTTTCAATGGAAGAGTTAGGGTTCTTACCGACTTTGCCGATTCCAAGAATTTTACCCTTGTTATTATCGCCATAAGTGACGTGTCCATGATTCTTGGGAATAAGTGCGGTGAACTTTGAGTCATCCCCGGTCATGTGCTTGGAGCAGCCGCTATCAAGATACAAATTTGAACTCTTGGCTTTCAAGCACACCTACAACACAAGTTTAGTTTTTAACTTTTGGTACCCAAATTTTCTTGGGTCCTTGTGTGTCAGTTTTGGGTATAGTACCCTTGGGAACCCAAACCATTTTTGTTCCAACTTTTGTATTTATGTTTTTCCTTGCATTGCATGTTGAAGCACTATGTCCTTTTCTTCCACAATAAAAACATTTAATAAAAGGGCTACTTGAAATACTAGAATGCACAAAGAAGTTTTTATAGAGTTTTTGTTGATTTTTCGGGTTATAACCTATCCCGGCTTTTTGAAAAACCACTCTTTGTTTTCCTGATAAAATATTTAAGTTATCCATTCCAAAAGTGAATTTAGAAAGAGTATTCTTTAGATCTTCGTTTTCTTTTTCAAGTGTATGACATGAAGAACAAGAAGAGGAAGTAGAAGCATGTGAAGAATGATTTGTGCATGCATCAATGATTCCTAAAGTTTCATTTTCAATTTTCAATTCTTCTATTTCTTTATTTAAATCAAGAATTTGTTTTTCTAAAGAAGAAATTGTTTTCTTAGATGAAGAAATAATTTTTGAGTTTTAAAGATTCTTCATGTAATTCCTCAAAAGCATCTTGTAGCTCATCGTAAGAAGGTAATAAAGTATTAGAACTTACCTCGTTTTCGCTTTCTTCTTCATCTCCTTTTGCCATGAGACACAGTTGAGCTTCTTCGCTATCTGAACTGTCAGTTGAGTCCATGTCGTTTTCATCCCATGCTATGTAGGCTTTTCTTCCTTTTCTTTCCTTGAAGGGCTTCTTTTCAAATTTTTCCTTCTTCTTTTGATAAACTGGGCATTCCATTTTCATGTGACCAGGTTTGCCACATTCATAGCAAGTTGGAGTCGATAAAGCTCCTTCGCCTTTGAAGTGTGTCTTTTTAGGAGGGAAGGGAGGTCTTCTTTGCGTTCCCTTTTTCCTGAGAAATTTACCAAACTTTTTAACCAACAAACTTAAATTTTCTTCACTTACCTCAATATTTTCTGAGCCTTCTTCATTTTCTTCATCATCATTGTCGATTAATGAAGAGGTGGCTTTGAGTGCTATCCCCTTTTTCTTTTTATCATTCTCTTCGCTTTGGCTTAATCTGCTCAACTCCAACTCATGCTCGTGAAGTTTTCCAAAGAGGGTAGCTAGAGTCATTGTGGACAGATCCCTTGATTCGGATATAGCTGTCACTTTGGGTTGCCAAATCCTGCTAAGACATCTCAACACTTTGTTAATCAAATCTTCATTTGAAAAGCTTTTGCCTAAGGATGCAAGATGATTAACTATGTGGGTGAACCTCTTTTGCATTTCTGAATGCTTTCTCCTTGGTTCATTCTCGAATAGTTCATATTCACGAGTTAGAGAATTGATTCTCGACCTCTTAACTTCACTAGTACCCTCATGGGTAACTTGCAAAGTATCCCACATTTCTTTAGCAGCTTTTACAATTTGAAATTCTAAAAACTCATCATATCCCAAAGCAAAGTAGTAATAATATTTTTGGCTTTTAAATTAAATTGCACTTTTCTTTTGTCTTCATCAGACCATTTATTTCGTGGTGTTTCGGTCCTTACACCATCGACCTCATGTGTGGGTATAAAAGCACCGTTTTCGACAGCGTCCCAAACATCTAGATCAATAGCTTCGATGAAAATTTTCATTCTTTCCTTCCAATATGCGTAACCATCCCCATTGAAAAAGGGTGGTCGGTTTATGGAGGATCCTTCTGAAAAACCATTTGAAGAAGCCATATACTCTTGAAGCTGCTAAGCTCTTTATACAAGAGTCTAGCTCTGATACCACTTGTTACCAAGTGGCTTCCAGTACTCAAGAGGGGGGGTGAATTGAGTATAAAAACTTTATTTAACCAAACCTCTTTTTAATTAAAATAAATATCAAAAGCTTAATAACTAAATGCACAGAAAGAATGAGAAGAAGAGAATAAACAATAAAGAACAGCGTAAAATAAATGTGTAATAAAATAAATTACTTAAAATAAAGAGATTAGGGAAAACAAGAATCAGGCACAATATTTATCCTGGTTCGACCACTAATCCACTTGTGGTCTACGTCCAGTCCTCGAAAGCCGAGATTTTTCACTAAGTATACAAGCTTCAATAGGTGCTTGCTACCGTTACAAAAATAGAGCACTTTTCACACACAGGGACACTATACCCTTGTGCTAAAGTCTCAACTGCTGTGAGGATACCTCACCCTTATACAAACCTTGAGGGATACCTCACCCTCGATACAGATTATCAAAAAATAGAGATGAAGAGAAACTCTCAAACAGAGTATGTAATACAAGTTGAAGTGCTAATAGAGCTCTCACAGAAATATCTCAAAGTTTTTAAGCAAGAAGAGCGTAGAAAATAGTTTTCATAAAGACAGAGTAATCAGAAAATAGTTCAGAATAAAGGGTTATCAAAAACGTGACCCAGGCTTGCTATTTATAGGGAAAATTAGGTTAAACAGCCGTTGGGTACAATTAATGGCAATTAAAATTCTTGTCTATTTCCATTTACGTAAACCAAGTTCCGTGTTTATTCGAATAGAGCCAAGGCTTATTCGAATAACACTGTTTCTGAAAAACTCATACAAGATGGGTTATTCGAATAACCACCCTGTTATTCGAATAACTCTGTTAAAACCAGAGTTTGTGAAAATGCACGTTTATTCGAATAAGGCCTCATCTATTCGAATAACGTGTTTAAAAGGAAGTTCAGAAAGAAAGCATTTATTCGAATAACATATGAACTATTCGAATAACTCATTTCAACACAGGTTACGAAAACTTAGTTATTCGAATAAACCAAGGTTTATTCGAATAGCCACTTTAAAACCAGATTCTGAAAAACCTTGGTTATTCGAATAACGGGGTAGTTATTCGAATAACTCTTTTAAGAAAACAGACCACGTGTAGATGGTTATTCGAATAAGCACAGCTTTATTCGAATAACTCAGTTTAAAAGATGTTTTTCAAGGGTTACTGAGTTTAAAACAGTTTTCTCTTTTCTTTTAAAAAACAAAGAGATATTAATGTGTGAGCTCCGTACAATAGATCCTAAGTCCTAATGCTAAGCGAATATAAACTTGGACTTGATCTAAATATTATATTCATTTATTCTTCCCGTTTGTTATTATCAAAACAAGTCTTCATAGATAAGCATCCAAACACAATTGGTATTTGATTATACCTTGAATAACCATCAAGAAAATAATAATAGGGATGTTCTGCTACTCTTTCCAAAATTTGATCAAGAAATGGCAAGGAGAAATGATCTTTCCTAGTGGTTGCATTCAATTTTCTAAAATCAATACACATACGCCAACTAGATGAGACTCAGGTAAGTATTAATTCACTTTTTTTCATTTTCAACCACTATTATTCCAAATTTCATAGGCACAACTTGTGTAGGGCTTACCCATTGGCTATCAGAGATAGGGTAGATAATTCCAACATCAAGTATTTTAAGAACTTCAGCTCTAACTACCTCTTTCATGTGTGGATTTAATCTTTTTTGAGGTTATTGAGATATTTTAGCATTATCCTCTAAATGTATTCTATGTGTACAAATTAATGGATTAATACCATTTATGCCCTTTAATGTCCATCTAATTACTTTTTTACACCTTTTAAGTACTTCTATCAACATACTTTCTTGTTCTTTGGTCAGGGATGAGGAAATTACCACTAGAAAGCTTTGTTTTTCTCCTAAAAATGTGTACTTCAACCCAACAGGTAATGACTTTAGTTCTAATGTGGGTATTTCTTCATGGGTATCATCATTCATGGGTTTTAGCTTTTCGAATCTCAGCTTCCATCCTTTGTATTCCATTACCTGTGTACAGTCAAGCAAAGAGCATATTTCAGAAACATCATCATCTAATTGTGTAGCTGAATTAAATGAATTAATTAAATAAATTTCTAATGGATCAGAAGAACTCTTGGTTTGAAGATGATCATTTATAATGGTCTTAATCCCTTTAACTTCCTTTTCATCAAAGACTTCCTATGATTGCTTGCACATGTTGAAAACATTAAGCTCCAGTGTCATATTTCCAAATGTTAGCTTCACCACTCCATTTCTATAATTTATCAAAGCATTAGATGTTGCTAAAAATGGGCGACCTAAAATAACAAGAATTGACTTGCTACTATTTTCCATAGGTTCAGTTTCTAAGACAATAAAATTCACAGGATATATGAATTTATCAACTTGTACTAAGACATCTTTCACTATTCTTTTTAGAATTTTAATTGATCTATCGGCAAGTAGAAGAGTTACAGAAGTTGGTTTTAACTCACCCAAGTTGAGTTGCTGATAAACTGAATATGGAAGCAAATTAACACTAGCACCAAGATCAAGTAAAGCTCATTCAATTTTATGTTCTCCAATAATACATGAAATTGTAGGACAACCAGGGTCTTTATATTTCAACGCATTCTTGTTCTGAAGAATGGAGCTTATCAGTTCAGTTAAAAAGGCATTCTTTTTCACATTATGTGTAACACCCCAAATTCTGACTATGTGAATAGTAATAGCAGAATTATACTATTTTACATTTTCTGTGTGTTATAAAAATAGTTTGACTGTTCTGAGATCATTTTTGATCATTTTGTGTGATTTGGTCCAAGTCAAGAAAATAATAATTTTCTAACCGGAAAAAATCTTATTTTAATTAATTAGAGCTGGGGGATCTCACTAAACCCAGTTCTGATTGATATATATATTAATCTCGTAACTTTTAGGATTTAACTGTGCAATAAAATAATCTTATATTTTTATAATATTATTTTATTCAACAGTACCTACTGTCTCAAAAATAGTAGAAAAATTATTTGTGGACCCGAAAAAGTTCGTGGGGCCCATGTTTAGTGTAACAGTCAACGATTCTGACTGGACAGAAATCTAAACCAATAAGAATTAGTCAAAATAAGTAGGCTTGACTTTCTAAACTAATTAGAATGAGTCAACAAAAGAAGCATTGACTTCTTTGTGAACCATTGGATTTTAAAGCTTACTTTAGAAGCTTTAACCTTAGCCGTTGATCTAATCAATGGTGAGATTAGAAGGATAGTTTTATGACCAATTGATATCTACCTTAGATGTGATCTATGGCTAGGAATTAAAGATGAATCAATGGTTAGAATTAAGTTAAAAATTGTAGGCTTGAATTTGGTTAGTAGCTAATTAAGCTTAATTTGACTAACATAATTACTTAATTAGCAAACTAAGTGAACTAGCTTAGTTATTAATTAATTATAATTTAAATACTAATTTGATATCCTAATATTAATTAAAGGATATAATATATGCTAATATATATTAAATTAACTAGTTATATGATTAGTATGTCAATTAAAATTGGTTAGGATATTTAACCTAACTAATTCCCCAATTAGTTAGCATGTAATTAGGAGTAATTTGGAAACAATTAAGTCACTAAGAAGATGAGGGCTGCATGGTTTTGGGCTGCTTCAAGGAGGCTAGTTGGCTTGGTTCTACAAGATTCAAGAACCATCCAATGACATAAGCCATGTGCTTAAACAATGTGAACACTCTAGGATATTTTAACATGCAAAATTGATCACTCAACCTCACTAAAGTTCACTCACGGCAGCTGCACTCATTTTTACATTTCACTTTCATTTATTACACTTATCACAAAATCAAGCATCCATTTTCTCTCCAAAAACTACCAAGAACCAAGCACACTTTTCTTTTCTCTTTTTCTCTCCATATTCGGCCAAGATCATCACCCATACAACCAAACCTCTATAATTTTATCTCATCATATTTCCTAAACCCAAATCCCATTCTAAACACTTTTCATTCACATAGTTTTTCTAAAAAAACTACTCTAGCTTGTCCAAAATCCAACCTTTTGCTTACTTACTTAAGGGTAAGTCTTGATTCTATGGTTCAAAATTGGATTTTTAATTTTTCTAACCATGATTGTTCCATGATTTTTCAATATTAAACCTTGTTTGTGTTTTTACTAATTGTTTAAGAATTTTAGGGATTTGTTTGGTGGATTACACGAATTTGAAGGAAAGGAGGAGAACTAACCGATTAAATTATCTTCAAAAGGTAAGAGGGAGATTTAACCTCACCAACCAGGTTTTGGTGGTGTGAGGATGGTTTTGTACGGTGAAAAATCCATAAGGGTTCTTCACCGATTATTTGATTGTGTTTGTGTTGTGTTTGATTGAGTTTCTATGCTTGCATGTGTGATTAAATGCTTAAAGCTTTGATATTATGTGTGTATGTGAAATTATGAAAGCATGAGATTGTATGTGTAATTTAGGATGTGAATAATATGATGAATCGATTGTATGTGTACTCCAAAGAGTACTGAGGCTCACGGCCATACTATGGAAAAAGGACCAAAGTCCTTACACTGATGTATTAAAATGAGAACTGAGAGATTTAAATGAATCTGGGAAAAATTTAAGTAATAGTAAAATAAAATGATTTTATGAGTAGTAAAGAAAAGGAATAACGATTTTTGAAAAACAATACCATTTACTGATTTTTAGAGGAGTTATACCGCAAATTTTTATAAAAGAGGGACTAAATTGTAAATTTATCAAAATGAGGGGCCATTGTGCAAATTCTTATTTTTAGAGGGGTAATATTATAAATATTATTTTTAGAGGGGTTAAACTGTAAATATTTTATAAAAGAGGGACGATTTTGTAAATATGAATTTTATGAGGGATTTTTTCGTAAATATTATTTTTTGAGGAATTGTGACGTAAATATTAGTTTTTGAGGGACTAATGTGTAAATATGAGTTTTTGAGGGACTAAGGTGTAAATATGGAAAATAAAGCCAATTTTAGTATTAAAATGAGAAAAATAGTATTTTTGATTTAAAACGTGAGAAAAATATTTACGATTGGAAAATGTTGAAAAATCACTACGCGATTTTGAAAAGGCGATAGAATTGAGTCGCAATTGAGAAAACGTGGAAATATGACCGTGCGACTAAAATACAGTAATTATACTGTTAGATTATTGTATGGGACCCAAATATGTGATATCAAATAGAAATGTGAATAGTGCATGGTACATGCATTGGAAAGGTCTGATGGACTGTATGAGGCCGGTTGCCTAGGAGAGACTACACCTCCTGAGTGGGTGTGATATGCGTAGTGTAAGTCACTCGTTGACCTTGGGGGCATTGGGGTGCAGGTTGCCTACAATGGACAAATGGTAGCTCTTCTGTACCGTGGGTTTGACCGACGCAACACACCAATGATTCGGACCGAGACACTATCCCTAATCAAGATCTGATAAAGATTGTCATGTATATGCTAGATGTGCAAGATGGAGCACGTGGTCCGAGGCATGTTGGTACCGACAATTCTTTTTGATCACTCTCTCCGACCTGAGTTGTAGCTCCATGGAGTAGGAAATTGAGTCTGTGTGCATACATATAATGATAGAGGGTATTATCATAATTTCTGTTTATGATAATTGATTTATTGATTATTGATAATGACATGACTGTAATTATTGTGTATTACATATTTTGTGATGATATTGATGTTAGTGGTATAATTGTAATTATGGTATGATAACTGTATGAGATATTGTATGTGTTTATCTTCATTACTGCCATACTGGTATTGGCGTAGATGATCTCACCTCTTTGTATGCATGTTTGGTATTATATTTATATTTGTTAAGACGTCGAGCAAGAAAAAGAGCGAGAAACTGAGGAGGAGCAGATTCCTGCTGAGGACGTCGAGTTTTGAAGAGATGCAAATACCTAGTTTCCTTGGCTACCTAAGGTTTACATTCATCGGATGAGATGAGGCATGAACTGTAGACTTAGAGAGAGAGAGTATCTATTACTTGGGAGACCTAAATATTAGACTGAGTAGACAACATTTAGGACAACCCTTACTTTTCTGTCAATATTTATGTACAACTAGAGTTCCCAATATCCATTAGGCAGTATTGGGGAGCTTACTATCGTACTCCCAGTACGATTAGTATTGTGTCGTCTGCTCGGACACCTGTCTGTAGGACTGCACATCATAATGGATTCCAGTATGCTGAGGAATCTGAGGAGGACCTGTCTGAGGGTTCTGTTGTCTAGTAAGATTTGGGCTATATGTTACTTTTAAATTAAAGTTTAAATACTTTGGAAGTCTAGTTTGTAAAATATCAACTGTGACAATACTAAAGGCTTGTATGTATATATATATGATGTAAATTATGTGTGACATTGTTGTTATGTTTTTATTTTCTACTAAGTTTATCTTAATATCATCAAGAAATTTTATAACTCGTATTTATAATACAAGCATGATTTTTAATTGAAGGGTAATTTGGTAATTTAGTAACATGAAGTGTGGCGCCCTAGGAGGGTGTTACATTAGTTGGTATCAGAGCCCAAGTTAGAGTCTTTTGGGTTTGTGGTTAGGTCTGTCTTGTCTAAGTTGTGTGATTCTCTGTAATTGTTTTCCGAAAGAAAAACAATATTGTTTGAAGACTGACCTTCACTTTTCTTTGTGTTGTTCAGTCTGATTGAATAGGACGAAATGGCTGGACGCGGAAGAGGACGCATGAATGCGAGGGCAGCAGCTGGAAATGCCGGCGACGATAATCAGAATATGGCTGCAGCTGTAGCAGCAATGCAACGAATGGCTGAGGTTGTTGCACAGCAAAATCAAAGAGCACATGATGATGCTCATAGCTTGTCAGAATTTCGGAGGAACAATCCACCGAAATTTCATGGAGAGTTCGACCCGAGAGAAGGCTGATATGTGGATAAAGGAGTGGAAAAGATATTTGAAGGCATGGGTTGTAATGATAAGCGGAAGCTTACTTTCGCCACATTTGTGCTAGTCGGTGACGGAGGCTTGGTGGGCGGGAGCCGGAGGTTAATCAAGTGAAGGGAGAGTTGTGACATGGCAGCTCTTTAGGCGAAGTTTACGGGGAATTATTTCCCGGCCGGTGTTCGACATGCTAAGGAGATGGAGTTCCTTAGTACGAAGCAAGGGCGATGATTTGTAAGTGAGTACGTAAAGACAAGGTTCGAAAGCTTGTCTAAGTTTTCGAGGTACTTCCAAATGCATCCAGATGAGGAGTGGAAGTGTAGGAAGTTTGAAGAGGGGCTGAGGCTTGACATCAAGCGAGCTTTAGCAACTGTGGACATTGATCAGTTTTCGGTATTGCTAGATAAGTGCCGAAAGGTTGAAGAGATTGATCATCTTCGTGAGGCGAGAAATAAGAATTTTGGACCAGCACGGTTCCAAAGGGGGAAGAGTAGCAGTGGCAACCGTTACCAACAAAAACCATATACTAAACTAGCAGTAAGTTAGAATCGGCAACAATCGTTTGGGGGAAGCTCTAGTGGTAGTAGAGCAGTTTCAACTGGAACTTCTGCACTTAAATGTTTTAAGTGTGGGAAAGAACATCTCACCAGGGACTGTCAGCATAAGGGGGTGATATGTTATCGACGTGGGAAGCCTGGACATTTCTCTAGGGAATGTGATCAGCAAAAGGCGGAGCCATCAGTGGGTAGTGTTCGTACTGCAAGGCCACAGGCGGGTGGTCGAGTGTATACTATGAGCGGGGAGGAAGCCGCTAAATCCGAGGACTTGATAATGGAGGAGTGTGCTATTGAAGGTAATCCTTTAACAGTATTATATGATTCGGGAGCAACACATTCTTTCATTGCATGTGATTGTGTGGAACGTTTGGGATTAACTGTGACTACATTGCCGTATGATTTGAGTGTTAGTACTCCTACTGATAAGCCTGTGATAACTACAAAAGTATGCTTGAATTGCCCTATATCTGTTAGAGATAGAATCTTTCATGTGGATTTGATTTGTTTGCCTCTTTCCAAGATTAATGTAATCTTAGGAATGGATTGGTTATCTTCCAACCATATCTTGATAGACTATGCTAGTAAGACATTAGTTTTTCCTAAGGTTAAGGATCCTAGATTCCTAACGGCTACGCAAGTGGAAGCTTGTTTGAAGGAAGGAGATCAAGGGTATTTGTTGATGTCTTCTATGGAGGTTCACTGTGAGGATGTTTTAAAAGATATTTTCGTAGTGAATGAGTTTCCAGAAGTGTTTCCTGAAGATATACCTGGAATACCGCCAGAAAGAGAGATTAAATTCTCTATTGATTTGGTACCTGGAGCTGGACCTATATCTATGGCGCCTTATCGGATGTCGCCAGTAGAGTTGTCAGAGCTTAAGAAGCAGTTGGAGGATTTAATGGAGAAGCAGTTTGTGAGACCAAGTGTATCACCTTGGGGAGCTCCAGTATTGTTGGTAAAGAAGAAGGATGGGACTTCTCGTCTATGTGTAGACTACCGACAATTGAACAAGATTACGATCAAGAATAAATATCCACTACCAAGAATCGATGATTTGATGGATCAATTGCGAGGAGTCGTAAAATTTTCTAAGATTGATTTACGTTCTGGTTATCACCAGATACGTGTGAAGGTGGAGGATATCCCAAAGACTGCGTTTCGGACGCGTTACGGATATTACGAGCATCAAGTGATGCCTTTTGGTGTGACTAATGCACCTGCGATATTTATGGACTTCATGAATCGGATTTTCCGTTCATACTTGGATAAGTTTATTATTGTCTTTATTGATGACATCTTGATTTATTCTCGAAGTCAGGAGGAGCATGCTGAACATCTTAGAGTGGTTCTCCAGATTTTGAGGGAAAATAAGTTGTATGCCAAGTTGTCCAAATGTGAGTTTTGGTTGAGCGAAGTACAATTCTTGGGGCATGTCATATCGACAGATGGAATTGAAGTTGATGCTGCAAAGGTGGAGACAGTTGTTCAATGGGAGAGACCAAAGACAGTATCGGAGATCCTTAGTTTCATTGGATTGGCCGGTTACTATCGATGATTCATAGAAGGGTTTTCAAAGATTGCAGGACCTCTTACGCAACTTACACAAAAGAATCAATACATGGACTGAAGCATGTGAGGAAAGTTTTCAAGAGTTGAAACGATGACTGACTACTTCACCGGTTTTGATTCTACTTGATCCGAACGAACCTTTTGAGGTGTATTGTGATGCTTCGTATCAAGGATTGGGTTGTGTACTTATGCAGAACCGTAAGGTTGTGGCATATGCGTCGAGGTAGTTGAAAGTGCATGAGAGGAATTATCCGACTCATGACTTGGAGTTAGCAGCAGTGGTGTTTGCGTTGAAGGTATGGAGACATTTTCTCTATGGGGCAACGTTCATTGTTTTTAGTGACCATAAAAGTTTGAAGTATCTGTTTGACCAGAAAGAGTTAAACATGAGACAAAGACGTTGGCTCGAGTTTCTGAAGGATTATGACTTTCAGTTACAGTATCATCCCGGGAAGGCGAATGTCATAGCGGATGCTTTAAGTAGGAAAGCACTTAATGTTTCTGTTATGATGATAAAGGAGAAAGAACTGATAGAAGAGTTTCGGGATATACATCTATCTGTGAAGTTGACACCGGGAAAGATATGTTTGAATCTGATCGTTATTTCGAATGATTTGATGGATAGAATACGAGAAGGGCAAAACAGTGATCAGTATTTGCAAGAAGCAAAGGAAGCAAGAAGTTAAGGAGCGAAATTGGAATTCAGCGAAGGTGTTGATGGAATTTTGAAGTTCAAGGTGAGAGTTTGTGTACCAAATGATCCAGGACTGAGGAGATCAATTTTGGATGAAGCTCATAGAAGTAAGTTGAGTATGCATCCAGGAGCCACGAAGATGTACCAAAATTTGAAACAACTGTGTTGGTGGCAAGGAATGAAGAGGGATGTTGCAGAATATGTATCATCCTGTTTAATTTATCAGAAGGCCAAAGTGGAACACCAGAGACCATCGGGAATGTTGCAACCTTTGCCTATTCCTGAGTGGAAATGGGATGATATAGCAATGGATTTTCGTAGCGCCTTTAGAAGACTCGGAAGGGTCACGATTCTATATGGGTAATTATTAATCGGACACAAAGTCGGCGCACTTTTCTGATTAATATTAAGTACTCAATGGAGAAGTTGGCTCAAGTGTACATCAATGAAATTGTTAGACTTCATGGTGTACCATCCAATATAATTTCGATCGAGATCGCGATTTACATCGAGATTCTCGGGAACAGTTTGCAAGAAGCGATGGGAACGAAGCTACATTTGAGTTACGCTTACCATCCACAAACGGATGGTCGGTCGAAATGACGATTCAATCATTGGAGGACTTGTTGAGGGCTTGTGTTTTAGAGCAAACTGGTTGTTGGGATGAATTTCTACCGTTGATAGAGTTCACCTACAACAATAGTTTCCATTCGAGCATAGGGATGGCACCCTATGAGGCATTATATGGGAGAAAATGTAGAACACCATTGTGTTGGTACCATGATGGTGAAAGTACTGTGGTAGGACCCGAGTTTGTGCAATCAGACAAGCGAGAAAGTGAAGATGATCCAAGATAAGATGAGGACAACTCAGACGCGGCAAAAGAGTTATGCAGATAAAAGAAGAAGACCACTAGAATTTGAAGAAGGCGACCATGTATTTCTACGTGTGACACCTATGACTGGAGTTGGACAAGTAATCAAGTCGAGGAAGCTTACTCCGAAGTTTATTGGACCGTATCAGATACTTCGTCGGGTAGGTCCGGTAGCTTATCAAATTGCATTACCACCGTTCTTATCAAATCTTCATAATGTATTTCACGTATCACAACTACGGAAATATATTTCTGATCCGACTCATGTTATTGAGCCAGACACTGTACAACTAAAGGAAAACTTGACCTATGAGACGTTTCCGATCAAAATTGAAGATCGAAGGGTAAAGCAACTTCGAGGAAAGGACATCGCATTGGTTAAAGTGGTATGGAATGATGTAAGTGGTGAAGCTACATGGGAGTTGGAAAAGAAGATAAAAGAACAGTATCCGTTTTTATTTTGAATATGTATGTCAAGTTTTGAGGACGAAACTTTATTTTAGAGGGGGAGAGTTGTAACACCCCAAATTCGACTATGTGAATAGTAATAGCGAGTAATTACACCTTTGTTTTACATTTTACGTGTGTTATAAAAATAGTTTGACTGTTTCGAGATCATTTTTGATCATTTTGTGTGATTTGCTTGAGTCAAGAAAATAATAATTTTTTAATTAGGAAAAAATCTTATTTTAATTAATTAAATTTGGGGATTTTACTAAACCCAATTGATTGATATATATATTAATATCGTAATTTTTAGGATTTAAGCGTGCAATAAAATAATTTTATATTTTTATAATATTATTTTATTCAAGCATACCTCTTGTCTCAAAAAAAGCAGTAGAAAAATTGTTTGTGGACGAAAAAGTTCGTGGGGCCCACGTTTAGTGTGTAGATCAACGATTTTTGACCGATTTGGGAAATCTAAACCAATAGGAATTAGTCAAAATAAGTAGGCTTGACTTTCTAAACCAATTAGAATGAGTCAACAAAAGAAGCATTGATTTCTTTGTGAACCATTGGATTTTAAAGCTTACTTTAGAAGCTTTAACCTTAGCCGTTGATCTAATCAATGGTGAGATTAAAAGGATAATTTTATGACCAATTGATATCTACCTTAGATGTGATCTATGGCTAGGAATTAAAGATGAATCAATGGTTAGAATTAAGTCAAAAATTGTAGGCTTGAATTTGGTTAGTAGCTAATTAAGCTTAATTTGACTAACCTAATTACTTAATTAGCAAACTAAGTGAAGTAGCTTAGTTATTAATTAATTATAATCTAAATACTAATTTGATATCCTAATATTAATTAAAGGTTATAATATATGCTAATATATATTAAATTAACTAGTTATATGATTAGTATGTCAATTAAAATTGGTTAGGATATTTAACCTAACTAATTCCCCAATTAGTTAGCATGTAATTAGGAGTAATTTGGAAACAATTAAGTCACTAAGAAGATGGAGGGCTGCACGGTTTTGGGCTGCATCAAGGAGGCTAGTTGGCTTGGTTCTACAAGATTCAAGAACCATCCAATGACATAAGCCATGTGCTTAAACAATGTGAACACTCTAGGATATTTTAACATGCAAAATTGATCACTCAACCTCACTAAAGTTCACTCACGGCAGCTGCACTCATTTTTACATTTCACTTTCATTTATTACACTTATCACAAAATCAAGCATCCATTTTCTCTCCAAAAACTACCAAGAACCAAGCACACTTTTCTTTTCTCTCTTTCTCTCCATATTCGGCCAAGATCATCACCCATACAACCAAACCTCTATAATTTTATCTCATCATATTTCCTAAACCCAAATCCCATTCTAAACACTTTTCATTCACATAGTTTTTCCAAAAAACTACTCTAGCTTGTCCAAAATCCAACCTTTTGCTTACTTACTTAAGGGTAAGTCTTGATTCTATGGTTCAAAATTGGATTTTTAATTTTTCTAACCATGATTGTTCCATGGTTTTTCAATATTAAACCTTGTTTGTGTTTTTACTAATTGTTTAAGAATTTTAGGGATTTGTTTGGTGGATTACACGAATTTGAAGGAAAGGAGGAGAACTAACCGATTAAATTGTCTTCAAGAGGTAAGAGGGAGATTTAACCTCACCAACCAGGTTTTGGTGGTGTGAGGATGGTTTTGTACGGTGAAAAATCCATAAGGGTTCTTCATAGATTATTTGATTGTGTTTGTGTTGTGTTTGATTGAGTTTCTATGCTTGCATGTGTGATTAAATGCTTAAAGCTTTGATATTATGTGTGTATGTGAAATTATGAAAGCATGAGATTGTATGTGTAATTTAGGATGTGAATAATATGATGAATCGATTGTATGTGTACTCCAAAAGTACTGAGGCGCACGACCATACTATGGAAAAAGGACCAAAGTCCTTACACTGATGAATTAAAATGAAGCGAGAGATTTAAATGAATCTGGGAAAAATTTAAGTAATAGTAAAATAAAATGATTTATGAGTAGTAAAGAAAAGGAATAACAATTTTTGAAAAACAATACCATTTCTTGATTTTTAGAGGAGTTATATCGTAAATTTTTATAAAAGAGGGACTAAATTATAAATTTTATCAAAATGAGGGGCCATTGTGTAAATACTTATTTTTAGAGGGTAATATTATAAATATTATTTTTAGAGGGGTTAAGCTGTAAATATTTTATAAAAGAAGGACGATTTTGTAAATATGTATTTTATGAGGGACTTTTTGTAAATATTAATTTTTGAGGATTTGTGACGTAAATATTAGTTTTTGAGGGACTAATGTGTAAATATGAGTTTTTGAGGGACTAAGGTGCAAATATGGAAAATAAAGCCAATTTTAGTATTAAAATGAGAAAAATAGTATTTTTGATTTAAAACGTGAGAAAAATATTTACGCGATTGGAAAATGTTGAAAAATCACTACGCGATTTTGAAAAGGCGACAGAATTGAGTCGCAATTGAGAAAACGTAGAAATATGACCGCGCGACTAAAATACAGTAATTATACTGTTAGATTATTATATGGGACCCGAATATGTGATATGAAATAGAAATGTGAATATGCATAGTACATGCATTGGAAAGGTCTGATGGACTGTATGAGGCTAGTTGCCTAGGAGAGACTACACCTCCTGAGTGGGTGTGATATGCGTAGTGTAAGTCACTCGTTGACCTTTGGGGCATTGGGGTGCGGGTTGCCTACAATGGGCGGATGGTAGCTCTTTCCTGTACCGTGGGTTAGACCGACACAACACACCAATGATGGGGACAGAGACACTTATCCCTAATCAAGATCGATAAAGATTGTCATGTATATGCTAGATGTGCAAGATGGAGCACGTGGTCGAGGCATGTTGGTACAGACAATTCTTTTCGATCACTCTCTCCGACACGAGTTGTAGCTCATGGAGTAGGAAATTGAGTCGTGTGCATACATATAATGATAGAAGGTATTATCATAATTTCTGTTTATGATAATTGATTTATTGATTATTGATAATGACATGACTGTAATTATTGTGTATTACATGTTTTGTGATGATATTGATGTTAGTGGTATAATTGTAATTATGGTATGATAAGTGTATGAGATATTGTATGTGTTTATCTTCATTCCTGCCATACTTGGTATTGGCGTAGGTGATCTCACCTCTTTGTATGCATGTTTGGTATTATATTTATATTTGTTAAGACGTCGAGCAAGAAAAAGAGCGAGAAGCGAGGAGGAGCAGATTCTGCCGAGGACGTCGAGTTTTGAAGAGATGCGAGATACCTAGTTTCCTTGGCTACACGAGGTTTACATTCATCGGAGGAGATGAGGCATGGATTGTAGACTTAGAGAGAGAGTATCTATTACTTGGGAGACCTAAATATTAGGCGAGTAGACAACATTTAGGACACCCTTACTTTTCTGTCAATATTTATGTACAACTAGAGTTCCCAATATCCATTAGGCAGTATTGGGGAGCTTACTATCGTACTCCCAGTACGGTTAGTATTGTGTCGTCTGCTCGAACACCTGTCCGTAGGACTGCACATCATAATGGATGCCAGTATGCTGAGGAATCTGAGGAGGACTCGTCTGAGGGTTCTGCTGTCTAGTAAGATTTGGGCTATATGTTAGTTTTAAATTAAAGTTTAAATACTTTGGAAGTCTAGTTTGTAAAATATCAAGTGTGACAGTACTAAAGGCTTGTATGTATATATATATATGATATAAATTATGTGTGACATTATTGTTATGTTTTTATTTTCTGCTAAGTTTATCTTATTATCATCAAGAAATTGTATAACTCGTATTTATAATACAAGCGCGATTTTTAATTGAAGGGTAATTTGGTAATTTAGTAACATGAAGTGTGGCACCCTAAGGAGGGTGTTACATTATGTTTCTTTTTAACAGTGCACAAGTCCTTCAAAAAATTGGCGTAACAAGGAATCTATTTGATAGCATCTAATAGAGGAATATTGACCTTTACTTGTTTAAGGATTTCAAAAATTTCATTGTTATGGTTCACTTTACTTGAATTGTTTAATGCTTGTGGATATAGGGGTGAAGGCGAGGGTTTGGTCTCCTTTTGTCAAGGTGGCTTATCAACTCCTTCCTCATCTTCGAGACTTGATTCATCATCTTTCTCACATGATTCAGGAATTTGTTTTTTAACAACCTTTCCACTCCTAAGAGTTATCACTGACTTAACTTGATCTATTTGTACTACCCTCATTTAGGTTGTACCGACCCTTGGGATTCAGTTGAGGTTGAGAGGAAAACTTTCCTTTCTCGTGAATGGTGAGTGCAAAAGAAAGTTAAGCAAGAGTGTCTTTTATGTCAATCATGACTTGAGTGTTTTGGTTATTAATGGTCTCTTACTTTTTCATGAATGCATGCAATGTTGCTTCAAGGTTTTTCCTGTATGATGGGACATAAGGTGCATGTCCTTGAGAATTTTGAGAGTCTTGTTGTGCCAGAGGAGATGGTGGTTGCATGAATTGTGCTTGATTATTAGTCCTCCAACTGAAGTTCAGGTGATTTCTCCATCCCGGATTGTATGTATGCATGGTTCACAATGGTTGATTTTCATGTTCATCATGTACACTTTCATTTTCATTCATTGTGTTTAATGTGTATAATTGTGATTCAAACAAATCAATATATAAAGTACTAGTATTAAATTTAACCAAACGACCATAATTTAAATCATGATACCAATTAAGCATAAACAAGTAACTTAAAATAGAAAAAAAATGTACAAGTGAGCAGTATAAACTTGCCGTTAAATATTAACAAGGGTGTGGTATAAACCAGCCACTAAATAAATATTAATAAGGATGTGATATAAACCAACCACCAAATATATATTAACACGTAGTAAATAAATATTAATTAGGGTGTGGTATAAATCAACAACCAAATAAGTTAATAAGCTAATAAATTAAAAAGTTAGATAGCGATAAAGTAAAAAGTTAGTAAGTCGATAAATTAAAAAAAAATAAAAAAATTAGATAGTTAGATAGTTAGTAAGTTAGTAAACAAGAAAATTAAAATGTTAGTAGGTTAGTAAGTTAGAAAGTTAGAAATAAAATACGAGAAAATAAAATACAGAAAATAAAGTATAGAAAATAAAGTGCAAAATGTAAAGTACGAGAAAATAAAGTGTAGAAAGTAAAATACGAGAAAATAAAATACAAAAAAAAAGTGTAAAAAGTAAATTTAAAATATGAAAGGCATAGCCCCACCAGAGCCGGCGAAGGAGGAAGAAGAGAAAAGTCAAGATTGAGATATTCTTAGAACATAAAGTAAAAACCAGAGAACCAGTAAGCTACTTTTTTTTTTTTTGCTAGAGAGAAAAAAAAAAAGAAAGATTATTTTATTAATGATTAAAGATTATAGAGAGAGAAGGGAGAGTTTCTCTCACTAAATTAGTACATTAGTATGTACAAAGAAAAAAAAAATAAAAGAGAAGAAATATACATATATATATATATATACACATACAAGACCCACAAGGATAAAAAATATATACAAAATAAATTTTTTCTTCAAATCAAATCTCTAGCAACGGCGCTAAAAACTTGATGTGAATTATAAGTTGTAAACTCAAGTGCAAATTATTTCAAGTAATAAATTCTCGAGAGTCCGAGGTCGATCCACAGGGAATTGATGAAGAAAAATTCTTTGACGTAAAAAAAATATTTTGTCACAACAATAAAAGTGATAAAACTTAGTCACAAATAAAAATGATTTACTTAAGTTAAGAGATCCACTCTTGGTAAGTAAATTAAGGACAATATTAATTTTTTTTATAACTCAATTAGAATCCACGCAAAATGGAGGTTCCAATTGAAAAATACAACATTCAAAGTTCATTTAAGATTATATACATAATTATATTATGGTTCCTTTAATTATTTATTAATACCACCACTTATAAATGGGCTCAAGCATTCATTATGTCAACTTCTTGTCTACAATGAATTAAGATCTCCACTTTACAAGAAGGGTTTCTAAATTGTTTGAAAACAAAATATAATACGTATAATGATCACTTGATAATATATCATTTAAGCACAAGAAAGAAAATAATATAACTTTAATTTATTACCAAAAGCTTCACTCTTTTACCCAAGTAAAATGAAAATTAGTTACTCATAAACAAGAAGAAAGAAAGAGAGAAGAAGAAGAAGAAGAAGAACATAACTTCAATTTAGAACAAAAAAAAAACTACAACATGATAAACAAATAATACAATAGCATGATCTTGATATCTAACACCAATATTCCTAAATAATCAGCCAATGGTGCCTTTTATAGAGAATTAGGGATACAAAATGACAAGGGGGCTGATTAATGAGTGGATGAGTGGAAAATGCCAAATGACTTTTGATGAATGGAAAATTTTTGAGATTCTTTGTCTTTGAAATCATTCAGTACTAAACTCATAGTATGCGTCAAATTCTAGAAACGTGGTCTTCATAAAAATTGTAGGCTTTTGTCTTAGCTACCAAATGCCATTAGTTTTAGCCTAAAATCATTCTTACAGCTCGAGATATGGCCCAATCACTACACACTGCTCAGGCCTAGCTATAGCTTCTCTTTTCTGACTTGCAAGCCCAATATGACCTCTAAGAAATCTGATCTGGGTCTTGTGTTCTTCATGAAAGTTGTAGATATGGTCTTAACTTTCAGATGCCAAAATTTCAGCCTATTTTAGTTCCTACAGCCCGAGATATGCCCTGATTACTGCACACTATTCAGGTTCTAATCACAAAACCTATGTTTTGACTTCCAAGCCCAATTAGCTCCACTAGATGTTTGATTTTTCTTGGAGCTCTTCATAAAAGTTGTAAAGATTTCTCTTATCTTTCCTACAAAGTAAAATAGATAATTTTTAGACATCTAGAACTCAAGATATGACCAACATACAGAAATAGTGTAAGACAAAAATCATGCTGAAAAAAATCAATTAAGTCCAATTTGAGTCCAAACTTACAAAACATAACCAAACTCAATCAATTAAGTACATGGAGAGTGTAAATGACAAAAAAAAATGAGGGTTTATTAGTGTATAAAATATGTGATTATCATTCACTGGCAACTTCCTAGTTTTGGCTAAAATCTCAATTCATTCTCCCACAGTAATCAAGTCAGCAAAATCTTTATAAGTTGCTTCAGCCATTGCCCCAATGAAATGAGTTCCCAGTGTTCCTAAGAAATATGAACACATCTTGGATAGTGTTAATGGGGGTTGAACTTGATCCGCCAATGCTCTTCACCTTTGCGCATATTGTTTTAAAGATTCCTCATTCCCTTTCTGCATTGAGCTCAACTGTTCCCAGGTAGGAGCTGCATCCAAATTGAACTTGTATTGATCCATGAATAGATCAGCTAATTCCGTCCAACAAGAAATCTTAAAGTGGTCTAATTAAAGATACCACTCTAAAGTGGGACTTGTAATACTCTAGTGGAAAAAGATGATAAGGAACTTATCATCCCTAGACCAAACAGCCATCTTGGTTCCATAATAGATCAAATGAAACTGAAGGTTGCCACTCCCATCATACTTCGCAAAATCAAGAACCTTGAAGTCTTTAGGGATCATGACATCTATGGTAGGACACAAATCTTCTATTCTAAGAGGTCCATAAGCACTAGGGCCCTTGATTGCCTTGATCTGCTCTTTCATTTTCTCCATCCACTCTTCTTTCATCTTGTCTTTCTCGGTCATGGTGTGACTATTCCCAAAGTAAGGTATTGTTGCTTGCCCCGTAATGGCACATGAGGTTGTTCCCAGGTAGGTCCAATATAACTAGGAATTTCATTATGAGCACCGTCTAAGGCATGATGCCCCTCTTCAATAGGCATGACTATCGATGTTGTTTGACGTAGTTGCTTATGAATCCCCACAATGATGCATGAGGTTACAGTCAAGAATGTCGAGACTGTTATCATGGAGAGGATCGGTGGCACACTTACATATGCTTCAACCCCATTTGCACCCCTATTAAGCTAAGAGACTCCCTCATATCTTGCAGTATTGCTATTGGGAAATCTGTGAACAAAAGCACAGTAGAAAAAGGATTCTTGCCAATGATTCATGCGAAAAAGGGGCATGATTCATGAGTTTTTGAGTTTACCTCTTTTGAAACCAGATGAAGAAAATGATCAAGTTAAATCACCAGCACTGCAGCAATGATGGTGCCTCTACGTTGTTCACACAAACAGACTCATGCATGTCCAACTTTCACAATCTTGGAGTCCTACGTCTCTAGCATAGTGCTAGCTGCGTAGAGAAGAGAAACCTATCACACCCTCACCCATTGTTTCTGGTAGGGTGCGGCTAGGGTTTTTTAATGCTCCTTGATAGCCCCTTAGCAGTGCTATTTATAATAGTGACTGCCTTATGTGAGTAAGAGTAGCAGCAGGGTTAGCAATGTAACCTTGGATGCATCTGTTATGAGTGTGGCCCATAATAGAATCCTAATCCAACTTGGATTCTCATTACTCCAATTTAATCTGTTCTATATATGTGACCTTGTAAGTTCTCATAATGTTAGTAGTAATATTAAAATCCTATTTTAATATTACAAGCAGTGAACAATATCTAGTAACACATTGTTGCTACCCAAGTAATGAGAATATCAGTAATTTGACATAACCTCTCCATGACCAATGTTTTCATATAGTTTAGTCCCTTTGTCCAGATATCTAGATTGAACACAAGACATGGAATGTGTCACCCTTGTACAGTTCAATCTTTCGTTTCCTGATACTCGAGTAGACTTAGCAAAAACAAATGAGATCAATATCTCATATTTACTCATTTGAGCATAGCCATGCATTTCATAGTCCCACTCAATCAGGGGGCCCAAAGATATCACTCCTATTATGTAGAAGGGACAAATCTCATCTAGGTCACTCGCATCCCTCTACATGATTCGCGGTATGTCTAATAACTAACTTTATAATTACCTTGTTATATATGATATTTGATGGCATTAAAACATACAACTCCTCATGTAGGAATCGTAGTGATTTCAGGTCAAAGGACCACATACACTATTGTCACTTTGAGAATCGTTTATGAAACTCACGTAACGATCCACACAGCATTCTCATGATGGGTCAGTCCAATACATCGTTACTCTCATATGTTCCCATGTGGAGACTTGATATCTCATATCCATGACCCGTGAGATGTGGTTATCATTCTATGCACATACTAATCGCAATACATTATTGTTGTCCTAATTAACAATAATACTTGACTAGGGACATTTAAGAATAATGTTCTAATTCTATCTAATAGGATCTCACGATCAAGTCATCCACTTAATGTCCTATGATATTAAACTTACTATTCTAAGGACTTTATTATGTTTATAATAAATAACACAATAAATGAAATGCCTCATGTATTAAATAAATAGCATAATACAATATATGTAAGTATGGTCAAAATAAATTGGCCTCTAGGGTATACACTAACAATTGCTTCTAACATGTCATTTCATTAACTTCCTTACTCAAATTTCTCCCTGCCTCAGGATAACTAGCAGTCATTCTAGTCTGAGATTTGGTATTGTGAACTCGGGTATGATTGGTCTCTTCTTTCCTAGACCATGCAATGGTTCCTTCTATTTGATTTATCAAAACAAAATAACATTAGACAAAGAATGAGATAAAATGAATAAGATGCATAAGATGAAACGAATGAACTTTGTGATGAAAACATAAAATGCTAGGAATGCCATGAAAATGCAAAATGATGTATCTTTTTTTTTTAAGAATGCTAAGAATGCCATGAAAATGCAAGATGATTTTTCTTTTTTCTTTTTTTATTAGAATGCTAGGAATGTCATAAAAATGCAAGATGATGTATCTTTTTCTTTTTTTAAATGCTGATTTCTTTTTTAAAAAAATGCTAAAATGAATGACATGAGGAATAGATAGACAAAGAAGATGTACGCTCCCTTCATGTCCTAGTTAGGTGGAGCTAATGGTTGGATCTTCTTAAGGTCATGACTCTAATTTTGGTGATCATTATGTTTAATCTATCAGTGCAAGATTTTTCAGGATAGATCTAGACTTCTAAAAAGTAATGGTCCCTAAATTGCCCCTATTACAAAAAACAAGGACCCAACTCATGAATTAATTATAAGTAAGGATAAACCCTCTCAATATGACTAATCCATGATACTTGTAACAATTTGAGTGGTGTCTTCTCAATAAACGTCAAGTGAGTATAAAGCCCCTCAATAACAAAAGTTGAAACCCCTCCTACTCCTCGGGTTAGCACAGACTCGAGTATAGAGCCTAAAAAGTGCGCGAGATAAATGATAGTCATGTGTGTGAGGGAGCATACAAACCTTTACAAAAATTTAAAAAGATAAAATTACCCCCAACCTACAAAAATAACAATCAAACATACATACAACAGTTAGCCAGCAATCATGTACCCTAGGGTTTCAACAATCAAGTACAAAATATTAAAACAACAAAATATCTACAAGTACATCATGAGCATTGATGATCACATATTTGATACATTAATAAGCCTTCTTTTTTAGTTATTTACACTCTTTATGTACTTAATTGATTGAGTTTTATTATGTTTTGTAAATTTGGACTCAAATTAGACTTAATTGAATTTTTTAGCATAATTTACGTCTTACACTATTTCTGTACTTTGACCATATCTTGGGCTGTAAGTGGTATTTGGAGGTGATTCTAGTGGCATTTGAAAGATAAGAGAGAGTTCTATAACTTTAATGAAGACCTCAAAGGCCCAATCACACGAGTAGATAACTCAAATTGGGGTTGAAGCAAGAACTAGAGTACTGTTCCTGACAGCTTGACCTACGTATAATGTTCATCACAGATTTTGGGCTAGATGTTGTAAAATGGACTAAAATTTGGATGCGGAATAGTTAAGACCCATATCTACAACTTTCATGTTGAACACTTTTCTAGAATCGGATTCCTTGAAGGTGATATTGGGTTTGGAAGTCAGAACAGAGGAGCTGTGACTGGGCCTGGATAGTATGTAGTAATTTGAACGTATCTGGAGTTGTAGAAATGATATTGGACCCAAACCAAAGCCATTTGAAAGCTAAGATTTAGGCCTACAACTTTCATGAAGACCACTTGGTTCAAAAATGACGAATGCAATGACTTCAGAGCTGCATGATTTCGGAGACAAGGAATCTCCATTATTTCCCACTCATTTAATGTCATTTAATGTCATTTGGCATTTTCCACTCATTTTCCAATCATCCACCCACTAATAACTCAGCCCCCTTGACATTTTTTTATCTCTAATCCTCTATAAAAGGAGGCCTTGGCAGATCATTAGGTGTATTAGGTGTTAGTTACCAAAATAATGCTAGTTTGTTACTAAGTTTTCTTGTAGTAATTTTCCTTTGTTCTAAATTGAAGTCATGTTTTTCTTCTTCTTCTTCTCTCTTTCTTTCTTCTTATCTATGAGTAACTAAGTTTCATTTTACTTGGGTGAAGAGGTGAAGCTCTTGGTAATGAAATAAGTTTAGATTAATTTCTCTCTTATGCTTAAATGATATATTTTCAAGTGATCATTATATGTATTATATTTTGTTTCCAAACTCTCCTTGTAAAGTAGAGTTCTTGATTTGTTGTAGACAAGAGATTGGCACAATGAATGCTTTAACCCATTTACAAGTGGTGGTGTTAGAAACTCTCCTTATAAAGTAGAGTTCTTGATTTGTTGTAGACAAAATATTGGCACAATGAATGCTTTAACCCATTTATAAGTGGTAGTAATATTTTTGGAAACATAATATAAATACGTATATAGTTTTAATAGACTTTTAACGTTGTATTTTTCGATTGGAACCTCCATGTTTTGAGGATTCTAATTGAGTTATAAAAGGAATTAATCTTACCTTTATTTTATTTACCAAGAGTGGATCTTTTAACTCCAAGTAAATAATTTTAATCATAGTAACAAAATATTCACTTCACCTTAATTAATCTTCAACAATTCCCTGTGGATCGACCTCGGACTCGAGAAATTTATTACTTGAGACAACCTGCACTTGGGTTTGTAAATGCAATAACTAAAAAGTGTGCATCAAGTTTTTGGCGCCGTTGCCGGGGACTTGATTTGAAGAACAAATTTCTGGTGTAAATATTTTGTACATATTTTTTTACTCTTTTAATTTTTTTTTTCTTTTGTATATACTAACTTACTAACTTTGTGGGGAAATCTCTTCCTTTTATTTTTTTTTTTGTACATACTAACAGGGGAAACTCTCCCTTTTATTTTACGCACTAATTTAGTGGGGAAACCTCTCCTTTTACTTTTCTTTTTGTAATTTACTTTCTGCACTTTATTTTTCGCATTTTAATTTACGTACGTATTGGGGTAATTCTCCCTTTTATTTTCTTGTACATATTAACTTAGTGGGGTAACTCTCCCTTTTATTTTTTGTACTTTATTTTCTCGTATTTATTTTTCGTCATTTTTTTTGTTTACTAACTTACTAACTTACTAACTATCTAACTTTTTACTTTATCTCGCTTCTAACATTTTAATTTATCTGCATACTAACTTTTTATTTATTTTTTTTATTTTTTTTATTTGGTGATTGGTTTATTACCCCACCTTTGTTATTTTCTTATTTGGTGGTTGGTTTATACCATACCTTTGTTAATATTTAATGGACGATTTATACTGCTAGCTTATGTATTTTTTTTTCTATTTTAAGTTACTTGTTTATGTTTAATTGGTATCGTGATTTAAATTATGGTCGTTTGGTTAAAGTTAATCCTAGTACTGTACATATTGATTTTTCTGAATCACAATCACAAACATCAAATACAATGGCTGAAAACGAAAGTGTGCATGATGAACATGAAAATCAACCGTTGCGAACCATGCGTGAGTATTTGCAACCATCTCGAAATTCTAGTCCATCATGTTTTATCTTTCTAGTCAATGCCAACAATTTTAGATTCAAGCCAGGTATGATTTCTTTACTTCCTAATTTCCATGGTTTAGAATCTGAAAGCCCATATTTACATCTAAAAGAATTTGAAGAAGTATGTACTACTTTTCATGATCAAACTTGCACTGAAGAGGTTGTTAAGCTTAAATTGTTTCCTTTTTCTTTGAAAGATAAAGCAAAATATTGGCTTAACACTTTGAAACCAAGATCAATTGGCACATGGCAAGAAATGCAATGTGAGTTTTTGAAGAAATTTTTTCCAACACATAAAACCAATGCTTTGAAAAGACAAATCCAAAATTTTTCCCAAAATTCAAATGAAGCATATTTTCAAAGTTGGGAACGTTTTAAAGATTTGTTGAATTCTTGCCCACATCATAGTTTTGAAAAATGGTGCACTTTAAGCTTCTTTTATGAAGGCTTAACACCTGAAACCAAGCAATTTGTGGAAACAATGTGCAATGGTGAATTTCTTGATAAAGAACCTGATGAAGCTTTAGACTATTTAGACCATTTGGCTGAAAATTCTCAATCTTGGCATGGTACTAATCCTTCTGAAAATTCAATTAGATTTAACCTTGCAAATGCTAATAAAGGAAAATATCATCTTAGTCAAGAAGAAGATCTAAATGCAAGGTTTGCTAGTCTGGCTAGAAAGGTTGAAGCCATGGAATCCGGAAAAGTAAAAGAAATCAAATCTGTGCAAAGTGAAGAAATTTGTGGCATTTGTGATGAATTAGGACACTCAACAAATGAATGTCCAAAAATTCCTGTTTTTAAAGAAGTTATGCATGAGCAAGTAAATGTAATGAATAATTTTAAAAAGCCATTCACTTCTTCTTTTTCAGATACATACAATCCGGGATGGAGAAATCACCCGAATTTCAGTTGGAGGAATAGCAATCAGCCACAACTCATGCAACCACCACCTCCTCGAGCACTGACAAGATTCTCAAAATCCTCAAGGATATGTACCCTATGTCCCACCATATAGGAAAAACCTTGAAGGAACATTGCATGCATTCATGGAAAAACAAGAGGCCATCAATAACCACAACAATCAAACCATGATTGACATAAAAGACACTCTTGCTAAACTTTCTTCTGCACTTGCCATTCATGAGAAAGGAAAGTTTCCTTCTCAACCTCAACTAAATCCCAAGGGTCAATACAGTCTAAAAGATGGTAATCCAGAAAACTAACAAATAGATCAAGTCAAGTCAGTGATAACCCTTAAGAATGAAAAAGTTGTTGAAGAAAGTAAGGAGATAAAGAGCCAAATGTCCAAAGTGATGAACTCCTTGAGTGTGAATGAGCTAGAGGATGTGGAAAAGAATCAAGATAGTAGTGATGTTGAGTTACCCAAGGAACCTAAGGTGACAAAAAGTATTGTTAAGCTAGAAAATGATGATGAAGGCCACCAGACATACATGATTGACTCAATCATGGATAGGGGAGTTTCTACAACCCATGAATTTGATCCCCTTGAGAATTTTCTTGTCAATTCTGAGTTTAATTCTATCAGTAATCCCTCTGATGTAGTTGATATTTCTACTATTTTTGATAAAACTCAAGATCATGACACTCGGTGCATGGCAACCAAAGTTTAAGGAGTTTCTTATGAAAGGTTGGAGCATTCGATAAAAAGGTGTTAGATCCCTTGGTCTGTTCTTATAAAATTAATTTGGAAGAAGGTAAATGGTCAGCGGTGGAAGCTATAACTTGAGTTGAAGGATCCAGATGTAGCAAAAACTTTGGTAGACGATCTGTCTACCAAAGCTGAGGTAAGTTTTTAGTATTTCGTATTTTTATTGAGTCGGCTTAAGTGCCTCCCAGATTTCGGAGCCTTTGTATGGGGATGTAAATAGTGTCGGCCAAAAAAAAATATAAAAAAAAACCCAAAAAGAAAATTTTTTTTTTTTGTTTCCATGCTTATTTATTTCATTTTTTTTTGTCATTGCTAACCATTGTCAAGATGTAGTTATTCTCTTCTCGTCTAAGCATTTCGGGTATGTGACTTCTCCTCATTACTTTGTTTAATTTTGTCCCAATAATTTCTTTGATGTATATTGATAATTATTTCTTCAGTTTGGATTTCATTGTTAACATTGAGGACAATGTTGTGATCTGGTTGGGGGGAAGGATAGTTGTGTGTAAAAATTAAAATAAAAAAAATAATTTTTTTTAGAAAGTGTGTATATTAATATGTCTGTTGTGTTTATGTGTTTGTCAGTAACTTACTAAACCAGTGAAGGATGACAGAGTAAGGAGTAAATTTTACTCTTGAGACGTATCTTAGTTGGGGTCGTAACTAGTTTGTGTAGAAAGTAGCAACTCAAATTCAGGGAAATTTGCATGATTGAGTAAATTATCTTCTTTCTTAAAATTCACATGCTTGGTTATGGATGTTGAATTGGTGGACTGAGAATGATAGAATTATGCCTTATGAGATTTTGAGCTTATCGATGAATGGATTGAACATCTGTACCATTCTTTTCTTTCTTGAGTGATTTTTTCTCATGGAATTGTTACTTTAGAACTTGCTTTGATTCTTTTTGAAGCTACATTTTCACATGCATACATAAACATGATTGAGGCAAATTTTCTTGAATTAACTACTTTGACCAAATAGCTAACCTTACATATTTTCCTTTGTTTAACCCCTTTGAACTTATTTGACCATTCTTTGTTTCTAACTCATTACGTACCTTAAATGAAAAACCACGTTCTAACCCAACCTTAGGGAATAAGAAAGCATTGACTTTGTTATTTGATGAGTTCTGGAACAAGTGTGGGGGTGCATATGCAGATTGGTTATAAAAAAAAAAAGAAAAAAATGTGTCTATATAAAAAAAAAAGCTGATTATTGCTATAATCAAAAGAATGCACCATGTGATATATCCATACCTAGACTGAGGGTGGATGATTGGAAATAACAGGAATAGAAGGAGAATGTTCAAGCCTAACATTGAATTCAACCTACCAATTGATCTTCAACAAAACATTAGTCAGATATTGGTCATTGTCCTGTAAGAGGAAGAACTAAGAAATTCTTGAGAAATTTAAACTAAATGTTCTCAAACATCTTCTCCATTCTAACTGTATCATAATGCTTTTTTTATTCTCTTGGGTATTTAACTTGTCTTATCTATATTACTTCCACCTTTACCTTGACTCCATTATAACCTTGAATAAAGTCCTCATGATTTGTGTATATATGTTGTTTTTGAGTAGTGGAGAAGTAGAAGATAAGCAAGCTTATGGTAGTACAATTTTCATGGGTTGAATTGAGTGAAACACAAACCTTTTAAACACTTGAGGGATTGAGAGTGAATCTTGTGAAAATCTATCATTCTTGACTCATGCTTTTCAATTGAAATATCCTTACTTGTTGATTTGAGATATGAAGATATGTTACCTCATGAATGTTTTGATTACTTGAATGATTAATTGCTCTTCATTTGTAAATATTATTAGAAATTGAGTCTTTTAGAGTGTTTAGCTTTTGAGACTGTTTCGTTTTTTTTTTTTTAGTTTTGGTCTTGTGTTTTGCCCAGGAGTGCAAAAAGCTAAGTGTGGGGGAATTTGATGATCACATATTTGATACATTAATAAGCCTTCATTTTTAGTTATTTACACTCTTTATGTACTTAATTGATTGAGTTTTATTATGTTTTGTAAATTTGGACTCAAATTAGACTTAATTGAATTTTTTAGCATAATTTACGTCTTACACTGTTTCTGTACTTTGACCATATCTTGGGCTGTAAGTGGTCTTTGGAGGTGATTCTAGTGGCATTTGAAAGATAAGAGAGAGTTCTATAACTTTAATGAAGACCTCAAAGGCCCAATCACACGAGTAGATAACTCAAATTGGGGTTGAAGCAAGAACTAGAGTACTGTTCCTGATAGCTTGACCTACGTATAATGTTCATCACAGATTTTGGTCTAGATGTTGTAAAATGGACTGAAATTTGGATGCTGAATAGTTAAGACCCATATCTACAACTTTCATGTTGAACACTTTTCCAGAATCGGATTCCTTGAAGGTGATATTGGGTTTGGAAGTCAGAACAGAGGAGCTGTGACTGGGCCTGGATAGTATGTAGTAATTTGAACGTATCTGGAGTTGTAGAAATGATATTGGACCCAAACCAAAGCCATTTGAAAGCTAAGATTTAGGCCTACAACTTTCATGAAGACCACTTGGTTCAAAAATGACGAATGCAATGACTTCAGAGCTGCATGATTTCGGAGACAAGGAATCTCCATTATTTCCCACTCATTTAATGTCATTTAATGTCATTTGGCATTTTCTACTCATTTTCCAATCATCCACCCACTAATAACTCAGCCCCCTTGATATTTTGTATCTCTAATCCTCTATAAAAGGAGGCCTTGGCAGATCATTAGGTGTATTAGGTGTTAGTTACCAAAATAATGCTAGTTTGTTACTAAGTTTTTTTGTAGTAATTTTCCTTTGTTCTAAATTGAAGTCATGTTTTTCTTCTTCTTCTTCTCTCTTTCTTTCTTCTTATCTATGAGTAACTAAGTTTCATTTTACTTGGGTGAAGAGGTGAAGCTCTTGGTAATGAAATAAGGTTAGATTAATTTCTCTCTTATGCTTAAATGATATATTTTCAAGTGATCATTATATGTATTATATTTTGTTTCCAAACTCTCCTTGTAAAGTGGAGTTCTTGATTTGTTGTAGACAAGAGATTGGCACAATGAATGCTTTAACCCATTTACAAGTGGTGGTGTTAGAAACTCTCCTTATAAAGTGGAGTTCTTGATTTGTTGTAGACAAAATATTGGCACAATGAATGCTTTAACCCATTTATAAGTGGTAGTAATATTTTTGGAAACATAATATAAATACGTATATAGTTTTAATAGACTTTTAACGTTGTATTTTCCGATTGGAACCTCCATGTTGTGAGGATTCTAATTGAGTTATAAAATGAATTAATCTTACTTTTATTTTATTTACCAAGAGTGGATCTTTTAACCCAAGTAAATAATTTTAATCATAGTAACAAAATATTCACTTCACCTTAATTAATCTTCAACAATTCCATGTGGATCGACCTCGGACTCCCGAGAAATTTATTACTTGAGACAACCTGCACTTGGGTTTGTAAATGCAACAACTAAAAAGTGTGCATCAAGCATCAAAGTTAACACAGGAAAACATTATCAAGAATTTACATGAAGGTACTAGATAAAAAAAATCTATTTGTAAACAAATAAGAAAACACAAAAAAAACAAAAAAAGTAAAATAAATAAATAAAAATTATTAATAATTTACACAACTGATAATAATAGGCCTGACTCTTTAAAAATCCCGAGTGGAGTCGCCATCTATTACCACCGAGAGATCTGCGACGGGACCGGCGAACAAAAGGGACCTTTTTTAAAATATAAAAATAGAAAATGAAAATTTGAATCACTACCAATTTTATTTGAATTCGAAAAAATTGGAAACCCTTTCTTAGAAAATAGTCTTTGAAACCAAATTGGGTTCAGAAGTCGATTATGTATAAGGAAGGGTAGAAAATTAATCCCACAACACCCCTAACACATTTGTCCTGAGACGATTACCTTAAGTCAGTTATGCAAATTTTTTATAACTCTTGAAAATATTTATTTTACCCTTTTTTTTAAAAGATAAACTAAATAGATAAATAAATTATAAAAATTTAAATTTTGACTTGATAGAAATGAATTTCTACTCCTACGTATCTCCTGGTATAGTAAGGAACTCAAAGTCACGTAGTTCTTTAGAAAATAATTGTGGATTGGTTAATTTTAATTATGAAAAGAATTTTTGAAAAGTAATTTTGTTTGAAAACAAATTCATTCTTGCATAAGGTTCAAGTTAGCACCAAGCTACTCAATAAACCCTTATGATCCAAATGACATTGAAGATAGCATCCGCTATTCAATCATTATCATTGGTCATTGTGTTGATTTAAAAAAAAACTTTCTTTGTAAAAAGCTTTGTTTCACTGTTATAAATTTAACACAGGGTCATGTCATTGAGCAAAGTAAACATACACATAGAACTAGACTAATTATAAATAACCCAAACATAAGAAAATTAGGATTTTTTTGCTTTTCTACTAATTCCTAAAACTTTTTTCTTTCTTGTTTTTCATTTTTTTCTATTTTTTATTTGTTTATATTTTTATTAATTTTTTTACTACCCTTTTAATTTTCACTTGTTTAGGCCCAAGCTGACCATAATCCATAGTCCAAAACTAAACCCAACAATTTTTTTTTATCATTTTTATTCTTATTAAAATTCTACATTAAACATAACAACAACAAAAAGTATAAAAACAAAAAAAAGCACAAATAGAAAAACAAGTAGAACCTGATCTTAACATGGAGCAATGGAGCAAAGGACGACTCGTGGTGGCTGGTGGTGTTGTTAGGCGTGCCACAATGCGTGTGGTGGTTATACGGTGGGTGGTGGCTGGTGATTGTGATGAAGGGTGGTTAGTGGCTTGGTGCGTGCATTAAGGTTTTGGGATGCAGAGAGGGTGTTGGCTTGAACTGATGGCGGGGCTGTGCACCTTGGTGATGTGGTTAATGGAGTTGGTTCGTGCGCAGGTGATGAGGCTGGTTCGAGATGGTTGTTGGGCAGACGTTACGGCCGGTAGGTGTTTCATGCTTGGATGGTGATGAAGCTTGGAAGAGGTCGTTGATGGGTGTTGGATCGCTTTGGTAAACTAGGCAGCAACTAATAGAGACAATGGTTGAGGTTGGCTTGCGGTGGGGTGATGTTGGAAGGGAGTGGTGGTTCTGATGGTGGAGGTTTGGGTGGTTTGGATGATGATGGCTAGGACGGTGGTGAGTTGTTGGTTTTATGGTGAGGAAGAGAATGATGGCAAAGGCATGACAGTGTGTGGCAGCAATTAAGACTAAGGCAAGGTAATGGATGACGAGGTGAAGGATGAAGTGGTTTATAGTGGGGGTGGTTCACGTTGTTGTAGAGGTTGATGGAAGGGAAGGTTACGAAAAAAAACAAGGGGAAAAAAGGTGGCTGTTTTTGAGGTCTACAGAGGAAGCTTTGGTGATGATGGTTTGAGGTTTTTTCTTGGCAGAGGTTTGCTATGAGAGTGAAGACTATGTGATGGAGAGAAAAAATAATGTGGCTAGGGTGCTAGTTGTGAGTGTGAATTCGTGTGTAGAAAAAGTATCTGAGTTATGAGTTTTATTAAGAGGAAAATAGGGTTTGGAGGGTGATGGTGGCTAGGGTTTGAGATGAGAGATGGGTCTAATGGTGGCTGCTAGGGTTTCTTTTAGTATCCAGTAGCATATGGGTCATGGGTTGGATAATGGGTCGATGGGTCGGGTTATGAGACATGGGTTAAGGTTATGCAAGAAAGTTATGTCATATTTTTTCTTTTTTATTTTTTTATTTTCTTTTTTTTCATTTTTTACTTTTTTATTTTTTATTTTATTTTTTAAAATAAAAATGTGTTAATGACCTAGACAAAATTAGGCGTTCATATGTGCCATTCTTTTTTTTCTTGTGTGATTTTTACTCATGAAATTTGTTACTCTAAAACTTGCTTTGATTCTTTTTTAGGCTATAGTTTCATATATATACATGAACATGATTAAGACATTTTTCTTGAGTTGTCTACTTTAGCTAAATTGTCAACCTTGCATATTTTTCCTTAATTAACCCCCTTGAGCTTATTTGACCATTCCTTGTTTTTAGCTCATTACATGTCTTAAATAGCAAACCATGTTTTTACCTAACCTTAGGAAAATAGGAGAGCATTGTCATTGTCATTGGAAAAGTTCTTAAACAAATGTGGCGGTGTGCTAATTAGTGTGCAAAATGTTTGGTGAAAAAGGAAAAAGTGGCCAATTGAAAAAAAAAAAGAACAAAAATTGAAAATTAAAAAAAAAGAGAACAAAAAAAGGGAAAAAAAAGAAAGGGAAAAAGAATATGTAAAGAGAATTTGCATTACATGGATTTGGGTTAAATTTTCATGTTTGTTATTTGAACTTATCTCCAATGTTCTTTTATTCTTTTAGGTATTTAACTTGTCATCTTTATATTATTCCTCTTCCTTACCTTGACCCCATTACAACCTTGCATAAAGTCCTCTTAATATGTGTGTGCATGTGTTCTATCATTCTTGATTTATGCTTTTCAATTGAAGTTACTTTCCTTGTTAGTTTGAAATGTAAAGAAATTTTACTTCATAAATGTTTTGATTCTTTGAAACTTTGGTTGCTCTTCTTACTCATAGACTTTTGCATTCTTGAATATCATTGGAAAGTAAGTCTTTTAGAGTTTTTAACTTTTGAATTTGTGTTGTTGTTCCTTTTTCCATAGTGCAGAATTTCTAGTTTTGCCCGGGAGTGCAAAAGTTAAGTATAGGAAAATTTGATAAACACAATTTTCATATATTAGTTAACCATCATATTTAGTCTCTAAGACCTCTTATATGCTTAATTGATTAGTGTTGGCCAATTTTATAAGTTTGGGTTCAAATTGAGCTTAATTGTATATTCCAGTATTATTAAGAATTTTACACCGTTTCTATATTTTGAGCATAATTTGAGTTCTATACATCTAAAAATTATGAATTTTTGTTGCGAATTTCTGCGGATACAACACGCAGAGGAAAACAGGGATTCCCACCAAGGATCCATGCGAAAAAGCCATAATCCGAGTTTTTAAAGGATTTACCTCTTGAAGCGTGAATCACTAACACCGTAATAGAAACGATGTCTCTGCGGTATCCACACGAACAGACTCACGAACGTCCAACGTCCGCAAAGAGGAGCCTCACGTCTCTCACACAGTGCTAGCTGCGAAGAGAAGAGAAGAAACCTGTCGCTCTCTCACTCACTATTCTGTAGGTGCGGCTAGGGTTCAGAATTATGTCTATTAGCAGCCCCCTTAGCAGTACTATTTATAATAGTGACTGCCTTAAGTGAGTGTGAGCAGCAGCAAGGTAAGCTGTGCAACCCTAGACCCATCTGTTATGAGTCTGGCCCATATTTGAATCTGAGTCCAACTTGGATCCATTGCTCCAATTTTAGTCTGCTCTATGTGTGTGACCCTGCAGGTTCTTATTACGTTGGCAGTAATATTAAAATCCCATTTTAATATTACAAGTAGTGAGCGGTATCTAGCAACACATCACTGCTACCCAAGTAATAAGAATGTCAGTGATTTAACATAACCATTTCGTGACCAATGTTTCCGTATCGTTTAGTCCCTTTGTCAAGATATCTAGATTGAACACAAGGCATGGAATGCGTCACCCTTGTATAGTCTAATCATTCGTTTCCTGATACTCTAGTAGACTTTGTAACAACAAATGAGATCAATATCTCATATTGACTCATTTGAGCATGGCCATGCATTTCGCAGTCTCACTCAATCAGAGGACCCGAAGATATCGCTCCTGTTATGTAGGAGTGACAAATTCCATCTAAGTCACTCACATCCCTCTGCATGATTTACGGTATGTCCAATAACCAACTTTATAATCACCTTGTTACAGATGACGTTTGATGGCATTAAAACACACAACTCCTCATGTAGGAATCGTAGTGATTTCAGGTCAAAGGACCACAAACACCATTATCACTATGAGAATCGCTTATGACACTCACGTAACGATCCATGTAGCGTTCTCATGGTGGGTCAGTCCAGTACATCATTACTCTAATATGAACCCATGTGAAGACTTGATATCTCATATCCATGACCCGTGAGATGTGGTCATCAGTCTCTGCACATACTAGTCTCAATGTATTATTGTTGTCCTAATTAACAATAATACTTAACTAGGGACATTTAAGAATAGTGTTGTAACCAAAAGGATCTCACGATCAAGTCATCCACTTGATGTCCTATGGCATCAAACTTACTATTCTAAGGACTTTATTATGTTTATCAAAAAGAACACAATAAATGAAATGCCTCATATATAAAATAGCATAATAGAATGTATGTAAATACAGAAAATGTATTAGCCTCTAGGGCATACACCAACAATCTCCCACTTGCACTAGAGCCAATCAGGCATATATCTAATGCCTAAAGACCTAGTGTGACCTCATGCTTCTGGCTGTGCAAGAGGCTTCGTCGAGTGGATCAAGCAATGTTATCATCTGTTGGTACTGCGCATATCTTCACATCTCCTCTATCGATGATCTCTCGAATGAGATGGAAGCGCCTAAGTATATGTTTGGATCATTTGGTGAGATCTAGGCTCCTTAGCTTGTGCAATAGCTCCATTATTATCACAATAGAGGTCCTTTGGGTCCACAATGCTAGGAATAGTGCCAAGTTCAAGTAATGAACTTCGATCCAAACGGCCTCCTTTCTTTGCATTGGAGGCAGCAATATACTCACCTACTGTGGTAGAATCGGCAAGCTGTCTCCTGCTTTGAACTCTTCCACTCATGCCCCACCATTTAGGCAAAAACATAACCACGATTGTGATCTGAGTCGTCCTTATCGGTTTGGAAGTTAGCATCAGTGTAACCTTTTACAACTAGCTCTTCCTCACCTCCATATACCAAGAACGAATCCTTAGTCCTTCTCAAGTACTTAAGGATGTTCTTGATAGCAATCGAGTGACTTTCATCGGGATCGGGATCGGTACCTACTCGTCATGCTCAAAGCATACGAGATGTCTGGTCGAGTACATAACATGGCATACATGATAGATCTAATTGCAGATGTATATGGAATCTTGCTCATGCGATCCCTCTCATCCTGGGTGGAAGGGGATTGAGCCTTAGATAGGCTTACACCATGTGACATAGGCAAGAGTCCTTTTTTGGATTCATGCATGTTAAATCGTCTTAACACTTTGTCTATGTATGTACTCTAACTTAGGCAAGCAGTCTCGGCCGATCTATCTCTATAGATCCTGATACCTAATACATAGGTGGCTTCGCCCAAGTCCTTCATAGAGAAGCAGTTCCCTAACCAAGTCTTTACGGACTGTAGGGTAGGGATGTCATTTCCAATAAGTAGTATGTCATCTACATACAATACCAGAAAGACAATAGTGCTCCCACTAACCTTCTTGTAGACATAAGATTCTTCTTCATTCTTGATGAAACCAAACTGTTTTATTGTATCATCAAAACGAAGATTCCAGCTTCTGGAAGCTTGCTTTAATCTATAAATAGATCGTTTCAACTTGCATACTTTTCTAGCATCCTCTGGAGTGGCAAAACCCTCAGGTTGTGTCATGTACACATCTTCCAGAAGATTTCCATTAAGGAAAGCAGTTTTGACATCTATTTGCCAGATTTCATAATCATGGTATGCTGCAACAGCAAGTAAGATCCGAACGGATTTAAGCATCGCAACTGGGGAAAAAGTCTCATCATAGTCTACACCATGAATTTGTTTAAAACCTTTCGCCACCAATCGCGCCTTAAAGGTATGCACATTACCATCCATGTCGGTTTTCTTCTTGAAAACCCACTTGCACCCAATGGGTTTTACCCCTTCAGGTGGGTCAACCAAGGTCCATACCTAGTTAGCATACATGGAATCCATTTCAGATCTCATGGCCTCAAGCCATTTCTCAGATTCTGGGCCAATAATGGCTTCCTGGTAAGTCACAGGCTCATCTTGATCCATGAGCAATATGTCACCTTGTTGGGTCATGAGAAATCTATATCTTTCTGGTTGATGATGTATCCTGTTAGACCTACGCAGGTCTTGTGCTACTAGAGCAGGTTGCTGTTCCACAACATTTTGTGGAGGCTGCTCTATGTCCACCATTGGTTCATTGCTGCTTTTTGAAACTTGAGCTTCTTCAAGTTCTACTTTTCTCCCACCGGTTCCTTTGGAGATAAACTCCCTTTCTAGAAACACAGCTGTCCATGCGACAAACACTTTGCCCTCGGTAGGATTATAGAAAAAGTATCCCTTGGTTTCCTTTGGATACCCCACAAAGAAGCATTTATCTTATTTAGGTCCAAGCTTATCAGAAACTTGACGTTTCACGTAAGCTTCGCAGCCCCAAATCTTCAAGAAAGACATATTGGGTCGTCTCCCAGTCTATATCTCATATGGTGTCTTTGGAACCGTCTTAGATGGAACACGATTAAGTGTGAAAGTTGCTGTTAACAGAACATATCCCCAGAAGGAGCCTGGAAGGTTTGCATGACTCATCATGGATCGGACCATGTCCAACAAGGTCCGGTTCCTCCTTTCAGAGACACCATTCCATTGTGGTGTTCCTGGTGGAGTGAGTTGAGATATTATCCCACACTCTTTCTGATGATCATCAAACTGTTGGCTTAAGTATTCTCCTCCTCAATCTGATCGAAGGATTTTAATACTCTTGCCAAGTTGGTTTTGTACTTCATTCTTGAACTCTTTAAACTTTTCAAAGGATTCTGATTTGTGCTTTATAAGATATACAAATCCATATCTACTGAAATCATCAGTAAATGTAATGAAGTATTGAAAACCGCCTCTAGCGACTGTGTTTAGTGGCCCACATACATCACTATGTATAAGGCCTAAAAGATCACTAGCCCTTTCACCTTGTCCAGTAAATGGGGCCTTTGTCATCTTCCCCAATAAACAAGATTCACATATCTCATATGGTTCGAAATCAAATGAGTCCAAGAATCCATCTTTATGGAGTTTGGAGATGCGTTTCTCATTTATGTGACCCAAACGACAATGCCAGAGAAAAGTTGGGTTCAGATCGTTTAATTTAAACCTCTTTGTATTTATGTTATAAATAGGCGTTTCGAGATCAAGTACATAAAGTCCATTACTCAATTGTGCACTACCATAAAAAATATCATTCATATAAATAGAACAACACTTGTCCTTTATTATAAAAGAAAAACCTTTCTTGTCCAAACAAGAAACAGAAATGATATTCCTACTAATAGCAGGCACAAAATAGCAGTTCTCTAACTCTATTACAAGCCCAGTGGGCAAAGATAATAAATAAGTCCCTACAGCTAATGCAGCAACTTTTGCTCCATTTTTAACTCGTAGGTCGACTTCGCCCTGCGTCAATGGTCTACTGCTCTATAGATCCTGCACATTTACACAAATGTGAGATCCACATCCAGTATCTAATACCCATGATGTAGAAGTAGATAAATTGACTTCAATAACAAAAATACCTGAAGTAGAAGTCTCACTTCCCTTCTTCTTTTTGAGCTCCTCCAAGAACTTGGCACAGTTCCTCTTCCAATGTCCGGTCTGACCGCAATGGAAGCATGTACCTTCCTTAGCCACTCCACCCACTGGTTTCAAGCCAGAAGTGCCAGGCTTGGACTTATCCTTGCCCTTGCCCTTCCAGTTATCCTTGGGCTTTTTCTGCTGTTTCTTGCCCTTATTCTTTTGGACCATCATTATGGCCTTCCCTTTGCCTTTGTTAATGTTCTACTCAGCAGTTCTCAACATGCCTAGCAGCTCTGGTAGTGATTTGTCAATCTCATTCATGTTGTAGTTGATGACAAATTGACTGAAACTTTCCAGCAACGATTGCAGGACTAACTCAGTGGCCAACTCTTGGCCCAAATGAAAACCGAGTCTCTCTATGTTTTTAATGTACCCAATCATCTTGAGTACATGAGCACCAACAGGGCTTCCTTCTACCAGCTTGCACTGAAACAGTGCTTTTGAGACCTCAAATCTCTCATGCCTGGCCTGCTCTTGATAGAGCTTCTTAAGGTGTACGATCATATCGTATGCATCCATGTTCTCATGTTGCTTTTGGAGCTCAGAGTTCATGGTGGCCAGCATTAGACATCCAATGTCCAAGGCATCATCTTGATGCTTCTTATAAGCATCTCTTTCAGTTCTAGGGGCATTAGCAGCAGGTGGCTCAGGAATAGGTTGTTCCAAAACATACAGCTTTTTCTCTTGCTTGAGGACAATCCTCAAATTCCTGTACCAGTCTAGAAAATTCGTTCCAGACAACTTGTCCTTCTCAAGGACGGATCACAATGATAAAGTACCTGATGTGTTTGTTGCCATGGTAATCTATTAACAGAAATATGCAAAATATAAGTATCATGCCATAAACATATTTAATGAGGTCTTTTCATTAAATATGCCTCCCACTATTTTATTCAAGTCAATGACCCTCAGCATTGACTCGGAAAATCCCATCGTAAGATTTCCTAGTAGGTCAAGATCCATATTTCACCTAGTTTTGAGTCAGCTTTGGCTGATCACCCAAAATTCAGTTATTTAGGTAGGAAACACTTTCCAATTACATCACATGTAATTCTTGGATAGTTAGATGAATAACACTTATTCAAGTCCATCTAATGGACCAAAGCCCAACTTCTTGCCTCTAAGCCTTCAATCCTATTGAAATGGCCTAGTTAAGTCAGACCCAATGGTTGGCAGTTGGATATTACCTTTATCCTATCGCGTCTTACTAATATAGATAAAGGCATCCCTGCTTTGCGGCACTGCAGCTTGATCGATACTAGTCTTGACGAGTGCCACACATTGGAAGGCATCACATAATGACTTAATATTTGCTTTGAGGGAATTATTATTATTATTATTAGATCTCACCATTTATTAAACTGTTTATCATACCATAAACAATATCTATGCATCTCATACATAAAAGGCATATAATAAAAGTGACATGGTTATGGCCCCTAAAAGAGTAGCATTAACTAAGCCAGCTTCATCAAGCATCTCCTACCAACGTCCTCACTTGATGCTACCTTCTTGTCTCCACATCATAATTACATTATACAGAAACCTCTTTTACATTCGAGGGGAGTTAGGTGAGAAGAGAATGTACAATCAGAATGTAGAGAGAAAGGCACGACACGTAGGTCGTATTTATTAAAACCAAAAGGCATAAAAGAGAGGACTAAGGCCATAACCATGCACCATGCATCACAAAGAACATATAAACTCATAACAATAATACATAATTATTTTTCGTGAGTTATAAAAGGATAGAAAATATTGCGCTTTCGAATAATACTCTACGCCGAAAAATTGGACCAAAAACAAGAGTTGAATCTCTTGCGCCTCCCTTGGTGCAGCATATGCCGCGCGGAACCCTAAGCCCGAACAACATGAACACTTCATGTGCTGCAGGGAACCCTTGTGCCGTCGTTCAACTCAGGCGCCTCGTTGGCAGCTTGACATCAACACTTGATGCTGTTGCCGCAAAACAAGAATAGGGTTTCCAAAACCCCTTGCGCTGCGCCTCTTATGCAGAAACAAGGATTCCATAACCCCTGCTGCCGCAAGCCAAGAACAAGGTTTCCTAAACCCTTGCGCCGCGCATTGAGAATAAGGATTCCATAACGCTGTTTGTATCATATACATACCAGAAAGCTTCGCAAAAACATATATCTTAATACAAAACGGTTTTCACAGAACATATGAACATCTTCATGAAGTTTTGAAAACAACGTCACGATTTTGCATACAACATAAGAAACAGAATATGTTTTCGCAAAGGGTTTCATACGGTTTTCAGAAATAACATATTAAAGATCATATCTTTTGTCAAGAACAAGAACAGAAAACATGTTATCTCATGTAAACGAAAATAGAAAACTGAATCATGGTTTCGCAAGACTATCTGATACCACTGTTGGGAATTTTTTAGGATACAACACGCAGAGGAAAACAGGGAGTCCCACCAAGGATTCATGCGAAAAAACCATAATCTGAGTTTTTAAAGGATTTACCTCTTGAAGCGTGAATCACTAACACCGTAATAGAAACGATGTCTCTGCGGTATCCACACGAACAGACTCACGAACGTCCAACATCCGCAAAGAGAAGCCTCACGTCTCTTACACAGTGCTAGCTGCGAAGAGAAGAGAAGAAATCTGTCGCTCTCTCACTCACTATTCTGTAGGTGCGGCTAGGGTTCAGAATTATGTCTATTAGCAGCCCCCTTAGCAGTACTATTTATAATAGTGACTGCCTTAAGTGAGTGTGAGCAAGAAGCAAGGTAAGTCTGTGCAACCCTAGACCCATCTGTTATGAGTCGGCCCATATTTGAATCGAGTCCAACTTGGATCCATTGCTCCAATTTTAGTCCGCTTCTATGTATGTGACTAGCAGGTTCTTATTACGTTGGCGTAATATTAAAATCTCATTTTAATATTACAAGCAATGTGAGCGGTATCTAGCAACACATCATCGCTACCCAAGTAATAAGAATGTCAGTGATTTGACATAACCTTTTCGTGACCAATGTTTCCGTGTCGTTTAGTCCCTTTGTCAAGATATCTAGATTGAACACAAGGCATGGAATGCGTCACCCTTGTATAGTCCAATCATTCATTTCCTGATACTCGAGTAGACTTTGTAATAACAAATGAGATCAATATCTCATATTGACTCATTTGAGCATGGCCATGCATTTCGCAGTCTCACTCAATCAGGGGGCCCGAAGATATCGCTCCTGTTATGTAGGAGTGGCAAATTCCATCTAGGTCACTCACATCCCTCTGCATGATTTACGGTATGTCCAATAACCAACTTTATAATCACCTTGTTACAGATGACGTTTGATGGCATTAAAACACACAACTCCTCATGTAGGAATCGTAGTGATTTCAGGTCAAAGGACCACAAACACCATTGTCACTATGAGAATCGCTTATGACACTCACGTAACGATCCATGTAGCGTTCTCATGGTGGGTCAGTCCAGTACATCATTACTCTAATATGTACCCATTTGAAGACTTGATATCTCATATCCATGACCCGTGAGATGTGGTCATCAGTCTCTGCACATGCTAGTCTTAATGTATTATTGTTGTCCTAATTGACAATAATACTTAACTATGGACATTTAAGAATAGTGTTGTAACCAAAAGGATCTCACGATCAAGTCATCCACTTGATGTCCTATGGCATCAAACTTACTATTCTAAGGACTTTATTATGTTTATCAAAAAGAACACAATAAATGAAATGCCTCATATATAAAATAGCATAATAGAATGTATGTAAATACAGAAAATGTATTAGCCTCTAGGGCATACACCAACAATTTTATCTTGTAGGAAAGCTAAAAGAAAGCTCGATAACTTTAATGAAAGCTCGAAGATTGAATTGGATGTCTAGTGGGTTAGATTAGGCTTGGAAGTCAAAACAAAGATGTTGTCATTAGGACCTGGATAATATGCAAAAATTGGGCCATAATTTGGGTTATATGAATCATATGGAGCTGAGGAAAGCTAAGAGAAAGATCTTTAACTCTTATTAGATCACTTATCTAAACTGTGATGTTTTGATGGTGTCCTCACCCTTTGAAGTTGGTTGATGGGTCCAGAGAGCTGTTAAGAATGTTTTGGGCATAACTCTCTCATCCTAAGTCCAAATTATGCAAATTAGGTATACAATTAAAGTTAAGAGGAAGATGATTAACCTTAAGCTAAGGAAAAGCTTGTATTTTTAATTTTATAGATAGTTATTTAAGCAGCAACAATAACCATGAATCAAACCTTAATTTTCTCTTAGCCGCTCTTACTTGTATATTCTATTTTCATCTCTCTTCCTCTCCCTTCTCTCTTGGTTTCTTTCTTTTCTGTTTTTCTTCCCTTCTATCCAAGGAGGGCTAGAACCTTTTAATCAATCCTTGGGATTGATAATCTTGATGTTTAATTCTAAGATCTTGTTTTGATTGTTTTACAATTAATTGTTAATCAAGTTTCTCTTCTACCTCTTTTGATTTTGTTTAATTTGAATTGAATTGCTTAGCTTGATTTTGATGTTGATGTGATAATTGTATAATTACCACATGTTTAATGATGTATTGGACTGACACACCATGAGAATGCTACATGGATCGTTACGTGAGTGTCATAAGCGATTCTCATAGTGACAATGGTGTTTGTGGTCCTTTGACCTGAGATCACTATGATTCCTACATGAGGAGTTGTGTTTTAATGCCATCAAAAGTCATCTATAATAAGGTGATTATAAAGTTGGTTATTGGACATACCGCAAATCATGCAGAGGGATGTGAGTGACCTAGATGGGATTTGTCACTCCTACATAACAGGAGCGATATCTTCAGGCCCCCTGATTGAGTGAGACTGCGAAATGCATGGCCATGCTCAAATGAGTCAATATGACATATTGATCTCATTTGTTGTTACAAAGTCTACTCGAGTATCAGGAAACAAATGATTGGACTATACAAGGGTGACGAATTCCATGCCTTGTGTTCAATCTAGATATCTTGACAAATGGACTAAACGACACGGAAACATTGGTCACGGTAAGGTTATGTCAAATCACTAACATTCTTATTACTTGGGTAGCAGCGATGTATCGCTAGATACTGCTCACTGCTTGTAATATTAAACTGGGATTTTAATATTATGTCCAACGTAATAAGAACCTGCAGGGTCACACACATAGAGTAGACTAAAATTGGAGCAATGGATCTAAGTTGGACTCGGATTCAAATATAGGCCAGACTCATAACAGATGGGTCTAGGGTTGCACACTTACCTTATAATTTTGCTCATACTCACTTAAGGCAATCACTATTATAAACATCGCTAAGAAACGCTAACGTATGTAATTCGGAACCCTCCAAAATCATACTCTAAGCCGCACCTACAGAAAGTGAGCGAGAGAGCGACAGGTTTCTTCTCTTCTCTTCACAGCTAGCACTGTGTGAGAGATGTGAGGCTCCTTTTTGCGGACGTTGGACGTTCGTGAGTCTGTTCGTGTGGATACCGCAGAGACATCGTTTCTATTACGCTATTGGTGATTCACGCTTCAAGAGGTAAATCTTTTAAAAACTCGGATTATGACTTTTTCGCATGGATCCTCAGTGGGAATCCTTGTTTTCCGCTGCGTGTTATATCCACAAAAAATTCCCAACAGTGGTATCAGAGCGTCTTGCGAAACCATGATTCGATTTTCTATTTTCATTTACATGAGATAACATGTTTTCTGTTCTTGTTTTTGACAAAAGATATGATCTTTAATATGTTATTTCTGAAAACCATATGAAACCTTTTGCGAAAACATATTCTGTTTCTTATGTTGTATGTAAAACCGTGATGTTGTTTTCAAAACTTCATGAAGATGTTCATATGTTCTGTGAAAACCGTTTTGTTTTAAGACGTATGTTTTTGCGAAGCTTTCTGGTATGTATGTGATACATACAACGTTATGGAATCCTTATTCTCAATGCGCAGCGTAAGGGTTTGGGAAACCTTGTTCTTGGTTTGCGGCAGCAGGGGTTATGGAATCCTTGTTTCTGCACAAGAGGCGTGGTGCAAGGGGGTTTTGGAAACCCTATTCTTGTTTTGCGGCAGCAACATCAAGTGTTGATGTTGTTGAACGACGGCGCAAGGGTTCACCGTGGCACATAAAGTGTTCATGTTGTTTCGGGCTTAGGGTTCCGCTTCGCACAAGGGTTCAAGGGAGGCGCAAGAGATTCAGCTCTTGTTTATGGTCCAAATTTTCGGTTCGGGGCGCTGCCCCGCACCCCGCAAGGGTCGGCCTCCCCTTGACCCCCGCCCGCCTCGTGCTACCTCTGCATAGGGTGTTTTTCGAAAACGCGATATTTTATATCCAATTTTATGACTCGTAAAGAATAATAATGTATTATTGTTATGAGTTTATATGTTTTTGTGATGCATGGTGCATGGTTATGGCCTTAGTCCTCTTTTTATGCATTTTGTTTTTTTTTTTAAAATACGACCTGCGTGTCGTGCCTTTCTCTCTACATTCTGATTGTACATTCTCTTCTCACCTAACTCCCCTCGAATGTAAAAGAGGTTTCTATATAATGTAATTATGATGTGGAGGCAAGAAGACGGCACCAAGTGAGGACGTTGATGGGAGATGCTTGGTGAAGCTGGCTTAGTTAATGCTACTCTCTTAGGGGCCATAATCATATCACTTTTATTATATGCTTTTATGTATGAGATGCATGGATAATGTTTATGGTATGATAAACAGTTTAATAAATGGTGAGATCTAGTAATAATAATAATAAAAATTCCCTCAAAGCAAATATTAAGTCATTATGTGATGCCTTCCAATGTGTGGCACTCGTCAAGACTAGTATCGATCAAGTGCAGGTCTGCCAAAGCAGGATGCCTTTATCTATATTAGTAAGATGCGATGGGATAAAGGTAATATCCAACTGCCAACCATTGGGCCTGACTTAACTAGGCCATTTCAATAGGATTGAAGGCTTAGAGGCATGAAGTTGGGCTTTAGTCCATTAGATGAACTTGAATAAGTGTTATTCACCCAACTATCCAAGAGTTACATGTGATGTAATTGGAAAGTGTTTCCTACCTAAATAACTAAATTTTGGGTGATCAGCCAAAACTGACTCAAAACTAGGTGAAATATGGATCTTGGCCCACTAGGAAATCTTACGATGGGATTTTCTGAGTCAATGCTGAGGGTCATTGACTTGAATAAAATAGTGGGAGGCATATTTAATTTAAAGATCTCATTAAATATGTTTATGGCATAATACCTATATTTTGCATATTTTTGTTAATAGATTACCATGGCAACAAACACATCGGGTACTTGATGTGTGTGAAACAACATTATGTTTTGTTCTTGTTTTGCATGCATTCTTGAGCATTTTAGGCATTTTAGTTTCCCTTTTGGTTTATTTTTCCCTTAGTTCGGATAACTGCGATGTTTTTGGTGTTCTTGTGCAGGATAAATGTTGAATTGGCCTTGGATTGAATGGAATGCTTGCATGTTTGAAGTTGCAGATTAATGGATAGCAAAAAGGTGCAAAAAGATCATTCCAGAGGGATCCACAGCCTGCCCGTGGATTAAACCACGGCCATGGATCGAGCAGCAACTTGAAGGAGGAAAAGAGAGATTCCAAGGAGTTCCACGGCCTGGCCGTGGAATGATCCATGGCCATGGAATTCTGACAGCAAGATCCACGGCCGTGGATCGCAGTGCGCAACTGTTTTTAAGTTTTTATTTTTATTTCTTTTGGGGGCTTTTTAGCCAATTAAAACTCTAGGTTATAAATAGATATTCTGAATACAATTAGGGGGTTCTAATTTTGGTTTTGGGAGGAGGCACGTTGGAGGCTTTGGCTCTTGATCTTCATCTTTCTTCACTCTTCTCTCTTGGATTACGGGTTTGGATGTTTAAGAACATGTTTTCTGATTTCTTCTTCTCTATGTCTGAGTAGTTTCTTTTGTTTCTAGGATTGGGCAATGCCCTTTGATACATTGATAATGATTAATTGACGTTGTTTCCCCTTTTATTGATCTTGAATGTTCTTTGATTCAATCCTTATTACTTTTATTCATGTGAATTTACTGGCCACTTATTTGCATCTCATAGGCATTTAGGGATGTACTGAGAGGTGAACCTAAGTGTTGGAACTATAAGAATTGAACTTAAGGTCTAAATCACGAGAGTAGTTTTAGCCTTTCGAGGATTCAATGAATTGCCACAAAGCGTAATGGGTTCAATTTAAATTCAATTACCAGAGGGTAGGAATTGGTTTAATTGGGCACAGATCTTATATCTTGAGAAAGAACATTAACTAATTTAGGATAATTCACCTTCAATTGAATTTCATATTTAATAAAAGGGTTGTCAATTAGGATTTATCTTGTATCATTGTGGTATCCCAATCTTGGAAGCTTTCTTGAATCTGAATACCATCCTTGATTACTTGCTATTTTTGTTCTGATTTCTATTTTCTTGATTTTATTTAATTGTTTTGTTACTACATTCTTCTTTATCAACAATCATATTCCCTTTTGTTTAACTTAATTGAATTAATTAATTAATTGGTATTCATAGACACAGTCCCTGTGGATTCGATCTTTTTATTACTTGACGACGAAACCGTACACTTGCGGATTTCACGCATCAAGTTTTTGGTGCCGTTACCGGAGATTGTGTTTTTCTTGAATATCAGTTTAATTTTTAATTTAATTATTTTAAACCTTTTTATTTTTACCATATTATTACGTTCTTGTTTTCTCTTTGACTCTCTGCAAGTACTTTTCCTGGTTTATGCAAAGTACTAGACGTTCTGGGACTCTTGTTGAAGCAGATCCTGAAATTGAAAGAACTTTACGTAGAAGGAGAAGACAACAAAGGCAAAGAGTAAGAGAAATATCTGAACCAACACTTGTCATGGCAGCAGCTGAAGATAATAAACCTTTAAAAGAGTATGCAGCCCCTAATGCTCAGGGTTTGCGATCTGGAATTGCTCGGCCAGACATTGAAGCCAGGCACTTCACCATACCTCCTGCCCTACTTTCTATGATAAGGCAGAACCAGTTTGGAGGATTACCGTCAGAGGATCCTAATGATCATGTGGATATGTTCTTGGAGTTCTGTGAGACCCTCAAGATTGAAGGCGCCTCTGTTGATGCTATTCGTCTCCGCTTGTTTCCTCTATCATTGAGAGATAGAGCTAGAGCTTGGCTGAAGTCTGTTCCTGCTGAGACGATAACTACTTGGGACCAATTGGAGCAAGCCTTTTTGGATAAATTCTTTCCACCTTCCAAGACTGCTTACCTAAGGACCCAAATCACAAGCTTTGTTCAGAAAGATGGCGAGTCATTGTCAGAAGCTTGGGATAGATATAAGGCTTTGCTGGAAGCCTGCCCACACCATGGGTTAGAGAAATGGTTAATAGTCCACACTTTCTATAATGGTTTGGAATATTCTTCGAAGGTGTCTCTTGACTCCGCAACTGGTGGAGCTTTGATGAATAGAATGCTCACTGAGGCTTATGAGATAATTGAGAGTGTAGCTTCAAATCATCACCAATGGGCTAATGAAAGAGGCCATAACCCGAGAAAGCTCTCGGGAGGTAAGTTTGAGGTAGATGGTGTTGATTTAATTATGTCAAAGTTTGATTCTTTGAATAAACATTTTGACATGCTTGAGAAAGCTCATGTTAATGCCATAGGTGCCTCTAACAATTTTTGCGAGATTTGTGGAGCACAGGGACATATTGGTGCTGAATGCCAAGTTAGAATGGGATCCTCACATGGTGCACCGGTGGAGCAAGTGGAATCATGCCACAATTTCCATGACTTCAACCAAAAGAGGAGGAATGATCCGTATTCTCAAACTTACAACCCCGGTTGGAGGTCACATCCTAACTTTTCTTACTGGAATAGTCAATATCAAGCTGGGCAAGGTAGTGCTCAACCCTCTTCTGGATTTCAACAGGTACAAAAATCTAGACTTGAGTCTCTTCTTGAGAATTTTGTTGAAAGCCAATCTAAGCAAAATGAGGAGTTTAGGCAACATGGGCAAGTTATGACTAAGGCCATTAGAGAGTTGTCAGCTAAGGTTGACAATTTGGCAATTCATAATAAGATGTTGGAAACCCAGATTGCCCAACAAGCGAGCACTTCACAGAGGCAACAAGGTAAGTTTCCTGGTCAACCAGAAATAAACCCAGGGAATGAACATTGTAAAGCTGTGAGTTTGAGGAGTGGAAAGAAATTAGAGGATTCCAAAGGTAAAGGGGAAAGTGACAAAGATGAGGGGACTGAGGAAAAAGAGACTAAGACACAGCCCTTAGGTGAGGAGGAAACTAATAAGAAAATTTCTAAGTATGTACCCCTTGAGCCATACCAACCCCCAGTTCCCTTCCCTTAAAGACTTACTAAGGCGAAGTTAGACAGGCAGTTTGGGAAGTTCTTAGAGGTTTTTAAGAAATTGTACATTAATGTACACTTCACTGAGGCGTTAAAACAAATGCTTACCTATGCCAAATTTCTTAAGGACATTTTGTCTAACAAGAGGAAGTTGAGGAATATGAGACAGTAGCTTTAACTGAGGAGTGTAGTGCTTTAATTCAAAATAAATTGCCTCCTAAGTTAAAAGATCTAGGTAGCTTCTCTATTCCTTGTTTGATTGGTAACACTAGTTTTGATAAAGCTTTGTGTGATTTGGGAGCTAGTGTTAGTCTTATGCCCCTCTCGGTGTGTAAAAAGTTGGAGGTGGGTGAGCTGAAACCCACAACTATCTCACTTCAATTGGCGGACCGGTCTATCAAGTACCCCATAGGCATCTTGGAGGATGTTTCTATTAAGGTTGGTAAGTTTTATATGCCGGTGGATTTTGTTGTGCTTGACATGGAAGTTGATGCTACAATGCCGATCATACTTGGGCGTCCATTCCTTGCCACTGGAAGGGCGATCATTGATGTCCATGAATGAAAATTGACTTTGCGATTGAATGATGAGGAAGTAGTTTTTGATGTTTTTAAATATGAAAATAATTCTAATTCCTTAAATTCATGTAATCGCATTGATGCTACTAAAGTTGTGGATAGTGTTGTGCTTTCAGGTATACAGGAATCAGTGACTGATGCTATGCCCTGCAAGAAATGACCTAAAAAGTAGAATGACAAGTGTGACGAGAAGCGTGAATTTAAACTCAGGGATAAAGTTTTAGTCAATAATTCGCTTCTACGTTTCTGTCCTAGTAAGTTATAGTCGAAATGGTCAAGACCATATGAGATTGTTCGAGTTTTATCCTACGGTGTGCTTGAGGTGCAGAAAGAAGGTCATAAGCCTTTTATGATAAATGGCCAGAGAGTGACACATTTTGAAGGAGTGGGGACTGAGCACTATTCCGTTGACGTCACCTGAGCACGGAAACTAGACCAAAGTCAAGCTAATGACTTTAAACAAGCGCTTCTTGGGAAGCAACCCAAGTTTCTTTATTTTTTATTTTTCTTTTTATTTCTTCTTTTTCTTTTGACTTTGTGTGTTGGATTACTGGTTTGATCTTTATCTCATGGATCTTGTTTAGGTTTGACCTTTTTTGAAGCTCAAATTAGAAGAAGAGTGAAGTCAGAAGGTTCCACACCCAACTCATGAAAAATTCCATAGCCATGGATTGAACACCCGAAGTTTTTCCACCACCGCAGTGAGTTCATTTCTTTTATCCCTTCTCTTATTTTAGATTTTTACATTGGGGACAATGTAAGTTCTAAGCTTGGGGGGTATTTTTGTATTTTCATATTTTTATTTTCATTAGTTTCGTACATTCTCATATCTTATTTTGCATTGTATTTTCATGTTACATTTTCACACCATCATATCTCTTGGGTTTTTAGTTGAACTTGTGCCTCTCTCTTTTGAGGATTTTGAGATGGTATCGATTTGGAACCTAATTATTGATTCTTGTGATAGGCAACAGACATTGTTTTAATTGATAGTAGAGGTGATCTTTTGATAGTTGATAATTAGCATATGTTCTCTGAATTTGTGCTTCTCATTGAATTTTTAAACCTCTAAATGTGAGTTTTGAGCTTATATGGGACTTATGCACTGTATGATTTTTGTTCCCATTCTTTTTGTTGAGTGATATTCCTCATTGATCATGTGCTCTAGAACTTGATTGAAACCTTTTTGAGGCGAAATTTTTGGTTGCATGCTTGAATGTGATTAAGGCATCTTAGGTATTTTTCTGGCCTTCTGAAATTGTTACACTTTCATCCTCTAGTTGCCCATTTTGAGCCTATTGCATACTTGTTTTCTTGATACCTATGCTGAAACATTATTGGTTATCATTTAGAATATTAAATGGAACGAATTGGGCTTGAAAGTTGTTTGAAAGTTGTGTTGGGAATTATATGTATATGAGCTTCTTCTTTCTCAAATGAAAAAAAATAGAGAAAAAGAAAAAGGAAATAAAAGAAACATCATGAGATGAAAGCCTAAAAAGAGGAGAAAGAGAAGAAGGAAAAGCAAGGAAGAAAATTCTTTGAAATATGGAGTTATGTTTTAGATTGAAATATTGCCCTTGCTCCATTTATGTTCTATTGGATTTCTTGTGTTTATTGAAAATTTTGATGAGTCATTTGTGCATACTTTCCTTTCTCTACCTTACCTAACATCATTCCCATGGCCCCATTACAACCCTTGAAAGACCTTTTAATTTTTGCATGCATGCTGATTATTAGTGAAAATTTGGTTTCTTATCAAGCATATGGAAGTACATTTTCTTTGAAGGATTTTGAGCGTAATGTTTTCACCCTTAAACACTTTAAGTGTGGTTAGTGGAGTGAACTTGATTCAATCAGTGAGGATGCATGATTTCTGAGAACTTAACCTCTAATTGGACTTGATTTTGATTACCTCTCAGATTCTTCGTTTGCCTTAGCCTATTGCTTGGATATTGTTTTCTCAGGTTCCTTATTCTTTATTGTCTTTTAATCCCACATCTTGGTTTGACATTAGTTATTGCTCTGGGACAAGCAAAGTCTTAAGCTTGGGGGGATTTGATATGTGTGAAATAACATCATGTTTTGTTCTTGTTTTGCATGCATTCTTGAGCATTTTAGGCATTTTAGATTCCATTTTAGTCTATTTTTCCCTTAGTTCGGATAACTGCGGTGTTTTTGGTGTTCTTGTGCAGGATTAATGTTGAATTGGCCTTGGATTGAATGGAATGCTTGCATGTTTGAAGTTGGAGCTTAATGGATAGCAAAAAGGTGCAAAAAGACCATTCCAGAGGGATCCAAGGCCTGCCCGTGGATTAAACCACGGCCATGGATTGAGCAGCAACTTGAAGGAGGAAAAGAGAGATTCCAGGGAGTTCCACGGCCTGGCCATGGAATGATCCACGGCCTGGCCATGGAATGATCCACGGCCTGGCCATGGAATGATCCATGGCCATAGAATTCTGACAGCAAGATCCACGGCCAGCCCGTGGAATGATCCACGGCCGTGGATCGTAGTGCGCAGCAGTTTTTAAGTTTTTATTTTTATTTCTTTTGGGGGCTTTTTAGCCAATTAAAACCCTAGGTTATAAATAGATATTCTGAATACAATTAGGGGGTTCTAATTTTGGTTTTGGGAGGAGGCACATTGGAGGCTTTGGCTCTTGATCTTCATCTTTCTTCCCTCTTCTCTCTTGGATTATGGGTTTGGATGTTTAAGAACATGTTTTCTGATTTCTTCTTCTCTATGTCTGAGTAGTTTCTTTTGTTTCTAGGATTGGGCAATGCCCTTTGATACATTGATAATGATTAATTGACGTTGTTTCCCTTTTTATTGATCTTGAATGTTCTTTGATTCAATCCTTATTACTTTTATTCATGTGAATTTGCTGGCCACTTATTTGCATCTCATAGGCATTTAAGGACGTACTGAGAGGTGAACCTAAGTGTTGGAACCATAAGAATTGAACTTAAGGTCTAAATCACGAGAGTAGTTTTAGCCTTTCGAGGATTCAATGAATTGCCACAAATCGTAATGGGTTCAATTTAAATTCAATTACCACGAGAGTAGGAATTGGTTTAATTGGGCACGGATCTTGTATCTCGAGAAAGAACATTAACTAATTTAGAATAATTCACCTTCAATTGAATTTCAGATTTAATAAAAGGGTTGTCAATTAGGATTTATCTTGTATCATTGTGGTATCCCAATCTTGGAAGCTTTCTTGAATCTGAATACCATCCTTGATTACTTGCTATTTTTATTCTGAATTCTATTTTCTTGATTTTATTTAATTATTTTGTTACTACGTTCTTCTTTATCAACAATCATATTCTCTTTTGTTTAACTTAATTGAATTAATTAATTAATTGGTATTCATAGACACAGTCCCTGTGGATTCAATCTTTTTATTACTTGACGACAAAACTGTACACTTGCAGATTTCACGCATCAGTACTTTATCATTGCGATCCGTCCTTGAGAAGGACAAGTTGTCTGGAATGAATTCTCTAGACTGGTACAGGAATTTGAGGATTTTCCTCAAGCAAGAGAAAAAGCTGTATGTTTTGGAACAGCCTATTCCTGAGCCACCTGCTGCTAATGCTCCTAGAACTGAAAGAGATACTTATGAGAAGCATCAAGATGATGCCTTGGACATTGGATGTCTAATGCTGGCCACCATGAACTCTGAGCTCCAAAAGCAACATGAGAACATAGATGCATACGATATGATCGTACACCTTAAAAAGCTCTATCAAGAGCAGGCCAGACATGAGAGATTCGAGGTCTCTAAAGCACTGTTTCAGTGCAAGCTGGTAGAAGGAAGCCCTGTTGGTGCTCATGTACTCAAGATGATTACGTACATTGAAATCCTAGAGAGACTCAGTTTTCCTTTGGGCCAAGAGTTGGCCATTGACTTAGTCCTACAATCGTTGTCGGAAAGTTTCAGTCAATTTGTCATGAACTACAACATGAATGAGATTAACAAATCACTACCAGAGCTGCTAGGCATGTTGAGAACTGCTGAGCAGAACATTGACAAAGGCAAAGGGAAGGCCATAATGATGGTCCAAACGAATAAGGGCAAGAAACAGCAGAAAAAGCCCAAGGACAACTAGAAGGGCAAGGGCAAGGATAAGTCCAAGCCTAGCACTTCTGGCTTGAAACTAATGGGTGGAGTGGCTAAGGAAGGTACATGCTTCCATTGTGGTCAAACCGGATATTGGAAGATGAACTGTGCCAAGTTCCTGGAGGAGCTCAAAAAGAAGAAGGGAAGTGAGACTTCCACCAGGTATCTTTGTTATTGAAGTCAATTTATCTACTTACGCATCATGGGTATTAGATCTTTGGATGTGGATCTCACATTTGTGTAAATGTGCGAGGATCTAAAGAAGCGTAGACCATTGCGAAGGGCGAAGTTGACCTACGAGTGGGAAATGGAGCAAAGGTTTCGCATTAGTGTAGGGACTTATTTATTATCTTTGCCCACTTTGGGCTTGTAAAAGAGTTAGAGAAGCTGCTATTTTGTGCTGCTATTAGTAGGAATATCATTCTGTTTCTTGTTTGGACAAGAAAGGTTTTTCTTTTATTATAAAGGACAAGTGTTGTTCTATTTATATGAATGATATTTTTTATGGTAGTGCACAATTGAGTAATGGACTTTATGTACTTGATCTCGAAACGCCCGTTTATAACATAAATACAAAGAGGTTCAAATCAAACGATCTGAACCCAACTTTTCTCTGGCATTGTCGTTTGGGCCACATAAATGAGAAACGCATCTCCAAACTCCATAAAGATGGATTCTTGGACTCGTTTGATTTCGAATCATATGAGACATGTGAATCTTGTTTATTAGGGAAGATGACAAAGGCCCCATTCACTAGACAAGATTAAAGGGCTAGAGATCTTTTAGGCCTTATACATAGTGATGTATGTGGGCCACTAAACACACTCGCTAGAGGCGGTTTTCAATACTTCATTACATTTACTGATGATTTCAGTAGATATGGATTTGTATATCTTATGAAGTACAAATCAGAATCCTTTGAAAAGTTCAAGGAGTTCAAGAATGAAGTACAAAACCAACTTGGCAAGAGTATTAAAATCCTTTGATCAGATCGAGGAGGAGAATACTTGAGCCAACAGTTTGATGATCATCTGAAAGAGTGTGGGATAATATCTCAACTCACTCTACCAGGAACACCACAATGGAATGGTGTCTCTGAAAGGAGGAACCAGACCTTGTTGGACATGGTCGGATCCATGATGAGTCATGCAAACCTTCTAGGCTCCTTCTGGGGATATGCTCTGTTAACAACAGCTTTCATACTTAACCGTGTTTCATCTAAGACGGTTCAAAAGACACCATATGAGATATGGACTGAGAGACGGTCCAGTATGTCTTTTTTGAAGATTTGGGGCTGCGAAGCTTATGTGAAACGTCAAGTTTCTGATAAGCTTGGACCTAAATCAGATAAATGCTTCTTTGTGGGGTATCCAAAGGAAACCAAGGGATACTTTTTCTATAATCCTACTGAGGGCAAAGTGTTTGTCGCACGGACAATTGTGTTTCTAGAAAGGGAGTTTATCTCCAAAGGAACCTGTGGGAGAAAAGTAGAACTTGAAGAAATTCAAGTTTCACAAAGCAGCAATGAACCAATGGTGGAAATAGAGCAGCCTCCACAAAATGTTGTGGAACAACAATCTGCTCTAGTAGCACAAGACCTGGGTAGGTCTAACAGGATACGTCATCAACCAGAGAGATATGGATTTCTCATGACCCAATAAGGTGACGTATTACTCATGGATCAAGATGAGCCTGTGACTTACCAGGAAGCCATTATTGGCCCAGAATCTGAGAAATAGCTTGAGGCCATGAAATCTAAAATGGATTCCATGTATGCCAACCAGGTATGGACCTTGGTTGACCCACCTGATGGGGTAAAACCCATTAGGTGCAAGTGGGTTTTCAAGAAGAAAACCGACATGGATGGTAATATGCATACCTTTAAGGCACGATTGGTGACTAAAGGTCTCAAACAAATTCATGGTGTAGACTATGATAAGACTTTTTTTCCAGTTATGATGCTTAAATCAGTTTGTATTTTGCTTGCTGTTGCTGCATACCATGATTATGAAATCTAGAAAATAGATGTCAAAACTGCTTTCCTTAATGGAAATCTTCTCGAAGATGTGTACATGACACAACCTGAGGGTTTTACCACTCTAGAGGATGCTAGAAAAGTATGCAAGTTGTAACGATCTATTTATGGATTGAAGTAAGCTTCTAGAAGCTGGAATCTTCATTTTGATGATACAATAAAACAGTTTGGTTTCATCAAAATGAAGAAGAATCTTGTGTCTACAAGAAGGTTAGTGGGAGCACTATTTTCTTTACGGTATTGTATGTAGATGACATACTACTTATTGGAAATGACATCCCTACCCTACAATCCGTAAAGACTTGGTTAGGGAAGGCGCTTCTCTATGAAGGACTTGGGCGAAGCCACCGATGTATTAGGTATCGGGATCTATAGAGATAGATCATCGAGGCTAGCAGCCTAAGTCGAGTACATACATAGACAAAGTGTTAAGACGATTTAACATGCATGAATCCAAGAAAGGACTCTTGCCTATGTCACATGGTGTAAGCCTATCTAAGGCTCAATCCCCTTCCACCCAGGATGAGAGGGATCGCATGAGCAAGATTTCATATGCATCTGCAATTGGATCTATCATGTATGCCATGTTATGTACTCAACCAGACATCTCGTATGCTTTGAGCATGACGAGTAGGTACTAGTCTGATCCCGGGGAGAGTCACTGGACTGCTATCAAGAATATCCTTAAGTACTTGAGAAGGACTAAGGATTCGTTCTTGGTATATGGAGGCGAGGAAGAGCTAGTTGTAAAGGGTTACACTGATGCTATCTTCGAAACTGATAAGGACGACTCCAGATCGCAATCGGGTTATGTTTTTTGCCTAAATGGTGGGGCTGTGAGCTGGAAGAGTTCAAAGCAGGAGACGATCACCGATTCTACCACAGAGGTGAGTATATTCTTTGCCTCCAATGCAAAGGAGGCCGTTTGGATCGGGAAGTTCATTCTTGAACTTGGCATTATTCCTAGCATTGTGGACCCAGTGGACCTCTGTTGTGATAATAATGGAGCCATTGCACAAGCTAAGGAGCCTAGATCTCACCAGCGATCCAAACATATACTTAGGCGCTTCCATCTCATTCGAGAGATCATCGATAGAGGAGATGTGAAGATATGTGAGTACCAACAGATGATAACATTGTTGATCACTTGACGAAGCCTCTTACACAGGAGAAGCATGAGGTCACACTAGGTCTTTAGGCATTAGATATATGCCTGATTGGCTCTAGTGCAAGTGGGAGATTGTTGGTGTATGCCCTAGAGGCCAATAAATTTTCTGTATTTACATGCATTCTATTATGTTATTTTATATATGAGGCATTTTATTTATTGTGTTCTTTTTGATAGACATAATAAAGTCCTTAGAATAGTAAGTTTGATTCCATAGGACATCAAGTGGATGACTTGATCGTGAGATCCTTTTGGTTACAACACTGTTCTTAAATGTCCCTAGTCAAGTATTATTATTAATTAGGACAACAATAATACATTGAGACTAGTATGTGCAGAGACTGATGACCACAACTCATGGGTCATGGATATGAGATATCAAGTCTTCACATGGGTACATATTAGAGTAATGATGTACTGGACTGACCCACCATGAGAACGCTACATGGATCGTTACGTGAGTGTCATAAGCGATTCTCATAGTGACAATGGTGTTTGTGGTCCTTTGACCTAAAATCACTACGATTCCTACATGAGGAATTATGTATTTTAATGCCATCAAACGTCATCTATAACAAGGTGATTATAAAGTTAGTTATTGGACATATCGCAAATCATGCAGAGGGATGTGAGTGACCTAGATGGGATTTGTCACTCTTACATAACAGGAGCGATATCTTCGAGCCCCCTGATTGAGTGAGACTGCGAAATGCATGGCAATGCTCAAATGAGTCAATATGAGATATTGATCTCATTTGTTGTTACAAAGTCTACTCGAATATCAGGAAACGAATGATTGGACTATATAAGGGTGACGTATTCCATACCTTGTGTTCAATCTAGATATCTTGACAAAGGGACTAAACAACACGGAAACATTAGTCACGGAAAGGTTATATGAAATCACTGACATTCCTATTACTTAGGTAGCAGCGATGTATTGCTAGATACCGCTCACTGCTTGTAATATTAAAAATGGAATTTTAATATTACTGCCAACGTAATAAGAACCTGCAGGGTCACACACATAGAGCAGACTAAAATTGGAGCAATGGATCCAAGTTAGACTCGGATTCAAATATGGGCCAGACTCATAACAGATGGGTTTAGGGTTACACAGCTTACCTTGCTGCTGCTCACACTCACTTAAGGCAGTCATTATTATAAATAGTACTGCTAAGGGGCTGCTAAGATACACAACAAAAATTCTGAACCCTAGCCGCACCTACAGAAAAGTGAGTGAGAGAGCGACAGGTTTCTTCACTTCTCTTCGTAGCTAGCACTGTGTGAGAGACGTGAGGCTCCTCTTTATGGACGTTGGACGTTCGTGAGTCTGTTCGTGTGGATACCGCAGAGACATCGTTTCTATTACGGTGTTGGTGATTCATGCTTCAAGAGGTAAATCTTTTAAAAACACGGATTATGACTTTTTAGCATGGATCCTCGGTGGGAATCCCTATTTTTTGCTGCGTGATGTATCCTCAAAAATTCCCAACAGTGGTTTAGGGATTCCCACCGAGGATGCATGCGAAAAAGCCATAATCCGAGTCTTTAAAAGATTTACCTCTTGAAGTGTGAATCACCAACACCGTAATAGAAATGATGTCTCTGTGGTATACACACGAACAGACTCACGAATGTCCAACGTCCGCAAAGAGGAGCCTCACGTCTCTCACACAGTGCTAGCTGTAAAGAGAAGAGAAGAAACATGTCGCTCTCTCACTCACATTTCTATAAGTGCGGCTAGGGTTCAGAATTTTTGTATCTTAGTAGCCCCTTAGCAGTACTATTTATAATAGTGACTGCCTTAAGTGAGTGTGAGCAGCAGCAAGGTAAGCTATGTAGCCCTAGACCCATCTGTTATGAGTCTGGCCCATATTTGAATCTGATGCCAACTTAGATCTATTGCTCCAATTTTAGTCTGCTCTATGTGTGTGACCCTGCAGGTTCTATTACATTGGCAGTAATATTAAAATTCCATTTTTAATATTACAAGTAGTTAGCGGTTTCTAGCAACACATCACTGCTACCCAAGTAATAAGAATGTCAGTGATTTGACATAACCTTTCCGTGACCAATGTTTCCGTGTTGTTTAGTCCCATTGTCAAGATATCTAGATTGAACACAAGGCATGGAATACGTCACCCTTGTATAGTCCAATCATTCATTTCCTGATATTTGAGTAGACTTTGTAACAACAAATGAGATCAATATCTCATATTGACTCATTTGAGCATGGCCATGCATTTCGCATGATCTCACTCAATCAAGGGCCCGAAGATATCGCCTCCCGTTATGTAGGAGTGAAAAATCCCATCTAGGTCACTCACATCCCTCTGCATGATTTGCGGTATGTCCAACAACCAACTTTATAATCACTTTGTTACAGATGACGTTTGATGGCATTAAAACACAACTCCTCATGTAGGAATCGTAGTGATTTCAGGTTAAAGGACTACAGACACCATTGTCACTATGAGAATCGCTTATGACACTCACGTAACGATCCATGTAGCGTTCTCATAGTGGGTCAGTCCAGTACATCATTACTCTAATATGTACCCATGTGAAGACTTGATATCTCATATCCATGACTCGTGAGATGTGGTCATCAGTCTCTACACATACTAGTCTCAATGTATTATTGTTGTCCTAATTAACAATAATACTTGACTAGGGACATTTAAGAATAGTGTTGTAACCAAAAGGATCTCACGATCAAGTCATCCACTTGATGTCCTATGGCATCAAACTTACTATTCTAAGGACTTTATTATGTTTATCAAAAAAGAACACAATAAATGAAATGCCTCATATATAAAATAGCATAATAGAATGTATGTAAATACGAGAAATGTATTGGCCTCTAGTGGCATACACCAACAATCTCCCACTTGCACTAGAGCCAATCATGCATATATCTAATGCCTAAAGACCTAGTGTGACCCTCATGCTCTCATTTGTACAAGAGGCTTCGTCAGTGGATCAGCAATGTTATCATCTGTTGGTACTCTGCATATCTTTACATCTCCTCTATCGATGATCTCTCGAATGAGATGGAAGCGCCTAAGTATATGTTTGGATCGCTGGTGAGATCTAGGCTCCTTAGCTTGTGCAATGGCTACATTATTATCACAATAGAGGTCCACTGGGTCCACAATGCTAGGAATAGTGCCAAGTTCAATAATGAACTTCCTGATCTAAACGGCCTCCTTTGCTGCATTGGAGGCAGCAATATACTCAGCCTTTGTGGTAGAATCGGTGACTGTCTCCTGCTTTGAACTCTTCCAGCTCACAGCACCACCATTTAGGCAAAAAACATAACCCGATTGCGATTTGGAGTCGTCATTATCGGTTTGGAAGCTAGCATCAGTGTAACCTTTCACAACTAGTTGTTCCTTGCCTCCATATACCGAGAACGAATCCTTAGTCCTTCTCAAGTACTTAAGGATGTTCTTGATAGTAGTCCAGTGACTCTCACCGGGATCAGACTGGTACCTACTCGTCATGCTCAAAGTATATGAGATGTCTGGTCGAGTACATAACATGGCATACATGATAGATCCAATTGCGACGCATATGGAATCTTGCTCATGCGATCCCTCTCATCCCTGGTGGAAGGGATTGAGCCTTAGATAGCTTACACCACGTGACATAGGCAAGAGTCCTTTCTTGGATTCATGCATGTTAAATCGTCTTAACACTTGGTCTATGTATGTACTCGACTTAGGCTGCGATCTCAGCGATCTATCTCTATAGATCCTGATACCTAATACATAGGTGGCTTCGCCCAAGTCCTTCATAGAGAAGCGTTCCCAACCAAGTCTTTACTGACTGTAGGGTAGGGATGTCATTTCCAATAAGTAGTATGTCATCTACATACAATACCAAAAAGATAATAGTGCTCCCACTAACCTTCTTGTAGACACAAGATTCTTCTTCATTTTTGATGAAACCAAACTTTTTTATTGTATCATCAAAACAAAGATTCCAGCTTCTAAAAGCTTGCTTCAATGCATAAATAGATCGTTGCAACTTGCATACTTTTCTAGCATCCTCTGGAGTGGCAAAACCCTCAGGTTGTGTCATGTACACATCTTCGAGAAGATTTCCATTAAGGAAAGCAGTTTTGACATCCATTTGCCAGATTTCATAATCATGGTATGCTACAACAGCAAGCAAGATCTGAACGGATTTAAGCATCGCAACTGGGGAAAAAGTCTCATCATAGTCTACACCATGAATTTGTTTGAAACCTTTAGCCACCAATCGCGCCTTAAAGGTATGCACATTACCATCCATGTCGGTTTTCTTCTTGAAAACCCACTTGCACCCAATGGGTTTTACCCCTTTAGGTGGGTCAACCAAGGTCCATACCTGGTTGGCATACATGGAATCCATTTCAGATCTCATGGCCTCAAGCCATTTCTCATATTCTCGGGCCAATAATGGCTTCTGGTAAGTCACAGTGCTCATCTTGATCCATGAGCAATACGTCACCTTGTTGGGTCATAAGAAATCCATATCTCTCTGGTTGATGACATATCCTGTTAGACCTACGCAGGTCTTGTGCTACTAGAGCAGATTGCTGTTCCACAACATTTTGTGGAGGCTGCTCTATTTTCACCATTGGTTCATTGCTACTTTGTGAAACTTGAATTTCTTCAAGTTCTACTTTTCTCCCACTGGTTCCTTTGGAGATAAACTCCCTTTCTAGAAACACAGCTGTCCATGCGACAAACACTTTACCCTCAGTAGGATTATAGAAAAAGTATCCCTTGGTTTCCTTTGGATACCCCACAAAGAAGTATTTATCTGATTTAGGTCCAAGCTTATCAGAAACTTGACGTTTCACATAAGTTTCGCAGCCCCAAATCTTCAAGAAAGACATACTTGGCCATCTCCCAGTCTATATCTCAAATGGTGTCTTTTGAACTGTCTTAGATGAAACACGGTTAAGTATGAAAGCTGCTGTTAACAGAGCATGTCCTCAGAAGGAGCCTGGAAGGTTTGCATGACTCATCATGGATCGGACCATGTTCAACAAGGTCCGGTTCCGCCTTTCAGAGACACCATTCCATTGTGGTGTTCCTGGTGGAGTGAGTTGAGATATTATCCCACACTCTTTCAAATGATCATCAAACTGTTGGCTCAAGTATTCTCCTCCTCGATCTGATCGAAGGATTTTAATACTCTTGCCAAGTTAGTTTTGTACTTCATTCTTGAACTCCTTGAACTTTTCAAAGGATTTTGATTTGTGCTTCATAAGATATACAAATCCATATCTACCGAAATCATCAGTAAATGTAATAAAGTATTGAAAATCGCCTCTAGCGAGTGTGTTTAGTGGCCCACATACATCACTATGTATAAGGCCTAAAAGATCACTAGCCCTTTCACCTTGTCCAGTGAATGGGGCCTTTGTCATCTTCCCTAATAAACAAGATTCACATGTCTCATATGATTCGAAATCAAACGAGTCCAAGAATCTATCTTTATGGAGTTTGGAGATGCGTTTCTCATTTATATGGCCCAAACGACAATGCTAGAGAAAAGTTGGGTTCAGATCGTTTGATTTGAACCTCTTTGTATTTATGTTATAGACGGGCGTTTCGAGATCAAGTACATAAAGTCCATTACTCAATTGTGCACTACCATAAAAAAATATCATTCATATAAATAGAACAACACTTGTCCTTTATAATAAAAGAAAAACCTTTCTTGTCGAAACAAGAAACATAAATGATATTCCTACTAATAGCATGCACAAAATAGCAGTTCTCTAACTCTATTACAAGTCCAGTGGGCAAAGATAATAAATAAGTTCCTACGACTAATGCAGCAACCTTTGCTCCATTTCCCACTTGTAGGTCGACTTCGCCCTTCGTCAATGGTCTCTTCGCTCTTTAGATCCTGCACATTTACAAAAAGTGAGATCCACATCCAAGTATCTAATACCCATGATGCAGAAGTAGATAAATTGACTTCAATAACAAAAATACCTAAAGTGGAAGTCTCACTTCCCTTCTTCTTTTTGAGCTCCTCCAGGAACTTGGCACAGTTCCTCTTCCAATGTTCGGTCTGACCACAATGGAAGCATATACCTTCCTTAGCCACTCTACCCACTGGTTTCAAGCCAGAAGTGCTAGGCTTGGACTTATCCTTGCCCTTCCAGTTGTCCTTGGACTTTTTCTGCTGTTTCTTGCCCTTATTCTTTTGGACCATCATTATGGCCTTCCCTTTGCCTTTGTTAATGTTCTGTTCAGCAGTTCTTAACATGCCTAGCAGCTCTGGCAGTGATTTGTCAATCTCATTCATGTTGTAGTTCATGACAAATTGACTGAAACTTTCCAACAACGATTAGGACTAAGTCAGTGGCCAACTCTTGGCCCAAAGCAAAATCGAGTCTCTCTAGGTTTTCAATGTACCCAATCATCTTGAGTACATGAGCACTAACAGGGCTTCCTTCTACCAGCTTGCACTGAAACAGTGCTTTAGAGACCTCGAATCTCTCATGCCTAGCATGCTCTTGATAGAGCTTCTTAAGGTGTACGATCATATCATATGCATCCATGTTCTCATGTTGCTTTTGGAGCTTAGAGTTCATGGTGGCCAGCATTAGACATCCAATGTCCAAGGCATCATCTTGATGCTTCTTATAAGCATCTCAGTTCTAGGGGCATTAGCAGCAGTGGCTCAGAATAGGTTTGTTCCAAAACATACGACTTTTCTCTTGCTTAAGGACAATCCTCAAATTACTGTACCAGTCTAGAAAATTTGTTCTAGATAACTTGTCCTTCTCAAGGACAGATCGCAATGATAAAGTACCCGATGTGTTTGTTGCCATGGTAATCTATTAACAGAAATATGCAAAATATAAGTGTCATGCTATAAACATATTTAATGAGGTCTTTTAATTAAATATGCCTCCCACTATTTTATTCAAGTCAATGACCCTCAGCATTGACTCGGAAAATCCCATTCTAAGATTTCCTAGTGGGCCAAGATCCATATTTCACCTAGTTTTGAGTCAGCTTTCGCTGATCACCCAAAATTCAGTTATTTAGGTAGGAAACACTTTCAAATTACATCACATGTAACTCTTGGATAGTTGGGTGAATAACACTTACTCAAGTCCATCTAATGGACCAAAGCCCAACTTCATGCCTCTAAGCCTTCAATCCTATTGAAATGGCCTAGTTAAGTTAGACCCAATGGTTGGCAGTTGGATATTACCTTTTTCCCATTGCGTCTTACTAATATAGATAAAGGCATCCTGCTTTGGCAGACCTACACTTGATCGATACTAGTCTTGACGAGTGCCACACATTGGAAGGCATCACATAATGACTTAATATTTGCTTTGAGAGAATTTTTATTATTATTTTTACTAGATCTCACTATTTATTAAACTATTTATCATACCATAAACATTATCCATGCATCTCATACATAAAAGCATATAATAAAAGTTACATGGTTATGGCCCCTAAGAGAGTAGCATTAACTAAGCCAGTTTCACCAAGCATCTCCCATCAACGTCCTCACTTGGTGCCGTCTTCTTGCCTCCACATCATAATTACATTATATAGAAACCTCTTTTACATTCAAGGGGAGTTAGGTGAGAAGAGAATGTACAATCAGAATGTAGAGAGAAAGGCACGACACGCAGGTCGTATTTATTAAAAAAAACAAAATGCATAAAAAGAGGACTAAGGTCATAACCATGCACCATGCATCACAAAAACATATAAACTCATAACAATAATACATTATTACTTTTTACGAGTTATAAAATTGGATATAAAATATCGCGTTTTTGAAAAACACCCTACGCAGAGGTCAAGGGGAGGCCGCCCCTTGCGGGGTGCGGGGCAGCGCCCCGAATCGAAAAATTGGTCCAAAAACAAGAGCTGAATCTCTTGCGCCTCCCTTGAGCCCATGTGCCGCACGGAACCCTAAGCCCGAACAACATGAACACTTCATGTGCCGCAGGGAACCCTTGCGCCGTCGTTCAACACTTGAACCTCAGGCGCCTCGTTGGCGGCTTGACATCAACACTTGATGCTACTCCCGCAAAACAATAATAGGGTTTCCGAGACTCCTTGCGCTGCGCCTTTTGTGCAGAAACAAGGATTCCATAACCTCTGCTGCCGCAAGCCAAGAACAAGGTTTCCTAAACCCTTACGTCGCGCATTGAGAATAAGAATTCCATAATGTTGTTCGTATCACATACATACCAGAAAGCTTCGCAAAAACATACATCTTAATACAAAATGGTTTTCACAGAACATATGAACATCTTCATGAAGTTTTGAAAACAACATCATGGTTTTGCATACAACATAAGAAACAGAATATGTTTTCGCAAAGGGTTTCATACGGTTTTCAGAAATAACATATTAAAGATCATATCTTTTGTCAAAAACAAGAATAGAAAACATGTTATCTCATGTAAACGAAAATAGAAAACCGAATCATGGTTTCACAAGACGCTCTGATACCACTGTTGGGAATTTTTGCGGATACATCATGCAACGAAAAACAGGGATTCCCACCGAGGATCCATGCGAAAAAGTCATAATCCGAGTTTTTAAAAGATTTACCTCTTGAAGCGTGAATCACCAACACCATAATAGAAACGATGTCTCTGCGGTATCCACACGAACAGACTCACGAACGTCCAACGTCCACAAAAAGGAGCCTCACATATCTCACACAGTGCTAGCTGCGAAGAGAAGAGAAGAAACCTGTCGCTCACTCACTCACTTTTCTGTAGGTGCAGCTAGGGTTCATAATTTTTGTATCATAGCAGCCCCTTAGCAGTACTATTTATAATAGTGACTGCCTTAAGTGAGTATGAGTAGCAGCAAGGTAAGCTGTGCAACCCTAGACCCATCTGTTATGAGACTGGCCTATATTTGAATCCGAGTCCAACTTGGATCCATTGCTCTAATTTTAGTCTGCTCTATGTGTGTGACCCTGCAGGTTCTTATTACGTTGACAGTAATATTAAAATTCCATTTTTAATATTACAACCAGTGAGTGGTATCTAGCAACACATCGCTGCTACCCAAGTAATAAGAATGTCAGTGATTTGACATAACCTTTCCGTGACCAATGTTTCCGTGTTGTTTAGTCCCATTGTCAAGATATCTAGATTGAACACAAGGCATGGAATACGTCACCCTTGTATAGTCCAATCATTCATTTCCTGATATTCGAGTAGACTTTGTAACAACAAATAAGATCAATATCTCATATTGACTCATTTGAGCATGGCCATGCATTTCGCAGTCTTACTCAATCAGGGGGCCCGAAGATATCGCTCCTATTATGTAGGAGTGACAAATCCCATCTAGGTCACTCACATCCCTCTGCATGATTTACGGTATATCCAATAACTCACTTTATAATTACCTTGTTACAGATGACGTTTGATGGCATTAAAACACACAACTCCTCATGTAGGAATCATAGTGATTTCAGGTCAAAGGACCACAAACACCATTGTCACTATGAGAATCGCTTATGACACTCACGTAACGATCCATGTAGCGTTCTCATGGTGGGTCAGTCTAGTACATCATTACTCTAATATGTACCCATGTGAAGACTTGATATCTCATATCCATGACCTGTGAGATGTGGTCATCAGTCTCTACACATACTAGTCTCAATGTATTATTGTTATCCTAATTAACAATAATACTTGACTAGGGACATTTAAGAATAGTGTTGTAACGAAAAGGATCTCACGATCAAGTCAGTCACTTGATGTCCTATGGCATCAAACTTACTATTCTAAGGACTTTATTATGTTTATCAAAAAGAACACAATAAATGAAATGCCTCATAAATAAAATAGCATAATAGAATGTATGTAAATATAGAAAATGTATTAGCCTCTAGGGCATACACCAACATATAGTGACTAAATAATGCATCAAAGGTGTTTGATGGATTGTTAAGCTTGGTTAAATTCTAAGTTTTAGGTTAATTTATGAATATATGGGTGCTTAATTCATTCAATCTTGATTAATTAAATTCTGGATGCTTATCTAGTAGAGAATTCATGGATAATCTTATGGCTTCTTGATATAATCTAAGACCAAGAACTTGATTAGCAATTGAATGGATTCCTAGTGATCAATGATGAATTAAATTCAAGATGAGTTGATTTTCTTAAATTGTTTGTTTACTTAATTCTATTTACAGTTTTTAATTATGTTCATTTCATTAATTCTACAACCTTTTCCCCTCTTTGTTAACTTCTTAATCTGATTGTTTAATTAAAGTGATCCAAAGACTCGACCCGGTTGTGCCTTATACTACAAGTAATTTAATGAATCAGCTTACAAATTGAAATAATTTGATAGTCTCAGCAGCTATTAAACTCCTAAGTCAAAGATCCTGTACACTATAGATTCATCTTCTGAATTATTCATCTTGCCAAATGGGCCTTGTGCAAGTTCTTCCTCAATTGTGCCCTCCAAAAGGCCATTATGTCCTAAATAGGTTTCAGTTAGTCAAACTTGATCACACCCAACTGCTAGTGGAAAGAAATCGGACTTCTTCTGCACTTTTTCACAATTTATTCCTTTTGATATTTCTTACTTGAGTACAGATGAATTTTATGATTTGTGGCATCGGTAATCTTTGCATATTTTTTTATTCATTCTTCAAGATGCTAACTAGCAAATTCTGTGATTAGCAGCAAATGAAGAAAAAGGAAGATTGAAGGTAAAATTCTCTCACTGTCATTGGTTTATTTATTCATTTATCATTTCTATTGGGTTGTTTTTCTCTAACTTATTCTAATTCTAGATACAGGTTATGCAACTAAAAAGGCTCTATCAACTGAGACCTCTTCCCCAACTACTAACAAGGCTAAGTGTAACAATCCCCTCCGAAAGGTATCACATTTCAAACTAACTTCTTAATATTATTTACTCAAGTTATAAAATATTTAATATTATCTTAATACGAGTTTTCAAAATTTCTTTTTCGCGGATGAAATAAACTTATCAAAATAAAATAAAATACATAAGATACAAGAATTGAATAACATATTTTATATATAAACAAAATTTAATTATAACCACACGTCCATAATACTTACATACTCCAAAACGTAACCAACCTAGACTAGCCCAAGTTTACAACATCTAGGAACAACAGTTCTCTTCGGAAGACAAATTCCCTAGCTGGGAATGTCTCGACGGATAGAAATCCGAGCCAATGATAAATCGAAATCCCCCTAGGAGTACATTGAAAATCATTCCACAACTCCCTGATAGGTAAAATGAACTATGCATAAGCAACCGTAAAAGATGAAGTAATGACCCCATGGCGAGTCCTACTTGCGGATAAAGTAATATCGCCACAATACTATATATTCTGAGTCCCAATGAACATGCCAAGCCTCAGTGCCTTCAAGAAACTATAGTCTAAAGAAACCTAGCTGACCCCTCCTTGCCGCCATCATAATCTTCACAGTTGTAAGCATCAAATAGAAACAGACAGAACAATATAGTAAAGAGATGAGATCCCTTACATCGTATACCAATATGGCAGCAAAGTAACGATACAAACAACAATGTCATTTCATACATACAATCCATAGATTAATATACAATCAGCAGATATATTCATAACATTTAATAGATAAATACTCTAATAAACTTACAACACAATATCAGGCATAATGATAATACCATAATCATCTTATATCACAATAATGCTATATTACGATAGTATGAAATGCTGACTATGCGTATGCACGATATGTATGTTGATCATTCTTATGCACAATGCAATCAGTCCCTACTCTATGGAGATTCAAATTCAGAGATGAAAGGTCCAGAAAATCTGTCCCCCCTAAAAGACAGTCTAATACCGGATAAAGAAAAGAAATAGTGGTTGTCGGGTTGTCAGTGCGTTGCAGTCGGTTGATCATGGCCAGGGGTATATATATATGTATTGTGATAGCATAATCACAAAATGAATCATTGCATCCTGACATCCCCCAAGATCTGGTCCAGATCCACTTATTTCTACGAATTCCCGTTCACTCTTTAGGCATAAAACTCCACTACAGTCATCGGTTGTACAATGCTTAATGCATATTCAATCCAATCAAAGTATTGTTGTACCATTCCTAATGATATTAACGCAACCGCCCATACAGTTATCTAATACCATTAGTATCTATGATATTATATAACTGCTCATACAATCGATAATACCAAAGATCCACTCGGGTCCAGTACTCCAGTTTCCACAATCCACAATGTTAACACCACAAATTACTTAGTTCAGTATGTCAGCTTTACAGCACAACTCGTTGTTCCTCTCAATCGCGTAGCAATATTATCAGATTTTTACAATCGCGTCACACTTCTGTTACATTTTCAAATCGCATAAAGATTTTTTAACATTTTCTCAATCGTGTAGCTAAAAATTACTATTTTTAAATCGCATAAGAGTTTTTCTACGTATTTTCAATCGCGTAAAATGTTTCTAACATATTCTAAGCTCAAATTAATATTTTTCTCATTTATTATTAAAATTTGGCTTTAATTTCAATATTTCTTCAATAAATCAACTATAAGTAATAATTCCAACATTTTCTCACTAAAAATAATATTTTATGCTATTTTCCACAAAACTGCATTTCTTTGCTTAACTTAGAATATTACAGCTCAAAATTTCCTAACGCGCTTCAAAATCCAAAGGGTGAGCTATAAGTCAACAAATTTCAAGTTTCAACTTTTATTTCACTAATTAAAAATTAGTTTACTTTCTTTTTAGGTAAAAAAAAACCTATCAAATTAATTTCCTATCAATCAAATACTTAATCTTACACTTAGTCAAATAATTTTGAATTAAGGATATTAAAAATTAGTAGTTGGCTGAATTCCATAGTTTGCTTCATAAATCATAATTATTTTCTAACACTTTAATCCTTGTAAAAACAATTAATTAAATTTCTTATTATAAAATCATGTGATCCTTAATTAGGAAAATAATTTAGAACACTTGGTTCCCTTGGTGATATTGAAACCATGAGCCTCTAGGGTTCTTTGGAACCATCATACCATTTTCCATCATGTGAATCACATCCTACTTTACACAAGAATCAACATACTTTCTAAATCACATATTAGCATACTATCAAAGCTATAGGCATACCAAACACATATATAAACCAAGCATACTTATCAAAGCAATAAAACAATCACACAATATAATCAAACTAGCACAAACCAATAATTACACAACCGAGTGAATAAATCCTCACATGGATTTTTCACTCACAAACATAAACAATTCCATTCCTTCACCACCACATATGACTGATGAGGTTAATCTCCCTCTTATCTGGTGTGTAGCTTCCTAAGTTCCTTGTTTAATCTTCTTTGTACCAAACTTTCACCACTAAGTAGATATTAGAATCACAATAAACACATAAAAATTAGTATCTGTGGCTTGATCAAGATGACCATAGATCAAACATGGTATTAGGATTCCAAGAATCAAATAAAAAGTCAAGTTTAAAGACCTTTACCTTGAAACCCTAGAACTTAAATCCAAGATCCAAGCTTGAAGATGATTGATTTAGACTAAAGTCTCAACATCAAAGAGTCTTAGAATAATGTGCGGATTCAAGAAGTATGGTTGGTTGAAATTAAACAAACTTGGAAGGTGATTTTAGAGTGGTTGGCCGTGAGCTACACAAGGAAGAAAGGTATGAGCTTTTTGATCTACAACATGAAGAACAAGGTTGAAGATGATATAACTAGGCTAAGATCTCAACTATGAAGTGTTTTAGAATTGTGTATAGGTTCTAGATCTAAGGTTGTATAGAATTATTGAAGCTTGGAAGGTGCTTCAATGGGTTAAGCCATGAGTCTTCAAGAGAAAAGAGAAGATGAAGTTCTTTGTGTTCTTGGAAGATTGGAAGAGAGAGAAAAGATGAAAGGTTTTTTTTTCTTGTCATAAAGTGTTTAGGAAATGAAATGCAAAGTCCAAAAATCAAGTGTATGGCCTTTGGGGTTCTTTGGAGAAAAGATGAGAGAATTGGTTGCATCACAAAGTAATGGAAATGAAATGATTTAGCCTATGCTCAATGCATTGGCCATGGAGCAGCTTAGGATAGAAAGACTATGGCTTGTTTTGCAAGATAAAACATAAGCACATGGGCTCACATGGGTGCACATGGTTTAGGTCATCTATTGATCATTAGAAAATTCAAGAACCTCCTAGAATAACATAGGTGGCCGTGTGACTTATTAGGATAGCTCACTAAGTTTTGTTTCCAACTAAATTCTAGTTACACAACTTAGATAGTTAATTCATCTAGTTGTATTTAAACTAACTTAATTAGATCATTTAATTGCATTCTAACTATCTAGTTACATGACTAAATCATGCTCTTGTCATGTATAGGTAATGATTCTAGAAACTCTAGATATTTTTCTAGTAACTAAAGACTCTAAGTATTTGCAAACTTAGTTTGTTCCATTTAGTTACTAATTAGACTATTAGAGTAACTAAGTTAGATTATCTAGTTACTTAACTAACTAGTCTAACCATTTTTGTTGACTTTTTAACAAACTAACTTGATTCTAATTGGTTAGTCATTAATCTATGTAATGATGGTTCATCATTACTCCTTAGATATTCAACTTAGATATTTTTAGCTTTCATGATTACACTTAAGATATTTTTTGCTTAGATATTTTTTAAAAGATATTTTCACATAGATATTTTACGTAGATATTTTTCTGAGATATTTTAATGAGATATTTTCAATCAGATATTTTATTCTTAAATATTTATCCTTAGATATTTACTAGATGAGTCATCATAGAATTTTCTAGAACAGTTGAGTCAGCATGGTGAGTCTTAGTGCTGAGTCACTAGCTGGGTCATAAATAGAAGCTTCTGGAATGTGTGACTCATCGTGACAAATCACTGGGTGAGTCAGCATTCTACTACCTTCTAGAATATAGCGAGTCTTCATTCTAGAATATGATGAGTCATTGCTTCTAGAAAAAGAATGACAAGACAAGCTCAAAATATCTTGAAAGAGTAAGTAGCCAAATTGAATTTGTCTTCTAGCTTGAGTAGTCAATTTGAATTTCTCCTCTTTAAGTTGAGTATCCAATTTGCCTTTTTCCTGCTTACCATTGGTCCATCACTTTGATTTATTGCCATTAAGATATTTTTCCCGAAGATATTACCCAATAGATAATAGCTACTGCCAATATTACACAATTGGTAATAGAAAACTCAGATAAAGAAAATCTCTGTCAACTGCTCTCGGTTTCGGGTTTAGTGAGATCCTCCGATCTCGCCTTAACAGTGCGAAACTTTCTGGTCCAAGAAAAATTTTTATTTTTCTGGGCCCACATCAAACACACATATAGCTAAAAATAATATTAAAATAATCACAAACTCTAAATATTTCACGAAAATTCTCAAAAATCATAAAAATTATAAAACTCATATATATTCAGAAAAAAATGAAGTTCAGGCATATATTTCAAAAATAATATTAAAATAATCAAAATAATATTAAAATATTCAAAATAATTAAAAATTTCCAAAAATTCACAAAAACTCATAAATATTATAAAACGTATTTATTTTAAGAAAAATAAAAAATTGAGGTGTTACAACTAGACCAGCATGTGTGTCCCGGGGCCGACGAGGGCCTGGAGTGATCACTAGTGCAATGAAGCACGGACAAGGAGCAGCTTCTGGCAGGCTTCTAGGCCAAGGGTCGCATGAATGAACTGAATACGCACCGGAATGAGAAGGATGCAGAGACTGTGCAAGTATGGACTGCATAATTGAGGATGGCTCAAAGGAATTGATTTGGCGTAGCTATATTAACAAGTTACAACTTCTTTTCGGGAGCCTAGAATATAAGAACTCCATATTTAAGCGTGCTTAACCTAGAGCAATTGTGGGATGGGTGACTTCTTGGGAAGTTTCCTAGGATGCGTGTGAGTGAGGACAAAGCATGCTGAAAAGACCCGTGTTAGTTTGTGGAGACACTTGTCAATCCTGTAGGCAGTCCTGAGACGTTACACTAAGAATGTGCCTTCTAAGTCAACTTCAAGGAGTCAACAAAAGTCTCCAAAACTTAAGCTAAAAATATCCAAGTGCAAGTCTTCGACCAAGGTATTGATCTTTATCTTAATACCTTGGTTTTACTCAAAAATTTCATTTTCTAATCCACTCTTGATTTCAAAAGGTTTCTGCTTTTGACTCACAAGCTAAAGGCATCACCAAACTAACTGGTCCTTTTCTTCAAAGGGACCAAGAAATTAAAATTGCTGCTAAGAGAGTCACTTCTGTAGAAATGATGCCTAAAAAGATGACCCTTACTAAGATGGCTTCTAAAAATGTAATACTCACTTCTCCCTCCAAAGAGGCAATTGACCTCGATGAACCCGCCACTGATCAAGACAAAAATGTGAAGGTTCAAACAAAAAAATCTGCTACCTTAGCAACATCTACACCTTGAAGTTCTCCCACCATTCATACTTCCACTTCTAAAGACTCCAGGCCAATATCCCCTATTGAAGTATTCTGCATTGCTTACTATCTTACTGCTAGAATTTTTCAATTTATTAAAACTTGGTTTGAATTGACCTTTTTTTCTCAAATACAAGATGGCATGGTTGAAGCTGACAACAAAGAGGTTAAGTTGACACAGTTGCTCCCTCTTCCTGAAGATGAAGATATGTTTGCCAAAATTCAGAGCCAGTTGTCTGATAGAGATGATGAATAACTTGAATTTGTCGACTTTCAACCATCAGTGCAGGATGAAGTTCTTAGCCTTAGGCTCACTAGATTCTTTGTTGCAGCAGGACTTATCTATTTTGAAATTGAACGTTTATTCAGATGAGCTCTGTTCTCAGGCCTTCGTCACACTATCTCAGCAATCTGACTTTTTGAGTGAAAGATAGAAAGGGGTTTTGTCTTCTCTCAAGACTTATGTTATCAAGTCCTTGAAGAAGTATAGCAATGTTTTCATCATCCTTAATGAGAAATTGATGCTAGATACTTGCTGGATGGACTTGAAGGACAAGGCTATCAAGGCTTAGGACTCTCTTACTTCTTTTCATGTCTAAGAAAAAGTTTTTCACTCTGCCATGACTTCTCCTCAATATCATATTTCAATTTCTAATCTACTATTGCAGAGCTGATGCATCGATTAGCAGAAGAAGAGACGAAGCTAGAAGTTTTAGAGAAAGACCATGAGAAAGATAATTCTTCCTCTACTGCTTGCCACAGCAAATTTCTAATCTTCGTGAACAAGGGAAAGAATTAGCCACCTAGGCTGAAGAGTTGTCAAAATCGAGAGAGTCCATGTGGCCTCGACATCTCAAAGCCAGAAAAGGATCAATTGAAGTTGAAGTTCTATGGCCCACCTTTTTATATTCTTTCACCAAACTTAGGGACAAAATATTTAGTTTACTTAAGTGATTTCTTTCCAATTAATTTCGGCTTACACTTTAAATATTATAAGCATGTTCTTTTATTATCTTGACTCAAATTGATTTTGACTTTTATAATTAATTAATCACTTTATAACTATCCAGATAACTTTTATTTCAAATTAACCTTATCTTTAATTAGTTTAATAGACAAATGTTATTCGAAAACTCACCACTTATGTTATATTCATAACTAACACAACTATAAATAAGGTAAATACAGAGGATTAAATGCTATAGCATAATGCAAGTTCTTTTAGAACAATCCTTTTCGCTTAAACTTCAAAGAAAATACTTTTCTTGTTTTTCTTGCTTTCACCATAGCCTCTCTCAGGAGAATTGTGCACCTCCAATCTGCTAATTCTAAATCTTCTTCTGCTGGTAAGGATTCTTCACAACATCCAAACACTATGGATATTAATCTTATCATATAGTCTGACTCTAGGAAAATATAAGATGTTTCTTTGAAGACAATTGCCCAAGAAGTCACTTTAAATGAGGAAGAGACTTCACTGTTAGAAACGCAGGTACTCACTCCTTTCTTCTTTCTTTTATCTTCTATGGCCCTTCTTTCCCTTCCTTTAAATATATACCTGAAATTCAAAGGCTTCTCTCTTGTCCTCCTTCTAAGGGTCTTATTTTAACGAGTCCCATAACCCCCTTCTACCCATAGTTAGGAGATGTCAGGGTCATTAGGACCTGTCAAAGAGAATGACCTGAATACCTGTCTTCGTTTGATCAAATCCAAAAGATACATTAAGATTTTTGGAGAAGGATTGGTTTATTTCATCTTATCGAACTTAGTCGTCATGAGGTTTTTGCGATTCACCCAATGATAAGGGTTGTGCTATCTTACTAGGACTCATTGACTAACACTTTTACCTTTCGCTGTGGAATGATGAGCATCACTCTTTTTGATTTGACTGCATTGACTGGTTTGCGACTAGATGACATACCTTTACTCCTAGTACCCTAACATGCTTTGCATTGGCTCAACAAGAACTAAGAAATACTCCTCTGAACCATCTTAGTCATTCTCGTTGGATAAATAGATACCATAAGACTGGTTCGATATCTGAAGTGGAGCACTTGGCTTTTCTAGTGCTTTGGTTAGGTAAGTATGTATTTCTTCCTACTGGGGTTAAGGTATTAGTCATCTATATCCCACTAGTTGTTGTTTTCATGGATAAAGGTCTATATGGATTAGGGAAACTCTTGTTGACTACCCTTTATGGGTATATTAACCATGTTGTTCACTAACTGAGGGCTCAGAAAGAGATTGTTAACTTGGGTGGTCCCTTGTGGTTACTTCAATTGTCACTCAATACATTTCTAGAAGGGAAGTTAACCTTACATTCCCTACTAAAACCCTATGCAATAACGACTTATCGGGCTAAGTTCACATATTTTTTACCCCTATCTCTTTCTTTGGCTCCTTGAGATGTTTTTGAGAATTATATGCAATTTTTCTACCACTTTAACCATAACCAGCCTACTTGATTTCTATAACCATTTACATAGCATTGTTATGGCCCCAATGATTCCGGTGAGGTATCAATCTATTGACCATTGAAACTAGGTTATCATTGAAATCTATATAGGAGCACTTTTTATACTACCAATAACTCATATACGGGTAGCCTAGCAATGATGCATGTTATTCCGTGCTCCATTTTCCAAATTTGTCATCTCAACAATTTGGGCTAATCTAAACCATTCCTGCCACTTTTGAGAATCCTTCTTTATTCTTTGTTGCAAATAAAATCTAACATCTCCTAAGGACATTACTAGGATATTGACCAAGAATACGATGACTGTGAACCATTTTCAGGGTCTTTATGTATTTTGACTTTGCTATTCCTGCACTAGTGACTTTACGAAGTGGTGGTCTACTATTTATTCTTCACTTTACACTTTCTCATATCAGGAACTTATGTCAAAATTTTGATTTTTTTTCCACAGGATCTATAACTAGGGAGAAGGACTTCAAGTATGACTTGTTTAATGTTTAATGTCCCTTTTTAACCTGTCTAAGAACACATTTTTAACATACTTCCTTCGTCTAGGTTCTCACAAGGTAAGTCCTACAATAGGACTAATCACCCCCGATGTTGCCAACAATGAAGCTGCCACATCAACTCCTATTCTTCATGACACAAGATAACATAGGTTTAATTCAACCCCACCTCCTTTTTATGTAATGACTTTCAAAATCCAAGTCTATTTTAGCGAATATATACATGTATGGTTGCTATTATGCTTAACCTTGTACGAATCTTTCTATAGATCCCCATCCATGATGCTGCACATTGTTAGGCATAATAGTAACCATACATGTATATATTTGCTATACATTAACTATTATTATCCCCTCTTTGAATGATTAATTGGATCATTTTAGCCAAACTTTTTCCAAGCTTGAGGATATCCTATAGCTTCAAATGGCCTTGATCTTGCTAATGTCGTACAAACTTGAAGGGCCATAGGGATATTTGAAACCTTCTTATCGAAGAGTTTAGAAGCACTTGCAAAGGATCCAATAGTCTGTGAGTGATAACTTCACACTATGATTGACTTATTTGATTAGGTGGCAATTCCTGCTAAGAGTTGTATTGCTCCCCTCTTTGTCGATGTGTATCATGGATTTACCAAGGCTCTTGCCACTTTTGGTCTAATCCTCATAGCCTTTGACACAGTTGAAACTACCTTGGAGCAACACCACCAGCTTACTCGAACTAGCTTAGCGATACTAAAGGATGTTGGTATCAGTCAAGATAAGTAAAAAATAGTGCAAATGCCATATCTACAAGGGTTCAAGCAACATAAATAGATAATTAGATTGTAGCCACTTCTTAGAGGATCTTGACTTTAGAAACCCAATTACAAGAAGAATGTGCTAATCTAGCAAGATTGGAACAGAAGCGTGTTACATGGCATCGCAAGTTAAACAATTGTGGAGCTGCATTTGTTAATTTGAAACAACTTGCTGACAAATTACAAGAGCAGGCTAATGCTGTGAGCTCTATGCAGGATAATTTGACCCTAAAGACAAAGGCTATGACTGAACGTGATGAGGCACTACAAGCCTTTACTGAACTCCTTGAAATGCTTCAAGGATTGAATGATATGGTAGATTAGCTTTGTTTTTCTTTTCTATTTTTCTAAATTTGGACAATTGGCATTTTATTTTATGGATGAAATTTCTTTATGTACTTGCCATTTAAGATTCCACAATCTCTTTTGGTTTTAGTATCTCATAAGGCATACACATTGCCTTCGTATTTTTGTTCTATTAAGAATGGTCCCTCCTAATAGGGACTCCATTTTCTATATGGCTTGGAATTTTGATCCATAGGCAAAATCACTTTCTAAACAAAATCTCCCACTTGGAAAGTTTTTGGCTTTACTTTCTTATTGTAGATTGTGGCAACCTTGTCCTTATAACCCATTAAATGATTTATCGCCTCTAACCTTTCTTCGATTAAATTATCTAGTTCTTCATACATCATTTACTAATATCACTCTAAAGGCAAATTAGCTTAATGTAGAATGCGAGCTAATTTGAGTCTAATTTTGACTAGGAGCACTGGGTCGTAGTTGTAGGCTAGTTTATATGGAGTGGATCTAGTTGCTTCATTCAAAGATGTAGTTTATATGGAGTGGAGCCAATTGCTTTGACATGCCCATAGGATGCATACTATGCCAATTCTTTTGATAATGGCCAATGCTTTTCTTAATCAAATTTATAACAATCTTATTCACAACTTTAACTTGGCTATTAGCTTATGCATAATAAGGACTCAGTGTTAATAGTTTGATACCCCTAGAGGATGCATAATCCCTGAACTTAGCTCCAGTGAATATGGTATCTTGATCCATCGTAATCATCTCAAGGATTACAAACCTGCAAAGGATGTTATTCTCGATGAAATCAATAACATCTTGTTGAGTTATATTTTTTAATGGAACTGCTTCTACCCATGTGCTAAGATAGTCTACGGCTACCAATACATACTAGTGTCCTTTGGATGATGCGGGCTAGATTTATCCAATAATATCCATAGTTCATCCTCTAAATGGCTAAGGTTTGATAATTGCATGCATATCACTTAACGGGACGTACTGAAGAGGTCCATATCACTAACATTCTTGATAACTTCTAGCATACTGTATGCAGTCTCAATGCATAGAAGGCCAGTAATAGCCTTGTCGACACAAAGTCCAACTTATTCTATTTTCTGCTTGATGGGCTCCACAAATACCTTCATGAACTTCGGCCATTGCTTCTACAACTTCTTAGTGGGTTAAACATCACTATAATTAGTCATCAATACTTTTAAAAAATAGCTCCTTATTAAGTAACACATAATTAATATCCCTAAGTCTTACTTTGCGTTCAGTGTTACTATTTGGGTTGGATAAATAGGACCTTAATTCCTGCATCCATTCCATTATTAAAAACTTGAGCCTAGAATATGTCTCTTTCCTTTACAAGTAGAATTTCATCTTTGATTTCCATCAAGCTTCCTAATTTGGCAGGTGGAAGCAAATAGCAAAAGGCTAACAGCACTAAAGCATTTGACATATAGTTCGACACCTATAGGATATATTGAATATCCACCTTATAGAACTCATATAGTAGTCGTGTAGCCATAACTAAATATTGCATCAAAGTTGTATTAATGCACTTGTATTCTCGTGTAATTTGTTTAATAACTAACATCAAGTCACCATATTTCTCCACAGTTTTGACTTTCACAATGTCATGTTTTAGTAGTTTTGAGATTGTATTCATGTTTACATGACCAACTCTCTTGTGTCACAACCATTTGTTAGAACTAATAAACACAAGACATTTAACATTTTGATTACTAAGGTCCTTTAACCTGATGCTATAAACATTCTTGTCCCAGTTTCCAGAAAAGAGGACTTTATCATTATTGGCTTCTCTAACAATGCATTTTGTTAGTTCAAACACTACTTCATAGCTATTGTCATAGAACTGACTTATGATAAGAAGGTTATGTTCCAAACTTTTTACATAATACACATTATCAACAGTGATAGAGTTCTTCTTACCAACTTTACCTATTCCTTTGATTTTGACCTTGCTATTGTCTTCAAAGGTAACATCACCTCCATCTTTGTCCTTGAGAGTGAGAGACTTGCTTTTGTCCCTAGTCATATGCCTTAAACACCAATTGTCTAGGTACCATTTATTCTTTTTCTTTTTTGTGATTAGGTAAACCTACAAGAAAAGGTTTTTTAAGTACCCAAACCTTCATAGGTCCTTTCATATTAGATGGTTGGACCTTTTATGACTTGTTTTTGTGGTAGCATTTTAAGGCTTTATGGCCAACCTTGCCACAATAAAAACACACCACTTCAATCTTCTTAGTAGGCTTATACAGTTTTTGTATCCTAGTCTAGCTTTGTCAAAGATACATTGTTGGCTTCCAAGGAGTCCTGAAGGTTTTTGCTACCATTGACAAAATTGGCTAAGTCATTAGTCAATATTTCTACCTTCCTTTTCAACAACTCATTCTCTTCAATCACTTGAGCGAGTTATTGAGAAGGTTGGTGAGAAAGTTCAACCTTCTTAGACTGTGCTACCAATTCTATATTAAGCTTTACTAAGGATCTAGTCCTCTTACTTAAAGCTACATTGTCTCTCTTTAATAAGCCAATTTCTTTTTGTAACTCAGCCATTTTGACTTTGACAAGAATGCAATTTTGAGCCAAGAAGTTTGAATCAAAGAAAAAGTTATCAAAAGATGATTTGAGATCACCATAAAAGGGTTGAGAGAGTTCAGTATCTGATACCTCATCATTACTTTCTTGATCTCTGGTAACCAAGCATAGATTTTCAACTTCCTCTTTATCTCCTTCACTTGATGAGTCATCAAGATCATCCCAAGTTGCCATCATTCCCTTCTTCTTTAAAAAGTTCTTAGATCATTTTCTTAGTAGTAGGTATTCAGATTTAAAGTGATTAGGCTTCTTGCACTCATAGAAAACTATCTGGTTTTTGTTGCTACTTCCAGATTCTTCTTTTTTAGGTTCTCTTTTAGATTAGAAGCCTCTTCCTCTTCTTGATTTCTTTCTCCATATCTTTTGAATCTTTCTGGATATGAAAGAGAGCTCATCTTCATCAAATTCATCATCTTCACTCTCCTCATCAGATTCAGTTCTAGAATTGAAAGATCTCTGAAAGGGATGGTGAGAGAGTTGCTTGACTGCCTTATGGGTGGACTTAAGAGCAATGCTTTTTTCTTTTCTTGGTGGACTTCCTCCATTTTAACAAGCTCTTGCTCATTAACTTTCAAAGAATCCAGCAGCTCATCCAGCCTCAAAACTGATAGGTCTTTAGCTTCTTGTATAGCAGTCACCTTAGGCCTCCACATCTTAGGCAAGCTTCTTAACAACTTTCTCACATGTTCTTGATTAGTGTAGATCTTTCCAAGAGACTTGACATCATTCATAATTACTTTGAATTTGGTAAACATTTCATCTATGCTCTCATATTCCTTTATTTTGAACATTTCATATTGATGTACCATCAAACTTGTTTTTGCCTCCTTCACTTGGTTTGTTCCTTCATAAGCTATGACAAGAGTGTCCCATATTTCTTTAGCTGTAGCATAACCAATAACCTTATCATACTTTCCTCAACTTAATGCACATGTAAGGAAGAATTTTGCCTTGGAGTTCTAAAGAAACTTTTTCTTTTCAGCTTCTATCCCCTAAGATTTAGGCTTCTCAACTCGAATTCTAGCTTCACTAGTCATCATAGGGATGTAGGGACTAGTTTCTATAATGTCCCAAAGATCAACATGCTAGGGCTCAATGAAGAGCATCATCATTTCCTTCCAATAGTAGTAGTCCCTTCCATCAAAAGTCATTGAATTGTTATTCTACCTCCTTGTTGCATTGTCATACCTCCTTTAGGATCATTTTCCTATCACATTGTTAAGTGTGCTAAACCAAGAAGCTGAGCTCTGATACCAACTGAAGTTGGCAATAACACAAGAAGGGGATGTTGAATGATGTTGCTTTTCTCTTGAAAATTTCAGACTTCTCACACTTTTCTCAAGTTAATCAAACTTGGAAGTGAGAAGGTTGTTATAGAGTATAGAGGTTAGGTAAGAGAGTTCAAAAATGAGAGAGAGCAAGAGTAAATAACAGATGGTGAGAGAGTACATGAGAAGGTTCACTAGTTGAGTTAGGCTGAACTCTATCACAGTTTCAGAATATAATAACGATTGCTTCTCAAGTTAATATTATAACGTGTTAACACATAAACTTTGAAAAACCTTTCTTATCAACAAGAATGAATCTCAAAACATATAATCATATCTTATAAAGAGGAGATTCTTCTTAAGTCCTCTTTACCTTAAAAACACTTTGGCTCCTTTTAGAGTAAGATTCTAATTTTCTTAGATTCAGTATTAGAATAAATCTAAATATGATAAAATACAGGAAGAAGAGCAAGACACAGGAATTTATACTAGTTCACCTCTAGACCACTTGATGCTACGTCCAGTACCTAGCAAATACTAGGACTTTTATTATGTAAAAGTATTCTTTCTTACTAAGTCTCCTCAGGCTCTTACACTTTGAGTATTCTTTTCCCTTAGCCTCTCCAAGTACAGAATGTAATATCCTAATACTAATACTAATGACATATCCAGAATTATGCATTAGAAATCATGTTAGAGAACGTCACTTAGATCAATATCAAATGTTTTTTAAAGAAATATACTTTTATTATACAAAATATGAGCCAAGAGCTGAAGTACATATTACATAACAATAGAACTGTGTTATATACAAATGGTACATCAAGGTACATCAAAATATATCAAATACATCATATGCCTCTAAGGCACAAAAATAGAGTTCAACCATTTACATCAATCAAATAAAAAAGAAGCAAAAGATCTAAAAGATCAGGTTCTTCTTCATCTTTATAGTCTACATGAGGACTTCCTAGAATCATTATGAAAATCAAAGAAATGGGGTGAGAATCTCACAATTCTCAGTAATCATTTTAAAATCATGTTATCATAATCATTCCAGCTGTTTCAAGACAAAATCATTTGAAATCATTAAAATATAATCAGTAGAAAGGTGGCAAAAGCTAAATCAAGTCTTTTCTCTTCCTAAAACAGAGGTTCATTTTATATCCTTTATCAAAATCATTTGAATAATAAAATCAATCATCCAATCTTGTCAAAATCTCAAATTCATATCATGAAGTCCATTCATGTTAGACTTATGCAATAAGCTATCTCACGATAGTCATTTATCAATTAGCATCATCAATCAATCATCAATAATCATCAGTCATCTTTTATCAAAGTGGTATGGAGGGAATTATCCGTCCTCACAATACCGTTCACTTGGTAGTAGCCTACTTTCAGGTCGGTGCACTTCAACCTATTTATTGTGGAAATAAGTTTGCCCCAAATGATTTAATATGTTAAGTTTTGATGATGACAAATACAATACAAAAAGAACACTTTGCATATGTTCTTTGTTGCATTCTATATAGAGCATATCCATTAGTAATTGATAAATATCTTATTTGGATGTGTCTATGAAAGTCTTATATGCATGTTAAACTAACTAAAGTTATACTTTTATGAATCATGTATATGAAGATATTGAATTATGAATTTGGACTAACTATGCTTGTTTAAGTGAGCAATACTTTGTAGGATAGTCCAAGTACCAAGAGTGAGCATTACAACAAGAAAGCAAAAGATCTCAATTAAGCTCAACACAAGGAGAATGTGAATGCCTATTTCATAAAGGTATTGATAACGTTAAAGTCATGTCAAAGACCAAGTCCAAAGGAAGATTAAATGGTATAGCTTTTAGGACTTAGGATCTTTATGTAAGAAGCCTTATGGATATCTCAAATATGTTTTTCAAATCTTTACAAATTGTTTTCACATGCTAAAATGTCCAACAAACAAGTTTTGAAAAGCTAGTTATGGTAATAGTTCAAATCTATAAAAAATAGCCAAGTTTGAGTTTTACAAAACTGACCTTTGGTCACTCTTTTGATCATATCTTTCAAAATATTTTGAGTTTTGTTTTGAAACTTATTTCATTTGAAAATAGACTCAAAGATCTTTCCAATGACTAGTCATTTACTTCAAAACAGATAAGAAATAAAGAAGTTAAGATCATTTAAAGTTAGTTTTCAAAATCAGAGTAATTTATTCAAATAAAGGATATGTTATTCGAATAACACACCCCGGAAAACATACTAGAACGTGGTTTTAAAGGTGTATTCAAATAACAAATGTGTTATTCGAATACCACGACCCAGAAAATGTTCCAGAACATGTTTTTGAAAGTTTATTCGAATAACAAACTTGTTATTCGAATAGAGACGTTAAGGAACGTAACTTTTGAAGGATTTATTCGAATAATACTTGGCTTATTCGAATAAACATGGCCAGATTCACGCAACGGCTATTTTCTATGCTTTTAATGCTGAAATAAATTATACCTAACGGCTCTTTTTCTTAGAATACTATAAATACATGTTTTTGGGACATCTTTTAAAAACACCCATTTATCTTAAACAATTCTTTCTTACTTTATTTTGTGATTCATATTTTACTAAATTTTTGTGCTCTTTTTCGTCAAATGTTGAGATATCCTTTGAGAGCCTCTTAGCACTTCAATTTGTATTATTTGCTATGAGTGAGAGTTTCTATTCATTTATATTTCTTTTCTTCTATATTGAGGGTGAGGTATCCTTCAAGATTTGTATAAGGGTGAGGTATCCCTTCAAAGTTTGTATAAGGGTGAAGTATCCCTTCAAAGTTTGTATAAGGGTGAGGTATCCCTGCAGGCTGAGGTTTTAGTACAGGGGTAGAGTTTCTCTGTGTGTGAAAAGTGCTCTTTTATGTAACGGTTGCAAGCACCTATTGAAGCTTGTATACATAGTGAAAAATCTTGGATTGTTTTCGAGGATTGGACGTAGACCACAAGTGGGTTAGTGGTTGAACCAGGATAAATATCGTGCCTACTTCTTTCTTCTCAATCTCTTTATTTTACGTAATTTTATATTATTGCACACTTATTTATCTGTTATTCTTAAAGTTTTTATTCTTCATCTCGCAATTCCTTTTATTTTATTTAATAGCTTAAATATTTGTATTTATTTTAAGAGCATTTATAAAAAGTTTTTTATACCCAATTCACCCCCCTCTTGGGTAATGGTTGCCATAACTAACAAGTGATATTAGAGCTTCGTGCTCTGGTGAAAGTTTAACCGCTTAGAGTTAAAGATCCTTGTTTGTTGGCAACCTTGAAAGTTTTTTAAAATGGAAGGTTTTGAAATTAATAAATCACCATTCTTTGATGGTGTGCATTTGGTTTATTGGAAAGCTAGAATAGAGTTTTATATACAATCTATTGATTTAGATTTATGAGATATTGTACTAAATGGATTTACTTACAAATCAAAATAAACTTGGAATAGTTTTGACAAAAAATATTTTTCTTTGAACATTAGAGCTATGCAAATTTTGAGAAGTAGTTTGAATGACGATGCTTATACTAAAATTAAAAATTGCTCTAGTGCTAAAGATATATGGGATGCTCTTGATGATATCTATCTTGCTAATAATATTTTTATGCATAAAGTTGTATATAGAAAGCAAGAAGAGCAAAAGTCATTGAATGAAGCTTGTCATGAAAAATATCTCCAAAGAGATGCTCAAACTATTGAAGGGAGTCAAATGCCTCTTGGTGACAAGTGTGCTCAATTTAAAGAAGAGGTAAAGCAAAATAAAATTGATGAGGAAGAAGATGATTCCCTTAAAGAGTCAAGCATGCTAGAAATTGAGACTACTTCCTATATGGCTAAAAAAGATTTTGAAGTAAATAATTCTAAACTAGATTATAGTCCTTCCTATGGTGTGTTACAATGTACATATAATGAATTGTATGATGGTTTATTGAATTTAGAAAAAAAATATATCGTTTTTGGAAAACATTTCCTTTATTGAAAATGAAATTGAAACTTTGAAACATGAGTATGCCTTTCTTGATGAGGAAATGTCTTTAAAATGTAAAACCTCAACTTCTTGTGAAAAGTGCATTGATTTAGAAAATCAAGTTGAGGACTTATATTCCGAATTTGCCAAAGCTAATGATTGTATTTGCTTAAATTTTATGCTTGTTAATAAGAATAAAATTAATGTTATTGCATGTGAAAATTCAAGCAAGGCTTATGGCAAAATTAATTTAGAATATAATAACAATAAAATGCTTAGGTTTTTCAAAAATGATGTTCAAAGGATCAAGCTATCATTAAATTCAATTATTTGTAATTTTTGTGGTCATCTAGGACATATTTCTCATTTATGCAATTATAGAAGAAATCCTTATATGAGAAATTGTATGGTATGGGTTCCTAAAAATCCTAAAGGCCCTAATACTAACATTCAAGGACCCAAAATGAAGTGGGTACCAAAATATCCTCCTAGTATTTCAATTTTGCAGAATATTTCTCAAAAGGATGGACAAATTAGTCAAAAAAAAGAGAAGTCATCAAGGAGAATGCTTCTAAAGCCCAATGGTAGAAACTTTGGTCAAAGAAGGAAGATGACTTCAACCAAAGCTTCTTAAGTACAAAATGTAGACCTTGCAAAGTTCAAGACTTCAAAAGAGAAGCAATGGGTAAGAAAAAACATTTCCTTGATTGCCAAGTCCAATGTATCAAAAGTTTTTACCTCTTATGCACATTCACTTAAAAATGATAATAATGAATATGAGGTATATTCCTTGTAGGTCTTAGGTAGAGGATAGAATCATGTGTACTTGATAAAATTAGAATATTATGTTTAGCACATAATTATGTTCATTCTTATTATATCATGATTCATTAATTTGTTATATATATTAGTACATAAGGTTTTATAATGCCTAGGTATGTTTGTTATGCTTTAAAATTGTCTATATATCATGAAAGTAAGCATGCTATCAACTATGTGCTTAATGGTATTTAATTATTTAATTTATTATGCTTAATTTACATACTATGAAAAATTAATCTTTACGAGAGCATAATATATTAATATTTGAAACCAACACACAAGGACCCAATAAAATTTGGATACCAAAATTCAAAAATTGAAGTGTGTTGTAGGTGTGCTTGAAGGCCAAGAAGTGACTTTAACATCTTGAAAGTGGCTGCTCCAAATACAAATATCATAAATAATTCCAAGCCCTCTTCCCTGTCTTCATGAAGCTTGGACTTGCAATCCTTAGATAAGTGGAAACTTGAATTATGCTTTTCTAGCTTTATGTCCTAAAAATATTTCTACATATTAATATGCTAGATAAAGTATGCTCCTTGTTTGAAATGACATGATTGATTATAATATCCTTGAGCATGAGTTTTTATTTAACCATGACTTAAAATGAGTATTTGTGTTAGATGGTTTTATCTTATTTTATCCCTTTCTAATATAATCCTTGGTTGTTTCAAAATGCTTTTGTAAGAATCAAGAATTTGGTTTGATTGTCATGAATGCATGTTAAAATGAGTGCTAAATTGCTTGGTTGTTTTTAATCTTTGCACTTATTGGTTTTAACCCACTGATGCTATTCTGATATATTTATTTGAATAGAAAGGTTTTTATTCGGATAAACCTTTTTTGTAGCTACTAAAATATGTTTTCGAATGTCATTTTAATAAGAGCAAGTCTTATTCAACTAAGTCTTTTTGGTTGGCTACTAGTTCTGAACGTATGCCTTCTTGTTTAAGTTATTCAAATACCTCCCTATGGTATTCGAATACCATTGCTTTTATACGTGTAAATATGTGGTTTTCTGATAGGCCTATTCGAATAGACCTATGACTATTCGAATACCATACATCAGTACAATATTCTTATGTTTTTATAAGCTGGTGAATCGAATAACTAAGTAGTTATTCGAATAAACGTGAGGCTTATTAATATCAGTGTTTTTCACATGCCTCTGGAGTATTCGAATACCTTGGAAGCTATTCGAATACTTTCTCTTGTCTTGCTTATTTTTTGTGTATGGGCATTCGAATACGGGAATAAGTATTCGATTACCATAGGCTGGCAGCCAAGCCAAACTGGCCCATCTATTCGAATAACTGGGAAGTCATTCGAATACCTTCTATCAGAAGGGTGTGTCCTTTAGTCTTTCCCAACCGTTCTATTCGAATACATCTCATGATATTCGAATAAAATCTGTTAAAGGCCACAACGCTCGGCTTTCCCTGCTCATCTATACAAATAAAACCCTCTTTATTCAAATAAACACAAATTATTTGAAAAATTTTGTGCATTTGTTGCTATATATATTGCATAGCATTAATAATCAATATATGCTAATTTCTTTGTTTGTTTTGTCTAAAAATATGCACTTTATGATATGTATGCTTAACCAAATGTAATTGGTTATTACTTTGTTGAATATATGTACTTGACAAATTTGATTAATGAAATGAAATATTTTTTGCCCTTGTGAACTCATTTATTGTTTTATTATTTTGAATGCTTATTTGCTTATGAGTTTGGCATAATGACTAACCTCTATGGATCCAAAATTGATGAATACTAAAGAAAGTACTTTGAATTATTTTGTAGGGTGTCAACTACCTCAAGCAAGCATTTAAATGGAATAAGTTCCTTCAACTTGAGGATAGTAAAGTTTAAAAGGATTCAACTTTTAAAAGGGGTGCAAAGAATCTCTATTCCCTCATGAAAATTTGAAGCTTGGAAGTTGGTGAAAGTTAAAGTCATCTACAAAAACTCAAAGAGTACACTTTTGGTGATATCAATCTATTATCCTTATTTATGTTTGAAATTTGATATCATATGCTATTTGGAGAAGTAGAGAGTTGTGTTATACCTTTACATACCTTACATGATAATTATTATTTTTTTCTAAAAATGCCTAAATAAGTTTTGATGATGATCATATGTTTCTTGATAAACTTGAATCATGCCTTAAAATGCTTAAACTATTTTTTTATTTATTCAAGTTCATATATACTTCATGCATTCTTGTTAAAGCCAATATTGCATGGTTGATAATGTGATACATGCTTTAAATTATTTATCAACCTGAATTATGCTTATAAATGGGCTTACATGATATTTGATGCTAACCTATGTTAGAGGACTTTTAAAGTTAGTTTTGCAAGTCTCTCTATGTGTTTCAAATATAGCCATCGGATTTTTACATACAAGCATATGTGGATAAACAATAAAAGTTGAATGAAATTCAAATGAAGAGGAAGATAAAGAAGACTTTCTTCAAGTGCACTAGAATGGAATCCTCAATGGAAGAAAGCTCAAACTCAAAGGACAAATAAACAAAGAACATTCTAAAGAAGCATCACTCTTTATCTAACTCAAAAAGTATCTTTATTCCTTAGCTTTTGTGGTATTCTATATGGTATGGATCATATGATACTTGTTGAAAAATTGATCTTAAATAATTATATGCTTTCTGTACATGAGAAGTATGCTTAGCATTGACAAAGTGTCTAATTGGATATTTAACTTGCTATTTTGTCATTGCATTTAGGGTGAATGATATTAGTTCTATACATGCTTTGATCCCTATAGCATATTTCATCAAGGAGATGTACTTATGTTCCTTTGACTTGGATTGATCTGTCTCAATGAATATGTGTTTTTTAATATAAAATATCTCTACCCTTCTAAAATGTTTTTGAAAATATAATGTGCTCTTGTAAAATTCCTTTTGAAAAGGGGAGGAGTTTTAAAATAGTTTTTGTTTGAGGAACTAAGAATATGTATCTTTGCCTTGCTTTACTTTATGGTATTGTGCTTACATGGTCTTCGCATACATATTTCATTTATCTATTATTTTGATAATATGCATATTTTGAGGGGGAGCTTAGCTCTTAAGTTGTTTATATCTCTTGTCTTACATCCTTGTTGATTACATAAAGTGTTTTATTACTATCATACGCAAAATGTTGACATACAAAAATATGACAAGATTGCATGAATAATCCTCTATATCTTGAAAGCATAATTATTTCATCTCTCTATTCTTGAATCATATGTAGAATCTATAAGGGGGAAAAATATTATTTTCCTTTATAAGTCTTTTTGTTGATGTCAAATAGGGGGAGTAAAAATTAGAAAGAAAAAATATGTTCTTATGTTTATTGTTTGATATGCTTATATGAATATCCATTCTTGTATATTGCTTAACATATTTTTTCTTTAGTGATTTGTCATCATCAAAAAGGGGGAGATTATGAAAATAAGTTTGCCCCAAATGATTTAATATGTTAAGTTTTGATGATGACAAATACAATACAATAAGAACACTTTGCATATGTTCTTTGTTGCATCCTATATAGAGCATATCCATTAGTAATTAGTAAATATCTTATTTGAATGTATTTATGAAAGTCTTATATGCATGTTAAACTAACTAAAGTTATACATTTATGAATCATGCATATGAAGATATTGAATTATGAATTTGGACTAACTATGCTTGTTTAAGTGAGCAATACTTTGTAGGATAGTTCAAGTACCAAGAGTGAGCATTGCAATAAGAAAGTAAAATATCTCAATTAAGCTCAACACAAGGAGAATGCGAATGCCTATTTCATAAAAGTATTGATAACGTCAAAGTCATGTCAAAGACCAAGTCTAAAGGAAGATTAAATGGTATAGCTTTTAGGACTTGGGGTCTTTATGTAAAAAGCTTTATGGATATCTCAAATATGTTTTTCAAATCTTTACAAATGGTTTTCACATGCTAAAATGTTCAAACAAACAAGTTTTGAAAAGCTCGTTATGGTAATAGTTTAAATCTATGAAAAATAGCCAAGTTTGAGTTTTACAAAACTGACCTTTGGTCACTCTTTTGATCATATCTTTCAAAATATTTTGAGTTTTATTTTGAAACTTATTTCATTTGAAAATAGACTCAAAGATCTTTCCAATAACTAATCATTTGCTTTAAACGGATAAGAAATGAAGAAGTTATGACCATTTAAAATCAGTTTTCAAAATTAGAGTGGTTTATTCGAATAAAAGATGTGTTATTCGAATAACACACCCCAGAAAACATACCAGAACGTGATTTTAAAGGTGTATTCGAATAACAAATGTGTTATTCGAATACCACGACCCAGAAAATGTTCCAGAACATGTTTGAGAAGGTTTATTCGAATAACAAACTTGTTATTCGAATAAAGACGTTAAGGAACGTAACTTTTGAAGGATTTATTCGAATAATGCTTGGCTTATTCGAATAAACATGGCCAGATTCATGCAACGACTATTTTTTATGCTTTTAATGCTGAAATAAATTATACCCAACAGCTCTTTTTCTTAGAAACTATAAATACATATTTTTAGGACATCTTTTAAAGACACCCATTTATCTGAAACAATTATTTCTTGCTTTATTTTGTGATTCATATTTTACTAAATTTATGTGCTCTTTTTCGTCAAATTTTGAGATATCCTTTGAGAGCCTCTTAGCACTTTAATTTGTATTATTTACTCTGAGTGAGAGTTTCTATTCATCGATATTTCTTTTCTTCTATATTGAGGGTGAGGTATCCTTCAAGATTTGTATAAGGGTAAGGTATCCCTTCAAAGTTTGTATAAGGGTGAGGTATCCCTGCAGGCTGAGGCTTTAGCACAAGGGTAGAGTTTCTCTATGTGTAAAAAGTGCTATTTTATGTAACGGTTGCAAGGACCTATTGAAGCTTGTATACATAGTGAAAAATCTCGGATTGTTTTTGAGGACTGGACGTAGACTACAAGTGGGTTAGTGGTCGAACCGGGATAAATATCGTGCCTACTTCTTTCTTCTCAATCTCTTTATTTTACTTAATTTTATATTATTGCACACTTATTTATCTGTTGTTCTTAAAGCTTTTATTCTTCATCTCACAATTCCTTTTCTTTTGTTTAATAGCTTAAATATTTGTGTTTATTTTAAGAGCATTTGTGAAAAGTTTTTTATACCCAATTCACCCCCCTCTTGGGTAATGGTTACCATGACTAACATTTATGATGATCTATTTGTCACACAAAGCTACTCCAAGAAACCCACATCAATCCACAACTTATGAGGGAATTAGTCATCCTTATTCCAAAGTTGCAAGTAGTGATGGAATTGTCTATCCTCAAATACTTTGATAAGGAGGATATCATCCTTCTTCACACTATCTCTAATCCAGAAATACTTCAAGTAGAGAGGGAATTATTCGTCCTCAACTACATTTCATCTAGGGAGAGCTCAAGTAAAGAAGGGAAAATTATCCGTCCTCATCCTCAATCACTCAGGTGGTAATGAAATATTCATCCTCAACCATCATTTCCAAGTCTCACCCTAGGACCAAAGATATTATAGATAATGGGTTACTCATGTAAATCAAATATCATCTTAAATTATTTGTCTCAACCATCAATTCATCAAACATGCAATGATGTGCTTATAAAGATTTTTCTTATCATCAATAATCAAATCCATCATTCAATCTCATTTGATGCAATGACATCATAAAAATCATTTATCAAATTGTTTGGATACATAATCATATCACATTTAATTGAATCATAATCTTTCAATCTAAGGTTTAAGGTTTGTATTTAGGTTACATGGGATAAGGAACTCCGTTTCGATCATTTTCAGATTAAAAACCTTAAAATAGGGTCCTGGTAATCGATTACCAAGAAGTGATAATCGATTATTCGGCCTTAGTAATCAATTACTAGTTGCCTAGAAACTTATTTCGCAGATCCAAAAGCATGGTAATCGATTACCAACTCGTGGTAATCGATTACCACTTCAAATCTTGTAGAAACAAAGCTTTTAAGTCATTCTAGCCTAAACCAAACCAATCAATATCAACAACAACATCAAACCATCACAAATATGCATCCAAATCACTCATAAAACAGGAAATCTCAATATGGGTATGGAACCCATTTTTCAAATCTTAAAACTCATCATGAATCAAACCAAGGAACCAAGTTCTCAAATCATAATCAACACACAATTATCTCTACCATTTCAAAATCATCATCCAAATCATAAGTTTCCAAAGCTTTGGAAAACAAAGGAAGAATAGAAAAGGTAAAGAAAACCTCTACCTCAACTTGAAGTCAATTTCTTCTTCCCTCTTTCCTTTTTCCCCCTTCCTCTTCCTTTTTTCTCCCCTTTTAATTCTTGTTCTTCTTGCTTTGATTTCCTCCTTCCTTTGATAGTGTGAGAACGAGAGAGTGAGCAGAGTGAGAAATGGAGTTGTGGGAGAGTGGGAAAGAGTGATAGAAAGCAATGACAAAAGTCAATAAAAGGATAAGAATTGGCAGAAAGCAATAGTAGAGAACGTGAGGAAAGTCTCAAAATAAAATCCATCTGGAAACCTTTTATCTGCTAGGAACAGTATAATCTTTTAGAAATGAATTTTCTAACATTCATAGGTGTTATAGAAAATTCTAAGATTTTATTCTATTTTTTATATTAATATTTCACCACTTTTCTTATACTGCAATATCAGTTTCTAAGCTTCATTATTCTTTCCTGAGTTAAATTAAACCTATGGAATTGAATTAAGAAGCTTTCAAATATCTATTTTAATTGTTCATAGCTTAGAAATAAATCTTCCTCATTTATTTCTATTTTCTCAACCATTTTTACAAAAGTCCAAATTTTATAGGAGCTATTTCTCTCATTTAGTGTTATAGATTTATGCTCAAACTACAACTAGCTAGTTATCAGAATTAACTAGTGTCCTATACCAGTGTTATAGAGCTTCTATAACCCTGATTAAGTCCATTAGGTTGGAGAGAATGTTACATAGAAAAGCAAGTATTATTTTCTCTCAACCTCTCTTAGTGCAAAAACAAGCTTAACTAAGCTTCCAAGTGGCTTGTACACCTCACAAGCTCACTATCACCACTCAACAATCAAAGACTAGTTTGAAGTGTTTAATACAAGTGGATAGGTCTCAAAATCACTCAAAAAGTGTATTAACACAATTTAGCTAAGCCTACAACACACCTACAAAATATTTCAGAACTTTAAGAACAAAGCAGGTAGAGAGAGTTGTTCTTCATTTATGCAGCTCTATCTTTCTCACATCATTCAACCCTCTTTTTTTCAAGCTTGGACCCTTTTATAGCTTGCAAAAAGTAACTGTTAGAAGCTCCCAATGTTTATTTGTTCTTCTTGCGCAGGTAGCCATTATTTTGTTGTCTTTTGTTGAGTCAGTTGTTCAATTAAGTTACTGCCCAAGAACTCTCTCAAAGTTCATCTTAGCTAACCTTCTTAACAACTTTCTTAAGCTTGATCTTTTCACAAAACCTCTTGTTCTTTTATTCCACCATCATCTTCATGTTTCATCTTGATATCTTGGATGATGATAGCTTCCTTTAAGTCTTTGACTTGCTCATGGATTAGTCCTTGTGGATATTCTTCATGTTCTTAAACTTTCTCATAACCTTCTCAGGATGAACTCTCTCAAGTTCTTCAGGAACTCTCTCAGGATGCATCTTGAACTTTCTCAACTCATAATTTAATCTTCACTCTCTTTAATCATCTAGAAAGCTTCCTTATAATTGATTTAGTCCTGAAAAAGTTATTACTAATAAGAAAACTCCACAAATATCATGTTAGCAAAATTAATATACTTAAGAGAAAATATTCATAATTTTTAATGTAGTTGTTATCATCAAAACATAACTTGCAAGCTTAGCCTTAAAAGGTCTTTGGAGCTTACTGATCATCTATGTAAACCTCCATAATCTATCAATCATATCATGAAAAATAGTATTCATTTCCCTTTGGTAAGTTGGCCCTATATTTTTTAACCCAAAGGCCATGACTGCCCATTCATAAGTTCCCAATGCCCCAGGATATCTGAAGGCTATTTTTGGGATGTCATCTAGGCTATAAAGATTTTATTATAACCAAAATGTCCATCCATAAAACTCATTATTCGGTGACCTGAGGTCGAATCTATCAATATATTGGCTATAGGAATTTAGTACTCATCTTTAGGTGTTATTGAATTTAAATTTCTAAAATCGACACAAACTCTTATCTCGCCATTTTTCTCAATTACTAAAACTATATTCGAGATCCATTTGGCATACTTGGTAGTTCTAATGAACTTAGTTTTTAGCAAGCATTCAATTTCTTCCATCACCTTCAGGGCTACCATTGGGACGAAGCGTTGAGAAGCCTACTTAAAAGGTCTAAATCTTGGTTTAATTGGAAGGCGATGTTCGACTAGCTCCCTACTTAAAAGCAGCATTTTATGGTAATCCCATGCAAAGTAATCTTGGTACTACTTTAACAATTCAACCATTTTTCCTCACATTTGGGGTGTAAGTAGCTTGCTTACATAAGTTATTTTTTTGTCTTCTTCAATTCCTAAATTCATTTCTACTATAGGATCATGCACCTCCACTTTCTTAATGTCTTCCCTTAGAGGCCACTTATCAAAACTAGTGGGTCCATCACATCCTTTTTCATGATTTGGCCTTGGGAATCATCCTAAAACCTCCCCTATCAAGGAGGCAAACTTCAATTGTCTCAAGGCCGAAGCTTTTGGCATCTGAAGCTACTAGCTTCATAAAAAGACTATATTCCTTATAGTCCAGATTGAATTATTGACTAAAGCATGGGCTATCATCTGCAGGAATAACTTCGACATTGCCTTCTTTGTTCCATAAAACTAATTTTTGGTGCATAGTCAAATGAATAGCACCCACAGTATGAATCCAATCCCCACCCAACAGCATGTTGAAAGTAGATTTTAATGGCATAATTCCCACTTTTATGTTTAACATAACTACCCCCTTTGAAAGGGCCCTTCGCCTATTGAAATATGTTACCACTATATTCATGGGCATCAGCTCTGATGTTTTCCTTCCTAGCTTGTTAAACATTGACTTCAAAATCAAGTTTACTGCTACCCCTCCATCAATTAGTACTTTGTTGATAAGTCTACCGTCGATGTGTGCTTTTATATGCAGTGGTCTCAAATGCTCCATCTCTTCAGGTGAAGGCTTAGTAAAACTTGTCTCTTGAGAAAATACTATCACCATTACTTGCTCCAGAACCCAGAGCCCATCAGAATCGCTATCGTAATCTTCTTTTGGATTCCTGACAACTTAATAGTATTCATAGTCATGAAGCAACACAGATACAATATTTACTTGGGCCTTGGTGTCCTTTGATTTTTCTGACATTATTATTTCCTTTAAGAATTCAGTCAATTCTTCCTCTAGCAAGTCATCAACTTCTATATCAATTTCAACATCAAATAAGTGAGCATTTTCTTTCTCGGGACTTTTTAATCTTTCTTCCCATTGTTTCTCATCCTTATCAACTTGTTTGATTTTCTCACCCTTGGTTTCCTTTTCTAAAGGGAATAATACTCTAGCTACCTTTTCGGATTGTTTCTTAGGTGCTTTTTTTGCATTCTAACTCCAACAGGTCTTTATTTATCATGATGACCTCTAAGGATTTCTCAGAGAAATCATCATTCTTAGCATTAGTAGTTGTCTTTTTCTTCATCAGAGGCAACTTTGTCGACTTGCTTGCAGCCTCCAATTTTCACTATTCAACGAGAAGGCCCAACCAAAATACACTTCGATTTCCTTTTAGCTTCCTCAGCAGACTTATAAAATAGTCGATAGGCATGCACATTTTGCCCTTATATCCTTTGTTATTATTCTACGAAGGAACTGTGATGCGGATTAAAAGGTGCAAACCCAAGTGCAGATTGTTTCAAGTAATAAATTATCGAGAGTTCGAGGTCGATCCACAGGGAATTGATGAAGAAAAATTCTTTAACGTAAGGTAAATATTTTGTCACAACAATAAAAGTGATAAAACTTAGTCACAAATTAAAAGGATTTACTTAGGTTAGGAGATCCACTCTTGGTAAGTAAAATAAGGATAAGATTAATTCTTTTTATAACTCAATTAGAATCCACACATAATGGAGGTACCAATCGAAAAATATAACATTCGAAGTTCATTTAAGATTATATACATAATTATATTATGATACCTTTAATCATCTATTAACACCACCACTTATAAATGGGCTCAAGCATTCATTGTGTCAATATCTTGTCTACAACAAATCAACATCTCCATTTTACAAGGAGAGTTTCTAAATCAATTGGAAACAAAATATAATACATATAATGGCTACTTGATAATATATCATTTAAGCATAAGAAAGATATTAATCTAATCTTATTTCATTACTAAGAGCTTCACTTTTTCACCCAAGTAAAATAAAAATTAGTTACTCATAGACAAGAAGAAAGAAAGAAGAAGAAGAAGAAGAAGAAGAAGAAGAAGAAGAAAAGAAGAAGAAGAGGAACATAACTTTAATTTAGAACAAAAGAAAACTACAACAAGATAAATAAACAACACAATAGCATGATCTTGGCCTCTAAGACCAAGACCTAAAATAATCAGCCAACACTCCCTTTTATAGAGGATTAGGATTCAAAATGACAAGGGGACTGATTCATGAGTGAGTGAATGAGTGGAAAATGAGTGGAAAATGCCAAATGACTTTTGATGAGTGGAAAATTATGGAGATTCTTTGTCTCCAAAATCATTCAGTTCTGAAGTCATTGAATGCATCAGAATATTGAAATATGATCTTCATGAAAGTTGTAGGCTTTTGTCTTAGCTTTCAAATGCCACTAGAATTACCTTAAAAGACCACCTACAAACCGAGATATGGCTAATTACTGCACAGTGTTCAGGCCTAGTTATAGCTCCTCTGTTCTGATTTTCAAGCCCAATATGACCTTCAAGGAGTCCGAATTGAGTCTTGTATTCTTCTTAAAAGTGGTAGATATATGTTTTAACTTGCAGATACCAAAATTTTAGCCCAATCCAGATCTTAAACCACGATTCATGCTCTGATTACTGCACACTGTTTAGGTTCCAATCACAACTCATATTCTAACTTCTAAGCCCAATTAGTTCCACTAGATGTCCGACTTTGGCCTAAAGCTCTTATGAAAGTTGTGGAGTTCTCTCTTATCTTTCCTATGAGGTAAATTACATAATTATTAGACATTTAGAACTCAAGATATAGCTAAAATACAAAACAGTGTAAGATGTAAATCATGCTAAAAAATCAAATAAGTCCAATTTGAGTCCAAACTTATAAAACATAACCAAGCTCAATCAATTAAGTACATGGAGAGTGTAAATGACTAAAAATGAAGGTTTATTAATATATCAAATATATGCTTATCAAATTCTCCTATACTTAGATTTTTGCACCCTTGGGCAAAATACATATGATCAAAACTAGGGAACAAAGAAAGACAACACAAACTCAAAAGCTAAAAATTCTAAAAGACTCAATTTCTAATAATATTCAAGAATGAAGAGCAACCAATCATTCAAGGAATTAAAACATTTATGAGGTAACGCTTCTTCACATCTCAAACCAACAAGCAAGGAAACTTCAATTGAAAAGCATAAGTCAAGAATGATAGATCTTCACAAGATTCAGTCTCAATCCCTCAAGTGTTTAAAAGGTAGGTATTTCACTCAATTCAACCCATGAAAATTGCACTGTCATAAGCTTGCTTATCCTCTACTTCTCCACTACTCAGAATACATGTACACATAAATCATGAGGACTTTATTCAATGTTATAATGGGATCAAGGTAAAAGAGAAGGTAATATGGATATGACAAGTTAAATACTAAAGAGAATAAAAGAGGATAAAAGTTGAGTTCAATTAATAAGCATGAAAGTTCATCCCAACTCTACCTAATACAAATTTTCTTTACATATTCTTTTCCTTTCCTTTATTGCCTTGTTGGCCCTTATTTACATATTTTTTATTTTTTTTGATATTTTTTTTTGAAGAAGAACATGATATATACATTTTTTAAGTAAACATTTTTTTTACCATTCTGCACACACACCCCCATACTTGTTCAAGAACTCATCCAATGACAAAGCTAATATTTTCTTATTCCTTAAGGTCGGGTAAGAGCATGATTTTTCATTTAAGGCACATAATGAGTTTAAAACAAAGAATGATCAAATAAGCTCAAAGAGGTCAAGTAAGGGGAAATAGTTATTTCCAATTCTTTATATTGGCAGGAATCAGAGAATTTTCAAGAAGCCATAAGAGTACTTGATATCATATTGAAACAATATGCTGCTGAGCAAGGCTGCCTATTTGTGCGCCAATCATTCTTGGCTATTTGGTTAAATTACCTATTTCAAGAAAAATGTCTCAATCATGTTTATGTATGCATGTGAAAATGTAGTCTCAAAAAGAATTAAAGCAAGTTCTAGAGTAACAATTCCATGAGTGAAAATCACACAAAAAAGAAAAAAATGGTACAAATATTCAATCCATTCATCAATAGGCTTAAAATCTCGTAAGATTTATTTCTATCATTCTCAATCCACCAATTCAAGATCCACAACCAAGCATCTGGTTTTTAAGAAAGAAGACAATTTACTCAATCATGCAAATTTTCCCAAATTTGAATTGCTACTTGCACACAACATAATTGTCTACCTAATTACTTCTTACTTTGCCACCAATTTTGATGCATCTCAAGAATAAATAATTTACTCCTTACTCTGTCATCCTTAATTAGTTTTGCTATTAGTAAGTTATTGACAAACATATAAATAAACACATTTCCTAATTTTTTTAAAGGTTTTTTTTCTTTTTTTTTACACAACTATCCTTCCTCCCAACCAGATCACAACATTGTCCTCAATGTCAAAATAAAGATAGGTAAATGATAGAAGATAGTACCTGTTCTTGTAATTACTAAAAAGAGAAACCTAACACAAATTTAAACAAAAACAAAGTACAATAAATAAAACCAAAGCTTGCAATTATTTAAATAATTAGAGTGTCTGATCTGGCTTGCTTTTCATACTGCTTCCCTCACCGCTTCCTTCTTACCAATCTATCTGAGCTGTTACTGGATCAGGTTCATAAACAAAAGCTTCTAATTTATCAATCAACTTATCAACAGTGGAAGCAGAGATAATGAGTCGTCTTGCCAAAGGTGTGATAAATTTCTGTTCCACAACATAGTCAAGAAAAAATAATAAAAGATTAAAGAAATTATTAACATTCAACAAACCTATGGGTTTATGGTGGATGTTCAGTTGGGCCCAAAAGATACTTTGAAAAACTTCTTCTAAAGTACCAAAATCACCCGGTAAGGTAATGAATGTATCAGAGTTTTCAAGCATTGTCTTCATTCATCCATGCATATATGATACTTGAATTTCCAGCCCAATTGTCTTTCCAATGATGTTCCTTCGAGTTAAAAGTTCAGAAATGATACCTAAAACTTAACCATCTCTTATATGTGCAGAAAGTGATACAGCTCCCATTAACCTAATGCTACCTCCCCCATATACTACATGAATATTCCTTGTAGCAAGTATTCTACTAATAGTGTTTGCTGCATTTACAAACTCTAAACCCTTCCCATAACTTGTCCCACAAAATACATAGATACTGGTAAGTCTACAAACAGAAGAAGAATATCTCTCTATTTCTACACTCACACTCTCTTTGAATGATTATGAGTTAGAGGAAAGTGAAGAAAAAGAAGTGTTTAAATAGGGAAGAGAATAGAAAAAGTAATGATAGCACCTATATGGGTAGGTTGGCTATTGTCAGAAAAGTTTAAAATTAAGAAACACCATTTTTTTTGTTTTTTTTTTACTTCAAGAAAACCACCAGGGTAAAAAAGACTAGAAACCCCTGAAAGACCCTACTTAAAGGATTATCTGTCCAAAACCAAAATACAACAAAATCATACAAAGATAAAATAATAATAACAAATGATGATATACATTTATGTACAGGTTTCATGGCATTTCTTTATACTGCGCATCAAGAATGCAGTAGCCTTCACAATTTTACCACCCCTTGAAAGAGACATCAAATTTCTTTAAGGAATTTCAGACTTAAGGCACTCCTCCCGCTTGTGGGATATCATAGCCTATGCATCGTCCCTCTAGTTAAAGAGAGAAAATCTAAATATGACAACCAGTGACCACAGCCAGTGGAGCTACGCTCAGGAACCTAATAAATTAATACCAGGAATTAACCTCAGAGGCATTGTCACGCGAGAATGCAAACACAGGACGCTTCTATCTATCCATCAATAAGCAGAGCCTATGGTTTAAAACTTGGGAATGCTTGCATGGCTCTTTATCGAGCATAGCACACAAACCTTGTTTACGGACTAACGTGCAAAGGTCCACCTGAGTCAATGACAGGACTGTCGCTAGCAGGGGCTCCTAATCTAATTACAAACCAAGTACAACCAAAGTTTCACCCTCTTTTTTTTTTTTTTTTTTTTTCTTTTTTTTTTCTTTTCTTTTTTTTTTTTTTTTCTTTTTTTTCTTGAAGATGTACAAGATAATATATACATTGTGATTGTGGCTCACATCTTCCTTTGGTTTTACATTCAATAACGGCTTAAATGCCTTCTATGAGTCAAGGATAAGTTTCCCATCCAATTTTCTTATAAATTGGCAAACAAGGTCTTTTTGAGTCAGATTCTCAAGACTGTAATGCTCTTGCTCGTCCCTAAAAAGATTTCACAAATTAAGAAGTTCATGATGCACAACTCCACAAGAATGCATCTTAAGAGTCAATAAGATATCATTTAATGACTCCTTACTCAGCCAATTCTTAATAAAGTATATTTTGTCTTCTCGATTTGCAGAAACCATTCCCAAAGAACGACATCACACGTTTGTAACAAACTTGCATTCTTTTTGCTCTTCTCCTTTTTGAATACGAACTTTTACCGAGACCCGGCATGTATGGGACAAATGAATTTAAAGATTCACCAGCTAAACGAACCTTTGCTTCGATTATCCAACATATATCTTCTAGGATGCCCTTGTACATTAACAGTCCCAGTCTTTCACACCTAGCTTTGTAAATTTTTATTAGAGCATTTTGAGGAAGAGAAAGAAAATGTTTACCAAGATTTGAGATAATGTCATCCATTTTAAAGGAGATGGAATCAATTATTATAGAAAACTGAAAAACAAACCGACTTAAGAGCCACGGAGTACCGTTATCTGCCACTTAACCAGAAACACAAAGAACTCAACAACTTAGTTTTTCATAAATGGTTTGAGTCTTTATCCATTGACCTTAAATACACTATCATTCCTAGGATTCTCAATGTCTATGACCCCATGAGGATACACATGTTTGACAATAAAAGGGTCACGCCACCTAGATTTTTTCAGGGAATAGGTGAAGACGAGAATTATAAAGCAGAACTTTTTTGACCAATTTCAAAAGTTTTTCTCAAAATTGATTTGTCATGAAAAGTTTTTACTTTAGCTTTATAAATCTTTGTATTTTCATATGCATCATTTCTCAATTCCTCAACAATAAAAAAACTTCAATGATAATGATAGGGTTCAGAGGTATCCTGTTTCGCTTAGAAATAGAACCATATTTTTGACAGTTCTCATAACTTTTTCAAAATGTATAGCTGTCTTTAAATAAAGTGGGCCAATAAAATTCACACCGCAAGATTTTTGCAACTGTTTTCTTTGAAGAAAAGTAACCTCCACATGCTTTTGAGTGACAAAATTTAATGACATTACCTACCTCACTATTGGGCACACATCTCCAAATGATTTGATCAGGATAATTGAGGCGGGATCTTTCATATTGTAAGAAAATTGATTATGTTAGCAAACCAAGGCTTGGAATTGACAGAAAATAAAAATTCATCTAGAAAAGAATCATTGATAGGTGTGATATCAAAAGGTGAGTCTGTTGTAAGTATGGACAAATGATCTGCAACAACATTTTTGGCTTCTTTCTTATCTTTTATTGTGATGTTGAATTCTTGAAGTAACAAAATTCACTATATCAACCTAGGTTTGCAAAAACTTATTGATAAAATTGACAAATGCACTGAATCATCAAAGAAATAAAGTAGTTGATTAAGAGGGAAAAAAACACTAAAACGCACAAAATTAAGAAGGAAAAAAGAGAACAAAGCACATGAATGCAAAACACATTAAGGATGTAAAGACATAAAATTAAAACATTAGGGATCTGACTTCACTTAATTCAACAATCTATCATAGATAATAGAATAGCTTTGGGACCTTCATTCTAATTAATTTCTAATTATTCAATTGATAGGGAGAATCTAGTAATTAATTAAAACTCAATTCCTTGGTCTAAACCTTAATTCTTAAAGGCATGACCTTTACTCTATGAATTCTCATAAAAAATATCACAATTCTCTCACACAACCTATAACATCCATTCCTAAATGATTAAAAATCATGACACTTATTATTTATGGTCTAAGTCATATGCAAACCTTCTGATTCGACATACACCTCACTAGATCAATTTATGAGTGGTCAATTCATAAAAGCATTAAGAATCATAATAAGCATTCAAATTGAATAAAAAAGAAATTAATTAAAATTTCAATCTTACTACATGTCGATTAAATTAAGTTATATCTTCACCCTAGAAACACACAAATTTAACCACACATGACAATAGAGAAGAAGAAATAGGAAGAATAAAATAAAAATATATACAGAGCTCAACCTTCCATAAAAAAAATATTAATAAGTAGGCGATATACCTATCATGGTTAAAAAAATAATAATAATATTATTATTAACAAGTAGGTGGTAAACCTATTATTAAATATTAACAAAGATGTGGTATAACCCAACCACCAAATAAATATTAACAAGGAGTAAGTAAATATTAACAAGGGTATGGTATAAACCAACCACCAAAAAAAATTACTAAGCTGATAAATTAAAAAAAATTGAAACAAGTAAAATAAAATGCTAGAAGCAGGTAAATTAAAATGTTAGAAAGTTAGTAAGAGAGTTAGATAGTTAGTAAGTTAGTAAGTAAGAAAATTAAAAGGTTAGTTAGGTTAGAAAGTTAGAAATAAAATACAAAAAGTAAAGTACTGAGAAAATAAAGTGCAGAGAAAGTAAAATAAAGAAAATAAAGTGTAGAAAATAAATTTAAAATATAAAAATTGAAGAATCAAAAGCCGATTTTTTGCTCCGTGAGAGAGAAGAGAAGAAAAAAGATTATTTCATTAATGATTGCAGATTATAGAGGGAGAAAGGAGAGTTTCTCTCACTAAATTAGTACGTTAGTATGTATAAAGAAAAAAATAAAAGAGTAAATATATATATATACAAAATATTTACATAATAAATTTGTTCTTCAAATTAAGTCCTTAGCAATGGCACCAAAAACTTGATACGGATTAAAAGTTGCAAACCTAAGTACAAGTTGTTTCAAGTAATAAATTCTCGGGAGTTCGAGGTCGATCCACAGGGAATTAATGAAGAAAAATTATTTGATGTAAGGTAAATATTTTGTCACAATAATAAAAGTGATAAAACTTAGTCATAAATAAAAAAGATTTACTTGGGTTAGGAGATCCACTCTTGGTATGTAAAATAAAGACAAGATTAATTCTTTTATAACTCAATTAGAATCCACACATTATGGAGGTTCTAATCAGAAAATATAACATTCAAAGTTCATTTAAGATTATATAGGTAATTATATTATGATTCCTGTAATCATCTATTAACACCACCACTTATAAATGGGCTCAAGCATTTATTGTGTCAATATCTTGTCTACAACAAATTAAGATCTCCATTTTACAAGGAGGATTTCTAAATCAATTGAAAACAAAATACAATACATATAATGGCTACTTAATAATATATCATTTAAGTACAAGAAAGAGATTATCTAACCTTATTTCATTACCAAGAGTTTCACCCTTTCACCTAAGTAAAATGAAAATTAGTTACTCATAAACAAGAAGAAAGGAAGAGAGAAGAAGAAGAAGAGGAACATAACTTCAATTTAGAATAAAAGAAAACTACAATAAGATAAATAAACAACATAATAGCATGATTTTGGCCTCTAAGGCCAAGACCCTAAATAATCAACCAAGGATCCCTTTTATAGAGGATTAAGGATACAAAATGACAAGGGAGTTGATTCATGAGTGAGTGGATGAATGGAAAATGAGTAGAAAATACCAAATGACTTTTGATGAGTGAAAAATTATGAAGATTCTTTGTCTCCAAAATCATTCAGTTCTAAAGTCATTGAATGCATCAGAATATTGAAATATGATCTTCATGAAAGTTGTAGACTTTTGTCTTACCTTTCAAATGCCGCTAGAATTACCTCAAAAGACCACCTACAAACCGAGATATGGCTAATTATTGGATAGTGTCCAGGCCTAGTTACGGCTCCTCTATTTTGATTTTCAAGCCCAATATGACCTCCAAGGAGTCCGAATTGAATCTTGTATTCTCTTGAAAGTGGTAGATATAGGTTTTAACTTGCAGATACCAAAATTTCAGTCCAATCCAGATCTTAAAGCACGATTCATGCTCCGATTACTACACACTATTTAGGTTCCAATCATAAAACATGTATTCTGACTTCTAAGCCCAATTAGTTCCACTAGATGTCCAATTTTGGCCTAGAGCTCTCATGAAAATTATAGAGCTCTCTCTTATCTTTCTTAAGAGGTAAAATACATAATTATTAGACATTTAAAACTTAATATATGACCAAAATATAGAGACAATGTAAGACGTAAATCATACTGAAAAAATCAATTAAGTCTAATTTAATTTCAAACTTACAAAATATAACCAAGCTCAATCAATTAAGTACATGAAGAGTGTAAATGACTAAAAATAAGGGTTTATTAATGTATCAAATATGTGCTTATCAAACTACATCATTGTTTCTTTGGATCTTTAATACATATGAGGAACTTTAGATAAGTACAGTGTAACACCATTAAAATTTCAACCTAAAACTTATGAATAATAATTACATAGAAATTCAAAAATGTGTGTGTGTCCATGTGTAAGGTGTGCACATGTACAAGTGTGTGTGCATGTGTGTGGGTGTGTATATGCACGTACGTGTGTGTGTGTGTGTGTGCATCATGAAACCTTGATACCTTACGTTAAAGTGAACAATAAATGTGTCATGTGATTGAATTTAGAACATGTGAATTGCATGGACTTATGTGCACATGTGTGTCTTAAAATAATTAAATAAAGCTTATGATAAAAAATAATAATAATAATTGCATGTACTTGATAATTAAAAAATAGAAATATGAAGAGACTTGCTCTTTAAAAGGACTAGAATCCTCTTCAAATAAAATAATAATAAACTTAAAATATCCACACATGTGAACTAATAAAATAATGTTACTTTTAGAAGAATATCTAGACTTGACCAATAAGAGAGAGAAAAGGTAGAACCTAGATTAATCATTAGTGTGTAAAAAAGCCTAGTGTAAGTTAAAGCCTAGGATTGGTAGATTTGGGTGGCACCATTAATGAAAGGTTAATACTTTAATTAAGAAAAACCCACCCCCTTCTGCTATAAATAGGCCATTCGGCCAAGCCCCTCATGCACACACCAAGAGCATTTTCTCACAAGAACATAGAGAGGAGAGTAAGAAAGAGTGAGGCCGAGAGTAAGAGAGAGTGAGGTTGGGAGTGAGAGGGAGTAAGGAAGAAAAAAAATTAGCAGAAATGCTAGGATTTAGAGCTATCATCAAGCAACTCGGTCACCTATCTCCCTAGAGATTTCACACCACTGGAGGTAGGAAGGAATTCATAGTTGTTCCTTCTACTAGTCATTACCATGTGTTTTTAATTTTGGATTCACTATGTGTGCCATTGGGTCTTGGATTCTAATGCTCATTTGTGATTGTAGATTGAACTAAGATTGATTCACTTCTTGGATGAAGTTTTGTAATCTTGAATGAATAATGAAATTGGTTGCTTGATTTGCTTAATATTTAATAAATTTATTGGTCATTGAGGAAGGGTGAATTCGTCCATGACTAGGTATTTGAGAGGGAAGTTAGTTTAATAATTGGATTTGAATGGTTATGTATAAGTTTTACATGACTTATGATTTAGGGGAGAACTTTGTTAATATTCCTTAATTAGGTCACTTTGGATTAATAATTGATGCATTATTATCATGAATGAATTCGTATGTGAAATTGACTGATCTTAGAAAGCATGTTAATTTTCGGCCATGATTAGGTACCATAAGAAGAACTTAATTTTGAATGCTTGATTTGATTAATTGATTATGGTTTGAAAGCATATTGAATTTGGCCATGTCTTATAAATTAGGATAGGAGTTTGTAAAAATGAAATTGATGCTTGATTTAATCTCTAGTTCATGAATATATGTGAATTGGATTGATAAATTTAGCCATGACTTAGTAAATAGGATAGAAGTCGAATTGTTACTTGATTTGAACCTTAGTACTAATTTGCATGGTGGCTTAACTAAATTAATTGATACTTAAGCAGTTAGGATTTAAAAATAAGTAATGGTTTGATTCTTAGATCAAGTGATGGGCTTCATCTAAATTTAGACGTTATACTCTTAATTAAAGAAATATTAGTATGAGTAATCTAGAAAGAAAATGGTACTTGATAACCTTGGTTGCTTTGAAATTGCTTGATAAGAATTGGAATGTGAATGATGGTGTTGGTTTCAGCCAAGGCATGAAAATTACCTAAGAATGTTGTTTATTTTCTTTTTGGAGTTCTTGGACTTGTTAAAAGGTGTGAAACTAAACTTGAATAAGGGAATGTGATACTTTGATGATGACTTGAATAAATAGATATTGAAAAGCACCAAAATATGAATTTGAGTTGTGTTGATAATGCCTTGCATGAATTGCTTGTGTTTGAAATGCATAGTAATATGATTGGGGTGAAATGATGACTTGAATAAATAGATATTAAAGAATGCCAAAATGTAAATTTGAGTTATGTTGATAATGCCTTGCATGAATTGATTGTGTTTGAAATGCATAGAAATGTGAATGGTATGAAAGAATAAATGCTTTATGTACCAAATGCTTGATTGTTTGAAATGCTTTCTTAAAAATGCTTAGTATATAGCATTCGGCCATGCCTAGAAAAGAATAAAGGAATGCACGATTTTGTTCACCATTATAAGAAAAATGAAAGAAAGTTCTTGTTAAGAAAAATGGCCCTTCAGCTAAGAGAAGAAATAAATGCATTCATGTTTGTTCTTGATATTCCTTAAGTGGAATAAAAAAGAAGGAAAGGATCCTCAGTAAGGGAGGTGATCCAACTAGAAGTGGTTACTCACGTGCAAGCGGTTTATCACACTTTGTCCATGCTCCTATAATAGTTGTTACACAAAGAAAGAAAGAAAGAAGTCGAGAGGCGCTCTTGACAAAGTGAGATCACAAGGATTTGAACATGTGACTAGAAAGAGAATTTGGATCCATTGTAGGAACTTAGGTGTAGGCATATAGTCATATGATTGGATTTTGTTTGTGATTGAAGCAAGTGCGTCATTAAATTTCTTGGGAAAGACTTAACAAGAAGGAAATTGATGACTATGTTTACTTTCTTACTGAGAGTTATTTCTCACCCCTTTTGTGGTACTTTTAGAGATTCAGGAGCAATCGTGAACATCTTGTACATCGTGATCTAGATTTGCTATGTCTAGGTCTATGTCCTAGAGGCAGAGGGTTTTGTTCTAGTCATGGTTTCCACTGCCACTTAAGTCCATGATCAATAGATGTAGTTGATATGTGGCTTGCCTAGCCAATTTTGACATTTTGTAATGCCCCAATGGGCATAGAAGTCCCTAGTTTTGTACTTAATGATTTGACAAGGTAACTTACTTAATGATTTGACAAGGTGACTTAGTCACAATATGGTGCCTAGGCTTAGGAAGCTTGTACTTAAACGTTTTGTATGAACCTTTGAACTTTATGTGGTACTTTCGGCTAGTATTAATTTCATGCTTAGATAAATGGTTTCTCTTTACTTATCTTTTTGTAAGCTAAACGCTAATTATGATGTTTTCGTGCTAACTAGGATTTTATCATAAGCTTAAGCTAGAAGTTTTAAAATAAAAAGTTTGCATGTAATAACGTGGTTGGGAGTATTGGGAAAGAAATAAAGATGAACTACAATATAATTCTAAGCAAGACTAAGAACTTGATACCCCTAGTCACGGTGTTACATCCAGCGCTCGACAATACCTTGATCCTTTTTGGTAGAAGGATCATAATCGATGCGGATTATATTACATGACACCTTAAGTTCCATAAAGCTAATTGAAAAGTCAAATAGGTCTGAGTCGATTTTCATGGTGTTCTTGTCCTTTTTCGTAAACTCAAGGATGTCTTCCTTCAGGATGCACTAAATTAAATCCCTAAAACAAATGCAATTATTAGTAGAATGCCTAAAATCATGGTGAATTTTACAATATTTCTTATTTTTAATCTCATGTGCAGGAAGAATAACATGATTTCCTTTTAATCTTAATTGGTTATATTTCAATAACAAATCAAATATTTGATCAACCTTTGTAATGTCAAATGAATACATTTTTGGACCTACAAAGCCAATTTTCTCTATAACCTTCACCGGTTTTAAAGCCTGGCAACTATAAGGAAGCCCATCTTGCAATTCTGCCACTATTATCCCTTCTTGACTAAAGGCTTCTTTAACTTCTTCATCACATTGGACTATGTGTGTCCTCTCTCTCTTATTTTGTGGCTTCAACATTTCCTTCTCCTCTTATAAACATTCAATTTGTCAAATTTTATTGGCCAATTGTACCATACCATCAAACTATTGATTGACTAATTTCTTTTTAATAAAGAAACCTAAGCCTGAAGCTGCAATTTTGACTATTTTCAATTCAGGAATTGGAGTATAACATCGACTCTTTAACTGCCTAAATCTTGCCAGATAATCATTGATCGATTCTTCAGGCATTCGCTTGACATTAAGTAATTCTATCAAACCTACTTTCATTTCAGTTCTAAAGAACTATTCATGGAACATCCTTTTCAAGTTGAGCCCAGGAATGGATTGACCTCGTGGGTAAGGTCGAATAACATATGAAGGCATTCTAAGTTAGTGAGTTAGGAATTACCTTCATCTTGAGGTATTCATTTGATGCTAAATCTCCACATTCTATAATGAATCTAGAAACATGTTCAACAAATGACTCTCCACCTTCACCAGAAAACTTGGTGAACTTGGGAACTTTATATCCCCTAGGCAATTCCAATTGATTTATCCAATATGGAAAAGTCGAAGCAAATTGTGGATGAAACATGGGGCCGACATTGAACCCAAACCTAGTTAAGGCTTGTTCGATGACCCAATTAATATTTTGATCAGGGAGGACCAATGGTCGACCCGATTAACCCACTTATTGAACCAAGGCATTGCGAGTACTATTAGTTACCTCTATCAACGAGCTAAGAACTATGTTTATTTGTTAAGTTAACATATGAACCATATCATGATTGTTCTCATTAATCTATTGTCTCATGGTAGCCAAAGTTTGGACAGTTTGGTTTTTACTTGATGATAGTGTCAGCATTCCTCTCGTCATTACTGGAAATATAGGTCCAAAAAGTCAAGTTACGCCTCCTTTGACACCCTTTGCAGGTCTACCAGAAAATTCTAGCTACTGGAACCAGCATTATTCGGACCAGGTAAGTTTTTTATAACATTCATATATGAAAGATAACAAGGGTTAAAACCTATATTTGAACTGAACACCGAAGTTTCACCAACAATTGGAATTGCAATTAGAAGGGTATATGTAGTAGTGATTACTGGCAAAGTACTTGAGATGCCAGTGGTCATAGGCATTTTATACATAGGTGCAAAGCTAGGATGATAACTATAATTTTGAAGATCAACCTACCCATATGCCCCCCAGTGTTTATCCTACTCGACGGTACAGCAGTTATGACTGCCACAGTTGACACATGTATTTCTTAACTTCTAGTGCAGTCATAATTGTGTTTTTGGGATCTGAGTTTGTAATATCATTTATGGACATATTGGAGGCTTTTGTACTACTTCTTAATCGTGGCATAAGATTTGACACTTACGGTTTTAACAAGTCTCACAGGGCATGTCAATTTGTTTTCATCAGATTTCAGCAATCTAGTCAACGGTGTGATTTCAAAATCTCAATTTAGAGAAAGGAATCATTTCCCCCTATAGGCTCTCTGTTTTTACACAGTGTCTAAATTCATGAATGCAAATGTCAATTCAACGAAATGCACAATGCCATTAACATGTATAAGAAATAGTAATTTTGATTTAACTAAAAGGAAGGAGTACAACTTACAAAGTTGTAAGAGTTATAGTAACAACAAAACATCAAATGATAAAACAAACTAAAGAACAAAACAAAAAGAAAAAATTTCTAGAAATATAAAGGCGCTTGAAGGACTCTTTTCTTGCTATGTGTGTGAGGAGTCACGAGTGTGAAGCCTTGTTTCTTTCTTCAAATCTGCTATTTATACTTCCTCTAACTATCATCGTTCTCGTTTCCTTTTGAAATTTGAAAGTTCTATGATTTAGGCGCCTTCACAGTTATTGATATTCTTTTTCCAAATTAACTTCCATGTTTCCCCTCTTACAATGTGTCTTTAGCTGTTACATGTAGTTTTAGATGGTTTATTGAAGTTCTTGGTGGTTAGTGGCCTTTGCTTTGATCCATATGAACCCAGACTTAGATTGACTATTCCCTTAGTGTCGACTTTCTTTTCCTGCATCGAGCTTCTTACTGGCAAAGTACATGTTTATCCTGCTTATTATTCCATTCTATGTGAGTCCTTGCCTCTTTTTTCTATGTTACTAAAAATTTCAAAATACCCTTAACACTATATCAATCAAAGAATACTTTAGTTTTAACTTGAAGAGGTTGTGTGTCCAAGAATACTTATACTCTTAGCCTAGAAAGGCTGTGTTGTTCAAATAATACTCATACATAGTGAAAAATCTCGTTGATGAGTTGGGGACTAGACGTAGCCCATGTGGTTTAGGGTGAACCAGTATAAATTTATTGTGTTAAGCTCTTCTCTTATCTTGTTTATTTTACTTGCTTTGATATATTTGCATGTCTACCAAACAAGTTTCTACAAGTTATTACATAACCATTTTTTAAAACTTGCACTTAAAAAACTAAGAGTTTGAAACTTAGCTTAATCTCTGGTATTGAGCTCTATCTTTCCTTACCTATCCTTATTAAGTTGTTTGGGTAGTATATCGTCTCTATTCAATTAGTTTTTACAAGTTAAAGACTAAGTGTTTCACTAAGACTAACTCAACCAACTAAATGTTTTGGAAACTAAAGTTTATGCTAGTTTTGATTTTCTTAAAATACACCTTTGAAGTGTTGGTGTAAGTTAATAAGTTTCAAAATGTGTTTTGGAGAGCTACCCATTGCATATTTTCAATTTTATAATAGTTAGATATAATCTGAACAAGTTGAGAAAGTTCAACCTTCTCAACTATAACATGTGTTATCTGTGAACTTTCTCAACTCCAAGTCTTTAGACTTGAGAAAATTTGATAAAGTTTTTTGTGGTTGTAGAATTTCTAAAGGATGAAGGAGCACAATTCAACCCTCTTCTTGTGCTTTTGCTAGCTACAATGCATCTCCTTAGTATTATGCTCACTAGCCATAATCATATTTTTATCCTCAATTTTAATATGCATAATTGTTTCTTGCAATGTCATGGCTTTTCTCTTTTTCATAAATGTAAGCTTATAATCCTTACAAGAATCTAGCAATTTATCAACAAGAGTTTAAGAGACAAACCTTTTAGGTAGGATATCCCCTTCCTTGGCAAGATCATCTACAAGCTTAGTAAACTTATTAATTTGAGAAGTAACATTCTTATCATCAACTATTTGGAATCTGTTAAAATTATGCACAAGAGATTTCTTCCTACCTTCTTCCTCATAAATATATTTTTGAACTAATGCATCCTAAATATCCTTAGCATGAGTGTAATGACAATAAATATCATACAAAACATTTGATAAAACTCTAAAAATGGTATGCCAACATAATTTATCAGTCATTTGCCAACCCTCGTAAGTGTGTTGGTAACTTTTGGAATGTTCATCTAGCTGAGGATCTGCCAAAACAAAATTGATTTTACTAAAATCAAGTACTTCCAATATTTGAGTTTGGAATCTCTTTAAATTATTCCCATCAAAAGGTTCAACCTTTTAGGCATCGGGAATGACCTTGGCAACGGCTAAAATGCTAGTGTCCATGATAAACCCTTAAGAATGTTAGAAATATTGGTGTGGGTACTACTATTTAAGCTGTTGTACAGAACAAAAAATGACAAAAATAGAGAACCAACAAGAGAAATTGAAGAAGAACAAGGAAGGATTGGAATGAGAGTACCATAAATTGTGCTAGGGCACGATCCTTAAAGGTTTATCTCCACACTACCTGGAGCAATGCTCAGTAAAATGGCCTCGACAGATAATCCTCCAGGATTAGATGTAGGTCTTCTCAGAAACTTATCCACATGATGATCCTAGTATTAGGAAAAATTGGTATGCCCTAGATACAATCTATGGTGCAATATTTTTAGAACACATTGTAATCTTTTTATTTTGATAAATAACATAGCATTCAATTTTATTTTGGTTTTATTCGTCATATTCATTATTTAATTATTTAATTAATATGAAAAGGTCCTTGATTAAATTTAGGCACTTGTCATCATGATAGAGATCATGATAATGAGAGGCAAGTTTTTTTTTATAATTAAATCTAAAATGTTCTTGATCGTAAAATTATTGAGAATAGGATATTAATCATCTGGATAGATCAATATATATATATGTGAATGTCTTTATTGGATAGAGATTAATAGATCTCATTTATAAATTCATATATATAGATGATGCATATGGAGATATGATCATTAAACTGGCTCAATTGAGAATTCCTAATGGATTAGATTACCGTTAATCTATCAATAAGATATTCTCAAGAATGACATGGTGTAAACTTTTCCTTTGACCTGAGATTATCATAGTCATTAACAAGCTACTAGTTATACTTTGATTCTGAACACCTAATTCCCTAGGGTGCTAGTTGAATGGATATTGGGTATGACTAAATACTTATAGGATTAATGATATATCAAGAAGGAATCTATTAACTCTTGATAATGAGTTTGAGCTCTATGATTATAACAACAAAATCAAGACCTTGGTCAAGGTAATTGAATGAATGAATAAATGAGTTTATTAAATCATTCACTAGTTGGTTATTCTTCTAAAGGTTTACTTATTAGATTTTGAAAGTTATACCATACTCTAAAGTTAACTCAGAACTGGAACGATGGAAGGAAATATTGCATTACTCTTCTAAAGGTTCTTGAAAAGTAAAATATATTACTTCATGCTATCTGGTCGTTAAGGAGTGTTGCTAGATACCAACCTTGATTAGTAATTTGATTTGACTAATTTACAACCAGCTTAGTATTGAACCTATGGGATCATACACTAACGAATGTTCCAATCTTTGCTAAAGGATTATTTAATTTATTATTTGATAATTAAATTAGAGAATTTAATTTAATCAAATAAATAAATTTTTTATCCAAATGAAATATTATTATATTCTTTGTTAGCACTTAGAATACAATTAATACATGACACAACTATCTGAAGAAATTCTATTTGGAATAAAAATATCAGAAGTTTCCAAATTTAAAATATATTATAATGTTGTAGAAATGACCAAGTCAACAATGGCTCTACATTGTGGTGATATGCACCAAGCCACCAATTATTTATATCCAATTAGATAGGACTTGGTTGCCACATGACCATTTCCTATTTTATAGGAGATGTTTTTTGTTGTTATTTTTATTTAATAAATAAATTAGCTTTTATGGTTATTTAATGTGTGCAGCAAGAAAACTTTAAGAGGTGTGCAGCAAGGAAACTTCAAGAGAGCTATATATATAATAGACAGAAAAACATTTATTTTGGGGCTCTTTTTTTTTTCTTCAGATTTGTGTAAGTTCCATGTTTTAAAGGGGTTGGTAGCAAGACTTGGTGTTGCCATTTTGTTGGACTACGCAAGTGCACGTGTCGACAAGTAATAAAAGTGAGAATTCAAGAATCGTTCCCACGAGAACTATACTAAAAATTATGCTAAGTATTAACTAATTACTACTTGTTCTCTATTCCAAGCTATTGAATTGATTTTAGAGATTAAATGATAGAAGAAAATAAAATAATAATTCCAAAACAAGATAAAAATAAATAGAGAAGAAACAATGGTTTGAGCATCTAGGGCTAACCTTACTTATTATTTTATTTGACTTCATGCAATTCTTTCATTACTGTTGATCATAAATTGGTTATGTTAGACAACGTGTTTAAGCATTTACAAACCTCTTTCGATGCCTTGTAAACCTATGGAACTTAATCAAAACACTATATTTCTATGTGAATTGACAAAATTTCATGCACTAAGAACAAACATCAAACACTTGCTATGCATGACCAATAAGTATATTTGTATCCTATTGGCTAATCAACTCATTCATACAATCAAATTTAATTGAACATGCAATTTCCAATTCCAAGGTCCAACATCCAAATCCCTATGTTTAGTTCAATGGGTTCATTGAGACAACATAATTAATGGCCAATCAATTGTATGTATTAAGCATAGAATTAAAAAATCATAACCAAATTAATCATAAGAGTAGAAAAAGATCACAATCAAATCAAATTACATAATAAGATTTATTAGACCCCATAAAAGGAAATTAGAACATCAGTATTACAAAAATAACAATCTCAAAAAAGAACAACAAAGACATCACAAATAATAAGAAAAGATGGAAGAAAGAACTAGTTGTCTTGATGGATATACGGTGGTGCGTCAATCTTCTCAAATTCTTCATCTACCCCTTGCTACTTTCTCCAAGTTGCTCTCCAAAGGTTGCATCCTCTCTGCTCTGCGTCCAATATTGTTCTATGTCTTCCAAAAGCCAATTTTCCATATTAAAAGAACGTTGTGCCATCCGAAAAGGTGTGCTGCGGCACAAATCCTCTGGAAGCTACGACACTAAGTGATAAAAACACGGCCCTGAGTCTTTTATGTAGAGTCATGGCACAAGGCTATGGGAGTGTCGTAGCTCCTCCCTCTCTAGACAATGTCCACTGCTAACCGAGAGCTAGAGGTCGCGGCTCTAGTGAGAAAGTGTCACGGCCCCCCCTATTTTCTCAAGAGACTCCACATGTTTTCACTCATATTGCTCCTAAAGCACCCCCTTTCTTTCTTTGTATGCTCCTAGAAGCTAGGAAATACTAAATTAGTCAAATATTTACAGAAAAGACACGTGTATGCACTTCAATTTATAATGATGTATGTACAAGTATTCCCAACAAACTTTTTATCAAGGATTAGATGAAAACAAGACAAAACTCAAGGATCTAGCTTATAAATGCATCAGAAAATGCTTGAGTAATAACTCTATTTCACAGAGTTATCACATCCCCAAACCTACGATTTTGCTAGTACCGAGCAAAACAAAACAAAATTGCCTTATCTTCTCAGCATCAACATCAAGCATCTATATATTCACATACAAGTCCCAACAGTTCTGATTCCCAAAATGCTTATGATAATGTGGCATCATGTTAAATCTCATATTCAATGGTTCAAAGTTGATTCAATGTCAAGCATACATACCATCTAATCTTCAGCTCATGTCGTCATGCTTCAATTTTTAAGTAAAAGATTTCCCAACAGATGATTAAGGTACCCTTTCCTAACTCTAGCATGCATATCCAAGAAAACTCATGATGATACCCAAGCAACTCCAACTCAGATTCCCTTAAAAAAATCGTTTTCATCTTTCTCTCCACTAATGTAAAACCAAGCATGATTAATGATCAAGAGAGTCTTTCTAGCTTGTAGCGTAAGGCTAGGGTAATGGGTAAAGAAATGAAGGAAGGATAAAACAAACATTGAAACACACAATCTTGTAAAAGTCTTAAATGAGCTAAACAACCATTACACAAAGTGCAATTTCTAGCATAAGGATCCCAAAAACTTATTATTATTTTTAACACAAGGCACAATTAGCACAAGGAACTCTTTTTTTTCATCATTTCAAACTTGTTCTTGTTATTTCTTACTTTCCTCATTTTTTTCAAATCACAAATTTGCTAGGTTCTAAAATATGCCTATAATAGTACACCCTTGTTTCTTCTAACTCAAATAAGCAATTGCAAGATATGTTCCCAACAAGGACAATGGTGGATAAACTATAATTAAAGGCTAAAAGGTAAGGATGATGTGGGTAAAGAACAAAACATAAAAGGCCAACACATTCACAAGGCTCAAAATGGGTACCAGGGATATTCATGCATACATAGGTAGGCTTGAAAGGCTCAACCAATCCAAAGAACGCCCTAATCATTTCATCAAATATGCTTAGCTAGAACTTCGCCTCAAAAAAGAGTTATGCACTCTTTTAGAAATTAAGTATTCATCACAACAGGGCAAGTCATAGCCTTCTTTATATATGCACAATTATTGTTATTCCAGGATTCTCAGTCATGTAAAGGGAAATGCATTTACATGTCAACAAAACACTAAAGCTCAATTAAATTTCATGGCATGCATCCTTTCTTAGAATCAACAATTAATCCAAAAGCAAATATATCATCGATCAAATCAACCACATCAGTATTTAACATTTATTGCACATTGGAAATACATACAGTAGTGATATATCAGATATCTCAATAAAGCGTACAAAACATGAACTGGTATGCAACAACCCCCCCAAACCTAAACACAACATTGTCCCCAATGTTGGACACAACTGAAATTAAATAAGAACAAGGATAGAAACAGCCCTAAAGATGGACATCAATTAGCTACGTCCTCAGGATCGTCCTTAGCTGGCGGGGGCATGTACAAAGGAAATTGATCCATAGGCACTCTGCTGTG